>CM067223.1:67195926-67895923 GCA_034190945.1 Octodonta nipae | reverse complement strand
AAATGAAACGGGCACAGTGTTACTAACAAACCTAAACTGGCGAATCTGAGAACAAGATTCACGCTAATCTAGAATGTAATCGAATTTCGTATAGAAGACTGAAAAATGAATGCAATAAAGTATATTATGATACTGAAATAGGCTATTTAGGAAAATTAGTCTTTAATTGCTTTTGACGTTATTTTATTTGAAAAACACGGTTGAGTGAAAGTTTGTAATAGACAATAAAATATAATAATAATAATTGACTAAGTTAAGTGTTGAATTATTATAACACAGTTAGGAAAATTATCATATAATAAATTGTATTTTTAGAAACCCTTTATTAATAGAGGATATATTTGAAACACATCTATTTGCTGTATATGATCGAAAACTGATACTAATGATATCTCAGCTGTACTTAAAAGCCATAAATCCTGGGTTTATAAGATTAATTATGGAACTTGTAATAAAATCTATATATATCTTAGCTTTCAGTAAACACATCAACTTGTTCCCTTGATTTACTAGTTAATAACAAAAAATATAGTCAACTGAAACACATTAAATTTATTTGCTTCGGTTCTTCAAAATTATTAAATTTCAGTATATCTATTAGTATGTTTCGTTAGATTTTGATATGGATCCACTTGTACGTCAATGATGATGGATGATTCTACTTTATCATAGCGAATTAATAACAAAGAATAAGTTGCTTTGTCTTTCTTAACAACATGCAATTTAAAAATCTCAACAAAGGGTTTTGAAAAAATGGACCAATATATTGGGTATATTGCTCAATTTCTATGCAGGTATGTGTATGCCAAATTTCTTCCCGTTTCGAAAAGAATTCTTTTTCCTAATTTGAAATTTGACCCATCCAAGTGTACACTCTATTAAACAAAAAAGCAAGTATTCAAATTGCTTCGGAATTGATAACGTCCTTGTTTTTGGAACTCAGATAATAAGCTTCACTGTGGGTTTTTGTGAAATAAGATGGATCGAAAAGCGATTTTTGGCATTCAAGTTGTGAAAGCATCTACAAAGTTTGTGACCATATGTGATCAATAAATTTTGAAAGTTTTAAGCGGTGCATACCAAATATGCATGTTTATAAGTGTATCTTTAAACGATGATTGATAAATAATATAATTCGCTAAATAATGATGGAAATGAGTTCGATTTTGTTACTCTGAGGTTTTTGAGGGTAGCAGAATATGAATATGGTATCAGTAACAGCCTCCGATCTACTTGGTACCGAGGACGACTGGTATGAACATCGCAAAATGGGTCACCATTTTGCGATGTTCATACCAGTCGTCCTCATTTTTTAACAGAAAAAAAAAGATTTTGATGCATATTTTTTTAATATAGTAGGGCAATCAACATAAATAAGGAAAAAATTGTCAAAATGTCATCACTTCCTAAATTACGACGAAAATGTAAAAAAAAATCGTCGAAAAATAATATAACATTTATATTCATCATTTCTCACAAGAGGCATATTTACCGTTTGAAGCCCACTTTAGATTTAAAATCATGGGTGTGGGTGGCAAAATATTTAAAAATCGATTATGAATTGTGTTGGAGTTTCTATTTAATTCGTCCTAATAGTTTTAATTAACATTTAAAGTATTTTTTGAAGCGAAAGCTTTTTATCGGTGGCCCACATTTACACATATGAAAGTAGACGAGAAAGGGAATGCATAACTTGAAATTTCATTTGTTTGGATCATAGAGGTATTATACTGTAGAGTGAATTAGTAATGGGCGTTACTGTAAGTGGCGGTGTACTAGCAATAGAAAGAGAAAGACAATATCAGGGTGCGCTTGCTATGTCTGTCACCTCGCTTCTGATTTGGTCTTTGGCGATGTCACCGAATAGTGACGGATGGAAATTATTTCCAATATTTTTGATATTTCTGCGTAATAAGTTTGTGATACTAAAATTCCAAAAAAATTAAAAACAAAGTACAAGGTTCTTAAAAAAATAAAACCTCATTTGGATTGCAATATTCACTAATACTTTGGCATGTATTTAGTGTAGGAATGGCACTGCTCAGTAATCCCTTAATATGAGTATAGCCATCTGTTTGATGGCAAGAATCTTTATTAAAATGATCGTTACAGATTTCTGAGACTACAATAGCAGTTATCCAAGCCCTATTCATATTTTCGTTTTCGGGAACCTGTAGTTAATAGAGCAAATTCAAATGTAAGATTTGTTAAAATGATACTGATCTTCATATATAGTTAAGGTATAAAAAGTTTTTAAATTAACTTACATATGAAAATGCCGTGTACCATCTAACGGACTAGATTTTTTTTGCAAACAAAACAATAATTGGGCATCTTGCAGTTTCTTTTTTCACAATTATATAAAAAAATATATTCTAAAATTTCTTTTAAGTTTAACAATTTACAGCTATCAAAACCCTACAAATAGCCGAAGTTGTAGGCGTCACCACTGACACTGACCAATCAGGAACGACCCGCTTATTCTCTCTCTCTCTCATTCTATTGCTATTACATGAATTTCGCTATTTCATTTGCTCTACGGTATAATACCAAAGAGGTTAATACTGTAAAGCACGTGAAGTAGCGAAATTCATGTAATATCAATAGAAAGAGAGAGAGAATAAGCGTGTCGTTCCTGATTGGTCAGTGTCAGTGGTGACGCCTACTATTGGTAGAGTAGAGACAGCAAGCGCTCCCTGATATTGTCTTTCTCTTTCTACTGTTATTACACTGCCACTTACAATAACGCCCATACCTATTTCACTCTACGTATAAACCTCTTTGTATAATACCTCTATGGTTTCGACACGTTCCTACAGACACTCTACCTTGATCTGTAAATACCCGCACATTTCAGTTCTCTGTGTAAGAAACAGAGACCAGATAATATGCTAAAAGTCTCGTCTTTTATAGAAAATCCATAATATATAGGAAATAAACTAATATAACCTACACAAAATTTGTGTTCGTTCTAATAAAAACTCCAATTCTCTCTTTGCAATTTATTAAAGAGACTTGACATATGTCAAAAGTCAGAAAGAAGACCATTAAATTTGACATTAAAGTTATGTAGTGACTAGCTTCATATTATAAAATAGACATTTTACATTAATACTTCTGAATAATAATTTATATTTATTGAGTGGAACAGCTTAACATGTAAATGTTAAAAAGTTGTATTCATGAATTAATATTGTTATATTTGTATTATCTTTCGTCAATAAAAGGCGACACTATTAATTGAACAAGGAAGAAAGAAAGAAAGACTTTGGACTTGTTTAAATTTCTTAATTCCTTATATTTAAATTAAGAATTAAGTTACACATTATGATTAATACTCGAGTCGTAACAAAATAGTCACAATTATTTTAATACTCCTGAAATTTATATGTATTTCCAATGATGACACAAGGAAACAGAAATAGGGAGATAACAAGAGATGGGAAGTATAATCGTAAGAAGCTTTCGCTTCCATCATTCAGTCTCAAACGTTCAGTTTCGATGCCTTTACATCACTTTTTAGGGTGGAAATAACTTTAGCAATTCTATTCAATTTGTTTTCAAAATAATCGGTAAATAATTAGAAGAATATAATTTCGTTGTTAGAGTAAATTTGATATAAATCAGAATATAATATCAACTGAACGGTTTAGATTTAATTGGGTGTTTTTATAGACAGAAGTTGTGACGATCTATATTTCCCAACTTTTTTCTTCATAAAGCGTTTAATTCAGCACCCCCGAAATCCCTTTATATTATTTTTTGTCCATATGACACATTTTCACCCCATTACTCTGACTTCTACCCCTAAATTAGGGTGCGATGGAATTTTGCTTAAAGTATATTGAGGTATATGAATTACCATACAAGTTAAAAGAAGGTAACAAGAGCTATGTTTTTCTTTGAGATATATCATGAAGATATAAAATATAATATCACAAATTTTCACCTCTGGAATAAGAAATTATGGCACTCTAAATACTTTTTTATTAATCCAGAATTGAGGACCCATCTGAAAGACACCCTTCTTAGATTGGTTACTTCAACCACATGGCTTTTATATTGAAATAATATATCAACAATTTTTCACACACAGCGCTGGGACATTTACCATGCCAGATGTAGTTAATGTAACATTAGATAATGAACCTGAGCCAAAAGTAGATTATCGTATAAAAAAGTTGTAACTTTTCTTACATTACGAAAGCATCTTTTTGGAAAGTATTAGCATATGTTATAGATTAAACTATTATCATGCTATATCAACAAAAGATCATTAACAAATATATTTTTAAATTTCCCTAATTTTTCAACAAATCGCAGTTCAAGTTAGGCATTAAAAAGTAGTTTTACCCTTATATGTCTCAGAGACTTGTTCGGCATACCTTTGACGCCTCTCAAAATTACACTAACCGATGAATCTAAGCGAGGGTGCTTAATAAGTCGATTAATTAAAAATTACTCAGCGTGGGTAGGTTGCGCAAAAACTCTGTGGATTCAAAAACTAGCACGTCCGATTCAAACTGTGAGACGGGTGGTCAGCAGTTAAAGGTTAATTTACATGACTTATTCTTCAATTCAATAAATGATTCCACCAATATCTCGATCTTCCCAGAGATCTTAGGTTATATTTAATAAATGTCATTTGATCCAAAGTCCACCGTTGATAGCAGCCGTCCTGGGCACTAACTACCCTAGAGACCAATTTTTTTATCACCACTTCGACTTGTACTTATAATAATACATTTTTCTTATGCAGCGGGAATAACTTTAAAAACTCATTGATCAAATATGGTCACAAACTTTGTAAGCGCTTTCAAGAATTGTATGCAAAAAAATAATGTCGATCCATCTTACTACGCAAAAAAATAAAAAAATCTACAGTCTAGTCTAGTGCCTTATTATCGTGACCATATAAGTGAAAAGAGCAAACTAGCTGATAATCATGTTATAAGGCTTACTTTGGATACAATTTGCACATCTTCCGAATTACTCACAATAAAATGGTTTCCATATTGACTATTAGCACTTAATTAAATTTTTAACTTTTTTTATTTACAAGAAATTAGCATTTATACGTAGAGGATAAAGACTCTTTATAATATAGGTATACTTTTTAATATTTTACTTGATAATGACTTCCAAAATATTTTGAAATAGGTTAGTGTTAAATATTAACTCTATAATTATTATTTGCTAGGTAATAAAAAGGGTTTGACATTTCTAAATTATTATCGGTACAAAATTAGTTTTCCTTACGTATCTTAGGCAGTAGGCATTTAAATTACGAACAACGTATCCCATTGAAACGTAACATGCGACCGAAACCTAAGCAATCTACAAAGGGTCTAACAAAGATTAATACATAGAAGAAACTATGCATTCATTATGTGGGCGGATTTGTGGATGTGGGCATAAAAGATTACAGTGATATATCAGTTTAAATTTTACTGACACATTCACCGAAATGGTGACACTACACAAACACAACATATTATATACATTATCTCCAGCAACTGGAAATTTTGTATGATGTCGTATATTTAGAAGCGAGTAAAAAGTAAAGATTAATTCAGTGATGGATTCATATACATTGTTCTCACCATATTAAATATTTGAAACAAAATCATTAAATAACATAAATTGGAAATAAAAAGAATACTTGCGGCGGAGTAAGCATTCATTTATAAACACAGACAATAATACTATTTATTGGCTATCCTATAAAGGTTTCTTGAAATTATAATAAACATAATAATATTAAGAAGCGTTACGTTAAAAAATGTTGGTCATATTTACTTGACAAATTACTATACGCAGAAAACCAGTTAACTTATGACTCTGATATATGTAATGCTTTTTCTATTTAGGTCTCGTATGTAAGAATATTTAAATTCAAACTTTGCAAAACGTTAATTGATCCCACTAGTGATTTCACCTGTGATGAGTCGTTTTATATTATATTAATCGTATCACAAAAGAAAAGATTTTAAACGAAATTAACTCTTTGGACCGAAATAACAGCCCTAGTCCAGGCGGTATCCTTGTATCGTTTATAAAAAATGCAAAAATTGTTCGGACTTAACAATTCAATATTAACGAGCAAATGTCCTACCTATTGGAAAAGAGCATTAGTAACCAATGTATTTAAAGACGATAAAAAAAAATAGTTAAAAATTATCGCCTTATTTCTGTATTATGCATTTCCAGAAAGCTATTGGAAGCTATTGTTGCCAATGAATATATTTTTAAAATAAGGAATAAATTAGGCAATTGTCAACATGGTTTCTTTAGTGATCGTCCTGTAGTTACTAACTTGGTTTCATATGTACATTTTCAAATGAATGCTGTGTATACCGGTTTCTCGAAGATCTTTGAAAAAGTGTATCATGCTATTTTGGTGTGAAAGGCTGGAGATTTCGGTGTGCATGACAGCCTTTTAAATCTCATTACATCCTACTTACAACATATAGTATAATAAGTGCAGGTTGGGAATGCACAATCTACTTACAATAAATTTATGTCTGGTGTCCCGAAGGGTCTCACCTAGGGCCAGTACTCTATCTTTATTAATGCTAAAGGCCAATGTTTTTAGGCTTTAAATAAACATGGCATAAGACTCAACGGACACTCAACCTTTACTTTAGGGTCATAAATAAGCATTAAAGTATGCACTAATGCCAATTGTCCGATATGGATTAAGATACATTTAAAATTGACGTCCAAGATTCCGTTAGATAACCAGCTACAACTGAAGTTAACATAAGCTTATTAAATGCATATACGTTGCTCAATTACAAATTACCTCAAAAACTTCTCAACATAATAATTTGATAGTGGAAAAACTTTGGAATCTTTGGTGTGCCACAGATATATATATACACAAAGTTTTGTACCCTAACACCAAACTTTTATTTTTCCACTCTACCCACGTTTCAACATCTAAAATGTCATCTTCTGGAGTAAACCAAATCTGTAAATATTTACAATTATGCCTTAAAATATAATACTAAAAATCTATCTGTAAATTAGTGGGGGAAAATACTACTAATACTATACACTAATACACTAATCCCTAAGTACCTGACTTGCCAACATAGTAGGGTAATTGAGTTCTTAAGTTAATTTAACTTAAGTATTTAATAACTTAATTACCCTATTATGTTGGAAGGTCAGGTACTTAGTGATTAGTGGATTAGCATAGTGTTTTCCCCTCTAATTTGCCCATAGATATGTAGTATTATACAGGGTGTTCAAAAAGTCCCTGTACGCCTGCTTATCAATAAAAAACTTGAACTTCACGGTTAAATTGATTTTTCCAAATGGGAACAACCATTTTTGATACCAGAAATGAAGAGAGAGAGAAAATTTATGATCAAATATGTTTTTTTCTATTTGACCTTGACGGTCAGCAGAGGTCAAATTGAAGTCATACTATACCATTATGGGTCCAAGAAAGAGATTTTTTTAATAGCGACATTTGTGATTTTATCATGGCTACGCAATGGTCATAATGAATTTGGTAAAAATATATGCTTGTCAAAAAATTTTTTTCTTAGGCCCATAATGTCCGTTGTACGAAGTCAAATTCGATCTAAATTTAACTGCTGGTAACCAACAATGTCAAATGGAAAAAAATTGTCATGGACATATATGAACGTAAAATTTCTCCCTCTCTTCATTAAGGGTATCAAAAATGAAAAAAAATTTAATTAGACTTTGATTTGACCTTAAAGGTTATGGTCAAGGTCATATCAAATACATTATGATCATTTTGTGGCCAGGAAAAAATTCTAAAAGTTTAGTATAGACCATATTTTTGTAAGAAGTCTTCCTGCCGTAGTCGGACTTTTTGAACATCGGGTATATTAAGCCATAATTGTAAATATTTTCAGTTTTAGTTCACTCCAGATGATGACATCTTACATGTTGAAACGTGCGTAGAGTAAAAAATTAAAAGTTTGGTGTTAGGGTACAAAACTTTGTGTTTATTTATAATAATTTGACATTTTTGGAATTCTGCTATTATTATTACATAAAAACATTTAAAAACTCAAAGCGTAGTTTTCGAATATATTTTATCATAGATTTTAGGTAGTTTATAGAACCCGTGCGCTTAAATTTGCAAAAGCAAGTTTGCACATGTATAACAGGCACACATGCAAAATACTTATTATCTAGCTGACCTGACCAAGAGAACAGAAAATATGTAAATTAAAAATAAATTTGCGACAATGCGACTGGGTTTATTTTTCATTTATGAATATTTTACACAGCTAAAAGTACAATAGAAAACAATGTTGAGAAATATGAAAACATACCATTAAAGCCGCAGCTCTGTTATTATAAAAACTGGGTTAATACCATTTTTTCGATAACAAAGAAAATTAGCACGCAATTATCACGAAGTTGGTGAAACACGCCTACGCACATTCAGGCAATAAGATACGATCTAGATTTCAGATTATTTTGCTTAACAATAAGGTTTATTTATAGGTCCTTGTGAACATCTGATATGGTGCTGAGTAAAATTTTGGAATCCAAAAACATAGTAGACAATGATATCCAATTTAGTAATTATTAGTGCAAATTTCTTAATAGCTATTTGGTTGTCTAAAGTAAATTTTCATCTGGGCCTTCCGAAAAATTTATTTCGCAGTGGGAGGAAAAAGGTAGGATATAGCATGATTTATAGATTTTGAAATTAAAGTACCTAATAATAAACTCTTCATGGATCTGAAAAGGATGTTCAGTTCAACTTTACTTGGGATAACAGCAAGAACTTAACATGTACATTTATATAAAACAGTTAGTTTAATATTAACAGACTTTAAAGTAAAACTAAAAAGTAGAATATAAGTAACAAAACATAACTCTCCATAATAAATACCACATTCACTGTTGTTAGGTACCTACACACAAAGTAAAGAATAATAGGTGTTCATTCGGTATAAATAAATTACCTACCTATCAAGTATCTTTGATTGTTGCGTGGCACCAAGTTAGGTAGATGATTGATTTGTACAGAATGAGCCCCAATGTAGGAATAACGTAATAATGGAGTCGATTATCCAGAAATTATTCATTTATATAAAAAGAGAAAGTGAGGAGTGGACAATGTGCACTTTCTATGAATAGCTAAATGGAATTTGACTAAATCTTATACACAAACATTTGATGAAACGCCTATAAAGGTAAAATTTGAGGAGGGATACAAAAGTAGTTATTTCGGCCATTCAAATAAGCCATGACCACCGATACTCCTCTATCTTAACCTTACTAACAGAGATATTGTGGATTTTGAAATAAGAAAGAAATTAGAAAATTTCAACATGCTTGGAACATCAAATAAAAATAAGCCAGAAATGCTCAAATTGTTTTTGAAAAAGGCTGATTTGTGATCTCATAATCTATATATAAATAGGCTAAGACAAAACGATTAGGTACCATTTTCTCCTCTGTCTCTCAACCGATTTTCTTCATTTTTATTTTGTTTCGTAGCTACTGACGACCTTCAGTGCAGAATGCTAATATTAATTTATAATAATGGTTCATTCATTAAATAAAATATAATAAAAATTCATTATTTACGTCATAATGTCAACGCCAAACAACTGAATGTGCCGCGTTCCGCAACCGCCAGACTCAAAACATTGAGTAATTATATATAGAGGGACCAATGCTGTTTATACTTAGAGCATGTATTACTGGAAGTGGCATGCAAGAGTTGTTATTGTTTAGTGGTAAAGTAATCGTTGTATATTATAATTATACAGGGCGATTTCAGATATGTTCAAAATGATTTTTTTCGTGGGTGGCACATAAGCAGTTGTATATATAGGGTGTTTCAAATACAGAGTGGAGTGCAATTATAACTAATAAAATAATTATATAGGGAAGCCCATTTGCGGTTAAATTTACAGGGTTCTTGGAATAGAAGGTGCAGTAGAATTACGGTTATACAGGGTGGTGCAAAGAGTATTATACAGAGATGCATATACAGGGTGGCGGAAATGGAAATGCAACATTTTGTAACCCATAAGCAGTTGTATATATAGGGAAGATGAAATATAGGGTGAGAGGAATTATAGATATACAGGATGATGATAAAAAATGTTAGAAACGGAAATGATTTATAGAGTAGCCCACGAAGGGTTCCATATATATGATGATTGAAATATAGGTCAGAGTAGAATTATAGTTACAGAAGATAGTTAAAATTTTCATAAACAAAAAGAGTAAATACCGTGGCTCATAGGCAGTGGCATATACAGAATGGTTTACCGGGTGGTTCAAAAATGTTAAAAAATATTATGCGTGGTCCATGAGCAGTTGCATATACAGGGTGGTGGAAATATATAATGAGATGAAATTATTATAATGAGGATTTTAATAAATGTTAGAGAATTGAGTGCAATTATAGCTATACAGGGGGGTTAGAAAAAAATAAATATGTAGGGTAGCCCATTAGCGGTTGAATTGTTGTCATATTAAATTAAGAATTACGAATTTGAACACAAATAAAGTTCTATGAATTATATCTGAAAAACCTTGAATTTTGTTACTTATTTGTAGAAGCGAAATGTAAGACCGACATCTAGGATTTTCGAGAAAACTATCACACAGAGATTCCGAATCTGGATCCGTTCTGTGTAATTGCTGTTCTCCCTAAAGTCCTAGGATAGAATGTCACGATAAATTTTCATGTTACTTAACCTGCCAGAGATATTGACACAATTGGTCGAATTTCGACCACTGGGCGACAGCTAGTCTTAATTATTATAAGAAAATGTATTTATTGATAACCGTTATTTAAGTATTTTATGGACTCTTTAGTTTTGGATTACCTCATCACCCCTTTGTATGAACACTGAGTCCGCCAGACAATGTAGGGTTCTAAGTTAAGACACTTTAATGGTGTGTTTTTTCTGAAATCTTCAAATTGATTGAGCCGTTTTAGAAAAAACAGTGTAGATTCATTGACATTCATGGAGTATAGTCTTAATTACTGTATTTTCTGATTTTATGGAAAATCGTAACTCTCACGTAATGAAAAATTATATGGTACATTTCTGTAATATTCCTTAACACAATGGCGTTTGAATCATCAAAAATGTCCAAGCCGTTTTTGAATAATCACTGGGCATACATAAAAAAAACGTGCCAACGAATTGATAACCTCCTCATTTTTAGACGTCGGGTAAAAATGTAAATTTGCAATTGAAATTTTGATCGTTTTAAAAATTTTATATAATGTAACTAAGGAAATTGTTTTTTAATATACAAGGTAGCAAAAAAATTTGCAAAGTTTATATAACAGTCAAGTTAAAAGAAAGTGAATGAGGTGTTTTCATAATTTATATATAGAATTTCTAAGGGCAACTTGTTATAAGATAATGTAAAATAAATGAAATCCTAGGAAAACCTTAGGAACTAGCCCGGTATAGGGTTCTTCAAAGGCAGATGACTAATATTAATTTCGTACCTAATTATCCACAACCAGGTAAGACTAAATTCTACGGAAGTACAACGATACAATCGTCCTCATTTAACAATATTAAAGTAGGCTCGATGCAATTGTATTGTAGGTTTCTGTTAGGGTGGCTCTCGAAGTGATCCCAAATTTTTTTCAAGGGCATAGCTTATACCGTTTTTTAGAAAAACTGGAAAAATTGCTTAACAGATTTCCTTGTATAGTATACTTTTGTGAAGGTGCCAGTATTAAAATTATAAAAATAAACGTTTTTTAGGAACCTGGGGTGTAATAAATTGAAAATAGATTGGAGTAAAATCAAAATAAATGTTACTTAATCAACTTCAAGATGGAGGTTCTCAGTTGGTCTCTATGTAGAGAGTATCTTCATAAGTTGAATTCAAACTGCAAACTTTCCTATGATAATATTTAGCGAAAAAGTTATTATTCTTAAAAAGATTTACACTGTCGGAAACGTATACTGTAATTATTACATGTCACTTTTTTCACTGTTAACGAGGTTTGTCAGCAAATATGAATTTAACGTCAAAGTATCTAACTTTATTTTTGTTTGTATCTAAAATTGTTATCAAACAGAAGGCACTAAATTAAAACTGCATCTTATTATGCCGTTGCACTAAAGAATGTATAAAAAATATGCTAGGATTCACAAAAATCACATTTGTTTAAAACCAAGATACGTCTATTTTTTTAATGTTTGAAATTGTTATCAAAGAAAATTTATTAGAGTTGAATACTGCATCCAATTATTCTGCATTACTAAACATTGTAAATAAATAATTTGGTGAAATCCAAATGTCCTATAATTAACAGACATACAAAAGTTGGAAATAGGTCCACTAAGATAGAATCACATTCATAATTTTATTAATACATATAAAGAATTTATTAATACATATAAAGCATTTAAAAAATTTATATTACCCGTGTGGTGTCCGGGTTAGAATAGCACCATGGTATCTATGGCCTGTCGTATGAGGCGACTAAAGGGGCAGATGTCCACTGACCTACTACCTAGCCTTCCTGCCTTCCCCAAAACCCGTAGGGGTTATTATTATTTTTATTATTATTTTCTATTCAACAGAAAACAGGATTGTCTAAAATAATAACTATAATACTTTCTGGCAATACCGAAAAAGTTAACACTAAATCACTAAAAACACTAAAAATTGTAAAATAATTACATTTTTTTTAAAAACCAAACCGACTTCAAAAAACGAACGTAACTAAAAAGCAAAAAATATTTTATTCCTATTCCAATTAAATACTTTCTCTGAAGTCGGTGCCAAGTGCCAAGTTAAAGTGATAATAATTAGGAAAGTACATTAATGAATTGTGCTTTTTAACTTTTCTGTTCAACTTGGTATGGACTTCAGAAAAAGTATTTAATTGTGGTATTTTAAAAACATTCCTTTTTTGAAGTCGGTTTTTCTTTTTTTTTTAATGTATTTCCTTACATGCCGGTTTTTGACCTCTTTTCAATAATGTATATTAAGAAGTTCTACAGTGAAAAAAAAGATATTCTCATTGTTTATAACATATATACAATCTTTATAACGCATGTCATGCTTTGGAAGAGTGGTGTATATCAATATAATTTGATCGATCTTTACATTTATTATTTCAGAAAACTACTTTTTCAATCGAATTTTGTAAATGAAACAAATGCAATATTCTGAAAGCTAACTTCAACTTCGCTAATAAATTTAGACAAATAATCATTTATACGAATGCTTTTATTTTAAACTTACAATTTCATTGAACTTTATCAAACTGAAAACGCTTTTTCTGAAGTTGGATATTTTTTAGGAACTAATCGGTTTTTCCACATAACATGCACATGGTTACGTACTCATCATCTATTTGAAGCAGGCATGTGTACTCGAAATTCAACGCATGAGGAACTGCTTTACACAGTTAATTGGAGGTAACTGTGAAAGTAATGAGGAGTGAAATTTCCAATGAGCAGCTAGAATAATCATATTTTATGTTCATTATGTACAATACATCTTGACAACCATTTAATTATTCAAGCTCTAACCGTTTTTAGAATTGTTTGCGAGAAAGCAATATATATATATATATATATATATATATATATATATACAAGGGGGGTTTAAGGGTGTTGCAAATTCCTACTGTTAGTTGACAAATACAGCAATCAATCAAAAAACCATAAATATTTCTGCTCAATCTAATGAAAAAATGCTGAGTAACAACTACACAGCTAACAACAGATTTACTCACTTCCCACAAATAATTTATATATGTCTACGTACAAGAAATTATAGTTCTTGGAGAGAAACTCTTTTGTGAATAAGAGTATTCAATTTGCTCCTGTTCTATCAATGAGTGTTTATATTATGTGACAAGTTTATACCCAATGTTATGCCAGAGTACAGTATGTATAACTTTTATTAATGGTTTTACCAAGATGTTTGCGATATGAGCGTTCATTCCCCCAAATGTCACATAACAGGTTTGAACAGTATAATGTATCAAATAACGGAGTTTTATGTAAAATATATGCCACCTTTAATTTAAGTAAAATGAATACAAGATTTTAAAACTAATCTATTATTACGTAATGGATCCAAATGATAAAACTTTACTTTGAACTGTACTGTTTCGACTTGCCTACAATTGATGGTTACCGATTACTTAGGGAGAATAATCGCAAATCAGATAATAAAAACAAAAACCGAAAATTAACTAAAAACCATGAAATAATTTTCTCTACAACAATTAAGTGCTCGTTATGAAGTCGGTGTTAAGCTAAAATTAAACTATTTGGGAAGTACATTGATAGTTATACTTCGCAACTTCGCTGTTCAAATTGGCAACGACTTCAGAAAAGGTATTTAATTGTTGTAACAAAAATTATTTCATGTATTCTAGTTAATTTTCTTTTGAAGCCGGCTTTTGTTTTTTCAATGTATTTATTTTACATTTTTTAGTGATGCAATGGCTTAAACTTTTTCGATGTTGCCTAACATAAGGTATTTTACATTCATTATTAGCTTGAGCAACCTCGTTTACTGTTGAATAGAATATGTAACTTGTTTTGTAGATATATATATATGTATTAAGAACATTTTTTATATCATTCTAACTTAGGTAGATCCATTATATTGTAGACGATCGCAGTACTATCATTCTTTACTTCTGTTAATTATAGTGACATCCCTCTGCGGAATCTTATAATAAATCGTTTAATTGATATAACATAATAGGACGTAGTTTTTAATTATAATTAACTTTGTCTGATAACAGTTTGAGTTGTTATTAAAAATAATGGAACTTAACTTAAACAAAATTTACATTCTTTCTCAAACGTAGTACACAATTTGGAAAAGTGATATGAAGATCTATTTGTAGACGCGAGATGTAAGACAGACATTTGGGATTTTCGGGGAAACTAGCACACAGATGTTCCGAATCTGGAGCCGTTCCGTGTAATTGCTGTTCTCCCTCAACTCCTAGGACAGAATATCTCGATAAAATTTTTCAGGTTACTTCACCTGTCAGAGATATTTAATACTCTCTTCGAGGTGTCATTCTTTTGTACCCAATATATATATATATATATATATATATATATATATATATATATATGATATACATTGTTTCTGTTCGGGAACCTTCATGAGTTGCGCTTCCCACACTAGAATGTCCTCTCGAACAGTTATTTATGTATTTGATACATAGCAGTAAATTTGTAGACCCGGGATGTAAGACCGACATCTAGGATTTTCGGGGAAACTAGAACACAGAGGTTCCGAATCTGGAGCTGTTTCGTGTAATTGCTGTTCTCCCGCAACTCCTATGACAGAATGACATCTCAAAGAGAGTATGAAGATCTATTATACAATTTTTATTGATGTGGCATAATTAGATGCATTTTATAATTCTTGTTACCTCTGTTTGATAAGATTTTTATATATTATAAAAAATAAAGGCACTTTACTTTTAAGCAAAATTCATATTTGCTGACAAACTACACTTGAAAAAGTGGCATATATCTAATGATTATACGTTTCCGACCATGTAAATATTTTCATGAAGAATATTTTTTCTCGAAATAATATTCATATGAACGTTTTCCGTTTGAACTCAACTTATGAACGCAACTGAGAACATTGAAGTTTATGAAGTGAAATTTATTTGGATTTATTTCCAAATATTACAATTTTTAATAATACATCACAATTGGATGCAGTTCTCAATTCTAATAAACTTTGTTTGATTACAATTTGAGATATTATAAAAAATAAAGTTACCTCACTTTTAATCAAAATTGATAAATATTTTGAAACCTGGTATATAGTTGGAAAAGTTACAGAATTACTTAGTATTCAATTGTTAGTGCAATGACATAAGTAGATGAATTTTTTAATTCTAATTACTTGTATTCTTAACAATTTTAAATCTTAACAAAAATAAAGATACCTACTTTAATTTGTAATCAGAAGTCCTCTTTGATGACAAACTTTGCCTGCAGTTGAAAAAGTGACATGGAATACTGTTTGCGTTTTAGACCATGTAAATCTGTTTGTGAAGAATAACTTTTTGTTCTTAAAATTATTAATAAAATGAAATTGTTTCACTTATGAATACACACTGTATATACAAATTAACTGAAATTTATTTTCATTAATTTATTTTATTTACAATTTACCCCAACTTCCGAACTGTTAATACCAGCAACTATATCAAAGCTTGCCGCATAAAAATGTTGTTAAAAGTTTTCTAAAAAACGGTACCAGCTATGTTATTAAAAAACAAAATGGGACCATTTCGGGATCCCGGAACTAATCCCATTCCTTTTTAATTCATTAAACCCCTTATTCTGAATAGAAAATAATTCTATATATTTAATACCAGCGACTCCACCAAAGTTTATTGTATAATAAAGTCGGTAAAAAAGTTTTTCCCGATTTTCTAAGAAATATACAAGCTATGTCATTGAAAAAAATATGGGACCACTGCGGGATATCCCGGAACTACTCCCCTTTCTTTTCAATTTGTCCCATGTTCCTACTAAAAATTTTTCTATATGTTTAATACCGGCGACTCCACCAAGGCATAGAGAAACAAGAGAATAGGTATAAAATAGTTTTTCCCCATTTTCTAAAAAGCAAGCTATGTTAATGAAAAAAATATGGGAAAATATTTATGGATTGGATTTTTGAATATATTGACTTTATTCACATGTTGAAAATTAAAGATCTGGATAGCAACTCTGAATAAGCAAGAGAGCAGATACAATAGCGAATGTTTATAACCGGTAGAAGAATCTAACAAGGGTAGGGGGTAGTTTTTACTTATTTTCTCACTTAACGATGAGACAGCACATAAGGATACTTGTCTGCTTTCCGCATAAAACCTTTTGGCTTAGCCCTGAGACCAACCTTCACGCACCTATACCACAGCTCGTTATTATTAGTATAATCGTCGCGGATAATTCATCTATTTTCTCAGACTGTCTTCATCAAAGTCAGTGTCTTCATCTTCACTCAGGCCTGTCACTGCTACTTCTGGGTCAAAATCAACATCTTTGGTTTTGTCAGTTGTTTTCTCTTTTCTTTGTCTCTTTGTATTTTTGAATTTGAGAGTCTTTTTTGTCATTTTCCTATTTTTTTTATCTACCAAACCTTTTTTGTTAGGACTTCCTGTTAAGACTTATTCATACTTTTTGTGAGATAATACACACTATATGATATAATCAATTTTATAATATAATCTATACAACAATTGTAAGTAACAATGTAAAAAACGTATATTAGAAATACTCACTTCTTACTGTTTGAATTCAAAAATTCATGTAGACACTGAAAAAATTGATGGATAAGGAGTGAGCAAGAGGCCAATAGATACATCGATTGTTGCTTTAAAAGTTGTTTTAACATTAAATTTACTGCCTACTCCTTTCGGTCTTTCTGACAAACCCTGTATATATGGTGTAGTTGTTACCGTAATATATCTGGTATTCTAGTGTTAACTGGAGAAGTTTGGTTTTGATTCTCAACGTTGTTTTTATGTTCAATTATGCTTAACTCTTTTTTGATGCATTATTGGAAGGCAATTGTTTCCAGCAAGAACGCTTTTATAATTATTTTTCTTTACTGAATTTTGTATCGTCAGAACTGTTTGTCTTTGATTAATTTACACGTTTTTATTGTATTTGTGGGTGATTTGAATTAAAATGGAGTTATGTCTTAGTAGGAGTCCGTTTACTGTAAACCTGCGTTAGGATTAAGATTTCTTTTTTTGTTAGCAAAATTATTGAGAAAGGTAGTTTGTTGTTTTGTTCAATTTCTAATTCAGATTTTATAGAACACAAAACAAACTACAAAATTCACGTAAAAAATGATACAAACTAACATTCTACCTTTCCTAGACATATTAATTCAATGTTTAAGTACATTTTGGTAAATAACACCACCAGTCAAGAAAATTGCTCTATATTCCAAACGTCCAGGTCAGACCCCGTTGTCAATGGATAAGAAACTATGAATAAAAAAGGCACAATTCTAAAATGTAAAAATTAAAAAGTTTGGAATATACAGCAATTTTCGTGACTTGTGGTGTCATTTACCAAAAAGTACTTAAACATTGAAAAATATGCCACAAATATCATTCGGTAAATAATATTAATTCTAATCATCCAAATAAAGCAAAGAAAGTTGATATTAAAGCAAAGCAAAGACAATCAATTGTGGTGGTATAAAAAGTTTTTGCTTCGACAAATATTGACACCGCATGGGATGACAGTAAAACTATGATTATGAACACAGTGAAAGAAATAATAGGCAAAAAGAAATATACTGCGATAAAACCGTGAATAAACCAGGAAATCATAAACCGAATAGAAGAAAAGCGTAATTCTAAAAACAAATAGTCCAAACGTTTCAGGTAATGATAATAAAACCTAACACAACTTAAAAATTAACTTTTAATTTTCAATCTACAGAAAAAAGGATTAACTGAAAACACAAGAAAAAGAACACCAATATTCACAATAAAACACCAAGGAGAGATACAGTTGACAGAAGATGGTATACTTGGGCAAGCTACTACGTCTAAAATCTGTTCGCGGCAAAACAAGAGGACTTAAAAGCACAAAGCAGACAGACGGGAAGACTATGTATTCTCAAATCAGAAGTAGAATACGCCATAAAAAAATCGGAACAAAGAAAAGCGGCCGGACCTAACAACATTCCGATAGAATTCATAAAGGCATTGGACGATGGAAACTTAACCCTGTTACAAAAGTTTTTAACAAAATATAGATAGTGAAAATTTCCCAAGATTGGGTCAAATCCGTTTTCATTCCTTTATCTAAAATAGAATAACCAAAAGTTATGTGATAAATATGGGATGATCAGTCTGATGAGCCACACTTTAAACTCTTTAAAATAATGCTACATAAAATATTTCGAAAATGTAAATAATAACTAGATGAAAAGCAATTTGGATTTAGACGAGGAGAAGTATTACAGTTACAAATATGCAGAGAATAAAGATGATTACGTCTTTTTCATTGACTTCCACAGGGCCTTTCACAAACTAGTGACTATAAACGCTTAGAGAACATAACGAGTATATACGACTAATAAAAAACATCTACTACTATTCCAGTCGGCAATCCGAGTTCAAGATATGAAAACAGCCAAAATCGATATACCCAAAGAAGTTTTGTGTTCCATCCCCTCAACTGTTTAACCTATATTCCGTGTTTATATTCCAGAAAGAGACACGAGATAGTAAAAATTGGATAAACAAATATCAGCAACCTAAGATTCGCCGATGATACTGCTATAATAGCTGAAAGCCTCAAAGATCTCCAAACCCTCTTGGCGAAAGTCAACGGAAGCTGTGAAGAAGTAGGACTTACAATAAATATCGAGAAAAATTAATTTATAGTTGTCATTAAAACCCCATACACTGACCCTCTTCTCATACTGTATGGAAGATAGATAGCATGGGTGCAAGGAAACCTATATCTCTGTTCCGGCATAATTGCCCCAATGAGTCCAGATAAAGAAATTAAGAGCAGAATAGAAATGGCTCTTAGGCATTCGTCAAATACTCATAAATCTATACGAACAGAAATCTAAAGTTCCTCATTAGAATAAGGTTTATAGAAGGTTATGGTGGTCAGTATTGTTATACCGGAATGGAGACTTGGGCCTTGAATACCCAAGTGATACAGAAAATCGAATCATTTAAGATGTGGTTCTACAGACGCATCCTGATAATACCCTGGACTGACAGAACCACCATCAAGAAGGTAGTAAGTCGCAAAAAAATGTCTGACAACAATCATATAAGAAAAAGGAGGTAAGAGTGTAGGGGACGAAAGATATCAGCTGAAAGACAAAAATCCTGGCTCCAAAACTAAAGGTATTGGACAAATCTCAACGTAGACGAACTGTTTCCCAATGCAAAGGACAGAGACGCATTATGAAATGTGGTCGCCAACATTTAGTGAGAAGAATATAAAATGAAGAAGAAGTTCTTGCTAGAAACGGTTAGCCTACAAAAAATTATCAAAAATGAGTTCTCTAGAATTGAACACAAACGTAGAGAATCAACATCACCCTTCCCTAACTAGGTAACTTCCAGCGAGACAATCACGTTACATTAACAACTAAACCATATCTGTCGGCAGATTTAATTTTGACAGTATTCAAATCAAGTGACCACATTATGGCCTTAATTATTTTCTCGTTTCTTAAAATGAATTTTCTAGTACAAACAATAAGAGGTGAGTATTGTTATTTCACGGTCTAATATTATTGCTTATAATATAGATTATAATATATTGGATATATATGCTGACGGGAACTTCTACCAAGAAAGCTTTAGTCGTGAAAGAGAATAGAAAAATGATATTTAAAAAAGTACCGACTGGCTTAAAATAAAAACCGTTTAAAAACAGTGTGGAATCAATAACTGTTTTCTGACATATTTTTTTATCTGCTTTAAGGTACAATTCTATTGATTATTTTAGCGAATTCTTATCTCCCGCTCTCTCTCTCATTTGTATTTTTTTTTATATTATCCACATATTTTTCAAAATTTTATTTGTTTTATTATTTGGTCTACTTTCTATAAGTGTAACTCTAATTCACCCTATATTGCAACCACTCTGTATATGTTTCTGTGTATTAATCACCCAATATAAATTATTTCTCTATCATTTTCTGGATCACCCTGAACTATAATTCAACTCTACACGATGTTGCAACCGCGCTGTATAAGTATTAATTCTCTCCACCCTATTGACTGTCTCTATTTTTCTATTGTTTAAATCACCCTATATACCTTCACTTCACTTCGCCCAATATACCAAATATAAGTAACTACTTATGTTCCACACTATATAGCATTTTTTAACCACCCTGTATAAGTATAATTCCACTCCATCTTATATTTCAACCATCCTGTATATGGAACTGCTTCTAACATTTTTTAACCCTCCGGCCTATAAATCCAATATCCTTACTGCATATGCTTATTTAACCTTTTTTTAAGTTTTTTTATCCACTCTGTACAACTATAGTTTTATTTCACTCTTATTTCAACCACCTTGTATACTACTTATGTGCAACTCAAGACAACATTTTTGAACTACCGTGTTTAACCTTATTTTTATTTCACCGTATATTTCAACCATCCTATATATGAAACTGCTTATGTACCACCCAATAGCACATTTACCTGTAAGATTGTTTGAATCCGCCTGCCCAACTGTAATTTTACTTTGAACAATATTTTAACTGCGCACATTGCTTGCTGCTTGAATTTCGATGCACGAACCACCGTATAGAAAACAGCACTCACCGAGAAAAATTTCATTTTCATACAATAATGGAATATTATATACCATTTCAGTCAACTGCAATAAAAACACCCTATACGATACACTTTCATGGCACATCTTGATATTTAAGCTAGATATTTATGATGATTATATGGTACCTTACTGTAATATTCCTTAATACAATGCCGTCAAATCATCAAATTTGCCCAGGCGTTTTTAAATAATCACTGAGCATACATAAAAAAACCTGACGACGAATTGATAACCTCCTCCTTTTTGGAAGTCGGTTAAAGAAGTAACTATAAATAATTAAAAATGGCAAAGAAGAGGAAATAAAAACAATTGATATAGATAAGGCTAAGGCGTGTTCGAAGACAAAACCAAGGATGATGATTTGAACTCAGAATTAGAAGTGACAGACCTGAATGAAGATGAAGGCAGTGATGATGATAAAAATTAAAAAACAGAAGTATTATTTGCGACTATTAAGGGCAAATCCACGAGCTGTGCTATAGGTGCGAGCTATATGATATCTGGGCTCAGCAAAAAAGTCTAATGTGTAGAGCAATGTGTAGGGCAGGCAAGTAGCCTTATTCTCTATGTTATCATAAAGTGAGAAAGTAAATAAAGACTACCCCCTATAATTGACATATTCTCCTACCTGTGAAAAACGTCTGTTATTGTATATGCTCTCATGTCCAGTCAGGTTGGATATATCTTTCTACAGGTGAAGAGTGTTAATATTTAAGCATCGAATTCATAAATATCTTAGGAATCACCCTTATTATATTTCATTAAGGTTCAAAAGTATTTAAAGTATGTTTTTGTGTTATTTTAACGAAATACTATTTCTTATATTCTTCATGCTTTGGTAGGAGTATTCAAATAAATGACATCAATGGACGTTTACAAAAATACACAACCTGTATATTTCGAGTATAGTGGAAGATAGCTTCCGATTTCTTTATATTTCTATTCGGGAGACATTGTAACTTATGCTTGCCACATTACAATGGCCGCTTCCACGTTGTATATTATACTATAAGCTCATTGGTGCTCAGGGAATGACTTTTTTGTCTTATCTGCGACTAATGCCACAACAAATTTGGCCGGTAGTAACAACATTGTCGCTAGTATTCCTCGGTGATTTATGTCCTACAAAATTTCTTTAAAATTGATTATGCCAAAATTGTTTAACTTATCGATGGCTATTATTGTGATCTTGTTAGAATAACGTAGGTTTAATTAATTAAAAAGAGTTATTCTCTAATCGATTATATGTGGGTTTGTAGACAAGTTGAAAAAGTACTGATAAGTTAACAATAGGTTAGTTTTACAATATTGAAATTTGGCACATATCTTACATAAATGTCTTATTTGATCCAATATACCGTTAAAATCTGTTATGCGATATAAGGGTGAAAGACCGCTCATATCGCAAATATCCGGGTACAACCATTAATAAAATTATACATATGTTGCCAGAATATTGGGTATAAACTTAAACACATCATATAAACACTCATTGTTAGAGCAGCAATAAATTGAACCCTCTTATTCACACGAGAGTTCCCATTCCAAGAACTATAATTCCTTTCGCTTAGACATAAATAAATTATTTGTGGAAATGAGTAAAACGGCTGTTAGCTGTAGTCGTTACTCACCATTTTTTTATTGGATTATGTAACGGTTTCGAAGCATAGAAATGTTTAATGGAACTTAACATATAGTTATTCCATGTTATTAAATTTTATGGTTTTTCGATTGATGGCCTCATTTGTTGACTAATTGTAAGAATTTTCAAGGCCCTGGAACTCAATCATTTGTATAAAACCTGTTATTACAAAGAGCTTCCTCACTTTTTGTTTTCTCGTAAGTGTTTAATGTGACGTATTGTACATAATGAACGTAAAATATCATTATTGCATTGTTAATTGAATCTTTCACTCCTCATTACTTTTAAGTTATCTCCAATTAGCCGTGTAATGTGGTTCATCATGGGCTGATTTTCGATTACACCTGCCTGTTTCATACAGGTGATGAGTACCAAGTGAATGTTATGTGTAAAAACAAACTGATATTCCCTAAAAAATAACTTAATTGAGAGAAAGCCTCTTTAGTTTGATATAATCGAATGAAATTGTATTTTGAAAATTAAAGCAATAGTATAAGTGATCTTTTGCCTTAATTCGTTAACGAAGTTGATAGAATAGGCAACAAGGTGGAATGAGTAGTTTTTCTGAAGTATTAAATGACAAAACTACTCACAGTGAAGACGGATAAATAGAAAGTTTTTCTTAAAATTTTGTTAAAACTCATTTAATTACGATCAAACGTCATAGATCACACTAGTTAAAAAAAAAGGACTAACTCGAGAATTTGGCTAATAATTTATAAAACAGTAGATAATCGAATTTGAGTTGTCAAATAAATAAGACTACCGTTATAGCCTTTTTCCTTATAGTAGTGTTCGCCCTTTGGTCAAAATTCGACCATATTTCATCAAATTGTGAATATTTTTGAGGTTCGTTCGTCAAAAGTATATATCTATCAGAAATAAAGTGGAGGAGAAACCGGAGAAGAAGTCGTCATGAATCCCCCCACAACCCAAATCAATCATGTCATATTGACAAATCTATTGAAATAATAAAAAAATATGTAAATGAGAATTTAATCAAATATAATTATTCTAAATAATTTTTAAAAATGCGTGACCCCCCCAGTTTTTGGTGGGATTGCATTTTGTAACCTCAATGTTTTCGTCATTTGCATTTTTAATCGAGTTCATAAAATTTAAAGATATATATGTCAAACAACCTGGTGTCCACTGATTATCAGTTTGTTACACCACACCTTCTCAATATTGTGAAAATAATGTAGCAATAAAATAATTAAATTCACAACAAAAACAAATAAAACATTTTTAAAAAATATATAACCGACATCTACTTATAACTAAAAAGCTCAAAATAATTATAACAAAATACAACTCTAGCAAATAAATAACACATTCAATGTTGTTAGGTACCTACCCAGGAAGTAAAAAATGTAAACATTAAAAGGTGCTCATTCTGTACAAATTAATTACCTACCAATCTAGTATATTTTTGAAGTAGGTGACAAGCAAATCTAAAATCCTTCATTGCGTACTTATCTACAAATTCATCAAACTTGATTGTTGCTTGGCACCGACTTCAAAAATATACTAGATTGGTAGGTAATTAATTTGTACAGAATGAGTACCTTTTAATGTTTACATTTTTTTACTTCCTGGATAGGTACATTACAACATTGAATGTGTTATTTATTTGCTAGAGTTGTATTTTGTTATAATTATTTTTAGCTTTTTAGTTATAGGTAGAAGTCGGTTATATTTTTTTTTAAATGTTTTATTTTCAACTTTTTAGTTTTTTTTTAACTCTGGTAGTTTTCATTCTTTATTTTTTATTTTGTATGTATAACCTTAATAAACAGAACCAGGTAACATCGAAAGCCTCAACATTACACAATGATACTTTATCATTTAAATTTACAGGTGAATCTTTACGAACAAAATCTACTAGTACGCGTTGACTTAATAAGCTCGAAATATATTTATGCCTTATGGACTACGCCATGTAACTTTTTTTGACAACCCTGTATAACTAGATAATTCTACTCCAACCTATGTACCAACCAGCCTGTACATACGACTGCTCACAGACAAGCATAAATTTGTTAGCTGCCTTCTGTGAACTATAGGACGGAGTAGAATCCATCCTATACTTACGGAGTCAAATCCGTCCTATATTTCAACCATAGTATATAACTCCTTGTGGGCTACCCCATAAATTATTTCCTTTTTAACATTTTAAGTTATCGCCCTGTGTAACATTAATTCCTCTCCACACTTTATGCAACTTCTTATGGGCTATAAAAGAAATAATTTTTTAATCACACTGTATAAATATAATTCAACTCCAGCATATATTTCAACCATCCTGTATATGATTTGCTTATGTCCACATCATATAACAGTTTTTTAATCACCCTATGTAATTTTAATTTCACATTATTTTCAACATTTTTATACCACCAAACGTCCAGTCCACCCTATATTCCAACCATCCTGTATATACGGCTGCCTATGGACCACTATCATTCTAGTCCGTCCTATATTTCAATCTTCATATAAATGCAAGTTCTTCTACCACTTTACTTTGTGATTTTGTTTGCTATAACTAAACACCCTGTCTATAAGCCACCAAGTACCAGTTTAAAGTTTGACATGTGTTGTCACTGAATTTTCTATTAGGCTGGGAGAATGTGACAACCAAAAGTACCGTCTTCGCAAAATGGAAAAATTTGCATTTAAATAGGTATTTGCCTGGTATACAAACAAAGCGAGCTTGATACTCATTGATTTAAGGAGCCGAAAATACTATGCTTTACTACCTATATGGTTGAAATGTACATAGAAAATTTTCAAATTCGCAATTAAAACTTCCAGTGCCTAAAATTGCCGCACTATTACGTTGCAATTAAAATATTTATGAGGAAATGTCCGTTATGTCATTTCGATGAAATTTTTGATGAGAATTTTGGAATTTTAGGCGATTTTCTGTAAAACTGCAAGTTGCACGTCGTATTCGAGTAACTAGAAGCGAAAGCAGCAGGCTACGAGAATTATGCGAACCGACCTGAAGAGGGCAGATGTAACTCTGCCGAAACGTCGTCATTTTACCATCGATCCCGGCAGGGATCATTTATCAACTACGCGGATGAATTCCCGGAAACCACCTAAAACATTTAGTGCCCGCGAAAACTTAAAAACAAATATATATATATATATATATATATATATATTTATTAACTGACATTTATTTTGATTAGTTCAATTTATTTACAATTTACCTCAAGTTCCGAACACTTAAATTTTAACACCAGCGACTCCACCAAGTTTTACTGTATAAGAAGGTCTTTAAAAATTTGTTTCTTGATTCCCTTAGAAACCATACAAGCTATGTCATTAAAAAATATATGGGACCACTTTGGGAAATCCCGGAACTAATCCAATTTCTTTTCATGTTCCGAATATTTTTTTTTCATCTTTTGCTGCCGGCGACTCCACCAAAGCATACTGTATAAGAAACTAGCTAAAAAAGTAGTAGAAGCTATGTATGGTAATGAAAAAAAAAAGTGACCATTTCGCGATTCTCGGAACAGGATCCAGTCTGAACGGTCGAAATTCCTTAAGCCGTTTGCGTGTAATCGCTGAACAAACATAAAAAAAAAGATACAGACGGATTGAGGACCTCCTTTTTTTTGAAGTCGATTAAAAATAAGGCCTTAAATGAATGTATATATATATATATATATATATATATATATATATATATATATATGTTTTAGGTTGTTTCCGGGAATTCATCCGCGTAGTTGATAACTGATCCCTGCCGGGATCGATGGTAAAATGACGACGTTTCGGCAGAGTCACATCTGCCCGGTTCAGGTCGGTTCGCATAATTCTCGTAGCCTTCTGCTTTCGCTTACTCGAGTAACTAGAAGCGGCAGGGATCAGTTATCAACTAGGCGGCTGAATTCCTGGAAACCATCTAAAACACTTAGTGCCCGCGAAAACAAATATATATATATATATATATATATATATATATATATATAAACCATGCCACTGTGAGTTTATAAAAGTATTAAGTTGCTAAGAGCGTATTACTTATTGTAACTGGAGTTGTTTTAGTAATGTATATTTTTCCTGTAGAAAATTCTTAAAAACTACACGTTTCCAATTTGAACTTTTCAATCCCTATTGCAAAAAATATTATACCCTATACAAATTAATGATGAATATAATTTGAAAAGTAAGAATAAAAATAAGAGCAAAATAGTTCATAACAAGTGTACTGTTTCGTTTCATTATATTAAATTAAATTAACTTTCATTACTTTGTCAGCGTGCTTTTATTTTATGTTATTCCTTACGTTACCATGTAAACCCGAAATGTCTATATAATATTTTCAGTCTGTTTTGAATATGGCTTTGGATTTTCTGCCTATATTATACATGCTTTTTATTTGTATTGGGCAATTTTAGTCGGTTCCACCAAATTGCATGCAAAACAGCACTGTTGACAATGAGAACAAATACAATGTTATTGCTGTGTTTTTTCCGATAGTTAATATAGCTGAAGTAACAAATATTATGGACTAAAACACTTGCTTTCCGTGAGCTTTGTAGCGACATGCACAAAATTGGATGTTGACCATGCATCGCGTTTAATTGTGGTTTATGCACTAGTTCAGAATAGGAGAATACACGGAATATGGCAATACAATGGACTACTAAATGCTTGCCGACGTTTCGGTTTTATTGACTGAAAGTTTCATCAGGGCTAAATACATAAATACATCAGGTACAGTGCCTAGGTATATATGTACAGTGAAATCCTAATGTAACGGATAAATTCATTTTCTACATAATTATGAAACTACACTTGCTGGACCTACCCCTTCACCTCCAAGAGGTAGTAACTATCCATAAAAAGAATTAAATGGAATGCGGTAGCATGTGACACCCCTTTTAAAAGCGCTTTGATTATCTATTCGGCTATTGCCTCTTTTATTTTTGGACGATGTACTTAATAATAGTAACAATACATCTCGGTGTTAATTTAATAAATTTCTTGCTCTATTCGGTTTTGTAAATCATATTAATTTGTTTAGTCTTGTAGAATTTTTATTTTAAACAGGCTCACATAAAATAATCGAGGTGTCACATCGCAAGCACAATTCAATTTTGTCACATCTACCCATCCGTCGATGCGGAAAAACTTGATTGAGATAAATTGTTCTGCTGCTTCATAATGCAGCGTAACATCCTCTATTAATTTAATTTCTATTAATGTCTTCAAGGTTTCAAAGAATAGTTATCTTAAATCGGATATTAAAAGATTTTGTAAATAATCCAGGTAATTCGCCCAGTTAAATCGCAATCAAGAAAATATATTATTGTGTTATTTACTTTGACAGCCCAAACGTTTACTGTGATAGGATATTGAGTGTGACCATCCTTCATCTATTGAGGATTCTGGGTACTACAATACCGCCATGGGCGTAATGAGATGGGAGAGGGTCCAGAGGGCAGCTCCCTCCTTGTAACTGAAAAACTTGCTGTGAGCCTTCAAACCTTCAAATAAACTTGCTGACAAGTACCCAGGTCAATTTTTTTCTGATTTTCCGCTCTCACTAGGATTTTTTTTTCTAATTTGCCACTCTTTGGGACAATTTTATCGCTGATTTGCCTCTCCCTAAACCAAAAGCTAGGTACGCTCCTGAATGCCGCCAATTTTGCTTGTTGACCGTTCCATGTTTCACCGGAGAAAATAATATTTTTGGGAAACATCCTATTCCGTTCACATCTCTTCGTAACCGTTTCTAAAAATTATAATCTACGATTCGGAATATCGGCATTTAGTACATAAACTAGTTTAATTTTATTTAAATGGTGTTTCTCTATTTGTAGGTTTCTGTGCGTTTTTCTCAACATTCAACAATCTACCAGATTTGGGAAAATGTTTGACAGCTCGAAATTGGTGGAATTTTTGTTCTATTCCACCCACTGTAGACTGGGAATAGTGATGGTCAGAATACTTCTTATTAAATATTATTCAAATCTCAGAATGCGTACTTATTTTATCACCCACTCCTCTTAATACTAATATCGCAAGTTTTTGGGTCCCAGAAAGGTTTATTTAAAAAATTTAAATTAATGTTAGAAATTTTTAATTAAACGATTAATAACTAAAAATTATTAAGGACGTCTAGAGAACTAATATACGTTTTAAATACATCTTAAATATCACAAGCACATAATTTTAAATACGTCTTATATATCACAGAGATCAGATTTTACTTTTTTGGTAAAAAGCAAACAAATAGTATTTGACTGGAGTGCTACTTGCTTGTATCAAATAAAATTACTTTTTTTGGACATGTTCATCAAAAAGTCCTATATTACTGACTAGGAAACTCTTTTAAATGCGTTATCAGGCTCTATACTTTTTCATTTCATTTTTTAATGGCAGTTACCTCTTGGGTGTGAAAGGGGCAGGTTAATAATTTATTTAAAGAGTGTAGTCTCATATATAAAAAGTATAAAATTCATACAATTTATTTAAATATTTTAAAAATCTCACAAAATCATTACATAAATTTAGCACAGCATTGATTTTGCCAACCTAATTATATGTTGTTTAGTATCAAACATACAAAAAGGAAAATAACTGTCAAAAAACACAAAGATAATTCAATATATAGTAAACTTATTAGTAATATAATAATATTAGTAATTTTGTGTTTTTCAATCTATTAAATGCTTCTGTGTTTGTCAAAATATTAAAAAACATATATTGGCCTCTCTCGCTGTTTTTATTTACTGGAAGCTTTAGGTATTAATATAAATATAAATTAATAGAAAATCTTTCACAGATAACAACGAGAGTGGTGTTCTATTATTTTCACCCTGACAAATAACTGATAAATGTAAGGTAATAAATATGTATTTGCATTTTTTTTGTCAGCACATGTTTGGTGAATGACTTAGGAACTATGTCCATGTCTAGTCAACTTTGTATTTTCGTTATTCTATTAGTAATGAAACATACAAATATCTGGTATTATATAGCTTATCCAACTTGTTCTTATCTAGGCTAGACTGTATTATAGTTATTCTATTGGTGATGTCTTGCACACATTTTCTGTATATTTATGCATATTATCCAACTCGGATTTATATTACTACACATGCACTTTACCCGATGTTTTTAGCCCTGATGAACATGTCTATCAGTGAAAAAAAAACGTCGCCAAGAATTTAATAACAATTTTATTATCGTATTCCTACTTTTCTCTCGTTATCAAGGTCTAAATACTTTCAGCATAATATGGCATTTATTATAAATTTAGGGGGCTGAGTATGAAAGAAATAATAAAAATTCTGACAAGTCATCAAAATATTTATTAATTGAAATATTAAAACAAATAACATAAATTATTTTAAAATTGACTAACTTTACTAATCAATTGCTCTTAAAATAGCCCAGATATTTATTTAGAGGATTAAGACGAGCATTACTATGGAAAAGCTACTGGTCGATTTGCAGAAATAAACAAATAAACAATCGCATTATTATTTTTATGTAGAGAATTTATATAAGATAGGTGGACAGTAACACATAATGTCGACGTCATTTGGACTTCAGCCCATTGCAAATCTAAAGCGTTACTCACAACCTGATAAAAAAGTGTTGCTAGTCCCAAGATCTAATCTTTTTGCAGGTACTGGATTTCAATCCATGGAAAAATGTTGTGGTGTATATGTACTTCGTTGGTAGATGCGGCTCCGGATAATTGATTGGGTTTTGAAAAGAAAAGCAGCAGGATTGGACACTGATCAACTTTCATTTCAAAGGGAACTAACGGAGACTTATTTGCAGATATTCGGTGTGAAATTTAAACCTGGAGGAAGAAACTTCTATCTCGAAACACAGTGTCATCTAATCGTGTAGAAGGCAACTTGAGATTTGATGGCCAAAACATCTAGTTATTATTATTATACAATATGCAATAAATACAACATATTTAATATTGTGTATTAGGTGCAATATTATATTTCGTACTTCCACAATTTAGTCTTACAAATGTACATTAGTTAAGCTGCATCAATTATGAAATAATTCATAGTTTTACTACAAGGTAAAAGAAGTAAATTTTGAAAATATTGTAAATTAAAGATAAAAATAATAAAATTTCTATCAAAGTGCATTATCACTATCAAAATACATTAAATTAAACAGAAAAAGGCAAGGTAAACTTCACAATTAAATAGTTAAATTTTTCTCACTTACTATTTACGAATGTAACTATGTTATAAAAGTTGAAAAAAAAAAATAAAATAATGTTAAAATTGTTAACGATACGATAGCAGAAAGTGTTATAGTTCCTAAAAACATCTATAACATTCAAATTTATTTAGTTAGATTTCACAATATTCTTGAGAGATATTATTTACATTTAATATGCGCAACTTTTGCTGTTTTTGACAAAATAAAATCTCTAAATCAATATTGCTTCTATGTTTTCTATAAAGTGGTTAAAAAACATATATTTTTTTCCTCAATTTGAAAACACAAATGTGAAATTACAGTAAATTTGTTTGTTTTAACAACATTATTCAAACATTTCGAAATATCATATTTTCTCTTATTTTGCATGACGTGCAGTTTATTATATATCAAAACATCGAGTACTGCTTCTTGAAGAAATATGAATATTATTGTTCATAGCTATTAACTGCGCATCTAAGTTACAGTGTTTACATAAACAAGCTTCAGTGTGGATGCGAACATGACATTGCCAGACAAAGCTCCTGTCATCATCCGTAAAAACAGGAAACAGTAAGGTTTGACAGACGGAAGAAAAGTGTTTAATTGAAGAAATCCATTCAAATCTATTGTCGAAAGAATGGATTCAAGCATTTGGAGAGAAACACGTTGTGGGAAAAGCAAAATGCGATGACATCCAAGCAACACCGACTCGCTTACCTTTAGAACATGCCGTGAAACGACATAAACAAGTGTCAACAAGAAGCGTGTTGAGAGAGTCGAACCGTTGACGAAGCACACGACCGATCCAAAGAGTAGTCGCGAGTGAAAGCTGACAGAAGTCGAAGGCGCTTGGCGCTCCTGAAGTGATGGGGCAGGTGCGACGCGCCAGCGCAACATCCTAGGGCATCATTGATTGGCGTTCAGAGAAATTTCCACCACGACGACGTCCTGATATAACATTGTTCACGCACAATCCCTTCGTTGCCTTTCAACGTGCCGTCTCTGTAATCTGGAGACTTTTTGATTCCATACTCTAATGAATATTCATTCTACCATCATTTTAATAGACCATACTTAGTTCTTTGATTTAAAGAGACACCAATTTATTCTGTACCACAGTTGATCTCTTATGTCTCTTCCGATGTTTTACGGAAGGAGGGGAGCAATGGAGTCACATTTAGCATAGGTTGCTATAAAAAGTTTCACAACAATGTACTCTGGGTAATTTTTAGGGTTCCGTATATACAATATACGGATACCCTTATAATATCACTCAGGATTTCTGCCTCTGTCACATCACAGCCATTTTCTAGTAAACTACTGGACGGAAGAGGTTGAAATTTGGTATCAATGTATAGTTTGGTGACCCGATCAGGAGTACATATTGTAAAAGAAAAAAAATTGATTTTAGGGGTACTTCTGGGGGGAAAAACTAAAAAAATCGACCGTTTCCCCCCCTGATCTCCGAAACTACTTAGCCTAAAATTTTGAAAAAATAGGAAATATAGAGCTTTGCCCGAACCTTACAGGAAAATTAAGGAGAAACCGTTAATGCTAATTTTGGGGGGCAAATTATAGAATTTAATAAAAATTTAAAAATAAAAAAAATTCAAACGCATCATGTAATATATCAAATGAAAGGTCTCATTCTGAGGAACAAACACATATTTTTTTCATATTTTAAAAAAATATATTTAAAAAGATATTAACGAAAATATACCAAAATTTACTCATCCCCCCCCTTATCACCGAAACTATAAAACGTAAAGTTTTGAAAAAAAATAGATTTATAGGTTCTGACCTGAAGTTTACTGGAAAAATAAGGAGAAAACTCTACTTTTAATTTTGGAGGGCCAATTACAGAATTAAATGGAAAATATAAAATTAAAATTGTTTCTAACCCATCATGTTATATATCAAATGAAAGGGCTCATTACGACGAAAACAAATATATTTTTTTCACATTTTTAAAATAAATTAGTTAAAAGATATTAACAAAAATATAAAAAAAATTACCCATTCCCCCCCCCTTATCTCCGAAACCATAAACTGGAAAATTTTGAAAAAAAAATGGTGGTATAGCCCCTCACCTGAACTTTACTGGAAAATTGAGGAGAAACCCCTAATATTTATTTTGGGGGGCAAATTATAGAATTAAATGGAAAATATAAAATTAAAATTGTTTTTAACCCAGCATGTTATATATCAAATAAAAGGGCTCATGATGAAGATAACAAATATATTTTTTCCATATTTATAAAATAAATTAATTAAAAGATATTAACAAAAATATAAAAAATTTTACCCATTCCCCCCCTTATCTCCGAAACCATAAGCTGAAAAATTTTGAAAAACTGGAAGTATAGCCCCTCACCTGAAATTTACTGGAAAAATAAGAAGAAACCCCTAATATTCATTTTGGGGGGCAAATTATAGAATTAAATGGAAAATAAAAAATTATAATTGTTTCTAACGGCTCATGTAATATGTCAAATCACAGGGCTCATTATGACGAATAGGTACAAATATATTTTTTTTAATTTTTAATATATTTTAAAATATATTAAAAAATTATTTAAAAAAAAATACTCATTCTCCCCGTTATTCCCCAAACTCTAACCTCATTTTTTTGTTTATAAGAAAAATATGAAAAAAAATACCTAATTCTATTATTTGGCCTCCAAATAATAGAATTAAACGGAAAATAATTTACTAGAAAACCCCCATAGTAATTTTAGGGACAAATTATACAATTAAATGGAAAATAAAGATTCAATTTTCAAACGCATCATTTAATATATCAGGCAAATGGCTCATTATGTGAATTACAAATATATCATATTTTTTAATCATTTGTATAAAAGATATTAAAAATATTAAACATCGACTTAATTCCCACTTTAGAAACTACACTATTTAAAATTTGAAAAATATATTTTATTTACATTTTTAAATAATTTGAATAACAGATTTAATAATTTATAATTTAAACTTTGACCTATTTTGCCGTTTTTTTTCCAATCTACAAAGCCTCAAAACTCAGACAGTAGATTATAAAAGGCATTTCTGAAAGTTTATTAGTAAAATAAAACTCTAATGGGCCAAATTAGAAAATTAAATACATATGTATTGTGATAAATATCAAGCGAATCCTAAAGCAGATAAAATAAAAAGTCTATGTGTGGAAAATCAAAGTGTATATTTTTTATAAATTTAAAACGCTTCCTTTAAAAGATATAAGGGTAAGTATAAGAAAATGCACTCACTCCCTGCTTGTCTGAAACTGGAATATTCGAATCTTGAAGGTGGTACGGAACCCTAAGTATGGGAGTCCAACTCGCACTTGACCAAATTATTTGGGTAATAGTGCCCTCTAATAGAAAAACTACACATGGAACTTATATAGGTACATTAACTGCAAGTGGCCACTAAGCTTCACAATTTAAAATTATTTTAAAGTATACAGGGTAGTTCACTAATACAGGGTGAGTCAAAATTATTATTAGCGTTCAATTTATACAATATACGGACACCCTTATAATATCTTTTCAGATCTCTCCGAAACTACTTGACGGAAAAGATTGAAATTTGCTATCGCTGTATAGTTTGGTGACCCAATCAGGGGAGAATATTGTAAATGAAGAAAATTTGATTCTAGGGTTACTTTAAATTTAACAAATTCGACAATCCTCTCCAGCTGTATATTTAAACAAAAATAATCCACTTTTCATTTGCTAGAGTTGTTGTCGGAGCGTTCTTTAAAAAATGTCTATAGGTCGATGCTTTTTGCCCCATCGAAGATTCCGGGTAACCGGTTGTGTTTCTATGTTTTTTTTTTGTCGGAATGATTAATTCCGACGGTTCGATAATTTTTCGATTGGCGGTGTAAAATGAATTTTATAACAATGTATTTCGTACTTCGGTTGTATACACACGTTATAACAAATAAAAGGTTTTACAATAACTTTTTGTGATAGCCAAAAATATAAAGCCCACGTTCAAACGAATAAAATGTTTTACAGTACATTATTGCAATTAAAAAAAGGAAACACACACTTTAAAATGGATAAAAAAATTCAAAAAAACGGTGGAATTTATTTCATTTTTTTGTCGCTTCGATGGTCCAGGCTGGAAGTCTCCATCCTCCGTCTTCGCAGTGTGGAGTCTGTTGAAACCTTGGAAATGCGGGTGATATGTACGAAGCATTATCATAATCATGTGTATCATAGTCGTTGTTAAACAACATGTCAACTCTGGTGACGTTATTGTATGTTTACCCTCTACAATGTAGGTTCATAACACAAAAAGAACAGAGGTAATAGTAAAAAACAAATTTCATTTCTAAATTTTTGACTTTTTCGATCGATATCTCGATCAAAATTTTCGTATCTCGACGGATAGGCGAGTTGTTGTCAAAAACCAATTTTACTCCTGTTTCAAGCTGGCAGAAAGCCCACATAAGAATTCTTGGTCGACAATTTCAAGTAAAGCTTTTCTATGCACCCTTCACGTCATATCAAAAATTTAACTTTCTCTGTTCATTTACATTTCTAAGCAGTTTTTTTCGACAGAATAACTGGATAATAATATCAAATTTGTATTTTTTATTCTGTCTGTCTGATTAGTTGCTAGCTGTATAACTGGCCACCTAGATTATGGTGTCTGTGATATACTTTAAAAGCATGTACTGCAGGACCCCTAATAGAAAATCTTTTCATTAATTTTTTACACCAGTGCTTTGTGCAGGATGTGGTATTTTCAAAATTTTTACATTTCATTTATAATAATTTAGTACATATATTTACAGGGAAGAAGAAAATTCATAATAGCCTATGTAGGAATCGAAAGACACAATGGACATGAAGAACCTAATGGTAATGTAATGTTTTTATTTTCACACTTGGGTTCAGTTCAGTTCTTGGATTTATTTTAAAATACAGTCCAACTCACTCTAATTTATTTTCACTACTTTAACACAATTTATATTCACAGAACTATTTACAATTTATCTTTACTATACTAACGGCAGTCGAATTCTGAATGAGAAATACTGCCGACCTCGATGCGCCAGCCGAACCATATCTCGAATTCCCCGAAATATCGGAGAATGTCCCTTTGCAGGACTCTCTATTACGACAACAGGAAATTTGGTGGAAGTAACAGTCAACGGTTTTCGAATCTGGGCTTCGAATATTGAGGCAGCATACAAGGATATCGATACCACTGAATCAAAAGATAGTTTCCATCATATTTCTGACCATTCTCCAATTCAGTCCAACCAACCCGTAGGGTATCTTTGGGACCATTAATTTTATCATGTTCTTCTCTATTATCACAGTCCTCAATTCTATCAGAGGCTACCAAAGATAGCTGTATGTTTGCTTGTCCTGCGAGAATGTGTTCGTTACCAAATAAAAGATGTCCCTGGTACCCACTGGTTGTTTATCTTCGAGATGAAGGACCTTCCCTACCACAGGATCTTGCTCCCTTAGCTTCTGGAACTGGCCATACTTCTTCTCATGGTCTCATGGGGGCTTTTGCTCGCTTCTGAGGTCCATACTTGCTGCACAAACCGTTCATTTCCGGTACCAATCCTTAACATCCACTTGGCAATTTACTCAATAGAAGCGATCTCTCAACTTCACCAGGGTTTTCATTACTCTCAGATGTCCTCAATTGTACCATCATGTAGATCTCGTAAGACCTCTGGTCTCCTATTTCTGGGAACTACAATCTGTTTACTGTCGTTTCCCTCCTCTGTAGTTTCCAGGACGCGCTTCAGAAGTCCACTTTCCAGGATGAAGGTGTTCCGCTGAGCCCAGTACGACTTTATGGTTGGTGAATCGGGAAATCTCCTGCCACGTAGGTTTGCGGTCTTCTCCGTTCCACAGGATAACCTGTGTTAATTCCGGATATAATTACTTGTCTTTCTGGATCTCCTCAGATTGGCAATGGTCATCGACGGTAGTAGTGCTACAGAGAACAGTCCCTTTTTGTTCAGCTCACTGGCAATGTTTGCAATCATCAGAGCATGGTCCCCTCGATAAGGATCAGCATTCCTATGGCTTGTCCCGGCGCGATGTTCAGTCTCGAACCGGGAATTCACCTTGCCGCTTGCCCTTCAGGACTTTTAAACTGCAGCAGCAACTTCAGTGCTGCATGATCAGTCCTCAGGAGGAATATTTTACCATAGAGGTACTTATACAGATGTTCCACCCACCTTTACCACTGCCAAAAGTTCCCTGCGAGTAACGCAGTAATTCCGTTCTAGCTTGCTCAAAGTCTTGCTGAAATAGCCGATGACCGTCTTGAATCTGCGAAAGCACAGCACCAATTCCGAAATTGCTTGCGTCGGTATCCAAAACGAACTTCCCATCTGGCATCGGATAACTTAAAACGGGGGCACTTCTCAATGCTCTTTTCAGTGTCTCGAATGATCGCTGGCATTCCTCGTCCCACTGGTACCGCACCTTCCCCTCTGTGAGTCTAGTGAGTGGCTTGGCGTTATTGACAAATCCCGCTACATACCGACCATAGTAAGTGCATAACCCCAGGACACTTCTTAGCTGGTGGATATCATTAGGTATCAGCCATTCTTGGATGGCTTTGATTTTCTGTTTATCAACCGCTACTCCCTCCGCGGAAACCACATGTCCAAGATATTGCACTTCTTCGTGGAATAGCTGACACTTCATCGAGCTTAACTTTAGTCCGGAACTTCGAAGTTACCGAAACACCTCCTCCAGGTTCTTCATCTGGTCTTCAAACGGTCTTCCGACCACGATAATGTCGTCAAGATACACCAAGCATGTTTTCAATAAAACCCCTTTTAATACTGTCTCCATCAATCTTTCAAACGTTGCTGGAGCATTACACAACCCAGACGGCATCACCGTGAATTGGTGAAGTTCTATGAAATAATTTATGTTACAAGAATTAAATACTGTTTATGAAGCGGTGCCAATCGAAAGTGACAATATTTTGGGAAATTAATAGATGAGTTGTACTTCGCACTTCGCTATTCAAATTGGCACCGATTTAATTGTTCAAGTTTATTGACCAGAATAATAATTATTAATTACAGAGTATACATATTTTATTTTATACAGTAATTCCTACAAAGATAATCAAGTTATCTGCATGTAGGCTAGCCACTTATCCTAGGGTTCTTAAAACTAATTTAAAACTATTTTTTTGTTATGATTGTAGTTGTAAGTACAGTTCTATTAACAGTGCTACTATGAATAGAAAACGTATGCTTATTATTATAAATATTACTTAGTAAATTTATGTCTTGCTCCTAGTTTTTTGCATTTTTATTTTATTTTACATAATTGTTTGTATCCATTATTTGACCTTGTTTTTCCTGGAAGAAAGTTGAATATGCGAATAGCATTAATGTAGCTTATCTTATTGCTAACCGACCGAAGTCTAATTGGAATTTGAATATTTTTATTTCTAGTTATGCTGCTTGAGTTTGTATATGTTTTAGTTAGTTCTTGATAATGATATAAAATACATTCAGCAGAAAATGATTGTTTCATATTAAGTGTATTTTCATCAATCACAGATCGGTTTTTATTAACAATTTTTAATAATCTATCCTGTAGTCGTTGTAGGTGTTGTAAATTGTTGTGAAGGGCACCCCTCCAAGCTATAATGCAATGCTCTGAAAGAATGCAGAGTAGATTATATGAAGTACCTCAGAATTCATACATTTTGATAGTTTGTGAAATATACAGATTATATATTTTGTTTTGTTTATTATATAGTCAATATGATCCTTCCACCTAAGTCTGTAGTCAATTATTACACCTAAATACTTGCAGAACTCAACTCTTTTTATTTTCTGACTGTCTCTATAAATGTTTATATCTTTTGGTATGCTATTGGAGTAGTTTCCGAACGTCATGAACATTGTTTTTTCAATATTTAAGGTCAATTTATTGAAAATAAGCCACAGATTTATCTCCATCAGAAACATATTCATTTTAGCTTCGACTTCAGACCAGTTTTTTCCTGTAGATATAACTGCAGTATCGTCAGCAAATGATAATATTACATCTGTCGGGAAAGATTTCAGTAGGTCATTTACATATAGTAAGAAGAGTAAAGGACCCAAGGCTTGGGGAACTCCAGTTTTAATTTCCCCGAATTCGCTTGTGACATTATTAACTTTTACTCGCTGGAGCCTATTGTCAAGATAGCTAACTAGAAGCTCATAAGCTTTACCTCGGATTCCATAGTTATACAGCTTATCAAGTAATATCTTGTGGTTGATTGAGTCAAAGGCCTTAGCTATATCAAGAAAAGTTATAGCAATTGGGTTACTTTTGTCCATTTTACTATAAATCATGTTTGTTAAGTGGTGAAGTGCATCTTTAGTTCCTTTCTTTTCTGAGAATCCGTATTGCCTCTCTGATAAGATCTTGTGTTTGTTGAGGAACTTGCTAATTCTAACATATATGATTTTCTCAAAGATCTTTGCGATATTTGATATCAGTGATATTGGTCTGTAGTTTGATGTGATGTGTCTGTCTCCTGATTTGAAAATAGGAACGACTTCCGCCTGTTTAAGTGACTCTGGCCAGATGGAATTAATAATGCATTGGTTTATTACATATGCAAATGGTTTTGTAATAAATTCTGATAATACTGTAATTGTCTGCGTATTTATATTATCCACACCTCCATTAGTATCTATCAGTTTCTTAATTATGTTTGTTATCTCAATATGATCTGTTGGACCGAAAAATATTGAATTTGTATTGAAGGGGGGCAATTTGTTGATTTTATGCTGAGGCTGACTAATTTTTTGGTTTAACAGAGACCCTATATTGCAAAAATACTTGTTCGTATTATTCGCAATATCTTTGGACCCAGTTATTTTTTGTTGATTTTCGTTACAAACGTAGTGGATTGTGTTATTTGTAGATTTTTTTGCCAAGTTTTTGATTAATGATTCTCTATCATAAATTGTTTTTGCTGCTTTTATTACTTTGTCTAATATTCTGGTGTACTCTTTAAAAGTATTTTTATTTTGTATATTCATCGGATTAGATTTCCATAATTTATATAGATAGTCTTTATGGTTACAAGAAGTTAGTATAGCACTTGTTATCCATTTTTTACGTGGGTAATATCCTGCCCTCGTTTTCTTACTGTTGTAGCATAAATTATTTCATGCTTGTTATTTAATTTTCTTTTGAAGTCGATTTTTGTTTTTTTTAAATTTATTTATTTAACAATTTTTAGTGATGCAATGGCTTAATAGGATGCAGTTTTTAAATCCAATTAACTTTTTCGATATTGCATTTACTCAAACCGCAACTATTGATGGCCACCCAACATAACAATTTAATTCATTATTTTTAAGAACTGCCTTCTTTACCTATAACTTCGATCTATATTTAAACTATCTTGTATACATTGCTGTCAATTAGTCACCTATTAAAACTTACTGGTCTATCAGTTTTTTAACTGTATAATTACTCTAAATAACCTCTACATCAACAACTTTTCGGCCAATCAGTTTGACATTTTTGTTCCACCCAGTATAAATATAAATCCATTAATTTCCAAGAAAATTCATCAAAACTGCAACTGCTTATGGAGTATCCTATGTAACAATTTTTAAAGATTAAACTACTTACCTCTGCTCCTCTCTATATTTCAAGTATCCTATCTGTGCAAATGATGATGAGTTACGCTATTTCACATTTTTTCATCGTATTTTTTAAAGCTCAGTATAAAATATATTTTCTCTTCATTTAAACCATCCTTCATTTTCAATTTTTTTTAACCTTGTTTGAATCACACTGTGTAACTATAACATGACTTCGCCCCATATTTCAGGTACTCCATATATGCAACAGCTCATGCTCTACCCTATATAACAAAATTCTTCTTTTTTTTACCCACACTGTGTATACTTATTATTATTCTACTCCACGCTATATTTCAACAATCTTGTATATGCAACTACTTATGGGCCACCCAATATAACATTTTTTCACCACTCATCTATCCTGTATGTGAAACTGCTTGTGGATCATAACATTCCTTTTTAATATGTTTTAAACCTTCCCGTATAGCTGTAATCATACATACATAATACACTGATACATATTTCAACCATCCAATAATATGTTACTTGAAAACTTGTGAACTAATTTATAAACTTTTTTGAACCCATTTCATTAGCTCAAAAACTTCAAACATTCTAACTGCTTACATAACATTCATTTTTATCCACCCTGTATAAATATTATTCCTTTTCATCCTTATTTCACCCACATTGTATATGCAACTTCTTATGACCCTAACAATTTTGTTATCCACCCTGCATAAATATAATTCAACTTCACCCGTTTTTCAACTACCTGATATATACAACTGGTCCACTTAATATATCTTTTTCGAACCACCCCGTATGACTTCCCCCTTATTTCAACCACAGTGTATATATGCAGTTACTTACGGGCCACCTAATATACCTTTTTTTCCAAGATTTCTTTTAGATTTTCTTGGGAATAATACCACATCAGAGTTCAAACTTGTGTATATTTTAAAACCAAACGTTTCAAAATCCTGTCGGATTTCGTTTTCAATGGATATAAATTATAAATTTATATCCATGGTTCAAACTTGTGTATATTTTAAAACCAAACGTTTCAAAATCCTGTCGGATTTCGTTTTCAATGGATATAAATTTATAAATTTATATCCATTGAAAACGAAATCCGACAGGATTTTGAAACGTTTGGTTTTAAAATATACACAAGTTTGAACTCTGATGTGGTATTATTCCCAAGAAAATCTAAAATAAACTAGAAGATGCCACAAATAACATTCAGAAAACAACAAGATTTCTTATTAAATACATGTAATTCTACTCCGTTCTAAGTTTTACCTATCCTATATATGGAACACTCTGTAAAATTATTTTGATCAATTCATCTTATTCACAATTTACCCCAAGTTCCGAACAGTTAATACCAGCAACTCAATCAAAGCTTATAATACCGGCGAATCTACCAAGGCATAGAGTATAAGAAGAAATAGATAAAAAGTTTTTCCCCATTCTCTAAGAAACTTTACAAGCTATGTTATTAAAAACACCTTACCCCTTTGGAATATTCCGGACCTAATCCAATTTCTTTTCAAATTGTCCCACCTTCCGAATAAAATTTTCAAAATTTTAATAATACCGGCGACTCCACCAAGACATGGAGTATATGAGAATAGGTAAAAATAGTTTTTCCCCATTTGCTAAGAAACGGTGCAAGCTATGTTAATGAAAATAATTTGGTCAAGTGCGAGTTGGACTCTCATACTAAGAGTTTTGTACCACCTTCAAGATTCTAATATTCCAGTTTCCTTATATTCACCCTAATATCTTTTAAAGGAAGCGTTTTAAATTTATAAAAAATATACACTTTGATTTTCCGCACATAGACTTTTTATTTTATCTGCTTCAGGATTCGCTTGATTTTTATAAGAAAATATATGTATTTAATTTTGTATTTTGGCCCCCAAAAATAAGCATTAGAGTTTTATTTTACTTTAAATTATAAATTATTAAATTTGTTATTCTAATTATTTAAAAATACAAATAAAATATGTTTTTCAAAATTTAAATAGTGTAGTTTCTCAAGTGGGAATTAAGTCGATGTTTAATATTTTTGTTAATATCTTTTAAACAAATAATTTAAAAATATGATATATTTGTAATTCGCATAATGAGCCTTTTATCTGATATATTACATGCTGCGTTTGAAAACTGAATTTTTATTTTCCATTTAATTGTATAATTTGTCCCTAAAATTACTATTTTGGTTTTCTTATAATTTTTCTTATAAATTTCAAGCGAGCCCAAGTAACCCTAATTATTTTTAAAATTTTAGATAGTATGGTTTCGGAAATAAAGTGAGTAATGAGGATTTTTTATATCTTTATGTTAATATCTTGTAAACAATTAATTTTAAAAATATGAAAAATATATATTTGTATTCCTCATAATGAGCCCTTTCATTTGATATATTGCATGATGCGTTAAAAAATATTTTTTTATTTTACGTTTAATTCTATAATTTGGCCCCCAATATTAATATTAGGGATTTCTTCGTATTTTTCCTGTAAAAAAAATTAGGTCTTATAGTTTGGGGAATAAAGGCGAGAATAGGTAATCTTTTTAAATATTTTTTTATATTTTTTAAAATATTCATTTTAAAAAAATTAAAAAGATATATTTGTATTCGTCATAATGAGCCCTGTAATTTGATATATTACATTATCCGTTAGAAACAATTATAATTTTTTATTTTCCATTAAATTCTATAATTTGCCCCCCAAAATGAATATTAGGGGTTTTTCCTTATTTTTCCAGTAAAGTTCAGCTGAAGGCTATACCTCTATTTTTTTTTCAAAATTTTACAGCTTATGGTTTCGGCGATAAGGGGGGGGGAATCGGGAAATTTTTTTATATTTTTGTTAATATCTTTTAATTATTTTTATTTTAAAAATATGAAAAAAATATATTTGTTTTCGTCATAATGAGCCATTTCAATTGATATATAACATAATGGGTTAGAAACAATTTTAATTTTATATTTTCCATTTAATTCTGTAATTTGCCCCCCAAAATTAAAAGTAGAGATTTCTCCTTATTTTTCCAGTAAATTTCAGGTCAGACTCTATACCGCCAATTTGTTTCAAAACTTCACGTTTTATAGTTTCGGAGATAAGGGGGGGATGGGTAAATTTTGGTATATTTTCGTTAATATCCTTTTAATTTATTTTTTTAAATATGAAAAAAATATATTTGTGTTCCTCAGAATAAGACCTTTCATTTGATGTATTAGATGATACGTTTGAAAAAAAAATATTTTAAAATTTTTTTATTTTTAAATTTTTATGTAATTCTGTAATTTGCCCCCAAAATTAATATTAATGGTTTCTCCTTATTTTTCCTGTAAAGTTCGCGCAATATTTTATTTTCTATTTTTTTTTAATTTTAGGCTCAGTAGTTTCTGTGATCAGGGTCGATATTTTTAGTTTTTCGCCCCAGAAGTACCCCAAAAATGAAAATTTCTTCTTTTACGATTTGTATTCCTGATCGGGTCACCAAACTATACATTGATACCAAATTTCAACTCCTTCCCTCCAGTAGTTTAGGAGAAAATTGCTGTGATGTGACAGAGGCAGAAATCCGGAGTGATATTATATGGGTATCCGTATATTGTATTGTATATATAAAAAGCAAAAAAAACATAGATACAGACGAATTGAATTCTTTTTGAAGTCGGCTAATTATAGAAAAATAAGTGGGCCATTGAATATGACCACCACAATTACAACACACGTCTAAAAATCGATAATGTTGCAAAAACTGAATTGGCCTTAAAAGCTGTGGGTCAGAGAGGGTTTAATTATCTTGCTAATGATAACGGAATTAGCCTAATTAAAAAAATATAAAAAACATTAAATTTATTGAGGAAGACACAATTATTAAAAAACAGGTAAAGTTGTTTTTATTATCAATGAAAGGCCGTTGTGTTCATGGTCTAATAAATCCTAATAATTTCCTTAATTTTTAATATAGTTTACTTATATTTTAATATAACTCAAAATTTATATATGTATTTTAAAAGTTGGATATTTTGTGCTCAACATGAAGTATCTGTGATCCCCATGCAGAAGTTTAACCATCTATGGGTAAACAGAAGATAAAGTGCATAATTTATGTATAACTTAATAATATTCTATAAACCTTATTAAATATTATTGTATTATATACTTACTTTTTTTAACAGAGCTTCAATAAATGTTAAATATTTGACGAACATTTGTTATCTCCTGCTTAGCAAAGTTTAATTGATTTATACAGAATTTAAATCCAAAAGGGTGTGGAATATTTGAAAAAAAAATGTTAAAAATTGAATTTTATTTTTTAATGAGTATTTTAGTCAATATTCATCTTATCTAAAGTATATTCCAAATTAACACATTCTATAACGGTAGCCCCAAAGTATGATCTGTTAGTATTCATTGATGAAATATGTTCACTCCATGTATCGGTTGGAAGAAGATATTGCTCAACAGAATTGGAAAATCTACACAGCTTCCTATGGCATATACAGTGTCCGCTGTGACTAACTCGTGACCAACCCTAGTACAAAATCGAGTTATGCAAAAGGTCAAACATTTGAATAAGTAATTATTGAAGAATATGGGCAGAAGTGAAAATTAAAACTATGAAATAATTGTGAATATTCAAATTAATTTTAGTATCAAAAATTAAACTTTCATACTTTTTTTGTTTACTGTATTATTTAATGAATAACTGATGCGTATTGAACTAAGCCCTAAAACAGCTTTTAAATAAATGTTTACTAGAACGAATTATAAATGAAATACGGAAAAACTCTGAGGTTACTCTTATACACAAGAAGGGAGAAAACACAAATCAAGGCAATAAGTTTATTCTCCCTCCTCTATAAATTAATAACTGCAATTATAAGTAGTGGAGTAAGCAGCATTCAGATTTTTTTAGCAGTGGTCATCACTTGCAATCTAATTGAAAAGATTTCAGAATATATTGTGACTTTTGCAGTTAACATTCATTGTCTTTCAAAAGGCATTTAACAGCATTGAGGTCTGGTAGTTCCAGGTTTCACTGGAACAATAGACTCGCGATATACCACGATCATTAAAAATATCTTCAAACAGGCGATTTTCCACATTAAATTAGAGGAAAATTTCCCTTGTCATAGAATTTAGGCAGAGAATTGAAAATGTATTTAAACAGGCGGTTTAGGAAAATATGATTCTGAATGAAGAGGGTGTACACTTGAGTCACTTGAGGTTCGCAATGTATGTGTATATAGTACTGATCAGTGCAGATATAGAAATTCTACTAGCTACAAGATATTTATTTATTTATTCTCTTTACAAACACCAAATAGGTACTTACATGTGAAGGGTTAAACAGTACACAAGTATTTGACAATGTCACAGACATGCCAATATCATGAAGGGATTGCATCCTGATGCAGCAATAATATGCGCCTAAGCTCACCAAATTTGATGTTAAATAGGGCAGGAACTATGTTATTGGACAACATATCATTGCAGACACTGAGTGGATAAGTGAAGGGCGAAGGGCTTCCGTTGTTAATGTAGAAGAGATTAGATGAGAGTAGTCTTAAGCTAATTTTGGGGACCCTAAACTTAACGCTATTGATCAAGCCACAATCGAAATATTTTCTGTTATTTAGAATGTTATATATAAAGATAACAGCATGGGTCTTTCTCCTCGTACTCAAAGAACAGAGATGGAGGGAGCCAACAGTGATCTATAAGATACCATCAAGGGATATATGCCATTCTCTTTGATATAGAGATAGCGCAGAAAACGTTTTTGAACTTTTTCAATTTCGTTACTTTGGGTGTAACAATTTGGTGACCAAATGTTAGAGGCATACTCAAGGTGAGGCCTCACCATAGATGTATAAAGTCTTATGGTTGTTTTTACACTCAAAGTTTGGCTATTACGTATGACGAATCCAAGAACTTTGTATGCTTTGTTTATCAGGTAGCTGAAATGGGTATTGAATTTGAAGTTATCTTGAAAGACTACCCCCAGATCTTTAACCTCTTTACACCTCTTAACCTTACAATTTCCAATGTAATAGTCTTCCATAAATATATTGACTTTTCGGGAGAAGGAAACAACGCAACATTTTTGGGTATTAACAAACATTTTGTTTTCTCTAAACCAATTAAGCGCCAAATTTAAGTCGTTTTGAAGTGCAACAACATCATTTATGCCATTAATGGGTTTAAATAGTTTGAAATCATCAGCAAACAACAACTCAAACAACAACCAACAACACCACAAAATTGAGCTCAAAATGAACCATCACAAGACCAAAATACTCAGCCACATGCAAAGTGATATCTATTACCATTGACTAAGGCTTCCTAGCAAACGTGCTCCAGTATATATATTTCGTTCGCCTGATCCAAATTGTCAAAGACAATTTAAACAGCCTAAATAAAGTGAAGGATTAAACTGCCATGAATGATAATACGAAGATATATCGGTGAGTCTAAAGCGTAAAGTACATGACTGTTTCATATTACTCGAGAGTCGAGACTACATAAAAATTAGAAACGATGGCCTTGACAACAATAACTGCGAAACAGCTTGGTGTAACTCTAATACTTATGGAAAGGGCCATGCTGAGAATCACTCTGAGAGACAACGTGCAAAATCTCAACATAAGCAATAGTCGTGTCGCGAGGTTCAAACGGGTTTGCCATGAAAAACACGTGAAACGAAAAGAGGCTTAGGAGGACAGCAAAAGTGGAATAATACATGCTCAGACAAAACAAATAACATAACTCATATACACCTTTAAATTTTTATAATTTATAAAAGGAATTGAATATTTGTAGTTACCGTTTAAACAATTATAATTGATAACAAATATAATATATTATAACTCGGATAATGGGAACAGAATAAGGATTGTAACAATAATTTATCAGTCGATTAACCAATAAAGTTAACTCTAAGACTAATGGAGAAATCAACTCACTAGATCATCTATTATTTCGGTTAAAATTCTGAAATTTACATAAAAATAAGGTTTTTGAAACTTGCTGCAAACTTTTAGTTTTTGACATTACTAGCTAATAATGTCAATCATTATCAAATTTATTTTATGTTATTAAACAACATATTTATTTGCATGTATACTATACGAGGGCTGCCTTTTATATTTCGGGATTAGAGAACAAAAACAAAATTAATCATCGAAAATCGCTTTATTGTTTTTCAAAATATCTATACACTTTTGCATGCGTTTGAACCAATTGTCGAAGCACTTTTTCCACTCTGATTGAGGTATCTCCAAAACATACATTCTGTACGCAGCAACCGCTTCTTCAGTTGACCTCTCAGTTTGTTTTTTACGTACGGGAATAAAAAGAAGTCATTTGGTGACAAGTCAGGACTATACGGCGCCTGACTCATCAAATCGATGTTTTAAGTGGTCAAAAATGCAGTTGTTTGAGCCGATGTGTGAGAGCTCGCATTGTCGTGGTGAAGAGTGATCCGTCTTCGGCGATTGGTTTTCCTCATTTCTTGGAAGACAACTGGCAAACAAATTTTTGTGTACCACTCAGAATTGACTGTTCTGCGTTGTTCTAGTGGTACGGTTGCAACATGTCCAGTTTTTCAGAAAAAAAAAGTGCTTCGTGCGCCAACAACTTTTGTTGGATTCGGCTCATCTTGAAACACCCATACAGTCGACTGCTGTTTACTTTCGGGCTCATACGCGTAAATCCACGATTCATCACCTGTCACTATGTCATAAAAGTGTTTTGAAGCACCGCGATCGTATTTTTTGAGCTTTTCTTTCGACCAATCGACACGAGCCTTTTTTGAACGATTGGCAAATTGTGTGGGATCCAACGCGAACAAATTTTTTTGACAATCAAAATTTATATGCAATTTTGAATTTATGCTGGTCCCACTAATGTGTAAGGTTGACCCAATCTCACGATAGGTCACATGACGATCTTGCAATATCAGTTTGCGCACAGCATCAATGGTTTCCGGAACAACAACTGTTTTTGGACGACCTTCACGAAATTCGTCTTGGAGTGAACTACGACCTCGATTGAATTCACCATACCATCGATAAACAGTGGTCCTTGATGGAGTTTCATCGCCAAAAATTAAATTAAGTTCATCCATGCACTGTTGCTGACTTAATCCACGTCGAAAGTTGTAAAAAATAATCGCACGAAAATGTTCACGATTTAATTCCATTTCCTTTAAGTTACTGTAAACAACACATAGCGCTCGTATGTCAAAACGTTCTGAGTACGTATAACTTCAAAAATGTCAAACTTTATGATAAAGCTGTCAGTTGTCAGATTGCAACACTAGGGTTGTCCAATCCCGAAATATAAAAGGCAGCCCTCGTATACAATCGATTAACAGAGTATTAATGTATTTTTACGATATTGAAAATTCAATATTTCCAAATTGACTTCCAACACTTTCAAGTGACCTCATAGATTTTGTTTAAACCTGTCTATTATTTTACCGCATAACAACTCAACTTATTTTCATGCTCGAAAATATATATTTTCACTGCTGCCCAAGAGCAACACATCATACTTATAGCCAAAGTGTTTATCGATGTCTTCACATCAAAAATATGAAAATGCAATTCTATAATTGTAGTCGTTATTTGACAGACCTAATAATGTTCATGTCTGCGACAGGTTCCCAGCTGTCTCTTCTAACGTTGAATTTTTCCCCTCCCGCAGTTACGCCATTGTTTGTAAACCCTGTAACATAAAGGGTTATTTTGAATAATCATATTTATCGCTATCTATTATGGTCTGCTACGTCGTTTGAAATCTAGCATTCTTTAATTTACATAACAGAAAAAAATATTTTCTCACCTCCTGTACAATACAGTTCTCTATTAAAAGTAGTTAACCCAAATTGACATCTTCCAGATACCAATTGTGGTAAACGACTCCATTTACCAACCCTTGGATCGAGCCTAATGTAACAGTCGTATAAAATTTTAGGTCAACAGAAATCATACAGTTATATTAAATATGTTTTGCGTACCTTTCAAATATAGATAAACAAGCACTATTATAACCTCCAGGACTGTAAATACAGCTATCTAGAAATAGACCAAGTTACCAGATAAAATATTACAAGCAACATATTAGATCTTACCAATCACAGCCATTTTAAAATGCGATTTCTGAGTAGTCATTGGAGGGCAAGAACACCAAATTCCTGTTATAAGATCAAGTCTTTCCATGGAGTTAAGTAGCGAGTTTTCATTTAAACCTCCACCAACATAGATTGAGTCGTTAATTGTACAAATGCCTTTAAAAGTAAAGAAGTACAATTTCTGTTCATTAAAACTCCTTTTAACTACTACACCAAAATACAAATCCCCAAGAGCTTATTAATACACTGATTTAACATTCAGTAAATGTTGATCAATTTCGTTAAAATGTGTGAATGCATGATTACATTTTCAAACTAAAACATTCAAAAATCATAAATTTATTTAACAGTGACCAGAATTTCATTAGAGTTCTTACATATTCGATAGCTCTTCGCGGCATGTTTGAACATAACTGATTTACCTTATTTTGACAATGTTATCAAAGAAACTTGACGAAGGTCACCTCTAGGTTAATTGTAACCTGGAGTAAATTAACTTGCCGACTGCCAGCTACATGGTCGGTTGGTGACAAGTCTGGAGAACGGGAATGTTATGTGCTTTCCAATTTCTGTCTATAAAAGCTAGAGGTGACCATCAGTCCCGTATAGTGGCAGTAAATACTAAATTACTAAACATTATGTGTTCTGCTAATATCGTGAACCGCAAGGGAGATGTCGGATTAGTGATGTAACACCCAATCCATTCATCATCCCAGTTTTATCTTATTCCTAGTATTGTCCAAATTTTAATTGGAATATATAAAAATGGTCTATAGAAATGAAACCCAGAAGCCATAGAGACTTTATTTACACCAGTCTATAGAACAAAACTGAAGTCATTTAGGGACATAAAATTCAACAGCAATACGCTTATACCATCAGTTCAATAACAGTTTAGAGAGATAATTGATAACATTTTAACGGCAAATTCGTAGAACTTAATTATTTCAATAATAAAACCCTCAAAAATATATTTATTTTGATTTTTGCTTATGTTGTGAAGAGTAGTGAACTGATCGTAATACGGTAATAAAAATTACAAAGAATCAGATATCCCTCTTAATGTGTGCTTATGTAAACTCAGAAATACTAGTAAAAAGTGGATTTTGTTGAAAAATTCTTGTAACTCAAATTCGGACATTAATCTTCATCAAAATGATTGTTTATGATGTTAAGTATATAAGGATGCTGTGAGATAAGTAGTTTTTGAAGAACTGTATTCAGAGAGATATTTTGGGGGGCAAACAGTATTAACTGGGCTGGTCGGATAGGGGTATAAGTACTAAAGATGTTTTGATATATAAAATAATGGTTTAAAATGGTAGAACTATTGAATTAAAACTGCGAATATACGGAGTGGAGCTGGTAATAGTTGCACATGCGCAGATCCAGGATTTTCTTGAGGTGGGGCACAATAAGATAATATATTTTTTTATCTATATTTGTGTTATTATATTGTTTTTTCTCTGCAGTTTATTTGTGTATATTGGTCCGTTTTTGATTGGTTTATAAAGTTAAGTGTTATCTGTTTACTGTTATTATTTAATATATTTTTCAACTAGCAAGATGCGCCACTGTCAGGAAATTTGAGGCAAAGTAAGGGTCGCGTGTTTAAGTCAATGTTCACAAGAATTATTAGTACGTTTTGGGGCACTATTAAGTAAATGGTAGATTTACAAAGTGCAGTATACGTGCTTTAAAACATTTTCTGTCTATCGCCATCGAGCGATCTTGGTTAATGCGGTATATTCTGTAAAATATCTAAATTGTAATTCTATAAGACTTACTTAATAGACAATATAGTTCTTGACCCCACTTAATGTCAACGTCATAAGCTATCAGTGGGGGAAAGATTACAGTCCCAGCTTTAATTACAACAAAGCTAAGAATTAAAAAAAATAATTTCTTACCGGAATTTTTCCAGCTTATCTCTATGAATACTCTTTTTCTATGTGAACACTCTTGTTGAAGATTTTCTGGTCTTCCACAACCTTTCCATTGATGGCATTATGAGCAAAAAACTTTAAAGGTCCACCTATTTGTGTTTTTAATGCTTATAAACTCTTATTTGCCTGTTGCCATAAGCGGTTTGCTATTGAATTTTATTAAGCCACTTTAAAAAGAAAGAGCTTCTCAATTCGCCTGTATCTATGTTTTTTATGTTTGTTCGGCGATTACTGGCTAACGGCTCAAGGAATTTCTACCGTTTATACTGCATCCTTTTCCGGGGGATCCTAAAGTGGTCAAATATTTTTTTGAATAACACAGATTGTACCGTTTTTTATAACATCGGGCACAACTGTTCTACCCACTATCTTATACAGTAAGCTTTGGTGGAGTTGCTAGTATTAAAAAATATGGAAATTTTCTCTTTGGAACTTTGCGTATAAAAAAATGAAAAGAAATTGGATTAGTTCCGAGGGATCCCGAAGTTGTCTGATATTTTTTTTCAATATCATAGCTTTTACCGTTTTTTAGAAAATCGGGAAAAACTTTTTCACCGACTATCTTAAACAGTAAGCTCTGGTGGAGTCACTGGTATTAAAAAAATATGGAAAATTGTCTGTTTGGTACTTTGGGTATGATATATTGAAAAGAAATTGTATTAGTGCAGGGGGATCCCAATGTGGTCCCATATTTTATTCAATAACGTAGTTTGCACTGTTCTTTAAAAAATCGGGAAAAGGTTTTTACCGATTTTCTTATATGTAAGCTTTGGTCATGGTATTAAAATATGAAAATGTTTCTGTTCGGAACTTGGGGTAAATAAAAGGAAATTGAATTAGTCAAAATAAATGTCAGTTAATCAACTTCAAGGTGAAGGTTTCAATTAGTCTGAATGTACAGTGTGTCTTCATTAATCGAACGAATTTTTTTATCAATAATTTTAACTGAAAAAATTATTCCCCATAAACAAATTTGCATGAGCTAAAACGTATATTATTAATCTTACCAAAGTCACATCTTTTATTTTTCATCGGTGCGTGAACTGTCCAAGTATTGTTTAGGTAATTATAGATTTCAACGGTTTCTAAATAAGAGGCACCATCGCATCTATAAAAGCCAAAATTTATCACAACCTCCTAATGTCTAATGAACTAATTTACTTACCCTCCAACCACATATACAAGTCCTTCGTAGTTCGTTGCTGCGCACCCACTTCTTCTTTGGATCATGGGACGTATTGGCAACCATGTGTCCGTCTTTGGGTTATATACTTCGCTCTCAGACAAACGGTTATTCTTATGCAAACCTCCTAATAAACGAAATAAATTATTAGAAACATTTTTTTCTCAAGCAAAGAGCCATTAATACGCATATGTTTTAGAAATAAGAAATTGTTATCAATATTGTGGTAAGCCAAAAAAAAAATGCAAATGATTTGAATATAAGTAACAATACATGTTCTCAAAAGAAAGTAATGTCTACGCCAGTTTATAATATACAATTAATTACTTGAACACAAATGGGTGCCTGGGAAAGAGGCTGAAATTAGATATTTTTCACGTTCAGTTAACCTAAACAGATGTATCTGAAAGGTTATAGAGCACTGAAACCCAGAAAAATGTGTGACTTACTGGAATAAAAAAATCATGGGAGCCTAGAAATTGGAAAGAGTTAGGAATTTTATAAACCAAAGGTGAGGGCATTTTCATTACACTCTGGAGAAGAAGGGATACCCACTCCATTCAAACAGCCACTCTCATGAAACTTCCAACCAAGGGAAAGCGAATACACTAGCTCCAGGCAGAAACGGCATCATTTTAGTTATCAAAGGTACCCTCAATGATAAATACATCATCATCACATCCTATATTGACGCTGTTGCATCTATCCAGTCCTAGGATTGTTAATGTCAATAGTTGGTCAAGCAGCAGTAGAGAAATGTTTGAGCAAAGAAACATTCTGGCCTAATGTCCCAGGGACCAATATTGAATGCTGTTTAATACCGGGAATTCTTTTATGTGTATGAGTGATAAATTACTTTTTTTTTTAATTTTTCTTTGTACTTGTGATAGTCTCCCACGCTTCTCTATTTTTTTCCCAACTACTAGTCTCTCCTCATTTTCACATGTTTTTTTAAATAAATGTCATCTTTAACTTTACTAAATTTCATCTTTAACTTTACTTACTACTCTTTTAACAGCTTCATTTAGGTGTCTTACTGGGTATACCTAAGTATATTAATTTAAGCTTTCAATTCGGCATCATGGAAACGTATTGTTAAGGAAATGGAGAAGAAAAGGATTAGTGAATATCTAATAAGAATAATAGAGAGTTACTTCTCCAAAAGGAGTATTATACTAGAGAAAAAAACGTTAAAAATGATATGATGATATATGCCAAATTGAGGAGACAATGGATCACGTGCTTTTTGACTGCGAAAGATATGCAAGGAATAAAACAAGAACAGAAATAACGATTGGTGAAAGGATAACACCATCTAACGTGATAAAACTAATGATAGAAAGTAAAGAGAACAAGGAAAGCATATACAAATGGATAAGGGAAATTATAGAGGAAAAGGAGAAAGAAGATTTAAACAGAATGATGTGATGAAGGCAAAGAAAGGCAGGAAGGTGGCGACGCAACTTAGAAATAACAGTACCACCACCTTCAGAAACTGCAGAAACAACAAGGTGGTTTTAGTGGGTGTGAGTCCCACACTAATTTGAGTGATAGACTCTAAGCTCAAATTGTCCATAATGGATTTCCACCTTCAAAAAAAAAGATGTCCGAGGCTGAGCGTGTCGGTTTTTAACGATTTTTTTTTAATATTTACAACTCAACTCCCAACCAGGGCCGGATTGAAGTTAGTGGGGGCCCCTGGACACAAAACAGGTGGCGCCTATTTAAGGGATTCAAAATTACCAGCAATTTTATTTTACATCTATTATTTTTAATAAAACATGTCATATAAATGAATTTTTATACACTAATATATAACACGTCAAAATAAATAAAGTTAAACCAAAAATGCATAGCATTTTAAAATACAAAAATTTTAAGTGAAAAAAAATTAAATTTCAAATATTACTTAGATAAATTTTTAAATAAATTTTCTTCGAGAAAAACTATTTTGAAAATTGGTTAGTTTTGCTTGAGTAGCCCATCTTCTTGGCTTAAAAGCCGCACTATACTCGATCTTATCTACAGTTGGCTTCTAAATTTAATTGCTTCTCTCTTTTATATTACAGGCTTTGGGTTGCTCACATATAAAAAAAGTTTAAATATGATTTTAAATTGATAGGGTTGCCCAAAAATTTTAAATTGTGTACGCTTGAGGGTACGAAATTGACCTAACAAATTGTTAATATAAACATTATATCTTTGGTTTTTTGATGGTACACTTTTTTGGATTTTGGCTTTCATTTAGAATTTTTGCTTGATTATTTTGTTTAATTTGCGCTACAGTTGGGGGCCTCTGGGCCAGTGCCCAAAGTGTCCTTATGTAAATCCGGCCCGGCTGCCAACCTGGAATGCCAGGATTTTTCTGTTGGGGTTTTCTCCCTTAACCGAACGGTTCCAGTTTTTAGGCACTAGCTACGTAATTGACACCCATTGTAAAGTTTTCAGCAAATTCAACCATACCCGAGACCCAATACAACACAATACGCAGAATGTCTTACTAATGAATTGAGGTAATATCAAGACAAGATTTATGTTACTACTTGAAACTTTTTTTTCCCAGTTAATATTAGATATTAAAAGTGTTTTAACTCTAACTGCCATACTTACTGTAATACATTTAATCTGGTTATAATGTTGGAAGCCGAAGATATAATAGTAAAAACAGTCAAGTGCAATCTAAGTCAGCTCTTCTTTCAGATTATTCAAGGATTAGTATTATTTATATATTTTTTTTTATAATTTTTAACCAAGAACTGTGTGCATAAGTAGCGAATATAGAATGGTTAAACCTACCAGTAACAATTATGTACGGTTGAAGCATGGAAGTTCTATTTATTATTTTGTCGGTGGGAACGATAGCTTCATCCTCATAAGAAAGATGGTACGCCATTGCTTCCAAAAGGTAATCTTTACATTCAGCATTTTCTCTAATAAGTTGTTCACGGTTAACTGTACTCAAAAGAAAATCTTTACTTACTGATGGCAAATGTACGTTCCTCATTAACTAAAAATAATATGACACTCAATTGACTTTGGACATTTTGTTTGTTAATTGTATTTTTAGTCCTTTAAGATATATCTTACTTTTGAGATATCCCGTTTTCTATTTTCTATATCATGTTTAATCCATTTCATCACTGCATGATAGACTTCTTCTTCTGACGTAGAACTTAACTTGTAGTTTCCTGTCAACTCCTTAAGCTAAAACAATATTTATATATATATATATATATATATATATATATATATATATATGTTATATAAGTTATCCCATCGACTTATATGAAACAACCTAGCAACAGTTCTCAAGCTGAGTCAGCATAACACGTGTCGTCTTCAGTTACCCGCAGACGAACATCCGTGAGAACTGCAAGCGCTGCGACACCTTAGTCAGCGTTCTTAGTTTATAAATTATACTTTTTCATTGTAACAGCATTCATTATTACTTACAGTTCTGTCTAGTTTAGTTTAACACTCATTTTGTCTTTTTAATTGTTATATAAAGTTTTATTATTTTCATTGTTATTTTCAAGTTATTATTTTTATTAAAAGTATTGTGCAACTATAAATAAAATCTTTTTTTAAAAAGAGAAATTTTGAAAGTGTGATATAACAAATTGGCGCAGTCAGTAGGATCCGTCTAACGTTACTAGAACACGAGTACTCTAACTGGTAGCGGCGGATTCCTATCCCTCAACGGAACAACGAACCTGAAAGAAGTCCTCACTGCAATCAAACGTAGAACACGGCGCTTTCAATGCTTCCTTCCTGTTGATGTAAGTAATGGTGAATCGTCATTCGTTTAAGTAAATATTATTTGATTGAGCATTGATTTTTAATAATTTGATTTAATACATTTGATTTCATTGATTTTTATTGATTTTATTATTTGATTTTTATATATTTGATTTGAATGAAATATTGATCTATTTCATTACTTGATTTATTTGATATATTTATTTTATTTCTTTTATTGACATTTTATATATTTGATTTACTTATTTTATTGATTTATTATCTGATTAATTGATTTATTTGAATTGATATTTTCATCTATCGTGTTTAATTGCTTTACATTTTTTTATACCATACTGTTCTATTGTTCAAACAGTCGTTAATTCCCACTAACGTATTCTACAGTTCATTAATTTTCTACACCTTTTAACAGTTTATTCTATAAACCTTATATTCCAATTCATTTATATCGATAAACATGGCACAAGCTTCACCAAATTCAGGTACCCCTGAAACAGAAAGATATCGGTTAACGGAAATATTTTCCGTTATACCCGAATTTGAAGGCGACCAAATTTCCTTGGGAACCTTTATAGATGCGTGTAATTGCGCATATAATATGTCCACGGCGGATCAAAAATATTTGTTGGTGATCCATATCAAAAATAAACTCAAAGGGAAAGCGGCGCAGTTGATAAATTCAAGGAACCCTGGATCGTACCTTGAAATCAAACAACTATTGACCCTACACTTTCTCGTGATCTCTCTTCCCTTATTCACGACTTACAACGTCTAAAACAACTGTCGAACGAGTCCCCATTAACGTTCTACAATCGTCTCCAAGTATTGAGTGCGAAAATGCACTCCTGCATTCACAAAACTGCTGGGCTTAGTCCAGAACAAAAAGACGCCCAGACCACTCTAGTGGATACAATGGTGATGAATACCCTTCTTACGGGATTAGAACCCCGTTTAGTTCAGGTAATTCGAGCCAGTAACCCAAAAGACCTTCTAGAGGCACACTCCCGGATTAGGAGAGAGCTTCAACTTTCTTATTTCGAGGATCAGAAAACGAACAAATCTGTTCCTCTCAAACCCAACTTTCAAACACGAAAGCCGACACAACCTCCTAAGTGTCTTCATTGTGGTCGATTAGGCCACATAGCCGTAAATTGCCGATTGAAAAATCAAAACAATTCTCAAATATTCAATCAAAACCACAGACCAAATCCTGTTGGGCCTAACCAACAAACAAGGCCAAACTTCCCCCCAAATAATCCCCCGGTTCAACAAGGACAACAGTTTCGTCCACAAAACTTCCAGAGACCCCCTTTTAGGTCTCAAATGAACCCGAATTATTCTCGTCCTTCGGTTATACAGAATAACCCGAATAACCGTCCTGAAAGGACACATCATTTCAATCAACATCAAAATGATGGTTACTCACAATATTCGGATTATTATACCGATAATTACAATACTTATGACTACGAGGATGATAGTCAAAATTATTCAGGCTTCGAAGAAACTTTTGACGATACCCCTATCGAGCCTTTTAATTGTCACGATTATCAGGATTTTCTAGCGCTTCCGAGCCTAGATCAACCTCCCGATTCGACAACAACTTTGTGCGAAGTCGAAACCCAGATTCAAAACCTCAATCTGGACGATTTGAACCCCGACTTAAACTTCCCGGAGCAACTATTTCTCTAAGCCCCCTTCTTACCGTTAATTCTAAAAACCTTTATTACATTCTTGACGCTTCTTCTAAATTTAAACTTCTTATTGATACCGGAGCTGGTATCTCTATCTTCAAAGAAAATACCGTAAAGAATTTCACCCAAAGATCTCCTGAAAGGGTAACTATTCAAGGTATTACCCACGAAAAAATTCCCATTTCACAATCAACTTTAATCCCATTCGCTCCACGTAACCCACATAAAGTTTTTATATACGGTTTGGACATTGAGTTTGACGGCATACTAGGATTAGATTTTCTTGAACACTATGAATGCATAGTTGACTTAAAATCTAAACAGCTAATAACAAATTTTAAAACCATCCCTTTACACAAAGTTCCCGATAACGATCAACCCTTGACTGATGTACCCGACACACTCAACGTTAAGCCTAATATTACTTCACAAACACCTACACAAAACAAAATAACCATTGAGGCACGCACAGAAAAGATCTTTAAACTTAAATGCGATCTTTCTAACATCGACGCCATCTTACCAACTCAAGAAATTGACAGAGTACGACTTCCAAACGCACTCGTACACATTAACTCAAAAGGTGAGTTTCTAACTTCCATCATCAACGCTAACGCGATGCCCAAAACAGTAACTTTTTCTGATTTAAAACTGGAACCACTTGACAAAACTCACCCTCTTCTGAATTTCAATACAGACGATTATCACGAATCCCAATACATAGACAGAAACTCGACTATTAGACAACAAATTAGAACCGAGCATCTAAATGACGAAGAACGCGAACAAATCACTGATCTTTGTTTGGAATTTCAAGACATTTTCTATCTTGAAGGTGACGTCTTGACTTTCACTAACGAGGTTAAACATTCGATTGATACGAATAACGCAAAGCCCGTTTTCACTAAATCATACAGATATCCTCAAGTTCATAAAGAGGAAGTGAAAACCCAAATTGGAAAAATGCTCGAACAAGGTATCATTAGGCACTCCTCATCTCCTTGGTCTTCCCCTGTATGGGTCGTCCCCAAGAAGCTCGATGCTTCTGGTAAACAAAAGTGGCGAGTAGTTATCGATTACAGGAAATTAAATGAATTGACTGTAGATGATAAATATCCTCTGCCAAATATCTCTGATCTTCTCGACCAACTTGGAAAGTGTCAATATTTTTCGACACTGGATCTCGCTTCCGGGTTCCATCAGTTGGAAATCCAAGAGGAAGATATTCCTAAGACTGGCTTTTCTGTCGAAAATGGTCATTACGAATTCGTTCGTATGCCATTTGGTTTAAAAAATGCACCTTCTACTTTTCAGAGGGTCATGGACAATATTCTTCTGGGTATACAGAATGAACGTTGTCTCGTCTACATGGATGATATCATCGTCTACTCTCCGACCATCCATGAACACATTTCCCGGTTGACAGAAGTTTTTAAACGACTTCGGAAGTCTAACCTAAAAATTCAACCTGATAAGTGCGAATTTCTTCGTAAAGAAGTGGCTTATCTTGGCCATCTTATCACACAAGAAGGTGTAAAACCAAACCCTTCAAAGGTTGAATGTATTCAGAACTTTCCGCAACCCCAAACTCCGAAAGACATCAAATCTTTTCTTGGTCTCGCTGGGTATTACAGACGCTTCATACCAAATTTTGCGAAGATCTCTAAACCTCTGACAAAACTACTCCAAAAAGACGTCAAGTTCATCTTTGACGCAGATTGCAAGTCTTCCTTCAATGAACTGAAGCAAGCCCTTGTATCTGACCCAATCCTGATATATCCAAACTTTGAAGAACCCTTCCTGCTCACTACTGATGCTAGTGCTTTTGCTATTGGAGCGGTTCTTTCTCAAGGCCCCGTGGGAAAAGATCTCCCTGTCGCATACGCTTCTCGCACCCTCTGTGCTGCAGAGACACGATATTCCACCATCGAACGAGAATTGTTGGCCATAGTTTGGGCTGTTAAGCACTACAGACCGTATCTTTTTGGGAGAAGGTTTACACTCCTGTGTGACCACCGTCCGCTTACTTGGCTCTTTTCCATCAAAGATCCTGGCAGTCGTCTAGCCAGATGGCGCCTTAAGCTAGAGGAATACAATTATAAGATCGAGTACAAGCCCGGCAAGGTAAACCAAAACGCAGATGCTCTTTCTCGCATCAAAATCAACCATTTCAAGCAATGTGCTGATTTCCTTTCCAAAATCAAAATTTTCGCTAACAACGAAACTGACTCCGATCAACCTGAAAACTCTGACAATGACGACGAACATGACGAAAGAATTATCGCTGAGTTTAATCGATTTGTTCAACTCTACAAAACTGAATCAATAATCGATTATTCTAAAATTGAAATATCCAGTTCTCAACTTCTAGACAAGTCCCACAAACGCATAGTTACATTCTTTTGGCAAAACAAAACTAACGACTTACACGACAAAATTATTGATGACTTTTTCGAGGAAGAACCTAATTTCAGTAATGACACTCTTAACATCATGGCCAGTAAATCTGTCAGGCATAGAAAATACTTAGTTGTACCTTTGCCCTATGACCCTGAAACTGTCGTCTCACATCTTTTCAAAATTATTTATACCAACCAAGACCAATTCAACGACTCCGAAACATACTGCATAGAAAATAACATAGAACTTCCCATTCTCGAAATTTTATCTTTCATTCTCTCCGACAAAGAAATCAAACTGAAAATCTGCCAAAACATTGTTACAACTCCTACCGAAGACGAAATTCCTATAATAATACAACAATACCACTCTGGTAAAAACAACCTCCATCGTGGCATTAACGAAACTATCAGACGTATTAGGGAAAAATACAATTGGACCGGCTTAATTAAAACTGTAGAACAATTCATCAAATCCTGCGAAACTTGCCTAAAGTTCTGTAGGAAAAACCTAAGTGCACCTTTTGTTATTACGGAAACACCCAAGACTCCTTTCGAACGTATTAACATTGACATCTTCGAGTATCCATCTAGAAATCACGCACTGACTATTAGGGATGAACTAACGAAATTTACACAAGCCTACCCCATAAACGACAAAACAGCTTCAACTGTCGTAAACACCCTTTTGATTTTCTTTCAACATTACGGCACTCCGCTTCGCATCCATTGTGACTATGAACGTGAATTTGACAACACTTTAATGCGGGATTTATGCCAACTATACGACATAAAACTGACATTCTCCAGCGTTCAACATCCCGAGTCAAACGGTTCTATTGAAAGATTTCACGCGACCTTAGCAGAAATGATAAGGGCAAATACAGCGGAACATCCAACCGAACATCCATTTAACGTCCTCCCTTATGCCATCATCTGTTATAATAACAAAAAATAAAACCACCGGTTTCACGCCCTATGAACTCATATTTGGGCACACTTCTAGTAGGCCTCCAGAAACCCTTTACAACCAGGAAAAACTTATTTCGAAATACGTAAGAGACCTAAATAACAGAATGGACTATTATTACAGACTCGCCCGTGCTAAAACCGAAAGACAGAAAGAAAAATCTAAAGTGCGATTTGACCAACACGTTTCTACTAAACAACCCGATTACAAAGTAGGCGACAAAGTCTACGTAAAAGAGTCCCAAATCAAAAACAAAGCCGAAAACAAATTCAACGGCCCCTTCGAAATTACCGCAATACGAAAAAACTCCGCCACCGTCATAAATTTACAAACAAACCAAATAACTAAAGTTAACTTTGACAGACTAAAACCCTATTTTGAATAAATCCCTTTTTTCAGATTCTGTGGACTGTTTTCAGTCGTGAACCTTCAACAGTACTCCATTACGCCTGTTAACAATACTATAGGAGTTTTCTTCCATGAAGAAGGAACCCTTAAAATTTCTAATGACAAATGGACACTCCTTGTTTACAAAGATCTAAACCCCTTTCGAAACGCTATTTCTAACAACGACAATATACTGAACAGACTTTTAGAAACTATTAACGACAACAAAACCAACATTAAAATCTTCAAATCAAAAGTACAGACTCACATAAGCCTCCTGAAACAAATATCTAAATCAATTAACATCAAATATACAGAAATTTTCGCTGACACTGAGACTTACAGTACCAACAGAAAGAAACGCGGACTCATTAACGGACTGGGATCAATTTGGAAATCTATTTCCGGTAACTTAGATGCAACAGACGGACAATACTTTAGTGACTCTATAAATAAAATAACTAAAGACCAACATCAAATTGAAAACTTAATGAAACAACAATTATCCGTAACAACTTCGGTCATTAAGAACCTTAACACCACAATACAAAAATTTCAGTCCGAAGAGAAAATATTTTCGGAAAATATTGAAGCAATTAGGAAGTCAATTGAGTTCATTACAGACGATCTTGCTTTTTATGAACTTCAAGCCAATGTCTTGGATTTGTGTGAAAGCTTAATGGAAAGTTACGTATACATTGAAGATACTCTCAACGATGTATTAACTGCAGTCTCTTTCGCCCGCCTAAAAATTTTACATAGTTCAATAATAAACCCAGTAGATTTGGTCGATTCCCTTCAGAAAATATCACAGTCACTTTATGAAAATAACTTACCACTTCCAACCTATAGTTCAAATGTTGCTCGATACATCGATCTAATAGAATTGGAAGCTTTCCAAATCAATACTAAAATTGTTTTTGTACTAAAAATCCCCTTAGTCAATCCTGAAACGTATACACTATACCGCTTGTATCCTATCCCAGTTTTGGATTATCGAACAGGATTTCACCATATTCTTCCAACAAAATTAAAATATATCGCGAGAGATGACGATTCGCTATTGTACGCATCTTTCGAAGAATTGAGTGACTGTTAGCCATTATCTAAAGAACATAAGATCTGTTCCAAAGTTATTCCACACCATAGACAAAGAAGCCCTCTGCGAAGCACAGCTTCTTAGACAGCCATCAGCCCTTCCTCCAACTTGCAAGCCTTTAATATTATATGCCGAAGAGTATAATATTCAAGAAATTGACCTGAACCTTTGGTTAATCTCGATTTCCGGACAGTTGCCCATCAACATCAAGTGCAAGGGAGAAGATGTCGTTACCCAATCCATATCGACAAATTCTCTACTGACCATCCAACCCAGTTGCAATGCCTTCATCGGAAACACCAGGGTCCATGCCAGAAGGACCACCAGCAACGTTGACAACATCACACTTAAGAGTCACCCAGTCAACATCCCCTACAACTGTTGCGACAACCTGCCAACCATCAGTCAGCTTCCAAAGTTGAAACCCATGAGACTACAAGAATTGGATGCCAGAGACCTGAATATCGCTAACCATAAGCTTAGACAATACTCCAGGGAATTGGAAAAGCTCCTAGACCAACCATTCTTGGAGAGACACACCTCCTGGTTTACGATCATCACAATGGCAACAACCGCAATTGTGGTTGCCCTCCTTTCCATGAACATCATCAGGAAGAAATTCCAGAAGCCTCCAACGATCAGCCCTCCTGCCGATCCAGCACCACCACCAGGTCCATCAACCATCAAGCCCAGGGTAAAACTCCATAGCCTCCTTAGTCCTGTCGAGGATATTGAGTTGCAGAACCTCCCTTAAAAGTCGATGCTGTAGCATCAACTTTTTTATATGGATGGGAGTTGTTATATAAGTTATCCCATCGACTTATATGAAACAACCTAGCAACAGTTCTCAAGCTGAGTCAGCATAACACGTGTCGTCTTCAGTTACCCGCAGACGAACATCCGTGAGAACTGCAAGCGCTGCGACACCTTAGTCAGCGTTCTTAGTTTATAAATTATACTTTTTCATTGTAACAGCATTCATTATTACTTACAGTTCTGTCTAGTTTAGTTTAACACTCATTTTGTCTTTTTAATTGTTATATAAAGTTTTATTATTTTCATTGTTATTTTCAAGTTATTATTTTTATTAAAATTATTGTGCAACTATAAATAAAATCTTTTTTTAAAAAGAGAAATTTTGAAAGTGTGATATAACATATATATATATATATATATATATATATATATAAACATTCCGAAATTACAGAAAATTACAAGCATTTCCTCACCTTTTTGAACGGCAATAATAAAAACTGCTCTGTCTTAGTTAGTTCTTGAAAATTCCGTAGAACAAAACACTGTAATTTCTTGTAAATGCCTTTAGAGGATTCATTACCTGAAATGCAAAGCAATTTATCTTTATTGTAATTTCAAAACTATAAAAAGTAACCAATAATACGAAAAACTGATAATAATTTAAATAGTAACCTGTTCTAACCTATTAAACTCCAAATTCGCAAACAATTTTCTAGAGTAATATTGTTCATTAAAAAATGATAACAGACTTCCAAGGCTTCAGACATTTGTAAAAAATTGCTTACAAATAACAGTGCTTCAATAGTCTCCTCAGTTATTGACATTTCTCCAGTATATGTAAAATTTATGAGTTCTTTCAGGGCATCTGAGTTTAGTTTCATAATTTCCTTTTTTCTTTGGCTTCGTTCGGGCGGAGAATCTGAAATTGATATTAAACTACATTAAAACTTTTAATAAATTAAACATAACATTTACTAAATGAAGGTCAGCAATCAGGTTTAACCAAATGTAGTTTATTTGAAAAAAAAATCCGTAAACAGTTTTCTAGTTGTCGTTTGTAGTAATGCAACAGTGGGTTGTTAAGAGTAATTTGTGTTTCAGTCTGCCAATATTACTGACCAGGGGCGGCTGTCCCTTAAGTGCACTCGTGCGCTAAACCACCAAATTTAATAAGTTTTTAATAAGGTTAAAAATCAACACAAAATGTTTAACAAATATCATTTCAATAACAACGAATTTATCAAAAAACAATTTAAGCTCTAATGCAAACTTGTATTAAGACTTCTATTTGCTTGAAAGAATATTTCACCGTGCACTTCGGCTAGCGCACGGTGAAACTTATATAGCTTCTATGAGAAATGATATAACACGATTAGCGCGTGAGATAGAAGATAGTTAATGCAAACTATATGGAGAAATGGGCTGATTATCGTACGCCGCAGGGAGACACCGAGCTGTGCTGATATTGACCGGACGTATCCGAACGTTTCAATAATTCAAATTTTTGTTTACATGATTTAATTAGTGGTTGCTTTGTTTTTGTATTCGTTGTCTATGAAAGAATATTGAATATACAGAGAGTGTGTGTTTACATGTTTACATATCTGTAAAATGAGTATCAACTTTAACAATGACTATATTAAAAACAATAAATCGTTCCAAACAAAAATTGGCTGGTCCACCTAAGCCATATCTTAATTGAAAACAAGAGTGCAAAATGAAAAATAAAGTATGTACCCCAAGTTTTAAAAGTGAAATTTATAAGAAAAAGAAATGGTTGTGTGGATGTGATCGCATCAATATGTACATTATTTTGTTTTCCTTGCATTATCTATGACGGGGAATCAATTTGGACGGAAACTGTAGTGAAGGATTAAAACGTTTCTTAGAAATACGATGTCTCAGAACTGGCAAAATGCGCTTTCTGTGCTTAGTGCTTAGTATTGAAAAAATATATTGAATCAATGTCAGACTTTAATAAAAAGGTCATTGAACATTTCGCTTTCGAAAAAGTCGACGAATATTTTAATTAATAAAAATTAAATGCAGTATTAGCAAAGCTATGGTTTGTTTTGTTGCATCTTTGAATCCCAATATTTGTTCAGCAAAGTGCACCACCAGTTTCATAACCCACTAAAATTACAAAAAAGTGTTGATATAGTAGCGTTAATATAATTACAGATACGGAAAGAGAGAGAGAGAAAGAGAGAGAGAGAGAGATAGAGAGAGAGAGAGTCGAAAAATAAGTGTTTGTGGTTGGAAGGAAAAAAATATTTCGGGCAAATATAAAATAATAATGATAAATATAATTCTTCCAATGATGATCGAGATCGAGATAAACTGCCAGATTTCTTTAAATTAATTACTGAGGAGATGGCAGCTAGTATGACAGGGTAATGTAATGTTAGTGTTTCAAGCTGGCATAATCGAAAGTTCCAATTTTCTTCCTTATCTCTTGCCAATGATGGATTTACCATCTTCAAAAAGTATATCGGCAGAACTTCATAATTTTTCTCTGATATTTCCTATTTCTATCCCACAAATACAAGTTCAAGCAGTATTTGATTTAGTTTACTGTAATTCTCGTCATCGGTGCCTTTACAATTGCTCGTAGTTGTATTTTCGAATAAAATATTACTCTTGAAAATGTACAAATAAATGCTGCATTTTTACAACTTACCTTTAAACATTTCAGAAAAATAAGGGCTGGCAGCTGCTAAAATAACCTTGTGCACAGGAACAATGTCTGACCCAGTTTTTAAAAAGTAATCACAAAACTGAAAGAACATTATGAAGTAGTCAGCTTTTTAATATTTTTGTTACAGTTCTTCTATTCTTACATCCTGAATTTTAGTAACAAAATACACTGATAGACAACAATCTAAATGACGAATCACCATCATCCACGTCAATAGCTTTCGCAATACATTTAAGAAAACTAATAATTTGTATTAATTCCAACGAAAATTGGAATGCTGAGGAATTGCTTGAACAAGATGTAAACTCATGCTGATCTTATTTGTTGTTAATGTTAGTAGAAATGCATACAAAATGAAGGCATAAATATACCCCTGACCACACAAAATCTCTACGTGCCCCTGTCATTCATCCCAGAGCCATGGAGACGACAAGCCCTTGTGGGTTAGTAGTAGTTTATTCTTTACATTATTTTTATAAAGCGTAAAATATACGCTATTGTTCATAATTATTATTATAATTTACCCCTCAAAGATTTGTTGTTGATGTAAAATTAAAAAATCATCATTTTATGTAGTTTTGAGTTTTGTTTAACACACGTTATTTGTACTAGGGATTGTGATGAATTCCTGGAAACCACCTAGCACACACACTTATATTGGTTATTTTCAAAACTATTGCAATAAGAGAAAACAGGTCGATTTTTGTTTCGAGGGGGAAATTTTTTGAGGTGAATTAGCGCTTGCGCGCATTCAACATGAACAGGCCAATTCAATGACCTTGAGATTTGAGATAGTAAAAATAAGTGTTGTCGTATATTATTTGAAAGCCCTTTTTACGGACTATACCGTCGTAATAAAATTTTTTATTGCATTTCCTGTTCATGTAACAAAAAACCTAACAAACCAATTAGTAAAACCGGATTATTAAATTAAACATTTTTACTGCATGGAAAAGTATTAAAAAGGAGTTCTTGTATAGTAAGCTCTTAAACCATCCTGTTTCACTGCCGCACCTTGTAATAACACACAATACAAGAAAAACATTAAATGTTAACATTCATTTATTTTACATTATTTTTTGCTAATATTTACAGCAAGTTTGTTTATCTGTTCTGACCTTTATTCGATCATTTGAAGCATTGCACATTTATCGGTCAACTTATTACTTTACTGATTTGTTTAAAATTTAAAAGATAATTATGGCATACACATTGCAAGAACGTGTTGAGCTGGTAAGTCTTTATTACCAAAAAAACGTCCGTCATAAATACTTATTGGAGTTGATTTTAAAATTTGTTAAGACGGGCTCAGTAATGAATAAAAAAAGAGGTCCCATTGGAATTGCAAATGATGAAGTGGTACTCGTAGCTGTGGCTACATTGGGCCATATCCAACTTATACCAAACACGCAATCTGTCCAGCAAATCTGTGCAGCTTCCGGTATTAGTAAGACTAACGTTTTTAGAATATTGCTTAAGTACAAATTCCATCCGCACAAAATTAAATTACTTCATGAATTGAATGAGGATGATTGGGATCGAAGGCAAGAGTTTTGCGAAATTAGGACCCAGCATATGATCGAAAACCCAAATGTTTGGTTTTCGAATGAGTGCACTATTTCACTTCATGGGAAGGTTAACCTACATAACAGTAGATTTTGATGCGATATAAATCCTTATTTATTTCGAGAAGCTCATCATCTAATTGGACCTTTGTTTCTTCAGGGTAATTTAAATGGTGAAATTTATCACAATATATTGGAAAATGAAATTAATGAATTGATAATAGGAAAATGAGAAAGTGATCCTCTACTACATGAAGTGCAATTGCATTTCCAACAATATGGAGCTCCTCCTCACTACGCCGCACCAGTTCGTCAATACGTCGATTTGGAATACCGTCGTCGCTGGATTGGAAGAAGAGGTCCTATAGAATGGCCTGCCCGATCACCTGATGTAAAACCTTTGGATTTTTTGTGAGGTTATGTTAAACTCAAAATCTTTATGACAGCCTGAGAATTTGGACGAACTACGTTAGCGAATTATAGCGGAGTGTCGTCAAATAACATCGACTATGCTGAACCATGTTAGAGGCATTGTATTGTAATATAAATTCTTTTTTTTAATCTTTTATTATTACATGTACAGAAATTGCAATAAAAAATTTTATTATGACGGGATAGTCCGTAAAAAGGCCTTTCAAATGATATACGACAACACCTATTTCCCTATCTCAAATCTCAAGGTCATTGAATTGGTCTGTTTATGTTGAATGCGCGCAAGCGCTAATTCACCTCCAAAAATTTTCCCATCGAAACAAAAATCGACCTGTTTTTTCTTATTGCAATAGTTTTGAAAATAACCAAAATATTCAGGGTGGCTCGTTTGAGATAGATTACCATATATATATATATATATATATATATATATATATATATATATATATATATATATATATTCTGAGAGGCTTTCGCGATCATTACTATGAACTAAGCTAGGTTCCGGGTGAGAACCGCCATTATCAAGAGACAAAAAATAAATTAGAGTCCTATAGGACTATCATATCTCTCAATTCTCTTGGGGCATCCACTATTCGCGAAGCCACTGAAACAGAGAAAAGACCTCTCTGTCTAAATAGACGCGATGACAGCACTCGCCTTCCCACAGCTTAGACCTCCGTAATTGCCAGATTAAACAAACCACACGCCCACCTAGACCCAACCAATCACCGCACAGACCCTTCATCACGCGACATCCCCTTCTAATCGCCCGATAACTATAAATAAAAGAAGCAGCGCAGACTCACCTTCAGCTCAGTTACCTAGTGACTCTTGGGGAGTAGGCAGGTTGAGGCCCCGAGTTCGATCTAGACTCTGAAACTCTATTTTATTTTTTGTCTCTTGATAATGGCTACAAAGCAGGAGTCGAAACGTCGAGTATTTAATAAATGTTACTCCGGATGTTTTCACAAGTAAGAGATGTCACTGAAGGTTCTCGGGATTCTCGTGTGTATTGTTTAGTTGTCTTAGAAAGGACAGTTTGACGTTTCGATAAGATCTCATTCATCTTCTTCCGAATATTCGATGTTGTCACTCACTAAGCGTAGTACTACTTTTTAAACAGACTGATGTAGATTCATGTTTATCAAATATATTATTATATTATATGTATTGATTTCTGGTTAATTCTGACTAAAAGAAAAATTAAAATCTTCTCTTACTTGTTTATCCTGGCGAATTTGATTCAGATTTTGACATAGACTATAACAGTAATCACGAGGTTCCTTTGAAGTTTCTGTCATTTTTTTCTGAAAACATACAAACAGAAATTTTATTCGTGTATGTCAATTTATGTAGATACTAGATAAATGCCTTGCCTAATGCAACGGTCAAGACATGTGACATCAAGGCGATCTGCATTGTTTAATAATTATACGCTAGATACATTATAATGTCTTAACCCTATTGATGAACTATGGTTGTCCTCAGTTCCTTAGATAGAAATAGTAATACATTCAATAGTTTACATATATTGCAAGTCCAGTTAGTACATTTAGTATTAGTCATAATGTAAAGTCTTTACTAGCTTAAGTTGGTCTTAATGTCAATGTCTTAACCATTTAGTCTTAAACATGCTGTTACTGTCAAGGGCCACTCATTAATTACATCAGGACAAATTTGACCATTAAATCAAACAATCTAGAAGCGATGTGTTGTTGATGATAACAATCAAGAAAATCTTGAATTTGTGTGAACAGAACCAACATTATTTAAGGAAGCCGGATCTGACTTTTCTTAATAATAAATGATACCTTCGTTCATAGCTCAGGTCATTTACGAAGTTACATGACAAAACTGACATAAACGTGTTCTAATAATAAAACTTGACTAATTGACATAAAATTCAACATTTTTTATAGATGCGTTTTTGTTTTTTAACAAAAAAAAACAGTGAAATATCGGTAACAATTAAATTTTTTACTTTTTACTCAAAATCCACCGATAAAACAGTGTTTGCTACTATGATGAAGGGAAATCAAAAACCTACAAAATGAGCTAATATACATTCAATTTGTTAATTGGTTTCTTTGATATAATGGAACATTTACCCAAAATTCCAAATAGATAAACAATCGTTTATATATTTTTTATTTTATAGCTAAAACATTCTTATTAACTGAAACTATAGATCTTCTCATACCCAATTTATGTTCTAAAAATGCATATTGTTTCCCCAGTAGTTTTTGCAAAATTTCAGTCAATCCTATGGAAGACATATTTTTTTGAAAGGCCATATTATCTCACCAGATAACCCTATTATTGTGTGATCCCTTATCTCACTTTTCTAAAATTTAAAGTATAAATAGATATAAATATTGAAAATATTTGGCCATTCCGTAAAAAATTATTTGGACGAGTCCATTCAAAAAATTGCTAAGGGCTGGTACTATATTCTTATAATAAATATTCTTAATGCAAATTTTAATTTTAAGCAGACACATATTTATATGTCTTGCATAATATGGATTTATGTAATAAATTTAGCAAAATGGAATACCTCTACACTCCATTTAGCCACAGATAATAATGATGGCGCAATCATAATATTATGGTAAATGTGATAGCTATTGCAAGCCATTTCTCCATTTGTAAATATTTCAATAAAAGCTCAACACATACCTATGTATCTATAGAACGTCGGCTTGTAGATGTAAGACCGACATCTAGGATTTTCGAGAAATTTGGCTTGTCATTAATTAGTATTTATTAACAAAATAATAACAGGAATCTGAATAGAACAACATAAAAATTGCATTGTTAACTAATTGAAGAATAACATCTCTTGTCTTCTATTATTAACAATTATCAATTTGTATTAGCGTTTCAGTTTAATATAATAATAAAATATTAAATGTACTGAAAGTGTAATCAAAGGAATCTACTATTATTTACTTATGCTTTAAAAATTCAGTGAATAGAGAAGGCATATTTTCGTTTTTTATTTAAATTTAAAATAAGTACGTCTTTTGCATATAAAAAATGATTGCTCCATCATTATCTTCAGTCTCTGTGTAAATGGAGTTTAGGTATTCCATTTTGCTAAACTTATTACATAAATCCATATTATGAAAGAAATATAAATATGTGTCTGCTTAAAATTTAAATTTGCTTTAAGATTATTAGTGATAAGGATATAGTACCACCTCTTGGACTCGTCCAAATATTTTTTTACGGAATGGCCAAATATTTTCAATACTTATATGTATTTATATATTATTATCCGACTTTACCATACAATGTATGGCATCACACTCCCTCTAAGACACGCTATGAGTGCCTTTAGGGGAAAATTCACTAAATCACAGATATCCTAGATATCAAAAGGGTTTAGCTCTGTGGGAGCCCTTGCCAAGTAATCAGGCGCGTGGTTGGAGTCGCGGCGGCAGTTTCTCATGAATTTCCTGACCATCCGGGCTGTTCTTAACAGGACGGCTTTTTGCATTTGTTTGTACAGATATTCGTCCAGACCGAGGTATTTTAAATTGTTTATTAGTTGTTTTGGGACTAGTCCTGTCGTTGACATAACAATTGGTACCGTTCGTGTGTTGTTCATGTCCCACTGAGTATTTATTTGAAAATCCAAATTTCTATATTTGGTTATTTTCTCAGGCTGCTTAGTATTTATATTATTGTTGTTAGGAATTGCTATGTCAATTAAAGTTGTTTTCCGAGACACTTTATCTACCAAATCTATATCTGGTCTATTGTGAGCAACAGTCCGATCGGTCAGTATCGTGCGGTCCCAGTACAGCTTGTAGTTGTTATTTTCTAAAACAGAATCTGGTTTGTATTTATAGTATGGTAATCTTACCGACTGTGATAATTCAAGCTTCAGTGCTAGTTCCTGGTGAAGTATTTTTGCAACAGCATCGTGTCGTTTTTTGTATTCTGTTGCAGCGAACGCTTGACAACCTCCTGTGATATGCTGGGTAGATTCAGATGTTTGGCAACCGTACCTGAATCTGCCGTTGTTAATAGAAGGGTCTTTAACGATGTACTTTTGGTAGTTCTTAGTTGGAATTACTTGATCTTGGATTGCCAATATAAAACTTTCCGTTTCAGGAAACATATGACCAGAGATCAACCAGTAGTTCGACGCTGCACTGTCGACATAATCTTGGTTGACGTCATTTATATGTCTTCCATGAAGGGGCTTCTCTTTCCATTTCAGCAGTTTCTGATCTGTAGTCTGGTGGTGTAATTGGACATGTTGTTGTGTCAGCCGCAGTGGTGTTGAGTCATCAACCTAGCACATGACTCTGTGTAGATCGGAAAATTCTGCGAGTTTCTGGAAATGACTACGCAAAATAGAAATTTGTTGATCTAATAGTTTGCTTAGATCTGTCAATCCTCTTCCTCCTTCATACCGTGGCAAAGTTGTACGTTCGACAGAGCTCTGAACTTTTCGTTGTAATTGTTCAATGTCAGTCTTGCACCAATTAACTATACCGAAAGAGTAACTGAGCACTGAACACGCATAGGTGTTAATAGCCTGAAACAGATTTTTACTATTTAGTTTGGTTTTCAACAGGCGTCTTACCCTTTTATAAAACTCTGCTGTTAGGTCCTTTTTCATAATCATGTGATCAATATGTTGAGCCTGCTTATTTTCAAGGTATTTATAAGTATGACCTTCCCCCATAGATTCAATTGAGGTGCCATCTCCCATTTCGAAGTGCCCCTGCTGTATTTTGCCTTTAACTTTATTAATAATTCGGCATTTGTCTAGGTCAAATTTCATATGGATCTCACTAGAGAACCCGTCTACTATTTTAAGCATATAATGCAGCTGTTGTTTCGTAGCTGCCATCAACTTTCAGTAGTCCATGTATAACCTTTGTATTTCACTATTATTTTTCTTCTTGTTAATTTGATTGATAAATTTCCAGAGGTTTTTTGCATTTGATTCATTTCCGTGGATAATCCTTTCATAGATTTTTTTCGAGTTTTTTATTAGTTTCGATAATTAAGATATTCCTCGCTCTTTTCTTCATTTAGCGGATCTTTCTTGTCTACCGTATATAATATTTTTTTATGTTTTATCGAGTTTAACGCCCCTTGGCAATCTGACTATATTTTGCTTCCGTTAATAAAAGTTGTTTAGTATATTTATGATATAATCTGTTTTTTGTTTATATCTCTCTAGTTCAACAAATAATCCCTATTGTGATTTATAATATCTTGTTTTTAAGTTTTTGTACTTAGTTTTCTTATAGAAATGTTTTGTTCGATTTTCTATTTACGATTCAGTTCAATTGGAATAAAGGCCATTGATGATTTATGATCTGTAATGTTTGTTTCAAATACTATACCTGTACACGGACCTTCAACATCAATACTTCTTAATAATAGAGACACTATTTATTTGAATATTTTAATTTTTATCTTAGCTTTTACGTTGGGTGCCAATTTTAGTGAATTTTAATTTATGATTGAATGAAATGTTTTGGTTTTTTTTTAATTATAATTTTTTAATTTTATTTCATTGAGCATTCATTAACATTTTTAGATTACATATGTTCTTGAATAATTTTGAATTAAACAAAATTTTTTAAATATTGATTATTTTTAAAACATTAATCTTTTAGAATAATTATTTTTAATTGCAATATATATTTATATTATTGTTCAGAAATGTGGAGTTTCCAATATTAGAAGTTACCCATATTACTTATTTTATTTATTAAGTAAAAATATATACAAATTCAAATAAGACACATTTATCAGTGTTTTTATTTTTTGAATTTTTAATAAATACCTTTTTTCACTTTTTTAAACGTTTGGCGAAAAATACTTCTCTCCTTAGGGTCGTGTTCTTTTACTCCAAGCTCCGCTACTGGATTATCGGTAAAGATCTTTCATGGTTTGATCTTTTTACCTCTGCAACTTTTATTCTGATTTACTTGTAGTTATTCTCTGCGCCACATTCCTCCTTTTATACTGATGAACTTTTTTTTTGAATATGCATTTGCAATTTTAAATTGACTTTGTCATATATTGTTATGAACCTTCCTCGTATAGGTCCGAGTTTAAGAATTATTCATCACATGATTTGGTTCGGCTTCGTTTACTCTCGGTTGTAAATTGTCACTTCACTTTCAGTTCAGTTTATTCAATATGGCGATTTATGAGCATAAAACTCGTTGCACTTTTGTTTGAAAATACACATATTTACAGTCTACTTGATATTTTAAAACAACAGTGGGTATATTTATACTGTTGGATTGATGGAAAAAGACTGGACAATTGTTACAAGATGACAGGTAATTTATAGAAAATTAGGTAAACATTTGAGTCTTTGACAATTAATTAATATTGACATAATTATTGCATTATGTTTTTTAATTAAACCCTTTCTGTTTTGTATCATTAAAATCTAGGAAAAATGCTGTTTTTTTTATATATATGTAACTTGTCTTACAATTCAGTTTTATTCTTGTATTTTGCAATTGAAATCTAGGTCATGATATATTTTTCTTTGAACTTGTATATTTTTCTCTAACATAATTCCCCTGGATATTTTCTTTATGAAATGCATTCTTCAAACCTTTCTGTACCTTTTGATGTACTTTAGCACTTTTTGAAATGGTTTTATTTAGTTCTGGACTCTAAATAAATTCTGATCTTTGATACGTTACTTTAGTTTCCCAAAATTTTTAGTTTATTGAACTGTTCTTGACCTATTCTTATTCACATTATACTATTTGAATCTCTGCAAGTATTTTTAACTAGTTTCCTTTCTCTCTGCTTTTATATTGTTACAATTTATTAATACCTGATAACCGTTTTACTCTATGATTTACTTTTGTATGTTCCACCCCTTTAATCATTATCCATTGAACTATACCTCTATTTATTAGTTCAAATTGTTGTCTATTTTAAGAATTTTATATATTTTTTCCCATTTATGTGATTAATTTTCTGTTTTGACCCTTGACTTTTTATACATGGTACCTGACTTTCAAATTTAGATATAGATATTTTTAATCGCGTCTCCCAAAATTTAGCTTTAATTCCTGTGTCAATTTGATTCTAATATGCGTTTGTATTTTGGCAACTATGACTGTGATATGAAGATGTGTATAAATTGTACAAATTGAAAATTTTTACTGATTTACTTGACACTATTGAATGTTGGAACTTCTGATCATCTTTTTGGATTTTAGCAATCAATTGTAAGTATATCTATATTTTTCCTGCTAGATCTATGATATTTACAATATTTTTATCCATATACTTCATCACAACGATATGTTTTCCTTGTCAACAAACCTGCTCGCTTTGCTATTGCAAATACCTTAAATTTCATGTCTGGTTATCTAATATTAGTAGTTAAATTTTGATTCTTGGAACCTATATCATTACTCTCACTCTATATTTCATTACAATATATATATAATAGAAACAAGAGGTTAATTGCCTACAATAAAAATTGTTATAGTACCATTCTGTGGACATACAAAGACTGTTAAAGAAAACCCGGCGAATTGAAAAGTTAATAAATATATCGAAAAAATTAAAGCAATTTTGTTTATTGTTAAATAGTAAACTATATATCTTATCTGAGATCTATGTAGATAACGAAGCGCATTTTTGTACTCGATTAAAGTGATTTTAGTGGACCTTCTATATTATACAATTTTTTCATTTGTGTATTTCTTTAGCAATTAAAATAGACAATTATATTATAATATGGCCTTATCCATTCAAAAATAATTCTTTTGTCATTCTTGACTTCTGTTTCAGCTCTTTCAATAAATTCGGGTGTAGGGTAGTTGCTTGCTGCGTCGGTTTGCTGACCGTGGGCGGTAAACGGCCCCTTTTCTATTCTTCTACGAAGGATCCCCTACGCCAGTTTGAAAGAATTCCAACAGTTGATCGTAGAATTATGGATAAACTGCTAATAAGAAGTTTTGCTTATCAGGCCCGCTACTAATAAACTATACCCATTACCTTTTATTTTTAAAATGACTGACACTGTAGAAGCACAAACAAGTATAACATTACATAAATTCCTCATTTTGAATAAAAAATATTTGATCAAACATTTTATGTAGTGTAATATGTCATTTAATGAAATGTGTTCTGACATTCATATCAAATATTTGATCAAATGTTTCATAAAAGAAAAGATCTTTGACAATATAATACCGGCCTTAGTTTGTAAAAATGTTCGTCCAGACAGATATATTTTAAATAGTTTAAGGGATCTGTTGGGACTACTCCTGTTGTTGACATAACAATTGGTACAGTTCGTGTGTTCGTCACTGTCTCTTGATTTGAAATTCCAAATCCCTGTATTTGGTTATTTTTTCAACACGCTTAATATTTATATTAGTGTTGTTAGGAATCGCTATGTCAATTAGGGTTGTTTTTCTAGCGACTTTATCTACGAAAACAATATCTAGACTAACAGTCCGATCGGTCAATATCGAGCGCTCCCAGTACAGCTTGTAGCTATTATTTTCTACAACATATTGTAGTTTCTATATATAGTAAGGAATTCTTACCGACGCTGATAGTTCATGTCTCAGTGCTGTTCCTGGTGTCCTGTATTCAGTTGCAGCGAACGATTGACAACCTCCTGTGATATGCGGGATAGTTTCAGATGTTTGGCAACCGTATCTGCATCTGTCGTTGTTCATAGAAGGATCTTCAACGATGTACTCTAGATATTTCTTAGTTGGAATTACTTGATCTTGGATTGCCAATATAAAGCCTACATATGACCAGAGAAGAACCAGTAGTTCGATGCTGAAGTATCAACATAATCTTGGTTGACGTCGTTTATGTCTTCTATGAAGGGGCTTCTCTTTCCATTAGAGCCGTTTCTGATCAGTTGATTAGTGATGTAATTCGACTTGTTGTTCTGTCAGTCGCAGTAGTGTTGCGTCACCAAACTGGCATACGACTTATATCAGAAATTTGTTAGTCTAGTAGTTTGCTCATATCTGCCAATCCTCTTCCTCTTTCATACCGTGGCAGACTTGTACTTTCAACAGTGCTCTTTGGATGGTGATTATTGAGCTTTTGTTAGTAGAACTCGAACTTTCCTTTGTAATTGTTCAATGTCAGCCCTGCACTAATTAACTATACCAAACCAGTGTAACAGTATTGAACACACATAGGGGTTAATATCCTGGAACAGATTATTTACTGTTAAATTTTGGTTTTCAAGTCGGGCCTTCCGCCATAGATTTAATTGACGTGCCATCTCGCATTCCGTAGAGCTCCTGCTGCAGTTTGCCTTTAACTATATTAATAATTCGGCGCTTGTCTAGGCTAAATTGCTTATGATGTCACTAGAGAGCCCTTCTACTATTTTAATCATATCATGCGGATGTTGTTTCGTAGCTGCCATCAACTGCCATGTATAACGAATGGTTTATCTTTAATGCTTGTAGGTTGTTGTGTTTGAGACTGAACCCAAAATTAGTCGAGTTTAGTTTATCAATATGATATTTTGTCGTTGATTGCAGAAAACGCAGTCAGTTATTAGCTGTTCTTTGCACCCCAGCGCATTTTTCGCGCATCTCTTTTGTTGTTCAGCTCACAATATCTGAAAAGGCGATGTTGCATCTTATCACTATTCTGAAATTCAGCCTCCTCCTCATTAATCCAACTGGCTTTGGAGTTATAAGAAATTGTTGTGGAAAGATGTGTTTTCCAGAATTGCTCGATAGCCGTTTTACTAAGATAGCTTGGAGTTTCAATATTACTGATGTTGCTGAGTTTTCTATAAAACCCCTTTTCTGAGTGCCGGAATAGTGTGTTATCTGGCTTTCGCTGGTTAGTCATTTTGTACATTCTCAATCGACTTGTGCAGACGGAGAGCTTTTTTCGTAGACTATCCAGACACTGCTGAGATGTGATGTTCTCTCCACGCCACTGAGAAATACAGTATTTACAACTCTTTCTATTCTATTGTTTCTGAATCCTCGTTGATACTCGGTCAGTCTTTCAATGTCTTTCGGAAGAGAATTGATTTTTCCTTATTATTATTATTCACAAAAGTTAACATTTTAAATAGACAGTTAACAATTACATTTAAATTAATTTTTTAAATAATCAAATATAACATGTTAATGAGAAAATTATCAGAAACTTATCACAACCTACAAATCTTGAGCATGTGTAAACCACAGGATCTTTATACATATTGTACTTATTAAAATAAAACTTTTGTGTTAAAGTTTAAAATGTTATTAATAATTTAAAGTATGTTCATAAATAATAAATTTAATTTACCTGGTTCAAGTATCAGTTAGCAATAGATATTACTGAACTGCACTGTTTGGTTTCAAGGAATAAATCTAAATGCATATCTCGCAATTAAAAGTAAAGGTAAACTTATCAGATAAAACATATAATCATTTATTGTTTATGAGTCATTCGCGTACTTGAAATATATATTGTAATAAAAGAACAGGACATCATAAATAACGTTTTCTCTTTTTGTATCGGATTGGAAAAAAGACAAACATTACTATTAAAATTTATATTATTATCAAAAATGCTTACACCTCTGGAGTTACAGACCAAATCCACAAATCATAACAAACTGAAACTTTTACAAAATTTCTCCCTATGCTATTCCTCAAGATATTTCATTTCCTAAGATACTTTGTACAGTCATCATGTTAGGTCCTCTTCTTCCTGAAGTAGCGCCACCCTCTGTCTTTTCGTGCTGTGCTTCCTTTTTCATCGTAGTTTCTTGCTTCTCTTAGTAGTGAGTTCTTCTGGTTTTCCATTCTTGCTATCGCCTACTTAGCCATCATAAATATTTCTACTTTTCTGATGCGTATCCCCAGGTCTCTTCTTAGTATTCCTCTTTCCTCATATACTATGCTGCGTCCCTTATTCTTCTCAAGGCGTTATGTTGCGTCCTCCTAGTTTTTTGATGTGTGTGACCGCTGGTTGTCCCCACAAACTCGCTCGATTCATCATAACTAGCTTTACCGATGCTACGTAGATCCTCTTCTTGGTCCTCGAGTATAGGCTGCTCCTCTGTCCTATTAATGCGTTGATCAGGCTAATGCGTCATTTGGCTCGCTGTTTCCTCGATGTGTGTTCTCCAAGTTAGTTTCCTACCGACATCTGGTACTATAGCATGGGCTGAGATAGGTACTTTATCCCGGTATCGAACTCTGTATATAATATAATGTTTTTATTAGCGAAGTAGCTATCAATTACATCAACAGGTTATACATTAAAAAAAAACACAACTAAAAATTATTCTTAACATAAATACATAAACATCTCTTAAATGTATAATAATTTCCAGAATTTTTAATACTATCAGGTAAAGAATTATAAAGGATCAGACCTCCATACAGTGTTGATTTAGTCAGTTTATTACTATTACTATTTGCTACATAAAAGTCTCTTATTTGTCTAGTATTATATTGGTGTATATCGCCGACATGAATTAAGTTGTTTCTGTATTGTTTTTGATTGGAAAAGCCTTCATGCAAAAGAATGATCATTCGCAAAGTTATTTATGTATTTAATACCTATCGCTGAATATGTTGACGTAAGATGTTTATTAGTTTGCAACGAAATGGTCCACAGAATTTCCTATTTTTTAGCAGTCTCAGTATGACATAATTGGACAATTTTTTCCACTTTTCAGCTATGTGAAATGTAAGAACACTATCGAGGTGATTTTTAAAATTAATGTGTGAGTTTTTGCACATTCCAGAGAAATAGGAGAAAGGTTCGGTGGCCTGCATGTGACCTTGAAAATTTTCTATTTATTCCATTTTTGGGTGAAATACTCTAGTGGAACTAGATCATTCAGAGGTGATAACAAGTACATTTTTAAGTGATGTTAAATTATGTAGTAATTAGTAACAGCTTTGATATCACCTAATGGTGATTTTAAAGGTCATATTGAAGGGTTACAAATCAAATAATACATATTGTCAAATATTTTAATTTACATCTTAGAATTGCGCCTTTTTTATCCAAAGTTTCTTAACCATTGATAACGGGGTCTGACCTAGATCCCGAAACGTTTGAAATATACAGCAATTTTCATAACTGTGGTGTTATTTCACAAGAAGTACTTCAACATTGAATAATATGCCACAAATATCATTCAGAAAACATATTGAAGGGAATCAATCAGAAATCGTCTTTTGCAAAGATATATATTTTGTGCACGTTATGCGGAGTTTTGGCTATGATTATTAACGTAAAAATAAACGAAAATTAGTTTTAACATTAGAAAGACTTTTTTTTTAATATATTTTTTGTATAACCGGCTGTATAATCTTTTCTTCCTTTATTACAAACTTTTTTATATTTCTCATTAAGAATTTGTATTTCACTATTCAGTGTGGAACAGCCAAATGCAATGAATTCGATAAAGAATAACGGAGGACGTGTTGGGAAAAACGCTTGAACACGTCGATTTGTATCTTTAAATGCGCATTTTTTCAACAAAAAAATATTTAGGGTGTCATGTGACACTGGCCAAGGGCAAAACCAACTTTCTTACTTTAAATGCAAGCCCCTATACACTATTTATTTTTTGAATTCTTCAGAATATTCTAGATATAATTCGTGTACAATGTCCTACACCTATTTACTTAATTCCCATTTAGCCCTTGATATTGAGATAGTAGCAAAAACCATTTCAGCGTTCCTTTTACTGATTAAAAAAACAATTATTTTCATCAAAACTCATAGCCTTGTTGTTGCCAAATATTAAGATAATAAAAAATACCGTGGATACTCTTGAAACTAAAGTAGATTGCCTCGATTCCATCCAAAGTCACCTAAAAGTTGAAATCAGTTCAATTAAAAACATAGTACAAAGTGAAGTTGCAAGACAAAATCAGTGCCATCCACAACAGAGTGGAAACAGAAATTTAAAAAAGGCAATTTAAGATTTTCAGAAGGAAATACCAGAACACCGGTTCCTTTAGCAAACCATCCACATTTGATGGTAGTTTATCTTGGCTAATGTATAAACGAGAATTGGAGCAGTGGCTGCAGCTAATGGGTGGGACAACCAAGAAAAATCTAACTCTCTTGTAATTTCTTCAAAAGGTCCGGCATTAGAGCTCCTCCAAAGCATTGCAGTAGATGAACAAGGCAATTTCGACCAGATCATCGCCATCTTGGACAAACGATACGACAATTAATCCAAGTACGACTCAATGGAAAAACGCAAACATCCAGAGAGAGTCTACAAGAATTAGAAGCAGAGATTAGACGATTAGTTCACCTGCCCTACCCAGGTTTACCAGAGGAAACTAAAGATCAATTGGCCACACAGAGTTTTATAAACCGTATCAGAGATGTTGAAGAGCAAAGAAATCTAAAAATTAGTGGCATCAAGAAGACTAATGAAGCTTAGCTCCGGGCTTTGGAAGTAGACGTTATCATAAGCATGGCGAAGCAGAGTCTGCGAGCAGTTTTCATCAACCAGTAAGAGCCACAGTCACCCTTCAAGCGTTGCTGACTGGAAAGAACAAACTACTGGGACGGTCACAAAGAACTTGGAACAAGAGGTGCCTATTGTGGACGGACAGGACACTTTCAACGTGACTGAGGATTAAGGCTACCGGAACGATCACCAACCAAGGGTAGCAAACAAAACAACTACATGACCAGGAACCATCAACCAGTCAGCATAAAGGGGCGAATGCTGACTAATCCTCCACCAGTCCCCAGACCAGTATCCATCCGGAGACTTTGCCAAGTTAGCAACAGCCTAGTCCCCAAGGGCACCATTAACGGCCGAGCAATCATCATTACTTTTGACACCAGCGCCGCTATGTTCATAGCCAGGTCCAGAGTCTTCAGGTCATCGGAAGTCCGGCCAATTAACAACAACATCCAGCTACGAACAGTCACCGCCAAGTCCATGTCAATACAGGGTGAGCCAGATGTCGTGCTACAGATAGGGGACAAAAGAATCCGGATAATTTTATACTGGAAATGGACCTAATCAGCCAGCATGGGTTCATGTTCCACTCGGGATATGATGTTTTTCTATTCCTAAACGAGGAATTTGTATTGACACTGCCCGTCAACAGCTCAGCGATTTTCGTAAAAATTGTAGCCAAATCTTCAACCAGAATTCCCGGTCGAACGGAACAAATTATTCATACGCCGCTAAAAAGCAGTCCTGGGAGCTGCGTTGGATTAGTGAAGCCCGTACATTTAGCTCATGACAACTTAGTTGGACAGACTATAAAACCGGAGGAGACATACCAATTGGGGTCCTGAATATGCTCAACAACGACATCAGAATGGTCAAGCAATACCTTGTTTCGAGCAAGTAGAGAACATCGTCAATTGCGAAGAAATGTACCAGACCTCGGGGAGGGAGACAGGACCCAGTAAAGAGTTTCTACAACAGTTGGCTGACCATTTGACACACCTTACACCAGAGGAACAGAAGAAAGCAAAACAATTTATCGCAAATCACTGACAAATTTTTAACAGTCAAGATGAAACTACTGGTCGTACAAACATCATCCAGCACCGATACCGGGAAGACTCAAGTCATCACAATACCACCAGTTTACACAATAAATCAGTCGAAAAGATTTATATCTAATATATTAATTGGTAACAAATGCTATAGACATAATTGATAGAGCAAACGAAAAGTAATAAATAAATTTATGGTTTGTTTTCATATATATATATATATATATATATATATATATATATATATATGTTATATAAGTTTATACTATGAACTTAGCATGAACTTATATCGCAACGACAATACAACATTCCCAGCTGAGTCAGCGACACGTGGAGTATCAGATTACAGCACCACCGAGCATCCGTGGGAATCGCCGTGTCGACAGTGCCGATTCAGCACACATTAAGTTATATATTGTAAAATCTCTCTTGTTTGTCATTCACTATTACTCAGTCTGTTGTTAGTTATTATTGTCATTATTTCCATTTTGTATTTTGTATTTTAAAAAGTTATTATTTTGTTAAAGTTAATAAAAATCTTTTTTAAAAAGTTTAATTTGAGAAGTGTGATATAACAAATTGGCGCAGTCAGTAGGATCCGTCAACGTTACTAGAACACGAGCTTACTTCTAACTGGTAGCGGCGGATTCCTATCCCTCAACGGAGCAAAGAACCTGGAAGAAGTCCCAACTGCGATAACAAGGAGAACACGGATCTTCCAATGTTCCTGTTGATGTGAGTAGTAGTGAATCGTCTAGCGTTTAAGATTTTAATAATTGATTTTAATATTTGATTGATTTGATATTTTGATTATTTGATATTTTTTTATTCAGTGAATTGACTCACTGATTTATTATTTGATTACATTGATATTTTATTTGATTTAATTGATTACTTTGATTTTATTCATTCGATTGAGTGAATTATTTGATTTATTGATTTTATTTACATTTTATTTTATTAATACCATTCTATCATCCAAATAACTTTGGTATTTCCCCATTTACAAATTTATTGATTTTTATACCATTTATTTTATTGATACCATTTTCTATACCTTTTATTATTTTTGATTGAACCTCTTTCGTTTAAAATTCTATTAAATCAAAATGGCACAATCACAGAACAACACGGTTGTCGATGAAACTGAAAAATATAGGTTGTCGGAAATATTTTCAATAATTCCAGAGTTTGAAGGCGACCAAATTTCTTTGGCTACATTTATACATGCGTGCAATTGCGCGTATAACATGTCTAATACCGAACAAAAATATTTGTTGGTAATTCACATCAAAAATAAATTAAGGGGAAAAGCGGCGCAGTTAATTAACTCTAGGAACCCCGCGTCGTACCTCGAAATAAAGCAGCTTCTAACACTACACTTTGGAGACTCTAGGGATCTGTCTTTTTTAATTCACGATCTCCAACGTTTGAAACAACTATCAAACGAATCCCCCTTGACATTCTATAACAGACTTCAGGTTTTGAGTGCGAAAATGCACTCTTGTATCCAAAAAGCCCCTAGTCTAAGCAACGAGCAGAAAGATGCTCAAACCACTCTTGTTGACACAATGGTCCTAAACACCCTACTTACCGGTTTAGAACCTCGATTAGGCCAAATTATCCGTGCCAGTAATCCGAAGGATCTTCTTGAGGCACATTCACGAATAAGAAGAGAACTTCAATTATCCTATTTTGAGGAACAAAAAGTAAATAAATCCGTTCCACCTAAGCCATCTTTTCAGGCTAGAAAACCAAATCCACCTCCTAAATGTTTAAATTGTGGGCGATTAGGCCACATTGCTGCGGACTGTCGGTTAAGATTTCAAAATAACCCTCAGCCTTTTAACCAAAATAATAGACCAAATTTCATTGGGCCGAATCAACCATCGAGGCCAAATCCTGTCAACAATAACACAAACCATCAAGGTCAACAATTTAGACCTAATAACTTTCAAAGACCTCCTTTCAAACCGAACAACTTTCGACCGTCTGTAATACAGACAAACCCAAATTTCCGTCCTGAAAGGACCCACCATTTTAATCACCATCAAAATGGCAACTATCACGAATATTATGCAGACGAGTATGATTATTATACTGATAATAATCAGCAGCATTTCGATGATAACACCCAAAACTATGAAAGCTATGGGTTTGAACAAACGGTAGACAATACCCCTGTCGTACCTTTCAGCCCTAATGAATACCAGGATTTTCTAGCGCTTCCGAGCCTAGATCAACCCCCAGATACGGCAACTACCCTCTCAGAAGTCCAAACTCAAATACAGAATTTGAATTTGGAAGACTTCAATCCCGATCTGAACTTCCCAGAACAAACATTTCTTTAAGTCCCCTTCTGACAGTAAATTCCAAGAACCTCTATTATATCAACGACGCTTCTGGAAAATTTAAACTCCTAATTGATACCGGAGCTGGTATCTCCATTTTCAAAGAAAACACTGTCAAAAACTTCTCACAACGATCTCCCGAAAGAGTAACAATTCAAGGCATTACTCATGAGAAAATCCCGATCTCACAATCCACCCTCATTCCTTTCGCTCTAGGCGATCCACACAAGGTCTTTATCTACGATCTAGATATTGAGTTCGATGGGATATTAGGTCTTGATTTTCTTGAACATTATGAATGTATTGTCGACTTAAATTCCAAACAATTAATTACTAACTTTAAAACTATTCCCCTACATAAAGTACCCGATCACGACCAATCAAATAAACAACCAACAGACACCCCCAGTACTAACGCACAACCTCATACGCATAACAATCACATAACAATCCAGGCACGTACCGAACAAATTTTCAAACTAAAATGTGAACTTAGAAATACTGACGCAGTTTTACCGACACAAGTAATTGACAAAGTACGACTTCCCAACGCTGTTGTACGTGTTAATTCAAAGGGAGAATTTCTGACTTCGATAATAAACGCGAACGCAATGCCGAAAACTGTTAACTTTTCCAATCTTCATTTAGAACCCCTTGACTATACACACCCTCTCTTAAATCTGAATACACACCATTACTGTGAATCTACAAACTTAGACAGAAACTTTACAATCAGAGAACAAATTCGGACAGAACATCTTAACGACGAAGAGCAAGAACTTATCACGAATCTTTGCTTAGAATTCGAAGATATTTTCTATCTCGAAGGCGATGTTTTGACGTTTACTAACGCCGTCAAACACTCTATTGACACCAATAATGCCAAGCCCGTTTTCACGAAATCGTACAGATATCCTCAAGTCCATAAGGAGGAAGTGAAAACCCAAATTTCCAAAATGCTTGATCAAGGCATTATCAGGCACTCTTCTTCTCCTTGGTCCTCCCCCGTATGGGTCGTCCCTAAGAAACTCGATGCTTCTGGTAAGCAAAAGTGGCGAGTTGTTATCGACTATAGGAAGTTAAACGAACTAACTGTAGACGATAAATATCCTCTGCCCAACATTTCTGATCTCCTCGATCAACTTGGTAAGTGTCAATACTTTTCGACACTGGATCTCGCTTCCGGGTTCCACCAGTTGGAAATCCTTGAGGAAGACATTCCCAAGACCGGTTTCTCTGTTGACAATGGCCATTACGAATTCGTTCGTATGCCATTTGGTTTGAAAAATGCACCTTCTACTTTTCAGAGGGTCATGGACAACATTCTTCTGGGCATCCAGAATGAACGTTGCCTTGTTTACATGGATGACATTATCGTTTACTCACCAACCATCCATGAGCATATGTCCCGTTTGACAGAAGTCTTTAAGCGTCTTAGACAGTCAAACTTGAAAATTCAACCTGACAAGTGTGAGTTTCTCCGTAAGGAAGTTGCTTACCTAGGTCATCTGATCACCCAAGAAGGAGTAAAACCAAACCCTTCAAAGATTGAATGCATCCAGAATTTTCCTCAACCCCAAACTCCTAAAGATGTTAAATCTTTTCTTGGTCTCGCCGGTTATTACCGACGTTTTATCCCCAACTTTGCTAAAATCTCAAAGCCTCTCACGAAACTTCTGCAAAAAGACGTCAAATTCATCTTCGACGCAGATTGCAAGTCTTCCTTCAACGAACTGAAGCAAGCCCTTGTATCTGACCCTATCTTGATCTACCCAAATTTTGAAGAACCATTCCTGCTCACTACTGATGCTAGTGCTTTTTCAATTGGAGCGGTTCTCTCACAAGGCCCCGTAGGAAAAGATCTTCCTATAGCATATGCTTCCCGTACACTCTGCGCTGCAGAAACTCGATATTCCACTATCGAACGGGAACTGCTAGCCATTGTTTGGGCGGTCAAGCACTACAGACCGTACCTTTTTGGGAGAAAGTTTACACTCCTGTGTGACCACCGTCCGCTTACTTGGCTCTTTTCCATCAAAGATCCTGGCAGTCGTCTAGCCAGATGGCGCCTTAAGCTAGAGGAGTATAATTATAAGATAGAATACAAACCTGGCAAGGTAAATCAGAACGCTGACGCCCTTTCCCGAATTAAAATCAACTACTTTAAACAATGCACCGACTTTATTTCCAAAATCAACATCTTTGCAAATAACGAAACCGACCCAGAACAACCAAATTCCGATAATGATCAAGAACCCGACGAACATGACGAAAGAATTACAACAGAGTTTAATCGATTTGTTCAACTATATAAAACCGAGTCGATAATCGATTACTCAAAAATAGAAATTTCTAACGCCCAACTCCTAGACAAATCTCACAAACGAATAGTCACTTTCTTCTGGCAAAATAAACTCAATGACTTGCATGACAAAATCATCGAAGATATTTTCGAAGAAGACCCAAACTTCACTACTGACACTCTAAACGTTCTAGCCAGCAAAACTGTAAGGCATAGAAAATATCTAATTGTCCCTTTACCCTTTGATCCTGGAACAGTTGTTGCCCATCTTTTCAACATCCTCTATAATAACCAAGACCAGTTCGACGAATCCGAAACTTTTTGTATTGAAAACAACGTAGAACTACCGATTCTTTAAACACTATCCTTTATACTTGCAGACAAAGACGTAAAACTAAAAATTTGTCAAAATATTGTGATAACTCCTTCACAAGACGAAATTCCCGTTATACTGCAACAGTACCACTGCGGCAAAAATAACCTTCACCGTGGAATTAACGAGACCATCCGACGCATTAAAGAAAAGTATAATTGGACTGGACTAATCAAAAGTGTAGAGCAATTTATTAAGTCCTGCGAAACTTGCGAAAAGGTAAAGTTCTGTAGAAAAAACTTAAGTGCTCCTTTTGTCATAACTGAAACACCAAAAACGCCCTTCGAACGTATCAATATTGATATTTTCGAATATCCAACCAGAAACTATGCACTGACTATTAGGGATGAACTCACCAAATTTACTCAGGTGACAAAACAGCTAAAACTGTAGTAAACACCCTCCTAATATTCTTCCAACATTACGGTACACCCTTTCGCATCCATTGTGATTATGGACGTGAATTTGATAACACTCTCATAAGGGACCTGTGCGAACTATATGACATAAAACTATCCTTTTCAAGTGTCCACCATCCTGAATCAAATGGCTCTATCGAAAGGTTTCACGCGACTTTAGCGGAAATGATAAGGGCAAATACAGCTGAACATCCTGACGAACACCCATTCAACGTCCTCCCCTACGCAGTTATCTGCTACAACAACACTAAAAACAAGACCACTGGTTTCACGCCCTACGAACTCATCTTTGGGCACACTTCTAGTAGACCCCCCGAAACAATATACGATCAGGAAAAACTCATTTCCAAATATGTTAGGGACCTTAACAACAGAATGAACTACTATTATAGACTTGCCCGCGCAAAAACCGACCAACAAAAACAAAAATCTAAAGTTAGATTTGACAAACATGTTTCGACTAACCAACCAGAATACAAAGTAGGCGACAAAGTTTACGTGAAAGAGTCTCAGATTAAAAGCAAATCTGAAAACAAATTCAATGGACCTTTTGAAATCACCGCGATTAGAAAAAACTCTGCCACAGTTATAAACTTACAGACTAACCAAATTAGTAAAATTAACTTTGACAGACTAAAACCATATTTTGAATGAATCCCTTCTTTTCAGATTCTGTGGACTGTTTTCAGTCGTGAACCTCCAACAATACTCTCTTACACCCGTTAACAATACAATAGGAGTTTTCTTCCATGAAGAAGGCACACTTAAAATTTCAAACGACAAATGGTCACTTCTTGTCTTCAAAGACCTCAGCCCTTTCAGAGGTGCTATTTCAAATAACGACGCCATACTAAACCGAATTTTAGAGACAATCAACGAAAACACAACTAATACGAAATCATTTAAACCAAAAATACAAACACATGTTAGCCTCTTGAAACAAATTTCTAAATCCGTTAACTCTAAATATACAGACATCTTCGCTGACACTCAAACTTACCCTACTAACAGAAGAAAACGCGGACTTATTAACGGACTGGGATCAGTTTGGAAAGCTATTTCAGGAAACTTAGACGCAACAGATGGTGAATACATAAATGACTGTATAACTAAAATTACTAAAGACCAACACCAAATTCAGGACTTAGTAAAGAAACAAATATCTGTAACAACCTCAGTCATTACGAGCCTCAACAAAACTTTACAAAAATTTCAATCCGAGGAGAAATTATTCTCGAATAACATTGAAAAAATAAGGCAGTCAATTTTATACATTTCAAATGATCTTGATTTTCATGAATTTCAAATCAATATCTTGGATCTGTGTGAAAGCCTAATGGAGAGTTACATATTTATCGAAAACACTCTCGATGATGTTTTAACTGCAGTCTCTTTCGCCCGCTTAAAAATTTTACATAGTTCGATCATAACTCCAGTAGATTTGGTCGATTCCCTTCAAAAGATTTCTCAATCACTACATGAAAATAATTTACCGCTTCCTATTTATAGTTCAAATGTTGCTCAGTATATTGATTTGATAGAATTGGAAGCTTTTCAAATCAACACCAAAATCATTTTTGTACTCAAAATTCCTTTAGTTGATCCTGAGATTTACACCCTTTACCACCTTTATCCGATCCCAATTTTGGATGATCGAACAGGGTTTCATCATATACTTTCAATAAAGACAAAATTTATCGCGAGAGATGACGATTCGTTATTATACACATCCTTCGAAGACCTGGGTGACTGCAAGCCTTTAACTAAACATCATAAGATTTGTTCCAAAGCTATATCACACCCAATAGACAAAGATGCCATCTGCGAAGGTCAGCTTCTCAGACCCACTGGCCATCACCATCAAATGCAAAGGGCAAGATGTCGTGACACAAACCATATCGACAAATTCAGTGTTGCAAATCCAACCCGACTGCAATGCCTTTATCGACAACACAAGGGTCCATGCTACAAGAACTTCTAAAAATGTCCAAAACATCACATACAGAAACCACCCAGTGGACATTCCTTTCAACTGCTGCAACGGCATGCCAGCCGCCAATGAGATGCCAAACCTGACACCCTTACAGCTACAAGAATTAGATGTACAAGACCTAGATGTTGCCAACCATAAGCTCTCCCAATATTCTAAGGAACTGGAAAAGCTGATGGAACAACCACCCTTAGAAAAGCATACGTCCTGGCTCACAATCACAACGACCACCTTAGTAGTAATTGTGATTATACTCCTCACAATGAAGTCAATCCAGAAGAGGTTCAAGAATACCACTACACCAAGCTCCGCTGTCCAGCACACGCCACCGACAGCACCATCAAATCCTAAGCCCAAAGGAAAGCTACACACCCTCCTGAATCCAACCGACGATACAGAACTCCAGAACTTGACGTAAAAGTTGATGCTGTACCATCAACTTTTTTATATGGATGGGAGTTGTTATATAAGTTTATACTATGAACTTAGCATGAACTTATATCGCAACGACAATACAACATTCCCAGCTGAGTCAGCGACACGTGGAGTATCAGATTACAGCACCACCGAGCATCCGTGGGAATCGCCGTGTCGACAGTGCCGATTCAGCACACATTAAGTTATATATTGTAAAATCTCTCTTGTTTGTCATTCACTATTACTCAGTCTGTTGTTAGTTATTATTGTCATTATTTCCATTTTGTATTTTGTATTTTAAAAAGTTATTATTTTGTTAAAGTTAATAAAAATCTTTTTTAAAAAGTTTAATTTGAGAAGTGTGATATAACATATATATATATATATATATATATATATATATAACTTAATACATGGGGTTATATAATTTACAAACAAATTATGATTCTTTTCACTGTGTAATTAAAATTAATCAATTCAAACCATTCGTTCTTTTTTGTGATAATCATTAAATTTTAGATTGGTGATTTAAATCAATTTTATTCAACTACAATGTAAAAGGTTAGCACGTTTTTCAAGAGAAGATGTTTTCAAAAATTGAATATTCTTCATTTAATACATCAGACCTCTTTTAAAAGAGAAAATGCACTCTGGACAAATAAGAAGCTGAACTAGAAAAAAATCATAAATGAGAATCAAGCCAGTTTAAATATGAAAAATGACATATTTATTTTGTAAATGTAGATTGTGTTTGGCATAGGCATAGAGGAATTTTTCTTCAGGTGGCAGACGGTCAGGTGAATGGTCACAACAAAAGCTGTGGTTTCTACTAATTATATACACTCCCTAGATTTTTAAGTGGTGATGTAAGTGCGTATTGCAACATAAATGTAGTAATATATTAATTTCTTTCAATTTCACTAAAACAAATGTGATTTTCACTTATTCATGAAAAATTAACAATGTGTATATCTTAATAAGATTAAATAAATTTTCAAGTAAGTCATGTACAATCCTGGTACAGATGGAAAAAATCTTCAGTAATTGTCTTTTATTACCAAGCTCTGTCATAAACTTCAGCAATTTTTAACCGACTTCAAAAAGAAGGAGGTTCTCAATTCGTCTGTATCTGTAGCTTTTTTTATGTTTGTTCGCCGATTACTAGGAAACGGCTTGAGGGATTTCAACCATTTTACTGGATCCTGTTTCGCGGGATAGCGAAGTGGTCCCATATTTTTTTCATTAAAATAGCTTTTACCGTTTCTTAGAAAATGGGGAAAAACTATTTTTACCTATTCTCATATACTCTATGCCATGGTGGAGGAGCCGGTATTATTATATAAAATTTGAAAAATGTTATTCGGAACGTGGGGCAAATTGAAGAGGGATTAGATTAGTGCCGTGATATCTCAAAGTGGTCAGAACTTTTTTTCAAATAACATAGCTTCTATCGTTTCTTATAGAATGGGGAAAAACTTTTTACCTATTTTCTTATATTCTATGTCTTGGTGGAGTCGCGGGTATTATAAGATTAGATGGAGTTACTGGTATTAACTATTCGGAACTTGGGGTAAATTGTAAATAAGATGAATTAATCAAAATCAAAATAAGTGTCAGTTCATATGAATATACAGTGTGTATTCATAATTTTTTTTTATTTATTTAGATTAAAGTGTCTCGACTACATTATGGTCATTGACACAGTTACAGTGTTTATATATTAATAATACAATATTTGTTACTAGGGCTATGCTAAATATTTACAGTTTCTATTTACATTACAGGTATTTACAGTTTTTATTTATATTTTGTTGTATAGGTTGGTGCTGCGAAGAAATTGTATTGCTTTGTCCTGCTGCTCTGGTATACTAAGGATTTCCCTGAGAGTGTTCTTGAGGTTATGTTCTCTGCGTTCATCTCTGTACTGTGGGCATTCTACTAGAATGTGTTCAACAGTGAGTGGGCTGCTTGGGTCACAGTGCTGACATGTTGGTGGATTGTCCTTGGTCATCAAGAAGCTGTGTGTAAGGTGCGTGTGACCAATTCTTAGCCTTCGAATTTTTATTTTGTCGGACCTTTTCATTTTGGGGGCTTTCGCGGCGTTTACGAGTGGTTGGATGTTACTCAGTTTGGTGTTTGACCTGTTCCAGATTTCCTGATTTCCAGATTCATAAATTAAACGATTTCTTTTTATTCATAATTTTCAGAGAAAAAAGTTATTCTTCACAAACAGATTTTTTACATGGTCTAAAATATAAACAGTAATCATTCCATGTCAATTTTTATTAACTGTAGTCAAAGTTTGCCTTCAAAGAGGGCTTTTAATTACAAATTAAAGTATCTTCATTTCTGTTAAGATATAAAATTGTTATCAAATAGAAATAATCTAATACTATATAACGAACAAGGTTTGTTTATATATATATATATATATATATATATATATATATATTATATTACGATTTTCAAAATTCACTTTTTAAAAACAATTTATTTAATTAAATACAAAAAATAATAATAACAACTTTCAACTATAAGAATATAAGTCAACTAATCATCTAACGACCGAAGGTCCTACACTAGTATTTATAACATTACAAAATGATGAGTCGACACGCATCTTAAACAAAGACAATTTAAGCGTGTCGTCTCAAAATGGATGGTCATCAGTTTTTATGTGAACTGAAAAATAAGACGTGTACAGATTTGGTTACTAAGTATAAATGTAAAAAGTCGAACGTGATAAAAATGACTAACAAGTATCATATTACAATGTGGGAATAATGACAGTATTTGACCTTACAATTAGAAGTAAATTTAATATAAAGTCTGTTTAAATACTTATATAACAACTCCATTTATCCTGAAAAAGTTGATGCTGTGCTTCAACTTTTCAAACCATTTTTGTGAGTTCTGTATCTTCGATGGGTTCTTGGAGTCGAATACTTGGACGTCGTCTGGGAAGGAATCTGAAGTTTCTGACTTGACTACATGGCATTGGTGAAGGTGACGGTGGATCGTCGCCGTTTGTTGTTATGGCCAACAATCTGGATTGTCTTCTTGGTTTGCATTTATAGAAAATGTAGATAAGGATTAGTAAAACGATTAATGTAATTGATAAAATTGTGAACCATGGCATGTGTTTTTTAATAAACGGTTGGTTTATTAATTTGTCTAGCTCTTCTGAATATTGGTTCAACTTATGTTGAACTATGTTGAGGTCGTCTGCATCGATCTTGTTTAGTCTGAGTGGCTTTAGATCTGGGACATAGTTTTTCGGTGGTATAGATTTGCAGCAGTTGTACGGTATTTGAATTGGATGACTCTTGTAGGTAATGTTTTGGAAATTGTCGATCAGTTTGCTTGAATGAATTCGAGTGTTGCCAATGAATGCGTTACAATCGGCCTGCAAATTTAGGACTGAGTTTGTTGTAATTGTTAGTGTTACAACGCTGTTTCCACTGCACTTTATGGTGATAGGTAAAAGGTCAGAAACAGTAATTAGCCAAAAGTTTGAGCTAATCTTATATACATTGTAGTCCTTGGCGTAGAATATGGAAGTCTGACAAACCTTTGGAAGGAAGGTGGACTGCTTCAACAGCTGGGCCTCACAAGTTGAATCGCTATCTATAGGATATGGGAGAACGTCTGAACATATCCATTGAACTTGGCTTAAGGACTTGCAGTTGTCCAAGTTCCGAAATGTAGTATACAATAGTGAATCATCATTTTTCGCAATATATTTGGTTGTGGTTGGTAAAATGTGATGAAACCCTGTTCGGTCGTCAAGTATCGGAATTGGATATAAACGAAAAAGGGTAAAAGTTTCAGGGTTTACTAAGGGGATTCTTAATACAAAAATTATTTTCGTGTCTAATTGAAATGCTTCCAATTCGATGATGTCGATATATTGTGCAATATTATGGGCATTAATAGATAGGGGCAAATTGTTTTTGTGCAAAGAGTGAGAGATAATTTGAAGTGAGTCGACCAAATCTGCCGGTGTAATTATTGAACTATGTAACATTTTAATGCGAGCGAAAGATATTGCCGATAATACATCATTAAGGGCATCTTGAATAAAGACATAGCTTTCCATTAATGATTCACATAAATCTAGAGTTTTGACAAGTGTCTCAAAGAACTGAAGGTCGTCTGAAATAAAAGCAATGGCTTGCCTGATTTCATTAATATTCTTATTAAAGGTTTCTTCGTCTATTTGAAGTTTACGGACCGTTGAATTAAAATTTTTGATTACGGAAGTCGTAACAGAGATTTGGTTCTTCAGTAGGTTTTCGATTTGTTGTTCGTCATGAGTAATTTTGTTGATACAATCATTAAAATATTGACCATCGTTTGCATCCAGAGTGCCAGTTATTGATTTCCAAATTGTTCCTAATCCATTAATAAGTCCGCGTTTCTGTCTGTTTAAGTGAATTTTGGTGTCCGCGAATATTTCTTGATATTTCAAGTTTACTGTGTCTGATATTTGTTTGAGAAGGCTGACGTGTGTTTGTACTTGTGGTTTGAATGAACTAAGTAGAGTAGTTAAGTTTGAATGGATAGTGTCAACTAAAGTATTTAGTATTTTGTCATTATTGGAAATTGCGTCACCGAATGGGTGGAGATCTTTGTAGACAAGCAATGTCCACTTGTCATTCGAAATTTTGATGCTTCCTTCTTCATGAAAGAAGAGTCCTACGGTGTTGTTTATAGGTGTTATCGTATATTGAGATGTTGCGATTGAGAAGAGTCCGAGGAGTCTGAAAAGAAGTAATTTTCACTCAAAATATGGTTTCAATCTGTCAAAATTTGCTTTTGTAGATTGATTTGTCTCGGGATTTAGTAAGACTGCAGAATTTTGAAAGAGTTCAGTTATTTGGAAAGGACCATTATATTTATTTTGTGATTTACTAGAAATTTGCGATTCTTTCAAATATACTTTATCGCCTATGTTATAATTTGGTCGGTTTTCAGGTACGTGTTGGTCGAATCGAGTTTTTGCCTTTTCTTTTTGTTGTTCAGTTTTTGAACGCGCTAGTTTGTAAAAGTACTCCATACGATTGTTGAGATCTCTTACGTATTTGGAAATGAGGTTCTGTTGGTTATAAAGCGTTTCCGGGGGTCTACTAGACGTGTGGCCAAAAATAAGCTCGTAGGGTGTAAAGCCATGAGTTTTATTTTTGGTGTTGTTATAAGTAATTATTGCGTATGGCAAAACGTTAAACGGATGTTCGTCTGGGTTTTCGGCTATATTTGCTCTGATCATTTCCGATAATGTTGAGTGGAATCGTTCAATGGAACCGTTGGATTGTGGGTGACCCACACTTGAGAATGTAAGTTTTATGTTGTAAAGCTCACAAAGGTCTTTCATTAGAACATTATCAAATTCACGGCCGCAGTCGCAATGAATTCGCAACGGGGTGCCGTAATGTTGGAAATAAAGGATAAGCGTGTTAACGACGGTTTTTGCTGTTTTATCCTTTATTGGATATGCCTGTGTGAATTTTGTTAGCTCGTCCCTAACTGTCAGAGCGTAATTTCTCGATGGGTATTCAAAAACGTCGACATTAATTCGCTCGAAAGGTGTTTTCGGCGTTTCTGTTATAACTAAAGGGGAACTTAAGTTTTTTCGACATGTTTTCACCTTTTGACAAATTTCGCAAGATTTGATGAAATTTTCTACATTTTTTGTTAAACCGGTCCAATTATATTTTTCCTTTATTCGTCTGACCGTTTCGTTGATTCCGCGGTGAAGATTATTTTTTCCTTGATGATAGTTTTCTAAAATTTGCGGTATTTCGTCTTCTGAAGGTGTTTTTATAATGTTTTGACATATTTTCAGTTTAATATCTTTGTCTGCAAAGATATAAGAAAAGGTTTCGAGAATTGGAAGTTCCAAATTGTTTTCGACATAGTACGTTGTTTCGGGATCAAATTTATTCTGTGATTTATAAATGATGAAAAACAGAAATTGAACGACTGTTTCTGGGTCAAATGGCAAGGGGATTATAAGGTATTTACGATTTTTGACTGATTTACTGGCAAAGGTGTTGAGAGAATAGTTTTCAAAGTTAATATCTTCTTCGAAGATATCATCCATGATCCAATCGTGGAGATCAGTTAACTTGTTTTGCCAAAAGAACGTAATAATTTGTTTATGAGTTTTGTCGAGAAGTTGAGAATTTGTGGTTTCGATTTTGGAATAGTCAATTAAAGATCTTGTTTTATATAAGTCGACAAATTTGTTAAATTCGTTAGTTAGTAGTTCGTCATTAATTTCGGGTTCTTCGGATTCTTGTTCACCTTCGTCTTCTGAGTCGGTGTCATTGAAGGCGTGGATTTTTGACTGAAAATTGGCTATTTGGTCGAAGTGGTTGATTTTAATTCGCGATAGAGCGTCTGCGTTTTTGTTTGTCTTTCCAGGTTTGTGTTCAATCTTATAATTGTACTCTTCGAGTTTTAGTCGCCATCTGGCAAGTCTACTGCCTGGATCTTTGATCGAGAAAAGCCACGTAAGCGGGCGGTGATCGGTAATTAAAGTAAACTTACGGCCAAATAAATACGGACGGAAGTGTTTTACTGCCCACACTATGGCAAGCAATTCCCTTTCGATGGTAGAATATCGAGTTTCGGCCGCACATAAAGTGCGAGAGGCATAAGCGATAGGAAGATCTTTTCCTACAGGACCTTGCGAAAGAACTGCACCAATCGCGAAAGCGCTGGCATCCGTGGTGAGAAGAAACGGTTCTTCAAAATTTGGGTAGTTGAGAATGGGGTCTGAAATGAGAGCTTTCTTTAAGTCGTTAAATGATGACTTACAATCAGAATCAAAGAAGAATCTTGCATCTTTTTGGAGAAGTTTTGTAAGTGGTTTTGACATTTTGGCAAAGTTGGGGATGAATCTTCTATAGTATCCGGCCAATCCTAAGAAAGATTTAATGTCTTTTGGATTTTTTGGTTCTGGGAAATTTTGGATACAACTGACTTTTTCGGGGTTCGGTTTTACACCTTGTTGCGTAATTAGATGACCAAGATACGCTACTTCTTTTCTTAAGAATTCACATTTGTCGGGTTGAATCTTAAGATTTGATTTGCGAAGACGTTTGAAGACTTCGGTCAACCGTGAAATGTGTTCGTGAATTGTTGGGGAGTATACAATGATGTCGTCCATGTATACTAGACAACGTTCATTTTGAATTCCAAGGAGGATGTTGTCCATGACACGTTGAAATGTGGACGGGGCGTTTTTTAAACCGAACGGCATACGAACAAACTCGTAATGGCCGTTTTCGACTGAAAATGCTGTCTTGGGGATATCTTTGGAATCGATCTCTATCTGATGAAAACCGGAGGCGAGATCTAATGTAGAAAAATATTGGCATTTGCCTAGTTGATCTAAAAGATCGGAGATGTTAGGCAATGGATATTTGTCGTCTACTGTGACTTCGTTAAGTTTCCTGTAGTCAATGACGACACGCCATTTTTGTTTGCCTGAGGCGTCTAGCTTTTTGGGAACAACCCAAACTGGGGAAGACCACGGGGAAGTTGAGTGACGAATGATACCTTGGTTGAGCATTTTGCTTACTTGGTCTTTAACCTCTTCTTTATGTACCTGAGGGTACCTATAAGATTTAGTAAAGATGGGTCTGGAATTACTAGTCTCGATTGAATGCTTAATTTCGTTGGTAAAGGATAGTGAGTCTTCTTCTAAGTAAAATATGTCCTGGAAATCTAAGCAAAGGTTGGTAATCATGTCTTTTTCTTCGTCGTTTAAATGTTCAGTCCGAAGTTGTTGTCTTATGAGTAAGTTTCTGTCGATATCTGGAGTTTCTTACGAGTCGTTAAAGTTAAAACAGGGTTGTGTTTGCACAAGGGGTTCTATTGTTATGTTTTCAAAGTTAATTGTTTTTGGGATGGCGTTGGCATTGATAACTGAAGTTAGAAATTCCCCGTTATGGTTTACATATACCAAGGAATTGGGTAGTCTGACTTTCTCTTTCTCGATGGTATGTAAAACAGCGTCGGTGTTCGAAAGATGACAACGTAGTTTACATATTTTTTCTGTACGAGGTTCTATAGTAATATAGTTTGACAAATTTTTTGGAGACGATGTGTTGGGGACTGTCGAAGAAGTGATATCTGAAAGGGGCAAGGAGGAGACCTTGTGAAGAGTGATATCTTTGAAATTTGTCTTGAGTTGTTTAGATTTTAGATCGATTACACATTCATAATGTTCTAAAAAATCTAACCCTAAAATGCCATCAAACTCGATGTCGAGGTTACATATGAATACTTTATGGGGGTTACCATGAGTGAATGGTATAAGGGTTGACTGAGAAATGGGGATCTTTTTGTCTGTAATTCCCTGAATAACGACATTTTCCGGGAATCGTTCAGAATAATTTCTGACGGTATGCTCTTTAAAGATAGAAATTCCTGCGCCTGTATCTATGAGTAATTTATAGTTTCCCGTCGCATCGTTGATATAGTACAGATTTTTGGAGTTTACAGTATGGAGAGTAGTTACAGAAATGTCTGTTCCGGAAAGTTTATATTCGGGTTCAGGTCGTCGAGATTGATAGTTTGGATCTGTGTTGCGAGGCTGGTCGTTATGTCTGGAGGGTGGTCTAAATTTGGAAGAGATAGAAAATCCTGATAGCTTTGATTCTCTAAGGGATCTAAATCGACAGTTTGATAGTTATCAGCAGTATGATAATTAATATTAATTGCTTCTGGATTGCATGACTGACTATAATAATCATATTCCCTTTGATCATCAGTGCTATTGTAATCATCGTAGGGTTGATTATTAACTGTATAATAATCATCGTCCTGGTTAGGGTAATTCGTATAATTTAAGTGATGTGTTTTATTTGGATTTGGGCGAAAACCGGGATTCCGTTGGATGACCGATTGGCGTGGTTGTTGCGTACTTTGCTGAAACGTTCTTGGCTGGTTAGAGAACTGGTTTTGTCTGAAGGGTAACTGATTTTGCCTAGGTTGTTGATTCTGATTTTGTGAGAAATTATTAGTAAAAGGGTTTGGTCTAAAATTATTATTATTGCCGCTACTATTGTTATAGACTGGTGTCTGGTAGTTTCGAGAGCGACATTCGGACGTGTGATGTCCGAATCTTCCACATGATAGGCACTTATTAATTTGCGGATTAGGCTTTCGAAAGGGTTGATTAGGCTTAGGGGGAATTTGTTTAGGTGTTTTTTGGTTTTCGAAGTAGGACAGTTGTAATTCACGCCTAATTCGTACGTGGGCTTCTAACAGGTCTTTCGGGTTTCCGGCGCGGATGATTTGCCCTAAACGCGGTTCTAAACCGGTCAGAAGAGTGTTCAGCGCCATAGTGTCTATTAGACTCGTTTGGGCTGTCTTCTGATCTGCATTCAAATTCGAGGTTTTCTGAATATTGGCATACATTTTTGCAGTAAGTACTTGCAATCTGTTATAAAATGTGAGAGGCGATTCGTTGGGAAGTTGTCTTAGACGTTGTAAATCTTGTATGAGAGATGTCAAATATCTAGAATCACCGAAATGAGAGTTTAAAAGTTGTTTAAGTTCCAAATAGGACGCGGGGTTGCGTGAATTAATTAATTGGGCCGCTCTGCCTTTCAGCTTATTTTTAATGTGTATAAGTAAAAGATAGCGTTGGTCGCCCGTTGACATATTATACGCGCAGTCGCACGCATCAGTGAATGTCCCTAGCGAGATTTGATCGCCCTCAAACTCAGGGACAATGGAAAAGATTTCTGAAAGCCGGTAGGGTTCAATCTCCGGATCTGCTGAAGTTTGGGGAGATGCCATTATTTCGGTTGATTAAAAATATACGGTAATAAAAACGTTCAAAATTAAAGAAAATATCTAGAATTATCAAAACGTTTACCACGTTTTTGTTTTAAGAATGTAGAAGATTACAAAATTGTGCACAAAGTAAAATAAACTCAAATGGAAAATAGTACAATTCGGTTTAAAATGTTCCGGGATATTGAACGTCCGAACAGTAAAAATAAAATGAAATCAAAATTATATATCGATAAAATAAATTTAAATTGGTAAAACAAATATTTGCGAGATGATTACTTAATTGTTTGTACTTACATTAATCGAAACATCGAAGTTGCCGTGTTCTACGTGTTGTAGTTGGGACGTCTCGAGGTTCTTTTCTTCCTTCAAAGGATTGGAATCCACCGCTACCAGTTAAGCTTTTCTTCTAACGCCGGTTCTAGCAGCGTAATGGAATCCTACTGACTGCGCCACTTTTTATATTACGATTTTCAAAATTCACTTTTTAAAAACAATTTATTTAATTAAATACAAAAAATAATAATAACAACTTTCAACTATAAGAATATAAGTCAACTAATCATCTAACGACTGAAGGTCCTACACTAGTATTTATAACATTACAAAATGATGAGTCGACACGCATCTTAAACAAAGACAATTTAAGCGTGTCGTCTCAAAATGGATGGTCATCAGTTTTTATGTGAACTGAAAAATAAGACGTGTACAGATTTGGTTACTAAGTATAAATGTAAAAAGTCGAACGTGATAAAAATGACTAACAAGTATCATATTACAATGTGGGAATAATGACAGTATTTGACCTTACAATTAGAAGTAAATTTAATATAAAGTCTGTTTAAATACTTATATAACATATATATATATATATATATATATATATATATATATATATATATATATACATATATATACATATAATTGAGTTGTGGAAAAAAGCTCTAACGATTTCGATGAAATTTTCTTATTTAGAAGTTTCAATAGATAGAAATCGATTGATTAGAGTCTCATATTTGGGAAAATTGTTTTCCAGAGAAATTAAATAATTAAAAAAGTTATTGGCAGTTTGCGACAATCAAGATAGCTAATTTTTAATTTAAAGGTGTTCAATACAGGGTGATTTAGTAACCTACGTAAGAGTGAGATTCGTCTTGTAAAAATTCTTTCAATACAGGGTGATTTGAGAGTGAAACTGCTCTTGTAATCATTTTTCCAGTACAAAATGTACTTGTATGTTCCGAACAAGTAACTATTTAATGCCTACCTCATATTTTCCTAGCATTATATTTTTACACCTGGAGAATTCAACTTTTCAAAGTGATAAAATTGCCGAGGCGGGCGATTTTTGGATGAGTAAAATCTTATGAATTTGCATATTAATTTCACGCATATAAATATACATATGTGGTGTAAAAATAAAATTATATAGGGTAGTTATTAAAATGTTGGTGATCCATAAGATTTCCTATGCAAGATGGTTAAAATATAACGTCGAATGTAATTATATCATACAGGATGGTTAGTAAAAAGCAAGAAAAAATAATTATATAAGGTAGCTCATAGCAGTTGGAAATTTATGATAGCTGACATACAGGGCGGAGTACAAATATTGTTATGAAGGGTGGTTAAAAAAATGTTAATAGAATATTACAGCTGTAGGATAAATCATTAACAATTACAGACATTGCATCACTGAAAATTGTAAAATAAATACATTTAAAAAAAAAACAAAAACCGACTTCAAAAGAAAATTAACTAAAAAGCATGAAATAATATTTTGCTACAATTAAATACTTTTTATGAAGTCGGTGCCAATTTGAACAGCGAAGTTGCGAAGTATAACTCATCAATGTACTTCACAAAATATTTTCACTTTCGCTTGGCACCGACTTCATAAAAAGTATTTAATTGTAGCAAAATATTATTTCATGCTTTTTAGTTAATTTTCTTTTGAAGTCGGTTTTTGTTTTTTTTTAAATGTATTTATTATGTATTGATTGTATATTTGTGACTTTAAAAATAAATGACTCACCACTTAATTGTTTCATTTACTGGTAGATAAATCAGATTTTTTAGCGGCAATAAATGAAATGAAATTGATTTTGATAATGTTTGATAAAACTAATTTCATATGTATATATGTCGTTTACAGATTGGCGTAACATTGAAATAAAGAAAGAAGCTTGGTCGCCCAGGTATTTCTTGTATAAACAAATGTTTGAGATTTAAACCACTTCGTATGTTTGCGATTCACAGTTTCTGAGATAATTTATAAGAAAAAATAGCCTTCAGTCTCAAATAGATAGAATATCGAAATTTTATGAAATCACAGTTGCGGTTGCATTGGATTTTTTTCCTATATTGTCTTAGAATCTGACATCAAATGAATCAAAATAAAAACCGTTACGAACACCCTGTAAAAACATCAAAACAGTAATTCCTTACTGTTAGCGCCCTCTTCCGCATAATCAGCGAAGTATGCAAATTTTGTGTCACTGCGAAATCAATGTAATGGTATTGACGTTGGCCCACCTTCATAATACACCCTGATTCGCAGTAACAATATGGGTTAGGGTGAGACTCTAAACTGTATAAGATTTCCAATCTTCAGGTATTTTTTTGAAAGCAATACCACCGATTTGGGTAGTTTGAACTGAATTATATTAAGGTAGATCCTCAAATTCTTCCTAAATATTGATGTTTATATCTGAATTTAAATAATTAAAAGGAACTGTAGTATTTTTTTAATCACTAAAGGTTCAGTTCGTTATATAGTAACTAAAATAGACAAACTTGATACTCAATTTCTAATAGAGAACAATAGGTTGTATTTGCAAATGCTCTAAGTAATAATATTTCAGACATTTGATTTTTATTGTGTGAAAAAACAAACAGTTAAGTTGCTCATTCTCTGTTTCTTAATATAATAAATTCCAAGTTTGGCTATCAGATACTTCTGCATCATGGTCAACACATTCCCAACTGGAGGGACGGTATCTTGACAAATTATTTGTACATTCGGGGTTAAAAAATTTTGTGTTAATCAAATTAGACTCGGCAATATGATCTTTATTTAGAAAAATCGTCGAGCTATTATCAGTTTTGTTATTATTTCATTGACTGCATCATGTCGCGACGACAAAAGTGCAAAGAAGCGTTTCGATACCATCAGTACACTCACTGAATCCCTGACGTGAATTGCAACCAAAAATTTAAATCCCACTTTTGGAGAACAACTTGTGTCTCATTATGTCGTTGGTTGTTTTTTAAAATAGGTTCAACAAATATATACAAATACAGAGAAGTGTAACTGAAATATAGTTCATTCAATTTATAAAAACTTTAATGTGCTAAATATATTTATAAAACTGTACATGGCCTTAATTTTCAGTTAATTTTATATTCATAGGAAACTTAAAATTTTGCGTGAAAATTTTAAATTCATATAGATGCAAAAAAAACTATAGATACTCAGATTTCCGCTGATAATTTTGATGCAACATGAGCAATATGAAATGCTGCAAAGGTTAATATATAAATGAAAAGTCACAAATCCGAAACAAACAAAATTATGTAAACATTTTCCTGAAATTATCTTAAAAAATAAGTATCCATAATATTAATAATTTACACTGACGACTCAAACAGATTTCTTCGGCTCAATCTCTAAGCCGGCATTCTTTATCATCGTTGAAAACATACTCTTCTTATCTTCTAGCAAAACGTAAGGAGGTGCAAACTCCAGGATTTCTCCTTTCTCCAAAACTAACACCTTATTGCAATCTAAGATCGATTCTAATCTATGGGCTATAATCAGCAATGTACAGTTATGGAAGTTATCGAGTATGATTTTGTGAATCATTTTCTCTGTTTCAGGGTCCATATTTGCGGTTGCTTCATCTAACACAACAATTTTACTCTTCTTCATAATTGCTCGAGCTAAACAGATTAACTGTCTTTGACCTGTGCTGAAGTTCATAGTTTCAAGATTTGTGTCGATGCTAGAAATGACAGAGTCCATGTGAATTTTGTGAAGCGTTTTCCAGATATCTTCGTCGGCAAATTCTTGGAGTGGATCGATGTTACTCCTTATAGATCCAGAGAACATAATAGGGTCCTGAGGAATAATAGCAATATTTTTTCTGAGAAATTCGAGGGAGAGAGTCTTGATTTCCACATCGTCAATGAAAATTTGACCATCGTAGTCATACAGTCTAAATAATGTGGAAAGAATTGACGATTTGCCAGCACCAGTTCTTCCGACTATTCCAATTTTTTCTTTTGGTTTCACAGTAAATGAAATTCCTTTTAGCACTTTTTCGTGGGAATAAGACATAGAAACATTGATGTATTTGATTTCTCCTTTGTTTGGCCAGTTATCGAGTTGAGCACCCGTGGTCGATTCACTTTGGAGGTCGCTGTATTCTGAGACTCTTTCAACTGATGTCATGAGAGTTTCCACTTCAGACCAATGCATGAGACCATGTTGGAAAATTGCGGTTAAGCTTCCGATCTGAGTTATGGTCAAACCCACATCACCAGAGTTGGTATCTGGAAAATAGTATTTATCAATATAATTGTAATATAAATAATCCCTTCACTGCTTAACGCAACAAACTTAAATTAAAACGCAGGCATTTTTCTATCAAATTTTTAATTTTCTATTTTTCGGGTGCTGTATATTCAATATACGGATACCCTTACAATATCACTCCGAAATTCTGCCACTGTCACATCACAGCAATTTTCTCCTAAACTACTGGACGGACGGGGTTGAAATTTGGTTTCAATGTATAGTTTGGTGACCCGATCAGGAGTACATATTGTAAAAGAAAAAAATTTGGTAATAGGGGTACTTCTGGGGGAAAAACTAAAAAAATCGACCGTTCCCCCCCTGATCTCTGAAACTACTATGCCTAAAATTTTGAAGAAAATAGGAAAAATAGAACGTTGCCCGAATTTTACAGGAAAAATAAGGAGAGACCATTAATATTAATTTTGGGAGCCAAATTATAGAATTAAATAAAAATTTTAAAATAAAAAAAAAATTCAAACGCATCATGTAATATATCAAATGAAAGGTCTCATTCTGAGGAACACAAATATATTTTTTTTCTTATTAAAAAAAATTATTTAAAAAGATATTAACGAAAATATACCAAAATTTACCAATACCCCCCCCCCTATTTCCGAAACTATAAAACGTAAAGTTTAAAAAAAAAATAGAGGTATAGGTTCTGACCTGAAGTTTACTGGAAAAATAAGGATAAATCTCTACTTTTAATTTTGGGGGGCAAATTACAGAATTAAATGGAAAATATAAAATTAAAATTGTTTCTAACCCATCATGTTATATATCAAATAAAAGGGCTCATTACGAGGAAAACAAATATATTTTTTCATATTTTTAAAATAAATTAATTAAAAGATATTAACAAAAATATAAAAAATTTACCCATTCCCCCCCTCTTATTTCCGAAACCATAAGCTGGAAAATTTTGAAAAAAATGGGAGGTATAGCCCTCACCTGAACTTTACTGGAAAAATAAGGATAAACCCCTAATATTTATTTTGAGGGGCAAATTATAAAATTAAATGGAAAATATAAAATTAAAATTGTTTCTAACCCATCATGTTATATAACAAGTGAAAGGGCTCATTATGACGAAAGCAAATATATTTTTTTCATATTTTTAAAATAAATTAATTAAAAGATATTTACAAAAATATAAAAAAATTATAATTGTTTCTAACGGGTCATGTAATATATCAAATCACAGGGCTCATTATGGCAAATACAAGTATATTTTTTTATTTTTTTTTAATGAATATTTTAAAATATATTAATAAAATATTTTAAAAATTACCCATTCCCCCGTTATTCCCTAAACTATAAGACCTAATTGTTTTGTTTATTGGAAAAATTTGAAAAAAATCCCTAATTCTATTATTTGGGGGCCAAATAACGGAAACGGAAACAGAAAATAAATTATTAGAAAACCCCCATAGTAATTTTAGGGACAAATTATACAATTAAATGGAAAATAAAGATTCAATTTTCAATCGCATCATGTATATCAGATAAAAGGCCCATTATGTGAATTACAAATATATCATATTTTTAAATCATTTGTTTAAAAGATATTAACAAAAATATTAAACATCGACTTAATTCCCACTTTAGAAACTACACTATTTAAATTTTGAAAAATATATTTTATTTGTATTTTTTAATAATTTGAATAACAGATTTAATAATTTATAATTTAAAACTTGACCTATTTTGCCCTTTATCTTCCAATCTACATAGCCTCAAAACTCAGACAGTAGATTATAAAAGACTTCTCTGAAAGTTTATTAATAAAATAAAACTCTAATCTTAATTTTTGAGGGCCAAATTAGAAAATTAAATACATATGTATTCTGATAAAAATCAAGCGAATCCTGAAGCAGATAAAATAAAAAAGTCCATGTGTGAAAAATCAAAATGTATATTTTTTATAAATTTAAAACGCTTCCTTTAAAAGAGATAAGGGTAAATATAAGAAAATGTACTCATTCCCTGCTTGTCTGAAACTGGAATATTCGAATCTTGAAGGTGGTACGGAACCCTAAGTATGCGAGTCCAACTCGCACTTGACCAAGTTATTTTAATACATATTTATTCTTTAACAAAAAGATGTGGTTTGGTGCAAAAGGGCTAATGTTTGTACGTTCAGCACTAATTGAAAATTAAAAAAATATGGACAAGTAACCCCACATACGAACGCTACCATCTGAGATTTTAATTATTTACTATTGGTAGTAAAATGATAGAAAATGTCTTGCTTATAGTCTAGAATGGTGTTGACAATACTTTCAGACCAAAATCAAGTGAATATACTTCACCACCAGATTTTTGTTAAAACTACATTTTTTATATTCTAGATACAAGATAGACACACAGATTGGTTATAAGCAATCCAAGTTGACGGATTTTCTAATTTCATTGCATGACTCTGCATTCACCATTAATAGACTGTAAATGATCTTTCGATTTCATCGTACACGGCTTTTATCCGAAACGTCACTCTTGTTCCAGTTTTCAATTTTTTTACTTTACAGTCCACTGGACCCTTGCAACCCTGATATTAATAATGTTCTGTAATTAAATTATCAATCTTACCTTATCCATACATTAAGTGCTGTATGTGAGAAATAAAATCAATAGCTATCCTTTATCAGCAGTTTAGAATTTATTACTCTTATCCCACACAATATTTATACACGATGCTACAACCAAGATGCTGTGGACAATTACCAGCAAATGTAGAAGAATTTTGGGAAAAAATTATGCATATCGTCGATAGTCAAACACGCGATATTTTAAAATTAGAGCCATAATACATGGGATCCGAAAAAAACGAGGCGAACCAAATTTGTACTTTTTTAAATCGAACACCTGGTAACTTAAATAAAAACTTAAATAAAACATTTTTAAAAAATATATAACCGACTTCTACCTATAACTAAAAAACTAAAAATAATTATAACAAAATACAACTCTAGCAACCAATCTAGTAGATTTTGAAGCCGGTGCCAAGCAAATCTAAAATCCTTCATTGCGTACTTATCTACTAATTCATCAAACTTGATTGTTGCTTGGCACCGACTTCAAAAATATATTAGATTTATAGGTAATTAATTTGTACAGAATGAGCACCTTTTAATGTTTACATTTTTTACTTCCTGGGTAGGTACCTTACAACATTGAATGTGTTATTTATTTGCTAGAGTTGTATTTTGTTATAATTATTTTTAGCTTTTTAGTTATAGGTAGAAGTCGGTTATATATTTTTTTAAATGTTTTATTTTCAACTTTTTAGTTTTTTTTGAACTCATGTAGTTTTTATTCTTTATTTTTTATTTTGTATGTATAACCTTAATAGACAGAACCAGGTAACATTGAAAGCCTCAACATTACACAATGATACTTTCTCATTTAAATTGACAGGTAAATCTTTACGAACAAAATGTACTAGTACGCGTTGACTTAATAAGCCCAAAATGTATTTATGCCTTATGGACTACGCCATGTAACCTTTTTTCAACTTTTTTGACAACCCTGTATAACTATAGATAATTAGACTCCAACGTATGTACCAACCATCCTGTACATACGACTGCCCACGGACAAGCATAAATTTGTTAGCTGCCTTCTGTAAAGTATAGGACTGAATAGAATCCATCCCATATTTACGGAGTCATATCCGTCCTATATTTCAACCATAGTATATAACTCCTTGTGGGCTACCCCATAAATTATTTCATTTTTAACATTTTATATTATCGCCCTGGGTAACATTAATTCCTCTCCACACTTTATGCAACTTCCTATGAGCTATAAAAGAAATAATTTTTTAATCACATAAATATAATTCAACTCCAGCATATATATGATTTGCTTATGTCCACATCATATAACAGTTTTTTAATCGCCCTATATAATTTTAATTTCACATTTTTTCCAACATTTTTATACCACTAATCGTCCAGTCCACCCTATATTCCAACCATCCTGTATATACGGCTCCCTACGGACCACTATCATTCTATTCCGTCCTATATTTCAATCTTCATATAAATGCAACTCCTTATACCACTTTACTTTGTGATTTTGTTTGCTATAACTAAACACCCTGTCTATAAACCCACCAAATAGCAGTTTAAAGATTGACATGTGTTGTCACTGAATTTTCTATTAGGCCGGGAGAATGTGACAACCAAATGCAAAATGGAAAAATTTGCATTTAAATAGGTATTTGCCTGGTATGCAAACAAAACGAACTTGGTACTCATTGATTTAATGAGCCAAAAATACTATGCTTTACTACCTATATGCTTGAGATGTACATAGAAAATTTTCAAATTCGCAATTAAAACTTCCAGTGCCTAAAATTACCTCACTATTACGTTGGAATTAAAATATTTATGAGGAAATGTCCGTTATGTCATTTCGATGAAATTTTTGATAAGAATTTTGGAATTTTTTTCTGCAAAACTGCAAGTTGCACGTCGCAGAAAAGTATATGAAATCACCTAAGGATCTTCCTTAATAGATTACACGTCAAATAACTATACACATTCATAAGGACTAAAACTAAAATATTAGGGATATTGGTCGATTTCCATGCACGCATGTGTTTATTTACAAATTTTATCACATTACCAATAGAATTCTTTTCCAAAATTTGAAGTTTCACCAATCCGGATATATACTCTATTAAACAATACCATATTCATTCACCTGTGGTGCACCACAGGAGAAGAAATCAGGTAACATACAGAAAAAAAAGCGAAAAAATTCGCGACGAATTGATAACCTCCTCCTTTTTGGAAGTCGGTTAAAAAAAAACAAGATTGCTGGACGAGGATAGTTAACCATTGCATTTTACTCCTACTACAGCGATTGGGGTATTTTTTACCCCTACGTACTTAAAATAGGTCTCAACAATGTTAATATTACTTCAAAATTCACATGAGAGTCACAAGGCTACATGATATTTAAACCAAAGGATGCATATAAAATAAACTTGCTTTTACTATTAAGTTTTCTATGAAATATTTAAATTTAGGGGTTGATTCTCTCCACCCACAGGGGTTGTTTGCTAGTTGAAGAAGTAAATTACTAAAGTTTTTGCTACTTCCACTAAATAAGACCTTTAAATATTTTTTATTATGTTTCTATTCATTTCTTGGGGGTGCTTTTTGGCTCTAGCAAAATTTTGGAGGTTGCACGAGTGTTGTTAGACCTCAGAATCGGTTTCAGAATACAAAAATATATATCACAATAGCAATAGGCTTGGTTAAGTGTATATAATATAACTAATGTAATTTAATTAAATATTGCCAATAAGATTAAAGCGACTGGCAAAATAAATATTTTTTTGTTGAAAAAACACGTGATGCTTGATATCAATTGTAAATAATATTTAATTTGCACCTATTTATAGAAGTATATAGTAAAAAAATCCTACGCTATAAATTTTTATCAATTGTTATTTTAAACGAGTAAAAAATGTTTAATTATATTTACTTAATGTACTTTCAATAGGTCGTTGCCTCATATGTTAGTACTTAAAATTTATTTTTAACTTTTTCTTTCCTTTTGTTATTATTATTGTTATTTTTTAATTGTGGATTTATCTTCTCATAATTGTTATACTTCATTATTAAAGTGAAGTCTTCCCTTTCTTTATAAATTTACCTTCCAGTAATCTATTTTTTAATTTGTTTAATATAAGTAGAGAACAGAAGCGTTAGATTGTAATAAATGTCTCTTAATTACAGCGAAATTTTAAATGTAGAATAGGTTCTTAGTGACAAATATTAAATCATAGTTGTACCATTTTCTATAAATGGAACGAAAATGCTTACAGTCATTTTCTATAGATAGATGTGCAAATTTTGAAAATAATCAGTTTATCTGACGTCTGAGATAACTATGTTGAAAGAATTCATTTCATTCCGCGTGGTGCAATCTGGGTAATTAGAAATGAACTGGCAGAATTGACGGTAAAACAATCTTAAAGATTGCTTGACCAGGAAGACAAAACACCTGTTCATAATGAACCTTAAAGAAATCAGCGAGCTATACAGAAGATAAAGGTAACATTATAGATTATAATTTGTGCCATTGGCTAAATAAATAAATAAATCTAAAGTTAAAAGTGATAAATCTTAATGATCTTACCTGCCGTATCAGTCAACAAAAATTTCGTTATAATATAAATTGTGAAAGAAACTGAGAAGAAATCCATAATAAATGAAAACGCTCTGCGACTTATCAACGATGTATAGTTAGCTGAAGTAAACAAATCTTGGTGTTTGTCAAACTCAGATTTCAAAATCTCTTGTGCTTTAAACGCTCTAATGGTGGTAAGACCTTCCAACGTTGAGTTTAGATGCCCAATTAGAGGACTGCGAGCTGAAAAAGAAATTAATATAAATATGCTTCATAAAATTGTTTTTGTATCATTTCGTTATAGTGAGAAAGAAACCCACAGAAGAAGATACAATAACAGATTTATTACAGGGGTGGGTTAACAACCGTTATTGTTAGTAGTACTGTATGCGAGGAGGTGTAGCACCTATCATAAGCCCCCCCTTATCACCACCAATTGTTAAGATATTCATATAGAATGGTTTGAAAAATATGCACTGAAGATCTACATATAGGCACTGAAGCTCTAGCTCAAGTATATCGACGACACATTCTTCATCTGACAATACAGCCGATTATCAGATACACCATAGAAATGGAAGACAGTAGATTCCTACTGTTTCTTTATGCGTAGAGGACTGAAACAGATAATTTCCAGAAAAACTACCATTACTGGGTTATGCCTCAATTACAACTCTCGCTATTCCACAGCGACGAAAAATGCCAACCAAAAACATCCACTACACAACTATGAAAATATAAGTGAGAAGATTTATTATAATATATAAAAAACGTGACAGATGCTTTAATATTACCCTATCTCAGAAGTCTGTCTGAAAAATTAAGCAACCAGATGTCGTCAAGATGATTTTTCAGAACAGATATGCTTTAAGGATTATGAAAACGAAGCTGGACATTCATGAGATACCTCAAAACGACCTTTAGATACATGACATATTATGGCTACTCAAAAAGCGGAGATAACAAAGTTCGGATTGGCAACCGACCTAACACCGCACCTTGAACTAGGACCAGGCCAATGTCATTCAAAACGATAAACAATCAAACAATTACATTTAAAAGAAAAGTCATTTATCCAGTGTATAAATATGAAACAGGTGGTCATCATTTCTGAAGTCATTAGCGTTACGCATCCATAGAAAACAATCACCCTCGAGCTATACCAATTAAGTGACATAGAGCGACGTTGATTGGCTGATTTAAGAGATTGCGATGTGTAGTAAACATGACTAGAGATGTGTGACTGGTTTCAAATACAAATACGACCGATTTTTTAAATTCCGATAGCCGATAGAAAGGTATCAAAATGTGAGATCAATCAGATTCAAGACTATTGAAGTCCAATGACACTCGTAGCATCTAAGGATTCAGTTAACTGAATCAGAAACCATCAAAATTCGATTCAGTTGTAAAACTCGCGCAGATCCTCGTACGGGTAACAACCTTTGAATTTGGCAAATTGAACAATCGTTGTTCTTTGCGTTTGAGAACTATTTCTTGAACCAACAAGATATCTTCGTCTCTTCAGTTAGGTAATGTAGCATATCTAATAAACTCGTAGCCTAAATATGTTATATTTCGGATTATAAGTCGATGATATATTTCAATAGACTTTGTTTACCGGAGTTTTGCAGTCTTTGAACTGAACTCAGTAAAATTATTACAACAGACAATATCATGATTTACAAAATTATCAAACAAAACAGATGTAAAAAATCAATAGAAGGAAAAGAATTCAAGTTAAGCTGTGATGGACTGAATTATCAATAAATATATTTTGTGAATGTGTGTCAACATTATTCAATTTACTTTACTTACTAGCTGCCTCTAGCCTTTTCAAACTTCTAGCAGTTGGAATGTAGACGTATCGCACTATAATCATGAACAAAATAAGGACCCCGGCAGGCAGTATAAATTTCCAGTCAACTGTAGCTATTAAACCAATGACTCCAGCTAAATGGAATATCGACTAAAATATGTAAAAAATGTATTAAAGACAACATGTATTTCATTCTTTCTCATATTTAAGTTTAAAATGTCAGATATATATTGGAAATATATTGTATTAACTCTAGTTTTCTGTTTTCTCAATTTTTTTTTTTTTCATTAGTATGAGACAGCCATAATTCTTTGATTTAAAATATCACAGCAAACCGTTTTATGGCACCACTTAAGTAATTATTTATAAGATGTTCTAACAACTAATTCGTAAAGTAAATTCTTTAAACAATATAAACCATCACAAATTTGGGTTTTGTTTGTTTTTTGATTATTTTATGAAAATCACTAAGCGATCGTAATGACGTCACTTAAAATGATGTAGGAAATCTTCAAACTGAGTATTATAAATCCCGATTGGAACATTTTTCGCCGAAAAAAAAAGGCGGAACATTCGGTAAATAGTATTTTTTTGCTAAAAATTTATAACTTTGCTCTAATAAAAACTGCAACATTAATCTTAGACAAAATGATTCGAATGACGTTAAGATTAGTTAGTATTTTCGGTTAGGTACTACTTTCAGAATATTAATTCGGTTAGTAATTTAGTAATTTAGAGAGATATTTTGCACAAAGCATTGATATTTCAATCGGAATATACTGTATATATGCTTTTAATCAAAGGTTCCTTTCTTTGAAATCGATTTATGTTTACAAAAAATCTGTTTATTTATAATATTAGTAACAACACAAAAATTTATATTAGGTACTTAGTTTCCTATTTTGTATACGAATCATTTTTCTGCTCTTTCGTAGATTTATAATCTACAATTACATACGAAATTGGGTGATATTTTGGTACCTACTCAGCTTTCAGTACTATGGTGCTATATATATATATATATATATATATATATATATATATTTGCGGGTACTAAAGGTATCAGGTGGTTTCCGAAAATTCATCCGCATAGTTAATAACTAATCCCTGTCGTGACGGATGGTAAAATGACGACATTTCGGCAGAGTCCCATCTGCATTCTTCAGGCCGGTTCGCCTAATTCTCGTATCCTTCGGCTTACGCTTCTAATTCCTTGAATGCTAAGATCTACAGTATCGCGTGTATAGTCGCGGTTCGGCGCTTATCGCTTGGACCCGTGAACGGATGCGTGTGATTGGCCCTTGGCGCTCGGTGGCCCACGCCTCCCGCATGCTCATTGGTCATTATAGAGAAAGGCCGGTCCGGTACGGTGTTTAATAGAATTTTCCATGAATTAGATAAGTAGATAGATTTCATTGCGTGCATTTAGACTGAGGGGTCTTCGCGATCTCAATTGGCTCTCTTACGAGTCTTGATTTAGGGTGTTCTATATTTGCCAGTACTTTCCTATTCTCAAAGTAAAGGGTGTTCCAATTTGAGATTAATTTATGAATTTACCGCCATTTATATTTTTTGTAGTAAAATATCATATGTTATTTGACAGATGACTAGTAGGAATATTCCGGTTATTAAAAGTGGAGAGATATACGATGGAATCACGCGTGTTTATTATTAAAAATTATTTTAAATTTGGTGAAAGTTGTGCAGAAGGTGGAAAGGTGGAAAAAAAATTTCGTACAGAATATGGAAGAGAAAATTGTCCGTCATTGGACATTACCATTGGAAAAATTGTTCAAACATTTGTGCAAACTGATCCAGTAAACGATGTAAAAAACAAAACATATCATCGTAGTGGACTTTCAGAAGAAAATATTGCAGCTGTTACTGCTAGTGTTGTTGAACAACCAAAAACATCAGTTGATCAAAGATCTTCATTCAAAGGCTTACAAGATTCAGATAACGCAGAAACAAAGCCCACAGACTTTGGATTACGTCGTTAATTCGTTAATTGGGCCATACAACAGAAACTTGAAATTGTGAATTTTTTTTAACAAAATCATCTTAGGCGATTAAGCACATTTTGAGTTGGATGGATTTGTTACCAAGCAAAATTTTCGAATCTGGGGTGAAGCAAATCCACGACTAATAATGGAAAGATCGTTGCATCCACAAAAAGTAACTGTTTGGTGTGGTTTTGGGGCTAGTGGAGTGATTAGTCCATACTTTTTTGAAGATGACAATGAAAATGCTGTTACTGTAAATGGTGATCGATATCGAACGATGGTTACTTACTTTTTGTGCGATGTATTGGAGCATATTGATGTGCAGAATATGTTCCAACAGGACGGTGCAACATGTCATTCAGCAGCAGAAACAATCAATTGTTTGAAACAGAAATTTGCCAATCGAATAATTGCTCGAAGAGGAAATATTAATTGGCCTCCTAGATCTTGCGATCTAACACTTCTAGATTTTTTCCTATGGAGCTATTTGAAAGAAAAGATCTTTGCCAACGATACACAAACAATTGATGACCTAAATGAAAACATTATTGACGGTTTTTAAGTATTTGAACTGCAGTTATGCCAGAAAGTTATCTAAAATTGCGGTAAAAGATTAGAACTTTGTTGTTTTCCATTACTAAACCGAAACAATTGTAATATCATTTGAAATAAAAGATTTGATCATTCTGAAATAATGTGTGTATTTTATTAAAAACTTAAAATTAACCTCAAATTGGAACACCCTTTATATAGAGTGTAACGACATTGTGGCGTGTTCCGCAATGCATTTTGTTATTTTTGCTTTCTTATGGCGTTTTGTAGCAGTCTGCACATGAAAATTCACGCACTCACACTCTGAAGGGATCCTCGCCTTCGGATTCCTCAACTAATTTTTCTGTCGTTATTAAAAATGGTGTCAATATTGTGCTACGTAGAATTCTCGCAATACTGTCCGTGGTACCCTTGACATATCGTCTTGCTTATTGGTGTCTCAAGTTCCTCGTCTGTTGGTCTGAATTTAGGACACATTGTAGATTTCGGCCTGTAAATCCGTTCTGTTTTAGGGTTGTTTGATGTTATCCTGGCAAGTTAGCCTTTGTGATCTAGTTACAACATCAAGAAATAGCAATTGATTATTGACTTCAACCTCCATAGAAATTTTTTTGTGATGAATACCATTAAAGTGATCTGAAAAGTTGTTGAGGTGTTCCCTCCCATGAGGCTAAATCACAAAGGTATCGCCCACATATCGTTACCATAAACCGGTTTTAAGTCTAGCTGTTCTTAGTGCCAACTTCTCAAGGTTCTCCATATGCTATTATTGGCGAGATTAGTGATCTCATTGTGGCTCCTTCCATTTGTTTGTATCCTTGGTCATTTTACCATCGGTCCCGACGCGGGTTAGTTATTAACTACACGGATGAATACCCGGAAACCACCTACATACATATACAGGGTGTAAACGGTTTGAGTGCAAAGATTTTGAGGATCAATACTTCAGGTCAAAACAAATCAAAAAGCTTTATAACATTTTCAGAAATAAACTATAGTTTTGCCAAAAAAAAATGAAAAAAAATTCTGTAGCCTTTATTACAGAGTAATAATAGATTATGTCAAGCTTCAAAATGATTGTAAATCTAAATATGTAAATACTCAATAGCGTATACACCTTTAATAACTGTATTAACAAAGAAAATTATTATTTAAACTCTAAATATTCTGTTATATTTTGCCCTACGTTTCTCCGATCAGATGTGGCAACATAGCATACTCAGTACTACAGCTGGCCGCTGCTATGAATGCTTTTTTGCTGCCCGGTTCTTTTAAGAAAGTGAAAGTGATTTTTGCGTGACATTCGACATAGCGTAAGTTATTTGATTTTCATTTTAAAATATAAATTGGAAAAATAAATAAAATCTGTTGTGAATTGTGAGTTCGAGTGTATTATTTTGTGACAAACAGTGACAATCATACAATTAGGTAAAGACCTGACATGCTATTAATTTGTGGAGAAAGCAAATGTAATAACAAGAATTTTGAATTTTGAATATTTACTATAAATAATCCGTTTGCTCGCCAGAGCTCTATCATAATGACATCCTGCATGTCAAAGGTTTTTATTTGTCTAAGATAAGTAATAATAATTTCTCGAAGAATTTAACACATAAAAGAACTACATATAAGAAATGTTTTGTTTAATATAGTTTGTATCGCATTATTTTTGTATCATAATGTAAACAACTTTGTATCCTCCCTTCTTCAAGTTGATGCATAAAATAAATCGCCAAATATAAATATTCATTTCAATACATAGATATTAAAAGGGTACATTTTTGAAAATAATATTTCATAAAATTTTATGTACCTAAATAAATCTACCGGGACTCTACCGGGAAACTATGAAATTATTTAATACAAAAAAATAACAGGTGTTCATTTTTTTGTGGTGACTCATTCCTTTATTATTCACGCTACAAGCAAATCTCATTTTTAGCGCGACGTTGCCACATTGACAATAATTTACTTAACATGTATTTCAAATTTTCTTGCTTATTATGGACTTTAGACCATAGTGTTATAAGAGTTTTTTGTTTTGTTTGGTGGGTACTATCTGCACCTAAAATATATGCAGTCAAACTGTTTACACCCTATATACTTTTAGCCCGACTACTCATGCATATTACCATCTGGACCTCCACGCCGAATGTCCCACGCTTTTTTATTAATTTTGTTTCATTTCAAGATTATGTAAAAATTGTGGATTATTTTACTGTGGAAGTATTATAAAGAACACGTACTTATATTAATAATTTGTCGTCACTTACCCCTAATAGAGCGTCTAAAGCCATTGGCAAGCGATCGTCGATTATACTCAAATCTTGAGAGAATCTGTTCAAGATAGTTCCGATGAAGCTTCTATCGAAAAATGTCATAACAGTGTGAACGATGCTTCTCACCATTCTACGATGAACATTTCGAGAAGCATTAATAGCAAATTTCAAAATGAGATAATGCTTTATCAGTTCCAAAAATGAGGACGAGAACATCATTATTGTGTATAGGTTCAGTGTTTTTGAAGATTTTAGTGTGAGTTTTTCATATTGCGATATGGTGTCATTTGAAACCAAACCTACAAGACCAGAGGTTAGGTCATCTGTCGTTATGTTCGGTAAAAACTTTTCTCTAAATGACGATATGTTTTGTTGCTGATTAATCCTAAAAGAATGCAAAAATACTTGTATTAAATGTTTTTAAGCTGTGTTTTTTTAAATATTACAAAATTGTAAATTTTATTGAATCGGCATAACTCGAAGTTTTATGGGAATCACATAATGTTTGCGAGATACCCAAAAGTGAAATGCTCGTTTTATTCAGAATTTAATAAAAATTAAATTGTTATAAAAGGCTCTATTACAGTACCCTGTGGGATTTGATTGTATCTTCTAGTGATGATTCATTGTTGTTGTATCTTGTTTTTTTTTACTTCTTCCAAATAGATACCTTGTAAGCCATTGCAATATTTTTTCTATTTCCAGTATTTTTACAATTTTACAACTAACAACTCTTTATTGATAGTTTCAAAAGCTCGTCGGAAATTAAGAAACAATGCTCCAGTTACTAAATCTGAACTAAGTGATTTTTTTCATTGCGCTAAAACTGCCTGAAACGCCTTTTTACATGAGTTGTTATCTCTGAAGCCTGCTATAAAATCATATAAAAAATTATTCTATTGTATATATTTCAATGTTGTTTGTTTATTAAAGAGTATTTATTAAGGTGTTTATACGATTTTTTTTTCAATGGGAATTACTGTTCAAGTTTTCCAGTCGGTCGCAAATTGTGCCTTTTACATACTTTTATTAAAAAAATGATTACACATAGCGCCTGAAATGACGATTTTAGTATCTCTATGTTTACTGCATCTATAATGCTTTCCTCTAATCTTCATATTTTTTGCAATTTTTTCAAGGTTCAAAATTCTTTTAAACTTCTATTGAATATTGAATGTTTCATTAAAAGTGGAATTATTATTTATATTAATTAATTTCTGTGATACTGTTTAAAAGTAGTTATTAAAATGTTTTGAGAGTATATTATCTTCTGTCCCTTCAATGAAGAGTCTTTGAAAATTATCCCGCTATTATTTTTAGATTTTATGGTTCCTGTTATTAGGACATATACAGTTTTCCACATTTTCTTTGTCTATCTTGTCAAAGTAATAAGCTATCAGTTGAGTTCTAATCATTCAAATTACTATATTTCTTTTTATTTACATATTTGCCAGTCTTCGCTTAATCCAGTTAGCACAGCTTTTTTATAAAGGATGTCACTTTTTGTTATTGCTGCATCGATTTATTTTGTCCACCATTGTTTGTTTTCTCATGTCTTATCTAATTTTATTTCTTTTATGGGTGCTTGGACATTCAAAGTTTTTGAATATCAGACATTAATCTACCGAAAACTGTGTTAGTATCCAGAAATTCAGAATTTGGCGAATAATACAGAAATAAACTTTTGTATCTAGTATTATCTATGTTCTCCTCTATATCTATTAACCACATATTTTTGTCCATTATGATTTTAAACATTTCTTTAGATTTAAATTCATCTCTTTTATAAATTATGCTTCTTCCTGTGTGTCTACTTTTCGAGTATCTCTATATATAAATAGGCAAATACAAAACGATTAGTAACCATTTTCTCCTCTGTCTCTTAACCGATTTTCTTTATATTTGTTTTGACGACCTTCAGTGCAGAATGCTAATATTAATTTATAATATTGGCTCATTCATTAAATTAAATATAATAAAATTTTCATTATTTACGTCCATATTGTCAACGCCAAATAACTGACAGTGCCGCCGAAGCCAGTCGGTCAAAATTCCAAATTGAGTAATTATATATGGAGCGATCGTTATTCTTAGGGCATTTACTTCTAGAAGTGCCATACAGGCGTTGTTAGTGTTTAGTGGTAAACTAGTCAATGTAGTAGATCAATATCGCGTTGCGGTATCTTTCATATTAAATATTCTGTTTTTAATGTGAATTTAATTATTTGATTAATATATTATTATCAAAACCTTCAGACGGCAGACAATAAAGAATGTATTAAATAATTAAGTTCTCCTAGGGTCCTCTCTCTTTTTTTAATATTCCTGAGCTTGATTGAAACGGCAAATGAAGAAGACTTTTAGTTTGCAAAGAACAATTTTCCAATTATTATATCGAATATTTTGCCAGGAGCGGTCATTTATTTGTCAAAAATATTTCGAATACCGATATTTGATTACATTTTTTTTATTCCAATAGATTTGTCAATATGAGTGAACAGTTTTGGTCATTAAATCTACTTCTCCGATTTCTCCACAACCCTGTTTCATATAAAAAAATATTTTTTACAATTTCATGAAATAGGGTCGAATTTCGACCACTGGACCACTAGTACTAAATGAGTTTCTGATAAACATATTCGGTTTTATCGGCAACACTGCGTATAGTTAAGAACAAGATATGTGAGGGTAGTTGCTATATATGAGGATTATAAATATTTGGATAGTTGTGTTTTCCTTGAAAATAATTAAAAATTATTTTATATCCATTACAATTTTTGTTATAGGCTGCATGGTTATATTCAATGTTCTCTATACCATTTTATTTTCATTTGTTTGTAATTAGTACATTCCTTTGTTGATACCGTACATTGGGTACTTTTATGTTCACCTGTACAAATTGGGCATGTTTCTTTTTGACTCTTACACTTCTTTGTTATATTACCAAATTTCCAACATTTGTAATGTTGACTTATATTTATGTGGTCCACATAGCAACAGACTCTTCATCCTATAATAATCCTTTCCCATGATATTAATCTACTACTGCACTTGTACTAGGGGCTATACCTCCTTTCTTGACTTCATACTTACCAGTTTTAGCATAATTCTTTCATCTTCCCTAGTTACTCTATTTTCTATCATTTAAATAATCTTTGTTAATGTTAAAAGTCGTTATCCTTGGACACTTTTTTCAGGTTGAGAGATTTGATAGTACTGTTCCAATTGCTCTTTAATACTTCGGCATGATATTTTCAATGGAAGCTGTTCTCTTTGCCATTTTACTACAAGTTCTTGGTGTATCAGCAATGTAATGTATTTCTTTAAGTTCTTTTCCTAACAACTTTATTATTTCATCTTTACTGTCAACTAGTATTTGTTTATGATCAGTTGCATTTTTTAATAAATTATATGTATCAATTGTTAGGCATTTTAACATTGCAATTTCAATACTCTGATGTTAATTTGCCGCATCCTTTTACATATTCTCTTTAAACAATGTTCTCTCACATCATTTCGGTGCAAATAAGCTTAAGCTTAAAATACTATAAAACCGTAGTTTGGCGTAATTCTTGGTAGTCTCTCGATGTAGCATACTGAATCTAAATATTTTTCCATGAAAACTAACAATGAACTACAAAAAATCCACTTCACTTTACTTTAGGTAGAAATATAATATAGTTTTTCATTTTATTACTTGCTTGTTTATTTTTGAATAAATTTTAGTTATTAGGGATTAGCCTTAACCTAAAGGTATGGAACTTTAAAAAGGGCTAAGATAGTTGCTGAAAAAATATATATTTTGAACTGACCAGGAGTTTAACAGTATTTTAACTGAAATTGTCAAATTAAATTATTTCAATTAAGTATCTATTTCAACGTAATTGAAAATAGCAATAGGTACTTACCATTGCGTCAGCATTCGCTGTGATGACGAATCCGTGAAAGTCGATATAACGTAAGAACATGCAATTATAATAATGAAAAAGATGCCTCCTCCAGATTTAAAGTAATTCATATAGACTGCCAATTCAACGCTACCCTCTTTTTTATTCTCGTGATAAATAGCCCTCTTTCTGACCATGGGCTTCTTCAGTAAACTTGTTTTTTCATTTACCGCCTCCTCAGTCTTATCATCTGCTGAAGGTTTTTCTTCAATAAGTTCATCACTAATTGCTTCAAGAATTTTCTTGGATATTTCTTTTTGTGCACCTTCAAATTTGACCTTGCCATCTTCCAAAATGATTAGTTTATCGGCAGATTCGATATGCTTTGGGTTATGAGTTACTAAAACCACTAACTTGTCTTTTAAAAATCCTCGAATGCAGTCATTAAATATTTGTTCTTGAACTGACGTGTCGAGTGCTGTCAAAGCGTCATCAATGAGATAAATATCACTGTCTCTGTAAACTGCTCTTGCTAAATTAACTCTAGCTTGCTGACCCTTGCTCAGGTTCAGTCCCCTGTCAGTCAAGATGGTCTCATCTCCTTTTTCTAGTATATTGAAGTCGTACTGTAGAGCACAGCATCTTATTACCTGTAACAAGTGTAAAATATTCATAAATGAGCTTTATAAAGAAGGTTACTAAAGTTTCCGGAAAATAGGTTTTGCATTTGTTTACTAAAACAATAATCCTGTCGATGCAAACACCTAATCCTAAGAATATTCGAAAATAGTTCCGAATATTTGAAGCCAATGACACTACTATCGAAGTAAACAATACGTGCCCCTAAGATTTGTAAAAAAGCTGAAAAGTACCATCCACGATTTCTTCTGCACCAATGGAAACAAATTTGACTCATCTGCTGGCAATAACACCCCTTGTTAACGTTGCCAATTTGATGAAACCGCATTTTTATCAGGAGATAACTTCGCGAAATAAACATGAGTTTGAGACCGTTTCTCAAAATCTTCGTCATTATTGTCGATAATAATACCAGCTGCTACTTCGAGTATCCCGTTCTCATTTTTTCGTCATATTTGAATGTTAAATTAACGATTTTCTTAAAAAAAATCCCATTTAAATCAAGGAATTTTTACATACCACATGACATCATCCACATAAAAATAGTGATTCAAAACAACTTTTCTTAAGAAACTACAGCGTATAGTAATAAATAATTTTCCACAAGTTTCTGTCATTTCACAGATAGATACACCCATTAGATACATATATTATGTTATCAACCGTTCAAAATTGTACAGACTCAAGACAGTTTGATAACTTTTATGTTTTTTTGGGGAATAACACCACAATAGAAATAAAACTACGTATATTGCAGGAATACCAAACGTTTCAAAGTCTATTCTGACTTCGTTGTCAGTGGCTTTATATTTTATAAATATATAATAATATATATTTTATATAATATATAATATATATTTTATAAATATATAATATATATTTTATAAATATAAAGCCATTGACAACGAAGTCAGAATAGACTTTGAAACGTTTGGTATTCCTGCAATATACGTAGTTTTATTTCTATTGTGGTGTTATTCCCCAAAAAAACATAAAAGTTATCAAGAATATGCCACAAACAACGTTTAGAAGACAATCAAGACAGTTTATCGTTTCGAGCCTGGACCCTCATGAGTTCCGCTACTATCTAAAGACTGAAATATCATAAATAATCATTTCTATTTTTCAAAAATATAGTTCAAACGCGCTAGAGATTCTCAAAACGGGTTCTGTGCAAGTATTATGATGTTATTCTGCAATTTCTAGGTTAGAAATCAGGCGATACAAATTTGATGGTCAACAAAACACTTAACTAAAGCAATTATTTTACCAGCCATTGGAAACTTATGTAAAAAGTTGTGTATCAGTATGTATAAGGTATGAAATAGAGTTATAGGTATTCCATGAGAACCCTGTCGATGCGACTTTTGCTTATTTTTAGTCCCTACTTTACAAAATTTTATTCTGAAAATACAATTTGTTTTATTATTAATATCAATCATTCTTGTTGCAAAATATTTCTTGCATTCCTTGTTTTCAAATACTTATATAATACTCTCCCATATTTACTCCAAAAGTTTGATTTATGGACCTGTTGGATTGGGCTAAAATACCGTCAGTATAGTAACAGCTGGTGGTACTTCCAGTAGGCGGTTATAGAGTGAGCATAGAGGTGACGACACATAATAAAAGTATTACGATTTTTTTTGCTGCGGCTGCTTCAGTAACCGAAATATTTCATATATTGTCCTGATGAGACACAAACTGTATATTTGTAGACGTGAAATGTAAAGACTGACATCTAGGATTTTCGGGGAAACTAGCACACAAAGGGTCCGAAACTGGAGCCTTTCCGTGTAATTGCTGTTCTCCCGTAACTCCTATGTCAGAATGTCACGATAAAATTTTCAGGTTACTTCACCTGTCAGAGCTATTGAAAAGAGTATACAAACTGTATTGTAATAAATTGAAAACAACATAATGTCATACTCACTTCTTGATATCTTGCCTCGTCGTACTTTTCACCAAACAGAATGTTTTGCTTAATCGTAGCTGGGAACAACCATGGATCTTGTGAAGCATAACTCTTCCTGCCTCTAGTTCGTACTTCACCTTGTGAAACAGGATAAGCTTTCAAAGCTACCTTCATCAAAGAGCTCTTACCGCAGCCCAGCTGCCCAGTTATTATTGTCAAGCCTGATTGAATTTTCAGGTGAATGTTCTCTAAAATAGTTTTATCATCGAACGCAAGAGACACAGTTCTGAATTCAATTTGGGGCTCATCGTCTGGTTTGTCAACTGGATCAGGTAATTCTTCTTGTTGCAAAAGATTGTCGATTCTGTTCATTGAAGCTGACAGTTCTGCTATTCTAGTAAATCCTCCAGAAACCGCCATAGAAACAGAGAATCGTAACGTTCCGAAACATCTCATTACATAAAACAGCGTTTCGGCACTCATGTCAGTATTTATCCAGAGGTAGACCATTAGCAATGTGTAAAATCCGAATTTACCAACTAACATAGATGACAGCCTCAGAACTAATTTTGTGCAGGTGTTGATGAACATGGATTTAACTTCTTTACTGTAAAGAATAATCATGAATTTTATAAAGTCAAGAATACTAAATGTAGAGAACAAGAATCAAATCTATGAACATATAGCCCAGGGTATATTTCATCTATTATTTCTTTGATATTGATATTTACATGTGCATGAAGTTGGCTTAAAAACTAAATTAACAGTAACCTAATAAATTAACCTAACCTAATAATGCTTCATGGCTTTCTTCTTTTGAATTTTTCCTTTCTTCTGCAGTTTGGGCGTGTAGAGTTAGAAGCTTGGATCTACATGAGATAACTTTTTGTCAGTACGATCTAGTCTCGTCTTCCCAACATTTTGCATGAAAATGTTTTTGGTAAAATATCTTTTTTTTGTTTATTTCTTGTACATCAGAGGTGCCTTTTTTAATAGCAAACTTTCTATATTTGCCTTTTTTCTTTGTTGGTTTGGTGTTTATAATAAGTGATAGATCAGGGCGATACTTCGCTCTTAGACTATTATATTCAACTATAACTGACTGTTGTTAATACTAGTAAAATCAATACGGGGAAACCTTGCCAATTAGTCAATCTCATTCTACATACACCTGCTCACAAGAGACCAGAAATCCAATGTCAATGAGAGCATTATTCAAACGAAGTCTTTTATTTACGGTGATAACCTACGCAACACAGATTGGACACGGTTCAAATTTACAGGTGCTCTTTCGTGTGCAAGACTGATATTAAAAAACATTACAACTCTTAGCTTTGCCACTTTTCGAGAGAACAGTTTTATAAACGGAGGAGCTGTAAAAGATCTCCAATTACCACGATATTCGATTTACTTTGGTAAATTTGGTGGTTTGCCACCAGTTTTCTTCATAGCGATATTAAAACAGTAGAAAATCGACAATTAAACTAATGTAACGAAATATTTCTACCTATAGCTAGGTAAAAGGCTACCAAATCTAAAGATTTTGCCTACTACATCTAAGTAACAGAATTCTGAAAACTTTGCATTCAGCAAGGCAATCCGCAATCGTAGTGCTCGCTCTCAAGAATAATTATTTTTAGCTACTGAGCAAATATATATATATATATATATATATATATATATATATATATATATATATATATATATATTTGCTTGCTCATCAGTAACAGAGAGTAAACATTATGCCTTTTGCGCAGGCTTAATTCCATTCTCTAATTTAAAGGGTGGAGAGCCATTAAGAAGAGTCACAAAGAAAAACTAGAAATAAAATATAGGCTAGTCCGAAATCGGGGCCTCATTCTGCCTTCTCCCCAGACCTCACTACAATACTATTAAGTGAGTTTCAGAGTTTAGATCGAACTGGGAGTCTCAATCTGCCTACTCCCCAAGTCACGTGATGATCAGGTCTTGCGGTGATTGGTCTACCGGTGGCTGGCATGTTAGACCGTTCCAATGTAGCTATTGTTGATCTCCATGCGGTAGGCAGGCGAGTGCTACCGTCACGTCGATTAAGGCAGAAGGGTAGTTTCTTTATTTCAATGGTTTCACGAATCGTAGAGGCCCTAAGTGAATTGAGGCATATGATGGTCCTGCTCTCCTGAAAATTAATAGAATGTCCTGTTTGCATATGGTGATATGCGAAGGTCGAAGTTGGATCCTTTTTTGCGTACTGATACGAGTGTTCATATATACGATCATTTTCAGATACTCCTCGATCCTCATTAGACACCTTGTCCTTTGGAATCCTGGTTAGGCTAACTATTGTCAGAAGATATTCGTCGGTTGTAAAGATTTTCTAATTGTACGTGTGATGTGGGTCGTTTTTTCTGTTATCTATATCTGTAGTCGAAGAGATCTAAGAACTAAACTTTTCAGTACAAAATTCCGTTTGGCAGGAAAATGGGATGAATGAGCATTTTAGGATATCGATTTGTGCGGGTTCCTATAATAGAAGACTTGTGAGAATTTACCATTATCGTTTTTGATAAGAGGACATCAAGAAACGGAAGAGAAGAACTGGAATCTATTTCCATAGTGAGCTGGATATTTGGATGTATGCTATTAAGATGTTGCAGAAAGGAGTCTAGTGAATTTCTGTCATGAGGCCAAATGGCAAAAGTGTCATCAACATATCTAAGCCAACAAGGAAGGTTTTAAGGTCGACGAGTTTAATGCTTGAATTTCACACTCATTTTGACAGTCACAGAGAATTTTGCAATGAAAACGCTTCTAATACTGCAAATGTAGCTACGTAACAGATCATATAACTTTACTAATTCCTGTAACATTGACAAACTGATAATTAAAAATAAATCTTACCAATAACTGACTGAAAAGATATTGCAACATCGGATTAACTCAGATATTCAATGTTCATTCTAACGAATATAACATGGGTATTAGTAGTTTTCGTATGGTGTTTGTTTTGTTTAGATTCTAAAGACTGGTTAGTAAGTGTGAAATTTTCCTTAAACGAAAAATTATAGATTTTTACAAGAAGTCGTTTAAATTGTGCAGTTTGGTGCAGTTTTTCTGTTGAATTTTTATAACTTTGGAGTTATTTATTAGGTAAGTACTTACAATTGTCTAACCGATATATTAGAAGTTAACTAATGTGTTTTTGAATAATTAAGCAGTTAAAATATATCCGCTTACATTACGTTGTATTAAGTTCTTTCTAAATAATATGTAAAAACTTTTTATCTTCTGGAGTTTACGACAATTTCTGGCAAATTTTTAATATATGTATTACTTCAAGACGCAATGTTGGTGCATTGACAATAATTTACTTAAAATTTATTTTCGGATTTTCTTGGTTATTAATACCTATTGACCATAGTGGTAGTTTTTTGTTTGATTTGGCGTATACTATCTGTACCTAAAATATTTGCACTCCAAACTGTTTACACCCGGTATATTATCTATTATATATTACTATATTTGTATTTCCATGTATACTTGATACTTTTTTTGCATGTATCGTAATAAATTTATTGTTTTTTATTTTATAAGTAATTGTCATTCACGGTTCAGTATCAAAGAATATTTTACTAACATTTTGGTTTTGAAAATTGATAAAAAATATGCTGAATTAAATAAATTTCACTTACTCTCGAGCTTCATCGATTTTCGCTCCAAATATTTTCTCCCAAGTATACATCTTAATTATCTTTATTGTCGATAAAGTTTCCTGAGTTATTTGTAAACGTTCGTCAGTTCGTTTATTCAATTTCCATCTCAGGCGTTTTATGATCCGACTGCAATAGACTGAAAAAGGTTTATTGAAACATCAGTTTTGAACATTACAGTAAGTTTTGTATTGATAATAAACTTTTCATAATACTGGAATAATTTAGAAAGGAAATTCAGGACCACTCACTTTGTACTGGAATGTAAGAGAACAGCACCGCAATTCCAGCTGAGGATGAGAATCCAGTCTTACTGTACAATAAGTAACAAGTGACGATAGTTTGGAAGACAGCAATCCACATTTGATTGAACAACCAAATTGAATGTTCAAATTGGAGGACATCTTTTGTAATCAATGTAATAATATTACCTGAAAATTAATTATTCACAATCGTTATTACTTGTAGTATGAAAATTAACCAAACACTGAATTTAGTTAATTTTGTAAAACATGTGCTACTTGTAAAACATGTGCTACTTACACACACCAAATTTCACATGTTATTTAAAATAAACGTTAATTTTCGCTTTATGGTTTGTTAGATACAATCTAACAATGCACGACTTTCTATTGTTTGAATTTTTGGACTATACAACCTAGTTTTCTTTGCCCAGCAAATCATAAAACTTTTATCTTGTTATAAACTATGCTTCAGATTAAATGCGCACCATTATCTGGCAGAAATTTAAAAAGGCGACAAAGCGCTGATTATAGCCATGGAACATTCCGGAGCATTCGCGAACAAATATTCTACAGGCAATGGAAGGTTTCAGGCGAGGAGGACGCTTTCTAGAAACATCTAATTCAATGTATAAATACAATCTAGATTTATAGATGTTAGTGAAATAAAAGCAATTGATTTTTGAGTTGTGGTATTTTAAGAGAGTTCAATTTATTGAAAAATATGGTTTAGAGTAATGTTGCGTTCTTAGAACCAGTACGTGACATTTTTACTATCAGGTGCAAGGATATTTAATCGCCATTTTAAAGGAGATTGAAGAGTAAGGATGCCACAACAATCAGCCAATTTACTCCTAACCATCTACCAGCATTGAGGACAGTAAATATTTTATAGATACAGCAAATATCACAGCAATTTCCTCATCCACCTTAACCTCAATAACAAAGATATCAACAGCATATTCTGGTGCTGCTCTGACCATTGTCTTCAGGAATAAATAATATGGGGTTGAGTCCGATGATCGTGGGGATTACCCGACATTACCGTGCATGGATGTCACATGCCCGGAAACGTGTCCATAAAATGGCAAGAGAATGGCAAACTATTTAGGGTGATACCTCATCTTGCTGAAACCAAATATTGTTCCACGTTTGCAGCCGTAAAGCCTTTCCCATCTGTTATAAGGAGGGTGTTGCAACATGTGGAACAGTTTGAAATTAACTTATGCAATATCAAAAGTATTGTTCACATTCTATACAAAGTGGAAATGCACCTCATCGCTAACCAACTCAATTCTGGGAATGATCTCGAAAAATTCTTTATACAAAATTAATTCCCATTTCCTGTGAAGCCATTATATTGAAATAAAGTGTGCCTTTAAATCTATACGAAACTTTTCGAGGCGACAGATAGATGCTGGAAGCTGTTGTCACATTAACAAATAGATTGTTGAGTTGTTGTATATGTTGCTATTTTGGCGCCGCGCCGTCAGGGGCCCGATTCTCGAACCATTCGACAGCTCTACTATAGGACTTTCGACGTAAGTCGCTTGAAAAGTTGAGGTAAATGAAGTTTAACCCATATATTAAATTTCATTTATTTCAGATTTCATATGACATACGTCCCAAGTCGGGTGGTAGAGCCTTCGAATGGTTTCAAGAATCGGGGCCCAGGAGGCTTCATTTCTAGTACATTACATCTATCTATGTAAATTGTGCAAACACAATGTCCGCTCCAATAAATTTATTTAAAAGCAAATAGTATTGCCCACTTGACCAGGAAATGTGTCAATGTAAAAATCTGCATATCCCTAATTTCTAAAGTAAAACGTTTTTGCTTCCCTAATTTATCACCTCGCAAGTTACATCTGGAGGTTTTTAGCCTCGCCTTATACTTTTTTTAACAACAATGTGAATGCATTAATATTGATATTAGCTACGTATATTATACTAGCAGGTCCGTTATAATTTCTTTTTCCTTTGAAAAGCGAAAATTATTCAACCCTGAGACAGTGTTCTGGCTAAGGAGCAGCCATTGATTCACCTAACATTATTCTGCCTTCAGCCTGGTAGAAAGTTGTTCAACCCATGGCCCAGCAAATAACTTTATCGTAACGCCACTTAATGGATCATAGCAAGACTATGACCCAGCGTTTTAACAAACGAAACACATTGCGTGAATATGACTTTTATCGGCCGCCAAGTCGTTCAAAAGTTTTACGTATTTAGAAGTTACGCGATAATTACAATTAGAGAAAAATTGATCAGAGCGGTTCCTATCTTGCATGTCATGTAGCCTATAGCATTCTTCAATAATAAATATATATGTTACAGTGAAACACCAAAAGCTGGAGAATGTCAACTTTCACCGGTGAATGTCAACATTCACATAGTCACTTGGTGTATGTCCGAAATATTTGCTAAGTACCCTTATTTCTGACTTATACCGGTAAATGTTGACATTATCCATATACTAATGGTGAATGCTGAATATATAATACAAGAAAAAATAAGAGTGGTAGTTTCGGAGATTAGCGCGTTCAAACAAATTTCTAAGCTTTATGATATAAGTTTAGACATTTTGATAAGATAATCAATAAAATCGCTGCACATAATATTCCAACAGCAGAAACCCGACATTTCCATTGCGTTACTGTGTTACAGACCCAAAAGGGCAGTACTAAGTTAATTCCTAAGCTACTTTTGAAAGAAAGGCATAGCCGCAGTAAATCTACCAGTGACAGCATAAGACGACGTATAACGACATCTAAGAGAAAATACACAGACAATATTACTAATTTGTTCATATATCTTTTTTTTTAAATTTACTACTCACCCAAATTTATCTTCGAAAATGCTTTGGGACTTATCCGTAAAGCCTTTCGGTAAATAATGGAACAAAAAGATACTCTTATTTGAATAGCAAGATGGAAGAGGTAGATGAAATAATTTTCAAAATAGAGAATACGTAAAATTCTCAAACCAATCATTATGCCAGCGTAATAATATGCATCGTATACGGTAAGTGCCGTCTGACCAGGTTTGAAGTAACCAACAAGCTTAGAGACGGCTTCTGGTTCCATAACGCTGCAAAATAAAATAAATAATTGGCGATTTTAGACTTTTCGGTTTCAACAACCAAATCACATTTATCATAATGACACATATCTTGTGGAAATTAATCATTTCTTTAATTACTAAGAACGTACACTACAAAACGAGTAAGTATTGAAAATAAAAATAAAAATAAAACCAGCAAAGCCTAATTGTATTCCTTAATTTGATAGGTTCATTCATTGTTCATAAGTGTAAATCGTCAATTGGTTTCCAGAAAGTAGAAAGAGAGTATATGTTTATATGCTTCGTATTTGTAAGCTAATTGACTGATTGATCATTGGATTCGGCCTCTCCATATATAAGTTAGTCTTGCTTAGTTATTTAATAAAAACTTTAAAATGTTTGATAGACGAAGTGAGTCATTCCTTTGTTTTAGTTCCGCAGTTTTCTTAATTTCAGTTCCTTTTCGTACTATACTTATTGACAGCTTACATATATCCTTCTAGTCTGATTGAGGACCTTAGATTAATTTGTCCAACGTATATATAATCGCAAGTTTTATGTTACGTTTAGGATTTCCCCTGCTCCTTTCTATGGTTTGATGTGGTTTGTACCCAGCAGTAGAAATATAAGGTTTTCAGAGAATTCGACCAATTCTGTCGGTTGTTCCATTGTTCAAGTGTAAAATTATTTTTGGTTATACTGGTCTGGTTGTCCTTTTGTTTTGTTCTTGACGTTCTATTGTTTTTTAATGCGTTGTGTGTTTCTCTCAAATCACTAATTGAAAGAAGCACACTCTAAAATGTAGGTCTATAGGGTGACTACCACTAAAATTTTATGCGAGAGTTATAAGAGCCATCAAAGATTCTGTTTTTCAGACCTGTGTTTCAAAATTATCCTGTGAATTTTTCGTTTTCGTGATTTACCGACCTAGAATTTTTTTTACCGAATTTGTAAGTTCATAAATTACAAAAAAAAAAATAAGAACATATACAAGAAAGCGAAAATGTGAATTAGGGCTCTTATGGTGACCATTTGTAAATCGTTAAATAATGACGGAATCGGTCTAGTTATGTTACTCAGAGAATATCTGGTGCTCATGACAACTAGTATCATTGTCGCACTATGAGTTAAATGACTAGAGGTATTCATGCAATATTTATTTGGTTGAAGAATGGGTCATGCAAATGAGAGGAAACTTATTTATAAACCCATCAATCTCTATTCTATTGGTGTATTGAGCGTATTTTATTAAACGATATTGCTAATCTTTTGTTTATTATATATTTTTAACGATTTGATATTAATTTTTCTTATACTGCAGAGAGAACAATATAGAGAAAGGAAACATTTATCCAGATGGCATCATTTCCCAAATTGAGGGTGAAAATGAAGGGTGAGAAGGTGAATATATGAACAATCGTCAAAAAATATTGTAGTGGGTATTCAATTCACACAATTCCAAAAACCATTTCGTTTATGAATCCCCTCTCATATCCCTAACTTGTCCTCACCCTCTAATTACCACGATAGATATTATTAGCTTTTAATTGGCCAGCTCATTTGAGCTCATTTTTTAATAAAATAATATTTCTTTGAGATAAAATTTAAAGGACATTAAAATGTAAAAAGCATTTCATAATAAATAAATTGGAGTTACTTACATACTCATAAGATTCCATAAGAGGTTGATAATACCCAAGCCTATATATCTAAGACCAAAAATTTGCCAAAGAACTCGAAGAGTAGTTGTTTCTGTTTTAACTTCGCGGTCCCTGTATGCAGACTCAATTCTGTCACCCCATTTCTTTGATCGACAGGGTTTAATGACTTCATACAAATCATCGTCTTCTAGATCCTTTTTGAATCCTTTTACAAATAATTTTCTCGTGTAGCTGAAAACGGAAAACCGATTTAATAACTAAGTTTGTTAGTACTAATAATTTAACAAAATAGCACAAAATATTAATGAAATACAGATTAAGAAATTATGTTCAGACTTCAGACATTCTGAATTTCATTATAAATATAACCCAAATCGCGTCCAAAAAAATTCACTAAGATCTCTAGCTATAATAGATATAAACGTATAAATTAAATGTACATACAAATGTTACTACCTAGATTATTCTTTAAAAGCATATAGAATATCTCCAATAATTCGAAAATGCCCTTCTTTCTTCATTATCTTCAAACTAAAATTTGGAAATAAAAACATAACCAGAAAGAATCATATACAGGCTGAAAAAATCTAAAAAAATAAGAAATTTACTTAACTACTTATTTTTGAACATATAATAGTGTACACGACGAACTCGACATTTTTATCTTTATCCCGACTTGACCATACAATGTATGGTATCACACTCCCTCTAAGGCACGCTTTGAGTGCCTTTAGGGGAAAATTCACTAAACCCCAGATATCTTAGATTTCAGAAGGGTTTAGCTCTGTCTTTATTTGAAATTCCAAATCTCTATATTTGGTTACTTTCTCAGCCTGCTTGATATTTATATTATTGTTGTTAAGAATTGCTATGTCAATTAAAGTTGTTTTCCGAGAGACTTGATCTAACAAAACTATATCTGGTCAATTGTGAGCAACAGACCGATCGGTCAGTATCGTGCGGTCCCAGTACAGATTGTAGCTGTTATTTTCTATAACAGATTCTGGTTTACATTTACATTATGGTAATGTAACCGACTGGGATAATTCAAGTTTCAGTGCTAGTTCCTGGTGAAGTATTTTTTCCACAGCATCGTGTCGTTCTTTGTATTCAGTTGCAGCGAACGCTTGACAACCTCCTGTGATATGCTGGATAGATTCAGATGTTTGGCAATCGTACCTGCATCTATCGTTGTTAATAGAAGGGTCATTAACGATGTATTTTAGGTAGTTTTTAGTTGGAATTACTTGATCTTGGATTGCCAATATAAAGCCTTCCGTCTCAGGAAACATATGACCAGAGATCAACCAGTAGTTCGACGCTGCACTGTCGACATATACTTGGTTGACAACATTTATATGTCTTCCATGAAGGGGTTTCTCTTTCCATTTCAGCAGTTTCTGATCTGTAGTCTGGTGGTGTAATTGGACATGTTTTTGTGTCAATCGCAGTGGTGTTGAGTCATCAACCTGGCACTTGATGATGGATGGTGATTTTGAGCTTTAGTTAGTAAAACTCTAAGTTTTCGTTCTAATTGTTCAATGTCAGTCTTGCACAAATTAACTATACCAAAAGAGTAACTGAGCACTGAACATGCATAGGTATTAATAGCCTGAAACAGATTTTTACTGTTTAGTTTGGTTTTCAACACTCGTCTTACGATTCTGTAAAACTCTGCTGTTAGGTCCTTTTTCATAGTCAAGTGATCAATACGTTGAGCCTGATTTATTCCAAGGTTTTATAAGTATGACCTTCCCCCATAGATTCAATTGAGGTGCCATCTCCCATTTCGAAGTGCCCATACTGTATTTTGTCTTTAACTATATTAATAATTCGGCATTTGTCTAGGCCAAATTTCATATGGATGTCACTGGAAAACCCTTCTACTATTTTAAGCATATCATGCAGCTGTTGTTTCGTAACTGCCATCAACTTTAAGTCGTCCATGTATAACAAATGGTTTATCTTTAATGTTTGTACGTTGTTGTGTTTGAGACTGAACCCAAAATTAGTCGAGTTCAGTTTATTTGAGAGGGGGTTCATGGCGATGCAGAATTACAGCGGGCTAAGAGAATCTCCCTGGAATATAACCGTTCTGATTGGAATGGGGCCAGTTTGTATCGAACAGTTGGATTCATTCAGTGAGACTTTGGTTTGCCAGGTGGACATGGCATATTCTAAAACGGTAATATTCACTATTATTCACTTTATAGAGTTTCAGTGCCTTAATGAGCCAATCATGTGGAACTGAATCAAAGGCCTTTTTGTAGTCCACATATGTCATGTAGAGATTTTGTCGTTTGGAATGGGCTTGATTGCAGACAACAGATTCAATTATCAGTTGTTCTTTGAAGTCCATCAAATTTTTCGCGCATCCGTTTTGTTGTTGAGTAATTATGTTATGTAACAAGTATGCAGCACCATGCGTAAGGACACTAGGTATCTTGTGTGGGTGGGTAATTACGTCATTTATAAGGGCTGTTAGTGTTTTGTAGCTTGCGTACAGTTTCTTTATCCAGTAATTTTGTACACCATCTGCTCCTGCTACTTTCCAGTTATGGAGGTGCTTCATTATTATCATGCCACTGAAAACATCTATTTCTTTTTCTAAAAAAGCATTCTATAAATAAATATAAGATTGGGGATTTCTATTGTTTCATTATTTTCAGAGAAAATTAATTTCTGGGAAAGAAAAAGCGTCTTAGACGTGAAATTAAAGATACGTATACAATAGGAGACAAATGGAATACATTTTTATTGCATAAAACTGAATAAACTGACTCATTTCGTTAAATGAATAAAAATGTAATTCATTATTTAGAGAGTAGTACATTTACGATTACACTGTCTGATTAGTTACAAGTCATAAATCTCAAAAAAATCTAGAAAATATAAAAATATGTCTAAAGATATAAATGTCCAAAGTGCAAAAGCAACATGAATATCAGGAACGCCAAAAATGTCACAAATGATAAAATTCAAAAATCTCAAAACATAAAAAATATTAATTAATTCTAAAATAACAAAATTGAGAAATTATATTGACAAAACCTAAAGCGACAAATAAATGTTTAAAGATTTCAAAAATATCGCAATATATGTCAAAACATAAAAAATGTAAAAAGTGTCAGCCAGGAAAACAATATTTAATTTAATTTTTAATTTTTAAGCATATTTTCTAAATGTATTAAACTTGTGATCAACAGATATTATTACCGTTTTTCTGAGACGTTCTGTCCTAATCTAGAAAAATATACTGAGTATTTCAGTTTTGAGTAGCACATTACAATCACTTTATCGAAATACGAATGTCAAAAAATAAATATTTTTTATTGTAATGATAATGAAAATTTTGAGCATAACAAACCGGAATATTGCATGTGTTTATCAATATACTTTGTCCGTTCAAATGTATTATCAGCAGTATTGAATGCGATCAAGCGAATGGAAAGGAAGTGTAAACAAGAAGTAACCATTCTTCGAGATTATATGGACAATGTTGTTATGTAAGGAGATAACAGGAATTGACATGCATTTCGCGCTGGGAACTAGGGTATGTAATTACGATAAGTTCATCGACATTCATCCGGAAAAAATTAATTCCGTAGAAAAAATTGCTTTTGTCAACAAATTAATGTTTGCTGATTGTCTAAACAGATCTATGATTTTACTTTGGAACTATTGAAACAAAAACATATACTTATACATTACTGATAAAATTTTAAATTATTAAATTGGAGTAGAGAATGATTAAAAAAATATGTAGTTTCCCTTTTTAAACCTTATCTGTTTAACGCATTAACATTGATACTAGGGTTCGTACATATATTGTCTTGCTGAGAGCATTTTTTTTTCTTCTAATACCTAATGCACTCATATACTCAGCTCTATATTGAGCTTATTGCGCCTATAGAATATGCACTGTTAAAGACATCCGGTACATAAGGTTATTACAGTTTTTGGACATATTTTGAGTTAATTCTCGGTTATTACTTATAAATCCATTTTTGTGAGCATGAGTAGGCACTACTAAACAACCCTTAGGTGTTTGCATGTTTTTCAGGTACCATTTTCTCTATTTTCTCTACTTATCGGGCAACGAAATTTGAAACAAAATATCAAAGAATAAATTTCATTAACATTTCGGTCAGCAACAGATGAGTGTAGAAACCATGACAACCACGAGACCAATAAAATTTTCGGTGCTAGCACAACAACAAATGACTGTTGAGTTCACAGATTGCATCCATTGAATTTAATTAAGAAAAAACTATTTTTTGGGTAGTGAGAGGACCTCTAATTAATTTTACGGTATTTTACACTTGGCTACGGATAACTTACAGCAGTAATAAAATTTGCAATCAATTATTAAAATTTCATATTACCTTTTACTATTAAGTAGCACTAGTAAAGTTCAACTATAAAATTACGTTGATACAGAAAAGTACCCATTTGAAAAGAAATAAGTATATTAATCAGTATTTTAATACAGTCATAGTTAGATGACATCTATTGAAACTTTTCACAAACTATACAGTTACAAATGTAAAAACACAATTTTAAACGGTTTTGACAACTATATGTTGTTATCTTCATGAAGTAAACATTTGTGACACACCAAAAGTTCCAACAGCATTTCCATTAGAGAGTGACAGTCAAAAGCTCCCTCCTCTCCTGGTTTCTTTTGAACGGTTAAACTTACACCAATGAAATTTGCAAGGTGAAAATAAACGGTTCTAAACTTAACTACTAGTGGTGACGTCACAGGGCCACTGTAGCTACTAATTTTTTTTTACAACCATATTATATTGTTTGGGTTTAGGCTAATTTCGATAGACAAATTAAATAAATACTAAGATGATTATTATTCCACATTTACACTATGATTAATTAAACATTAAACCAATTCTTAGAGTACTTACAGTCTACTTGCTGACAAAGGCATCTTATTACTAAATTCTTGCCGTTCTCCTTCGAATGTTTCTGCTAAAACTGCCCTGCACTCTTCATAATTATTTTAAAACGTTAATGTTGTCGGGTTCCGAAGCCTAAACCTTAAAATTTAAGTACCCACACAAATAAAGATAATTAATCACAATATTCTTCATCCAGGTAAGGACTTACTGCTCCATAAAAATTGTGGAATTCATCTGGATTATCTTCCACAATTTCAAGTATTATCTGCGCAATTGCATTTTGTAAGTTAAGTTTGTATTGAGGAAAATAGGTCCAACTATGTGCCTTCCCAAAATGCCTGCCCAAAGATTCACCGTTTCACATTTGTGTCACTCCAATACCGTACATTTTGTGTGTTCACATATCTATTAAGGGAAAAATACTTTTATCACTAAAACAAATGGTTTTGTGTAGTGTTCGTTTGGATTCATTTTATTGGTCATAATTTCATAGAATTCCACTCTCCTGTCGGAGTCATCATCTGAAAGTTGGTGCACTATATTTAATTTGAATGGATGAAACTTGTTTTTTTTACAAACACCCTGTTTACTGTACTGTGACTAACTTCACAGATCGACTCAACCTCAACTGTAAAGAAAGTAGGATTTACTACCATGTGTGCAAGTCAATTTGTTTTGTGATTAACTTTTTGTCGACCAAATCGTTTGGCATCTTTAGCATTACCTGTTGCTTGAAACTTCTGACGAAGCTCTCTCAAGTAAGTCCTCCATATAGTACGATCTGGAGTCTCATTAATGGAGATTCTTTCTACATTCAACCATTATTATGACAGATGCTGCTTTGTCAGCTTGAGTACGTACAATTTTGCATAATTAAACTCCTAAACGTCTCGTTAAAGGGCAGTAAAACTAAATATTTACAAAAACTTTGCAAAGTAACAAATAATAGAAAATTAGAAATCAACTTTTTGATAAATAACAAGAGTCGGACTGAATAATCTTCAGTGATTAAATGTGAAATAATAATTTTAGTGTTTACTTTATTTTATTTTACATCAAAATTGGCCTAAACCCAAACAAATTTGATACGGCTGAGTCTATATTGCCAATACCTTTCAAACGAGATGTAATATATTACTGTTTCGTCATCTGTTATTACTTGTAGAGAAGTTTACCGACCACAGTTTAATTTCATCCAAATGACACGAAGGGGAAGGAGATTTTTGAGTGGCACTGTATACCATACACAGTAGACTTATGTTCACAGACAACGACTTGTTTGTAACATTGCCGAAGGAATCCTGATGCATGATTCACTTGCAAATTCAAATACTCCTACTGAAGATAAGTGTGAAGTAAAAAATATCGATGCATTTTGTTTAGAGCTTTATTATGAATAGAGAGACTTAACTTGAATTTGAATCTTGAGACCAGCGGTGGATTTACACTAGGGGCAGTCAAGGCTAGTGCCCAGGGCAGCAAATTTTCATAGTTTGGAAAGTGAAAATAAAATTGCATGCACACGACCTGTACATTGAGTTTCCAAACGTTGAAATTGCATATCGCATATTTATAACATTAGCTGTAACAGACTATAGCGCAGAACAATCGTTTTCATGTTTGGACAGAATTAAAAACTTCTTACTTTCTACAATGACTGCAAATAGACTCAATAGTTTAGCCATTCTTTGCATCGAATAAGACAGTTTATTTCTGACACTATTATTTTACTTTGGTTTGTTTTTGATGTACTTGTTTTTAAATGACTGCAGATAATGCACATGTACTGTGTAAAAATAGTTTATACTGCTAATAAGAATTATTTTGTGTGAGCATCAAAAACCCATTAAAAAATCAACCTCATAAACATTACAATATAATGGAAACGCCTTGCTCAATACAGTACACAATTCGCAAAGAATCGATAATAAATTATGTCACTTCTGATTCAGTTGCTATACTTTCTCTCTCTTTATTAATTTTCCATTATAACTTTTCTTGGCTCATCATATCCCATGGCCATAAAAGAAATATTGACTTACAACAAAGTTTACGTCCATTGTTTAACAAATACAAATGCAAATACAACGTAGTTATGAATCGAAACATTCATTCAAGTTGAGAAAGAGTGGGAGAAGTAGGGAGCCACTTGTGGTCGGCAAAATCGAAACGCTATTACTCGATCCTACCAAAATAAGAGACATTATTTCCGCTACTATTTGACACAGACTCGTCATTACTTAAAAAACCTAGGAAGTGGTGATAGAAAAATAAGAATTGGAATATTTTTGTATTGTGAAACTACTTAAAATGTCTTTAAAAAATGTACAATGTTTTAGTGCGCTGTTACATAAGATCTTTAAGAACTGCAACCTGAAAATTCAAATATGAGTTACTTTTACACCAATCTAGGCATGACATGGAACTGCATTTCGCGTAAAAATCGAATAATATTCACACCCCAATGCGATTTTACGTTATTAATTGTTAAGGGAAACTGACCAAAATTTTATGAAACTCTAATTAAGAGATCTTTTCCTTTACACCCAAAAATGTATCTCATTTCTCGATACTCCCCACATTTTTATATGTATATATTCAATTTTTCAATAGCAGACCATGCCCTGGTGCGTTTAGCCCTTGCTTTCATCTTTTTACTATCTTTCCAGACTCGGTGCTGCAATCCTCTTGTCTCTATTGCTTCCCTACTTCATCTTTCCAGGATCTTCGGCCGATCGACCATGTTTCCATCGACTTAGTGGAAACAACTCCGTTAACCTGGAGGTCTACGAGCTTTCGTAAAATAACGGGCCAGACCCTATTTGTCATTTATTCTACTATACCGTTCTTAGCTATTATGAATCCTAGTTAAGGTTAGTCGTGCACTTTATCTGACGATTTTCATTTAGTTCTAAGTCTAAGTATTCAGTCTTTTCTAGTTGATTTCTAGACTAATTCTCTTATATTTCTATTCCAACTTCTTAATCATATAGCTCCGACCTTTTTCACATTGAGCGAATATCATTTGATCATCTACAAAAACTAAGGTGCAAAGATTTTTAATTGGTATTCTCATACCTTCACATTATTCCAAGTGTTTATTGTAGACATATTTAGATAACTATGTGAAGTATAGCATCTCTATAGAAAGCATTTACTTCTTTGGAAATTGTTTATTTTACAGTTTTCCGACTTTTTTTGCCCTATTAGTTTCATAAAGTTTTTGTACAGCTCTCGGAACAATGGGGCAAAATTTTCATTAACATGATGATTGTATATGGAATATGCATTAATATTGCCTTTTACAATTTATATCTTTCCATGCAGACGGCCCAATAAAGCATTCATTTACAGTTTTCGCATTTCGCCTTTTTGAATATTTTTCTGTCATTCCTCTGGAAAGTCTTCACTACGTATGGCTTCAGAGAATATTTGATCTAAAATTGGGAAAATCTACTCAGAGTCATATTTGATTAGTTCTGATGGAATTCCGCTTGATCAGCTTGATCTTTTCAATTTTTCATTGAGTGAGTAGCTTAATATATTGAACATGTGATTTCCTTTGTTATTCGTTCTAACTAAATTTTTGGTACCTCTTACAATGTAGAATATCTAGAAAGACTCACCTATTTTTCTTCTGTTCTTCTTCTGTTTTTTTTTCAAACTATGTAATGACAATACAAAATTCTAGGTCTTGACAAAGATAATAAAAATAAATATCGAAACAGTTTTATACAAAAAACTTAAGGATATTTCAGTGCAAAATACTTTCAGTTTATAGTTCGTCATAAATCTCCATCAAGTATAGGCTGAATCAATACAGTATTTTAGTTATTATTTGACTTTGACACTAGCCTAGATGTCTTCATACGTGATGGATAGAAGGGTTCTGACGACTCTTACAATTATTTTTTTAATGGATGAAATGATTAGGACTGCAAAAGTTATTGTTCTATTAATGTATTTACATTATATATATAAAAAGTTGTTACTTCGATAAAAAATCCCAAACTTGGGGCAGGGGGTGGAACCCCCCGAAACCCCCCTTCCCAGCTGGCTAGAGTCTTGTATATACCCAATTGTTCAAACTTTAATCACTTATCACTTAATATTGTTGCGTTTAATATTTTAGTACCGGTTAGCTATACACATTCATATTCTTTTTGGAAAATCTAAAGGGTTAAAAATATATTACTTAGCTTAGACAAGGACTGTCAGAAGTTGTAACTGTTAAAGGTTTGAATTTAAAAAACATTTTTTGATATATATATATAAAATTGATAAGGTACTTACAAAAATGTTAGTAATGATAATAAGTTGGCCTTTTCCCTAGGATGAGTATCCCTTTTAACTTTTGCATCACTATCCATGGTGTGTAAACTTTAATTAATATGTACACTACCAACTGAATACATTTCGTGTACTGACATGCCAAATTTCGTTCTTAAACGAAGTAAAAATGTTAACAAATACAGATAATATTGAAGGATTAGGTAAATAAATAATTATTACTTCTTACAGATAATGGTAACGCAGATCACTGGTAAATAACAAAAGCCTGTCACATATCATTGTGACATTTTGAATTTAAAAGGATTTGGTCAATTTGAACATCTTAGTTATCAACGGTATCTCAAACGGTGGTGAAATTTGAAGGACGATGAATTACATTTAATACTATTTAAACATAAATATTTAATAGGCAATTTTATATTTGTTAATTAGAAATAGGTATATACGCAAAGTGAGAAAGTATTGAAGAAATCTTGAATATTTTCTGCAACGCATATTTTATAGTGCACAAATATTTCTTAAAGAAAATAGTTCTCAAAAAGCATAAATAAGTTTAGGTTTTTATAGAACTTCAATGAAAAGAAACAGTCAGTTACACACTTTGTTTGAAGTATTGTAAGTGGATATAAAACAGGATGAAATGCAAAACATCGGGCTGTTGTTTTTGTTAAAAGCTAATTGCAGTCGTATAATCTGTTCAAACTATTTATAATTAGGGAGATACTACTAAAGTTTATATGTTCGCCCTTTAAGGGAAATAATTTGGTCAAGTGCGAGTTGTACTCACATACTAAGGGCTGCGCACCCTCATTGAAATTTATTATATTGTACATAAATCCTATTTTTTTTTCTAATTGTCGAGTTTCCTACAAGCAGCGAATGATTGTATTTCCTTGTATTTCCTTATACTCACAACGAGCCTTTTCATTTGAGCTGCTACATGATGGACTTGAGTTTTATATATCTTTGTTAATACTTTTTAATAAATTAATTTAAAAATATAACAATAATTTATAATTTAAAAAACCGACTTGAACTGGCTTAAAATAGAAACCGTTTAGAAACCGTGTAGAATCAATAACTATTTTCTAACATATATTCTCTTATTATCTGATTTGGGATTGATTATTTTAGCTCTCCGCCCTCTTTCTCTAATTTGTATTTTTTAACATTTTAGGGTTCCGTATATACAATATCCGGATACCCTTATAATATCACTCCGGATTTCTGCCTCTGTCACATCACAGCAATTTTCTCCTAAACTACTGGACGGAAGAGGTTGAAATTTGGTATCAATGTATAGTTTGGTGATCAGGACTACATATTGTAAAAGAAAGAATTTTGGTTTTAGGGGGACTTCTGGGGGAAAAACTAAAAAAATCGACCCCTGATCTCCGAAACTACTTAGCCTAAAAAATATAGAACGTTGTGCGAAATTTAAAGGAAAAATAAAGGAGAAACCATTAATATTAATTTTGGGGGGCAAATTATAGAATTAAATAAAAATTTAAAAATAAAAAAAATTCAAACGCATCATGTAATATATCAAATGAAAGGTCTCATTCTGAGGAATACAAATATATTTTTATATTTAAAAAGAATATATTTAAAAAGATATTAACGAAAATATACCAAAATGTACCCATTCCCCCCCTTATCTCCGAAACTATAAAACGTAAAATTTTGAAAAAAATTTCAGGCATAGGTTCTGACCTGAAGTTTACTGGAAAAATAAGGAGAAACCTCTACTTTTAATGTTGGGGGGCAAATTACAGAATAAATAGAAAAAATAAAATTAAAATTGTTTCTAACCCATCATGTTATATATCAAAGGAAAGGGCTCATTACGACGAAAACAAATATATTTTTTTCATATTTTTAAAATAAATTAGTTAAAAGCTATTAACATAAATATTTAAAAAATTACTCATTCCCCCCCTTATCACCGAAACCATAAGCTGGATAATTTTGAAAATAAATGGAGGTATAGCCCCTCACCTGAACTTTACTGGAAAAATAAGGAGAAACCCTTAATATTTATTTTGGGGGACAAATTATTGAATTGAATGGAAAATATAAAATTAAAATTGTTTCTAACCCATCATGTTATATATCAAATGAAAGGGCTCATTATGACGAAAACAAATATGTTTTTTTGATATTTTTAAAATAAATTAATTAAAAGATATTAACAAAAATATAAAAAAATTACCCCCCCCCACCCTATCTTCGAAACCATAAGCTGGAGAATTATGAAAAAATGGAGGTATAGCCCCTCACCAGAACTTTACTGGAAAAATAAGGAAAACTTCCTAATATTCATTTTGGGGGGCAAATTATAGAATTAAATATAAAATATAAAATTAAAATTGTTTCTAACCCATTATGTTATATATCAAATGAAAGTACTCATTATAACGAAAACAAATATATTTTTTTCATATTTTTAAAATTAATTAATTAAAAGGTATTAACAAAAATATAAAAAAATTTACCAATCCCCCCCCCTTATATCCAAAACTATAAGCTGAAAAATTTTGAAAAAAATGGAAGTATAGCCCCTCACCTGAACTTTACTGGAAAAACAAGGAGAAACCCCTAATATTCATTTTGGGGGGCAAATTATAGAATTAAATGGAAAATAAAAAATTATAATTGTTTCTAACGGGTCATGTAATATATCAAATCACAGGGCTCATTATGACGAATACAAATATATTTTTTTAGTTTTTTTTTTAATGAATATTTTAAAATATATTAAAAAAATATTTTAAAAAAACTACCCATTCCCCCCGTTATTCCCCAAACTGTAAGACCAAAATTTTTTTGTTTATAGGAAAAATATGAAAAAAATCCCTAATTCTATTATTTGGCCCCCAAATAATAGAATTAAACGGAAAATCAATTATTAGAAAACCCCCATAGTAATTTTAGGCACAAATTATACAATTAAATGGCAAATAAAGATTCAATTTTCAAACGCATCATGTAATATATCAGATAAAATGCTCATTATGTGAATTATAAGTATATCATATTTTGAAATCATTTGTTTAAAAGATATTAACAAAAATTTTAAACATCGACTTAATTCCCACTTTAGAAACTACACTATTTAAATTTGGAAAAATGTATTTTTTAATAATTTGAATAACAGATTTAATAATTTATAATTTAAAAGTTGACATATTTTGTCCTTTATCTTCCAATCTACAGAGACTCAAAAGTCAGGCAGTAGATTATAAAAGAAAGTTTATTAGTAAAATAAAACTCTAATGTTAATTTTAGGGGGCCAAATTAGAAAATTAAATACATATGTATTCTGATAAAAATCAAGCGAATCCTGAAGCAGATAAAATAAAAAGTCTATGTGTGGAAAATCAAAGTGTATATTTTTTATAAATTTAAGAAGCTTCCTTTAAAAGATATAAGGGTAAATATACGAAAATGCACTCATTCCATGCTTCTCTGAAACTGGAATATTAGAATCTGGAAGGTGGTACGGAACCCTAAGTATACGAGCCCAACTCGCACTTGACCAAATTATTTATTATTTGAACCACTTTCTGTTCACCCTATATTGCAACCAACCTGTATAAGTTTCTGTGTATTGGTCACCCTATATAAATTATTTGTCTATCATTTTATGAATCTCCCGGTAAAACACGATGTTGCAACTGCCCTGTATAAGTATTAATCCTTTCCACCCTCTTTACTGTTTCTATTTTCCTATTGTATAAATCACCCTGTATATCTTCAATTTTACTTCGCTTCATATGTCAGGTATAATCAACTACTTATCTTCCACACTATAAAACATTTTTTTAACAACCCTATATAACTATAATTTCACTCCAGCTTATATTTCATCCTGTATATGCAAGTGCTTGTAACATTTTTTCATATGTTTATTTAACCATTTGTAAAATTTTCTTGATCCACTCTGTATAACTAAAGTTGTATACGTAACTACTCGTACCACCCTATTTCACATTTATTTGTAAGATATTTTAAACCCACCTGTCTAACTGTAATTTTACTTTGCCCTATATTTCAACTGCGCACATTGCTTGCTGCTTGAATTTCTATGCACGCACACACAACCTACCACCGTATATGGTACAGAAAAGAAAAGATCGCTCACCTAACAATTTTTCTTTTCGATACAGTATTGGAATATTTTGTGCCATTTCACTTGACTGCAAGCGTTATAAAACGTAAATCTCACGTTATAGAAATTTATATGGTACCTTTCTGTAATATACCTTAACACAATGCCGTTTAAAACATCAAAATTGCCCAAGCCGTTTTTGAGTAATCACTAAGCATACATACTCCTTTTTGGAAGTCGGTTAAAAATATATTTGTATTCCTCATAATGAACCCTTTCATTAGATACGTTTCAAAAAATAAATTAAATCTAAAAAATGTTAGTATTTTATTTTTTATTTAATCCTATAATTTGCCCCCAAAATTCATATTAGTGATCTTATTTTTTCCGGTAAAGTTCAAGTGATACTATATGTTTAAAATTTTTGTCAAAATTTAACGTCCTATAGCTTCAAAGATAAAGAGGCCATTAGGTTAATTTTTGTATATTTTTGGTAACATATTTTAAAAAATTTACAAATTTATAATCATCCCTTTCATTTTAATTTTTAATTTAATTCTATAACTTGATTTTGAAATTAATATTAGGGCTTTGTTTTCATTTTTTCTATAAGTAAAATCAAATGCAAATCACCAAACTAATGAATTAACAGACGAAGAAGTTATATAAAGTTTCCGCATATTGAATGTACGGTACTCTAAAAACTGAAAATTTGTGTAGCTATTACTATTATATTATAATATATCCTTGGCATATTGTTTACTAATTTAATATAATTGTGTGTAATATATGTTTTTTAAATCCTATAGTATTTATAGTATTTATGTTATTTTTATTCAATTAACTTTTTTACCAGAAAAAAAATCTAGTTTGGTATATTTTAAACAACAAAAGTTTGAAAAAATGCACCGGTGTATAAGAAAAATGCACTTTTATAATGACGAAAATTTGTGAAATTTTAATACTCGGGGAGTTTTCTGGGGTCGCTGAAAACGAATATGGCAACGGCAACGTAGAACCTAATGCTATAAACGTCCCATTATGCGTCAAATGAATATACATATTGATGTAATTCTTTTTTAAATTGAAGCTTAAGACATGCAGATATTATTTTGAGTGTCATCATCTCTTATTCTAGAGATGGAAACAAGGTAAAATAATAACCGATATTGTTTTTCACTTCTCTATTGTATAGCTGAAAGAAAAATATAGCTTACTTTACTCATCACACCCTAACTTAGGAGTTGAAACGTGGGGATGGTGGGTAAAAACTTGAAAAATTTCCGAAAATTTTCAATACTTTTATACTAAACATGACTTAGAATGTGTTGATTTAATTCTCTACTGTATGGCTAGAAATAATTAATGAAAAGAAAGATAATGTGTATTTGAATGTGATGCAATTATCTCTAATTATTTACGAATTATTTTTATAAATAATAAATTGAATAGAATAAATAGTTGCTAAAATTATTTCCATCGTAAAAAAAACAAATACTTCAAATATCAGAAATCAGATTAGCTGTTAAGTAAAAACATTACAAATAAGTAACTGAAAATTCTGAAATCATAATCTTTTTTTGTAATTTGACATCCACGTCCATCGTTTTCGCCCCTAAGGTGGTTAAATGCACAGAAGCGTATTCCTTCATTTGAGATAATACGACTATTCGAAGGGGCAATGATATATATTTTATTCAATATCTTAAAACTAGAAAGTAAAACAATCCTGTAAATCGTACCAAAGATTTTAAAAAAGTTTTGTACACCAACAGGTGGCTATCAGCTTCAAGGAGTTTTTAGCTAATTGAAAAAAACATTGCCCAGAGTCCTGGAAATAATTAGTGCAGGTACCTAAATCGTATGATATGAGACGACTTACCTAGAAATAAATCAGTAACTCCTTTTGCTTCAGACCGAATTGAGTAAACTGAGTTGTACATTCACAAGGGAACTCAAAATGTATTAGCAGCAGCTGGTCTGAACAGATTTCTGACAAATTTGCAAATATTCTGAACAAAACGAAATATTAATAAATAGGGCCTGATTTACCTAAGAGCACTGTGGGGCCCCCATCAATTTTGGGGTCCCCACCAATTGTAGATCAATATTTAAAAACATGTTCTATTTATATTTTAAGAAAGAAATTGAGCAAAAATTGGAAATGACAGCCAAAAACCAAAAAAAAGTTTACAATCAGGAAACCAAAGGTACAATGTTTATATTGTCTGAATATTGATTTTGAAAATTTGTTAGTACGTTTTCGTACTCTCTAGCGTATATATAAATTAAATTTATTATTTTTTATAAATATGTGGACAACCCTATTATTCATTTTCGCTTAATTTTTGTTTAGTGCTATATATAATTTTCTTTACTTAATTTATATTGAGGTATTTTATATAAGTAAGCATAAATCCATTTATGTGCGATATTTTATAAAAAATAATAAATATAAAATAAAAAAGGCTGCCAATTTAGAATCCCATAAGTTACCCCACCAGTTTTGTGCTAAGGGCTATATGTTTTCATTTTCTCATCTCTCATTTCCACCCCTAATATTGATAACCCTACAATATCATAAAAATATGTATCAATATCTCTTTGTTCTTGAAGATATACCGTAAACAATAGAAAAACAAGATCGTTAATTAAAGTATGGAAATTTTCGTGGTTAATTTCCACCCTAGAATTGGGGATTATTGCTTTACAGATATTGTATTTGCATGACCTAAGCTTCAATTTTAAAAAAATAAGTTACATTGATACCTCTATTTGTCGCGGGGCTATTATATTTCCACAAAAAAGTTAGTTTCGCGGCCAATGTCATGTTCAAAAGAACCCCAAAACTCATCAAGTAACAAAATTTGACCGATTTCCATCATTATTCACGGAATTATATTTTTTTATCTTACCCCATTTCGAGATGCAATTATAAAAATGCATGTTTCTTATGCACCAATGCTATTTTTCAAAATTAAATAACAACATATGGTCACACACTTTCCAGATCCTTTCACAATTTTAACTCAAAAAACAAAATTTTGATAAGCTTATTGCACAAAAAATCCATAGTGCGACTTATTTTTGTGCTTTATTTTCCCAACCATTAAATCAAACCCAGTTGTTAACCGAGATACAACAAAAAGAAAAAAAAGGTAAGTGGTGTTTAAAACATTTATACTTTATCTTTAATATAGGAAGTATGCATTTAAGTAAAATATAATGTCATCAAAAAATCAAAGTTAGGGTCAGAATCAAATACAACCGAGAGCACAAGCACTCAAAAAATATTCTAGCATGGCCTATGAGGCACTAGGATATTCAATTCACTTATGGCCTCATAAAAATAGAACCTTGTGTTAGTTAGGCATTTTTACTAAGTGTAAGTTTTAAATTTAAATAAACAAAACCTGTACCAGCAGTAAGGTGAGATTGTTCATTAAAATAAGTTTTTGATTTTGAAATTTGATAATGAAGAAAAAATTAATTAAAGTAATAGAATTATTTGCGACAAATACAGAAAAAGAAAACCTGACGTTCAGTAGTTGTCATTTTTATTTACCGAACCAACTGTTGGTCACAGGTCACAGCACTTAGTAACTATAAACTTTTTTAGTCACTCAATTCAAAATTAAATCGTCTATCACACTCGTTTTCTCCATCTTTCTCATTTTCACCCACTGGCGGTCCGGAGAAGTCATAGAGGTCATGAAACACCCCCTATAATCGTCAAATTAACAAATCTCTTAAAATAAGGGAATTACGAAAATTAAATCAAATATGTGTGACACTCCCCCGGAATTTTTGGCTAGGACCGTTTCTTTTTCCACCCGCTTGATGGCTTTAACACAAATTTTTCATTAATGAGAGAAACATTTTTGTTAACAATTTTACAATTATTCATAAAGCCGAATTTTGAATCTTATTGCGTGAATTTCAAATTTATAAATGATATTGAGAATAGTGTCAATTTAATACTGCTATATGTGACATCGAAACCTCATTTAGTATCGCCTACTTGAAACAATGGTCCTTTTTTTAAATAGTTCGATCATTAGATAAGATGAAACTGTTGGGTTTTGTAACATTTATTATATTTAATAGATTAAAGGAATTGATGATAAAGAAGTCAAGTTGTTATACACCTGAACTGGAATCAAACAGCGTAGAAGGAGACTTCTCAAATCTCAAAGTATACTCCGAGAAGATATTGTACTGTTTTTATTTACTCTTTTAGTTCTTAGATTTATTTAAAAACACAGTCGAACTCACTATAATTTATTTCAAGTACTTTCATATATATTCAGACAACTATTTACAAATTATCTTGAACACCTGCGACTAAAAACAGAATGAATCCTTCCGCCAGCTCTCCGTAGTTATATATTTCTTCTCAGAAGAAGAGCGATTTCCTTCATGGACTTTAGATTTCTTCGGGAACTTCAACAAAGCCAGCCGCCGGCCTTGATACGCCAGACGAACAACATTTCGGATTCCACAAAATATGGGATATATGCCGATTCCACGAATTATCAGAACAACCGCAGTTATATTAATGAATTGTATCCGCATTAACAACATACAAGTGTTAAAGCAATCTAAATATCCTGGTGTCTATTTTACTGATTGATCCTTTTTCATGCAATTTTGTTATTTTTGCTATATTTTTATTAAACGTCGTATAGAATCCACGGAGTCCTAAAAATGATTGTGTCTCCTTTTGTGTTTTGGCCGTTGATAATTTGAGATTGTTTCGATTTTGCTCGGGTGTGGTTTAATACCATAACATTATTTTCCGCATAAATAATAATTAGCTATATGTAGTGCCTATGGCACTGAATATTTTTATACTTGAATAGAGTGATGGTATAAATATTTTTGATTTCCCAAGAATGGCGCCACTTATAGCCATTCTCAAACTATAGACTTTTTTATTTAGTACCTATACGATATGTTAACATACTGAACGGCTGACAGCACTACATGGTGGCTGGCTTGAGAAATATTTTTGTCCTCAAAATATTTTTTTAAATGCGTTGGATTATTTGAAATAGTGTTATATACGCCTGTAACAATGCAATTTTACAGTAGCACAACTACAAACAAATATTTTAGTGATATTATTTTAATATTAAAACAGTTATATACTTCTAAATTGATTATCAATAAAAACATCAACCAACAGTTTGCGGACTAGTGTATTTTTCAAACCGACCGTCGCGTAACTCGTGCCTTCGCTTATCCGATTAAATAAAGTAGGTATATGTCTGAGACTATGAAGTTAATAGTTTATATTGTTTTTTAGAGCCTCTATGAAGAACAGAAAGTTTTGAAATCTATTTATCGCGTATATTTTTGTAAAAATTTGAATACTAGTTTGTGGGTTAATCATTTTTCACAGAACATCAAATTGAAATATAAATTTTGTTTGAAAAATAGATCTGCGAAAGCTCTTTCTCAATATATGCGTGCTGAAAAAAATGATCTAATATGTAGTATCAAAAGATATATTAATACAAACTGGTTATCAGTTATCATATACAAATTAAAATTGGTATTTCTTGTCAAAACGAAATTTTTACCAATGTTTAATGCATGTTCAATGTTGCCAATCGCCAATCTCATTTAATGACAGTTGACATTATTTGTATAATGTAGAATTTTCAGAATTAAATTTTCTGAATACAAAGACAAACATTTTTCAAGATAATAAGATATTTAGGGGACTGTTTTATATCCATGTGCCGGTTGTAAAATAGTTACTACAGCAAACTGTATTGAGATTTCTAAATTTCATTCTTTTTCACTTTTTTCAATTACAAATAGTTGGTAATATGGCGACGCTAAACAGCAGGAAGAAAAGTTATTTATTGTGACTGAAGTGTAAAATTTGTGAAAATTAAAACTTTTTGTTTTTAAGAAGTTTAAATATTAAGGTGTGTTTTCTCAATAATTCCGATGTTAAAATAACAAAAAGAAAAGTTGTATGTCATATTGCGTAGCGGGTCTCAACAATAAAAAAACTTAGCTTACAAGAATTGGAAAACCTGATAACAATGATGGGATATTTTAATTCTAATTTTTCCGTTTTAGGTTAACTTTTATGATCTTCAAACACAATCACAACAATGAGCTTGGAATATTATTTAGAATCATCAGTGACATATAAGGAGGGAGACATTGTATGGGTTAAGTTAGGCCCAACTTGGTGGCCAGGTGAAGTCAAGGATTTAAATAGTTTACCTCCTGAAGTTGAGTTTAAGAAGCCTCCACTTGTAGCTGTTCAATTTTTTGACGAAGATGCTTAGTAAGTAATATCAAGTTTACTGTATACATTTCAGTTAGCAGATTGAAACAAGATTAGATAAATGCATATATTGTGTAACAGATGTAAACAATATTTGATTTTCACTTCTCCAATCTAGATGCCATTACATTCACTTCATGTTAAAGTGTATGGTTTGAGTTACTGTTACCCTTATATCTTGCAATTAAATTTAAGTTATTGAAAGCAGTTTTAGTTGGTAGTGATTTCACTTTGTTCTTTAAATGATTATCTCAGATTTATGCAATCAGTTTCCAATATATCTTTATTTATTCATATATTATTTTGGTACTCATCTAACTTGGAAAATTCAGTGGTTTGTAGCAAGGGCCTTTATTTTCCCCTGTTAAGATGACTATGATAGCAAATTGACAGCTATTATGTGTTCCCAACCAAATCAAGGAAATATAGTGGGAGCAGTTGATATAGAACACATGATCTTGATCAGAAACCTGCATACAAGTCAAATTATTCTGATACCATATTTGTAAAAATTAAATATGGGTCAGCTTGTTTCAAAAGCCCTCACCATTGCCCAAGTCAGTTGTCCAATATATGCACCATATAGTGTTGATATATGGTTCACTCTGTCCTAACAAATAACTGATTCACAATCTATTACTGACTTAATTCCACAACTTATGATCCTTGTATTCTTTTAGCTGATATGTTGCTATACTGCATATATGATACCAGTATCAATACTTTGGTTTCCATCTTTATTTCAATACTTTGTTGAGTTATTATCTATTATAATGGGTTATGTACAGTTATTTATCAGGTTTCAAGAAACCTCTAGTCATTCATCATTCACCTGACGATAGCAATCATTTTAAGACAATGGAAGTTCAAGGAAACTTCAATAAACCTATAGTAACTTTGATAAACTTCGCTATTATGTAATGATATTTTTTCATTTATATCTTGAAAGAGCTGTCATCAATTATGGGAGGCATATAAGTTAATAGTGTCTTTGACTTTATTATGTATTTACTAAAATTACATGTTTATGTAAAAGGCAAGATTGAATATTCACTCAAATAATGTTTCTTTTGACTACTAATAAGTATCAATTATGTAAATTTTTTAATTAGATACACTTTAAACTCATGCAGTTTATATCATGATATAAGCTGTAATTATACACAACTAGTGAACTGCCTGGCCCTAGAGTCTCAAAACCATTAGACTGCTCTACCACTCAACTTTGAAGTATGCTGGTTCAGCTATATAAATAAATTCGAAAAAATGATGAGGTCCAAATCCAGAAAAAGCAGAATCAGCTTTGAAGTAAGCCATATGAATATCAACATAAATGAAGCTTAACCCATATATTTAACGTCATCTATGTCAGTTACATACATCTTCCATCTAGTGGTAGAGCAATCAAATGATTTCAAGAATTATGACCCTGGTGATGCATGGATAGCATTCCTACATTTTTTTTATGTTATAGTGTTGACTACTAATGTATTAGTAGTCATTGGTTGTGTCAGTTTATTGTGTCATGTCTGTGAATTAGATTTAAATGTAAAATAATCTTTATACTGCTTGAAGTATTTTCAATGTATTTTAATTCTATTCCTGTAAAGATTTGAAACCACATTGCTATGAGGTTTTTTTGCACTTTAATTTTTGGGCTAACTCCTAAGTTGTCTATCTAAATTTTATGGTGTCAAGGGCAATTATAATGTCTATAAAATGCTTAAGGTAGCTAACATATTTAATTTGATAAGGATCCATCTAAATAGTTTTCCAATTACCACAGTATATTGTGACCTTATATAAACATTAAAATGACTATTGTAAGCTATCCTTAAAAGATGGACATATGCTACTGTTATATCTCAAATGGATTAGTTGGCTTGATTTTTTCTGACATCTTTGACAATCCTCCTCATATTACAACCAATTTATCCAAAACATTAATGAGTTATATACACAATCATTTCTCTTGAATCACTCTGTCCATTGGTGAAAATCCATTTGGTAGTTTTTGAGCTCATCACATTCAGACAGACAGATGTGGCAGGGGGACTTTGTTTTATACTATGTAAGGATTTGCTTCTGTTAAATTTGTCCATTATTAATTTAGCTGTGAAAAAACCTATGCTTCTCAAATTGTCATTAGCAATAACACTTCAGATGGAACAGATCAATTGGTGTTTTATATACATGTATATGAATATATATATATATATATATATATATATATATATATATATGTATCACTCTGTAGTATTACCTCCTCACTAACCCAAGCTTTGTTGAAGCCTGAAAGACATCATGTCTCTATAATAAACCATCAGGATAATGTGTGTTCTTCAAATTTCTCTATTGGCATATTGCTCAAGATATGATGAAATTTTATAACACCTTGCAGGGACTTAAATATTCACAAATGATTATGTACAAGAATTTTATAAGCTAAAGATAAAAATATAATTGCCTGATCTGCCACTTATGCTAGCTGCAGACAAGGATAATTTACAAAGGACTGCTCGATAGATGTAAATATTTCCAAAAGCGTATGTCACAAAGTGGCTGCTAATATTTGCTCTATCACCATTTCTAATTAAGTTGTTATCAATATCTCATTAAACAGATGAAACGAAACCCGAAAAACTCTTTCAACTGTCAACAGACAAAGTCTTAAGGCTTCATCCCTTTTTATTCCTATATTATTTAGATAAAAATTGTCAACCTCAAATTTTTCCAATTTGTAAGAAGCTTTATCATTTCACATGATAGTTAGAATTTTTTATTGCTACCCTGTATATATCAAGTTAGCAGTAAAATCTTAGTTACATCAATTTTAATGTCAAATTGTGCATTTCTAAATTAATCATTGTGAGCCTTTTAATTTTTATTTTTCTTATTCAGTTATGTCAATTTTTATTGCCATTGAAAACTGGATCTGATTTAGGCCATGAAATTTTTGGATTATTTGAAATATACAGACTTCCCAGCAATTGTGATGATATTCCCAAAAATCAGAAAAATATAAACTTGTGATGCCACAACTATCTTTCAGAAAACAACTAGTACACACAACAGTAAATGAAAACTTTAAAAATAAATGGCTTTGGTGTTATAATATTGACTATGTTGCTTTTTTATAATTTTTACATTAAATATGTTACATCAGGACATGTGACAAAATTATAACTTTTAAAACATCATCATGAAACTATCAGGATTGATTCCATAAAAAATAGTGAAACTAAATAATGAAGCAAGCATAATGTACAATTTATAATATTTTACATGCTGAGATGACTTCTAATACAAATTCATGTTATAGCAAATGTGATTTTCCTGTTGTTTCCAGTTTACATTTGTTTGTTGGCATTTTCAAAAAAGAAATTGCACTGCAGTTAGGCCACAAGTCAAGTTAACTGTTGTGTCCAGTACTTTGACGAACACACTAATGTTCAATGCAAACAACAGACAAAAACCCTACATTTATTCTCATATATTTGTTCTTATATCATTTTTGTTTTGCAGTGAATATGTCAGAAGTTGGGATAACATCTGCCCCTACAATTGCGACAAAAAAGTTGAATTTATCAAAAAAGGAATGGGTGAGTATATTTCAGATAACAAAGAACTAATTTTCATTTATGGGGTTGTCATCTATTTCTTCAGTAGTCAATTTTTGCATTTCCACTATTAAACTAAATTATTTTACCTGTTCATTAAGGTTTTCTTTTAGATATTTCCTGCAACAGATAAATAAGTTTTTGAAATTGTAAATTTTGAATAAAATGTATTATGGCAATTTCGAAAAAATGCTTTTATTCCAGGTTATCCGTACAAAAATACTTCATCAGATATGCAAACAACTAATATTCCTGTATATAAATAGTGTTTTGTATATTGTGTGATATTTGTCTGTGTTTCAAGACATTTTAATTCCAAATAGGGAGTTGTTGTCAATCACTGTGATTTAGCTTTCAATATCAAAATGAAATTCAAAAGTTTTTGAAAAACCTACTTTCTGGCCCACCCTAATATGCAGTTTTAGAAACTACCATTGGGAATTTAAAAAGCCAAATGTAATGCTGTAGTATTATTGTGATAATAATATGTGTTCAAATGCTAGATTTAATTAAACATTTTTTTAAGTAGATATTTTCTAATTAGTTTATTTCTACAAAAGCGTAAACCGCAAAAAGTTGGGTTATCTTGGTTGTTAATTGCCAGAACCCCCCAACAACAGGAATTTTGAAAGGAATATTAAATATAGGGCATCACTTGAACTTTGCATAAAAAATAAGGAGAAAATGTTAATATGAATTTTGGGGGCTTAATCTTTTTTTTTTCAGTCTTCACAAAATATATCAGATGAAATTACTCATTATGAAGAATACTGTTTTTTTTTCATTTTTCTAAAAAGTGTTTAAAATATGTATATTAACAAAAATATACAATAATTGATAGATTGCCGGTTATCTCTGAACTATAAAACCTAAAATTTGGGGAAATGGAAATACAGGACCCTACTTGAGCTTTACAGGGACAATAATGAGAAAAATTAATTTTGGGGAATTAAATGAAAAATAGAGAATTAAAACACATCATTTAATGTATCTAATAAAAGGGCTCATTTTGAGAAATACAAATACTTTTTCATATTTCTAAATAGATTTGTCGAAAAAATATTAACAAAAATGTGCAAAAATCTAGCACATCATATAGCAGACCCAAAGAAAAGTGTATATTTTTTATAAATGTAAAACTCATAGTTTTAAAAGTTATTAAGGAAAATGTAAGAAAATACACTCATTCACAGTTTGACTGAAACTAGAAAATTAAATATATATTATGATTTATCTACTTGTAATAAATCTCAAAGGTGGTATGAAATCCTTAGTATGCTAGGCCAAGTCGAACTTGACCAAATTATTTCCCACTGGCATTTATAATGGAAATGTATCCTATTTCTTTAATATAGCTAACTTTTTTTCTTGCTTAAACGAGAGTTGAGTGAGTACATTGAGCATATAGAGTGCTTAATGAAATTGAAAGATAATAGAGTAATCAAATTGTATATAATAGTTTCCAAGTCCCACAAAGATGTAGAATTGTACTTGAATTTCGGGGCTCTAGATACTGACCACATTTTGTATTATTTACCAGGAGAGGTTATTGTCTCTAATTGCCATCTCCAAATGGACTATATTCTCAATGGAGTCTCGGGGTACCTATTTATTTTATTTTATGTACATCCTCATGGAATTAGTCTTGAGAACTAGTTGGCCAAAAAAATTTTCCATTAAAAAATGTATATTTAAATCACTTGTTTCCTTTTAGGTAGTTCACCCAAAAAATTAAATAGTTTTTTTAAGTTCACAACATATACCATTTAGAATTTTCCGGGAAAAAGATCATACTCGCACCATACGTTTGATTTAATTGAAAACTGATAACATGCCTGCATGGGGTTCTGTAAATCGTTATGGGCGAAACACGGAACGTTATGTCAATATAACATAAACCATGCAAATAGCGATTCAGAGTCACAAAACTTAATAATTTTGGTACTATCGCAACATTATAATAAATTTGGATAAACATTACTCTACTAATGCCAATTTTGTGAACTGACAGGCCGACATATTTTTATTTAAATTATTTGAATGGAATCATTAAAATAAATATGTTAAACAAATTTATTTCTATTACACAAAATACAAAACTTTATTTTTCATAGTAGATGGGTATAATTACATATTTGAATGTAATTTTCAACTCTAATCAACTTTTCTTAATAAAAATTTTAATTTTGTAATGAATAGAGGTTCTTGTACTCTTGAAAATTAACACGTTAGCTGCGATACGGCGCATATGTGGCTCGTATCGGTTTCTACTGGTGAACGGATAAAAAATTAATCTTCCCTAAAGTACGATTTCAATAACTTTATTATGTTTCCATGTTTTTCAAAATTATTTGTACAGAAAGAAGTGTTCAAAACTACTTTCAGAAAATTGTTATGAATTAAAAACATACGGCCCAACTACGTGCCGTACCACTGGGATGGAAAAAAATATTTAATAATAAATATGAATTCCCGTACTCAAATTTTTTAAGTTTGGCTAGAAGTTAGGGAATTAGTTCAAGTTCCGATGAATTTAACGACGATTCAGATGATGCGTTCAATGATAATATATGTTGCTGAAAGTGAGCAAGAACTGTTTGAGGTTACAGAAAATGAAACTGTCGCTTAATAAAAAAGTAATTTCCCGAGAAAAAAATATTGGTATTAGATTTCCGTGTAAGCATTTGTAAAACATTTGCCAAGAGAGAAGTGGAGATTCCTATACCGCGGACACCGAAACGGGTACATACACTAACTGAACCGGGGCCAGACAATATATAAATAATAAAAAGATAACAAAATATGCAGGATGTTACAAAAATCTTTGAAAAAGAATGACAAGCCGTGAAGCGGATAAAAAAGTAAAACGATTTTGCTCAGAATGTGAAGATTGTCCGGGGTTGTGCCTTTCTTTTTTTAATGATATTCTTACAAAGTTAATACTGTAGACTTATTTTTCATACTTCATTTGTTCATTTTAATAGTCGTAAAGTACACTATTTGATGATTAAAATTATATTTCTCTCATATCCTTTTATTCTGGTTTTAAAATTTTCATCAAGCTCCTGCTTATGCATTCAAATGAATGCTGTTTAATGAATCAAATTCGAAAAAGAAAATATATTACAAATAATAACTTTTCACCCACAAAACGTTAAAAATTTGTCCTGAGATCTATGAACCATATGTGGCTCGTAACGCACACTAAATCGAGTGTGTAGAAACTTGCTGCCGCAGCCGTATTAGTGTTTTTTTACGTTTTTCGTAAAATTAATTTTCATACAGTTTGCCATTTGTACACAACTTAAGCGGACACATAGTTTTCAGTTGGAGCATATTAAATAGCTTTAATAATATTGTCTTATAATTTCAGCTTCTTTCCGATCCAATGTTCCGCACATGCAGAAATTTCCAAAAGATGTGTCAAATGCTGAAGTTCGTGTTGGTGGAAATCCAAATATCTTGAGTGAACCAGCTTTCATTCCAGAAAAAAGAAGAAATAATTCCGACGATGAGACACCTAGTTCAAAGGCGAAGAAAGAGAAGAAGGCCAAAGTTGGTTAGTACTTAGTAGTTTCCTTATTTAATAAGTTTATTTCAAATGACATGCAATATAATTAAGTGATAACAGGTGCGCACACTTGTTCTCAACAAGCATGGAGGCAATCCTCTCCAGAGGAGTCTTGTTTCCCTTCCATTCTTCTCAAGTGATGACACCATATCTACTTGGCCAGTTCATTTTACACCTAATACACCTCCTCACCTTGGTTCTATTCTGTGTTTCTAGTCTTTTAATAAATGAAACTTGAAAGACATATCTCGGTTGTAGGGTTCTCACCAATGTCGACAAGATGTGTGCCTTAATATTAAAAAAGGCCTATGAATACAACAGACGAGGCTGTCAAGCCTTGTTTTAGAAGTCTATAGGTGAAGGTGAGTTTCCAATGTCCAAACTTCTTAGGCTAAGGGAATGAGCCTCCAACAGATAATCCCTGACCCTTTTAATCAGGATATTAAGCAAATGGCTATATACTCCATATAGTAAGTAGCTGCCTTGAGCATGGCTATTTCTACATTGCTGGAAAACGTGATTGTACCACTTCCCTAAATACTTCATCTTAATGACACAAATGATGTAGGGCCTATCAGCCTACTTCCATTGTTCTCTAAAGTCCTGGAAAAGTGAATGAGTTTTTTTTTTTGAAGGTGACATTGCACATCCACACTATGCTGTATCACTGATGACGTCATTACAGCAAGCTAGTCTTTAACCTTCAGTAAGGCATTTGACACCATCAACCACAAATTATTACTTAGAAAATGTAAACTTTATCTTTGCGACGGTTAGAGAAAGCTATTTGAACGAACGGAAACTATTAGTAAGAGTAAGTGACAACATTTTGGGCACAAACCTGTATTTTCAGGGGTCCCACAAGAGTCCGTTTTAGGTCAATTTCTCTTTTTAATTTACATGATAGGTCTACCAAGTATCATTACTGAATGTAAATCTCAATGCTTGACTGGAAAAAAGACACCAAGATTTATCACAGCTTCCATCCAAAGGAGTATGAGACACCTTTAATATGAATTTATTAATAATATTAAAATCTTCAAGTATGCTTGCAATGTGGCCTCAGACTGAATTGTACAAAAACCACTCTTCTGTTTAAAGAAAAACTTTTTTTTGGCCAATTTGCAAATATCAACCAGAAATGAAATAATTCAAATTGCCCCAAACATAAAAATTTAGGGCCAACTTTTCATACAAATCTTCGATTTATCGAACATTTTACCGAAGTTATGTTCTTTAGGGTAGCCGACATCTTAAGACAAAAAATATCACATTGCATAAGTCATTGATATTGTCAAAGTTATTATGAGGCAACAAAATAGTTTCTGCAGTTTTGTTACTAACTTAAGAAGATATTATTCCTGGCCGAACTAAAATGGTTAGGAATTGAGCAGTGATGTGCAAATAAAAATACTGTGTTAGTTTTGGATTATTTCTTAGATGTTCAGTGAGCAGCACAACTCTTTGCGTTGATCAACTAAATTTGACACTGACAATTTGTCTTACTTTATCTATACTAATGTATAGAGAGGTAAAGTTTATTTTTTTGTTGGTTTCTAACGGGTAATTTCTGGAGGTAATGGCCCGATTTTAAAAATTCTTTGGCTAATTGAAGGCGACACTATCCGCGAGTAACATAGGCTATATTTTGTTTTGATAGTGTTCGATTATGCGATTGGGAACATTGGGGTGTAAATAGTTTTACTTCAATTTAATATCTCGGAAACAAAACGTGATACGGGCATGAAAATTGGGGTATATACTCTTCTCCCCAATTAAATAAAAAAAGAGTGTAATTGATTTTCAAAAAGTCAAAACATCTCATGGGAGAGAGGTGGGGAAATGGCATTTTCATTATTGAACAATTTAGTATTTTTCGAGAGCCAAAAGCAGTACATCTATGAGAATTAAGGGATTGATTCCTTTCTTTAAGTAGCAAAAAATGGAATATTAAATAGGGTAATTGGTGATGACTATTGTTTTACGCAGAATTGAATATCTTTGAAACTGGTGTGAATCATGATATGCACATATACACCCCCGTTAGGGGGCAAGTAGGTTATTTGTTAAGAAAAACTCACTAAATCTTGGGAACCGAGAGTAATACAGGGATGAAAATTATGATATTAATTCTTAAAATAATAGATTTGATGACATTTTGTGAAAATTATATTATTGAAATGGGGAGGGGGGTATTATAATTTTTAGAAAACAAAAAATGATGCAGGTGTAAATGTTGTTTCTCCTGAAATGACTAGAATTTAATCAGACATTATTTATTTTGCCAATATTGAATTTATAGGGGGGGGGGACTTATTAATGTAGATGTAATCCCAAAAAACTAGAAAAATGTCGGCAATATAAAACATGTTCAAGTGACAAAGTTTTATTAAATGAAAGTAAATTCCAAAAATTCCAAACTTTAGAAATGTCAAAATCCGAACATCACAAAAATATTAAAACTCGCAATTGTCAAAATGAGAAAAAATTCAAAAATCAAGACGTCAAATATGTCGATAACGGCTACGTTCCACTTAGCGATCACAACGCTCAAAATACTCCTTCAGCCGTTCCACATGACGACTGCGGTGGTTGTGAGCGCGGCGAAAACGTCACTAATGACGTCATTATTTTCGCTCACACCACGCTCACAACGACCCATCTGTAGATATGGGTCAAAGTGGACGTTGAGAAGTTTGGCGCAATTTTTAAACTTTTAAAATTAATTTTAGTTCATATTCAACATTCATTTATACATTTGTCCACATTTATCAATGACAAACCTAACTTGGTAAATAAACAATGTACATTATCATTGTGAAAACATTTCGTTCATGAAACATTTTTTTTTTTGTTTATAGATATGTTGTTTGCTAAATGACTTTTGAATTCTTCATCTAAATAAAGATTAATTACATTCTCGTAATCAATAATACGTGGCCTAAGTTTTCGCTTTTCACGATTATAATTTTGTAAAATTGCATTCCAGTCTTCATCTGAACTAGATGAAGTAGTTTCTGGAGCATTATTGCGACGCATCAACAAATATCCAACTGCCATAAAAGACATTTCGATTATATTCAAACTCGAATTGTTTAAAAGCTCCACTAAAATAAAATATAAAAAATTTAATTGTATATTTTTAAATAAAAATCTAGTTAACCTATTTATATGAACGCTCAAAACGCTTCATACACCGTTCCTCTTGAATTTATGATTTAACCACTCACAAGCAAGTGGAATGGGAAAAACCTCTTCCGTGAGCATGGTCGTTGTGGTCGCTAAGTGGAACGTAGCCAACGACAAACATGTTAAAAATGTCAATGACAACACATGTCAAAAAACCTACAATCAAAAGCGACGAAACCAAAATATCAAATGTCAAGCTCTACATATTAAATCGCGAAATAATGTATTTTTAGAAGCTGTTGTTGCTATATAAATTTCGCTCATCAATGAAGACGTGAAAATTGTTTCTTCAGGAAAATCCAAAAATTTAGGGGATGTGAAAATTACCAAATGAAAATTTGTTATGAAGATTAGTACGTCATACGTCTTTTACGCCGATTTGTCTACCCCTTGCAATGCCGGGGCGGGGCATCTAGTCGATTATATAAGGGCGGGCGCAAACGCTCGGTTTCCTGATCAGGAATTCAGATCCGGAATTCCGCGTGCCTAGCGCAAACCATTCGTTATTTTGTATTAGGAATTTACACGGTCAGTTCGAATTGAGACGCTCCTGTGAAAGCACAAATGGTCGACGAGCATGAATTGATTGCGGTTCCGAATGGAAATTTCCGTGCGTATGCGGCGAACGATAAGAAATGTATGTGAGCGCTGCGTTCGGGGAGACGCCATTAGGTTTTTTCCGTTCTGACTACCCGAACACACGGAATAAATTCCGAAACGAACGTCAGGTTCTTTTCTGTTCGGAAATAGTAAGTACGTGTGCGCCTTGTTGAACATTTTGTATGTAAATGGGGCATTCAGCTTTCCGAATCTGAATTCCTGATCAGGAAACCTAATCAGGAAACCGAGCGTATGCGCCCGGCCTAATACTTTCTTTTTCCAACCAGGTTCCACATCTGTAGTCGGAACTTCGATTTCAGTATTATTAATCATCATGCAGTATGGATTCTATTTTCAAGATTTCAGTATTATCCTATTCTATTCTTATGAGTACCACTGATTCTTAAAACGTTTCTCGATTTGTCCTTGTAACTCCGGGAAATGTAATTTTTGCTTACTTAAAAAAACATTGTAACTCTTCCAGTAATCATACATTATCAAAATTAAAGGGTGTTCTAATTTGAGGTTAATTTTTAAATTTGCCGCCATTTATATTTTATGTACTAGAATATCATATGTTATTTAACAGATGACTAGTAGGAATATTCCGGTGATTAAAAATGGAGATATATACTAATGAGCAACGCGTGTTTATTATTAAACCATATTTTAAATTTGGTGAAAGTTGTGCAGAAGTTGGAAGACAATTTCGTACAGAATATGGATGAGAAAATTGTCCGTCAAATGTTACAATTGGAAAAATTTGTGGAAACTGGTTCAGTAAAAGATGAAAAAAGCCAAACCTATAACATCGTAGTGAACGTTCAGAAGAAAATATTGCAGCTGTTACTGCTAGTGTTGTTGAACAACCAAAAACATCAATTCGTCAACGTGCACAGCAATTGAACATTCCAAAAACCACTTTATTCAGAATTTTGCACAAAGATCTTCATTTAATGGCTTACAAGATTCGGATAACGCAAGAAATAAAGCCAACAGACTTTGGTTTACGTCAATTCGTTAATTGGGCCATACAAAAGAAACTTGAAAATGTGATTTTTTTTCAACAAAATCATCTTCAGCGATGAAGCACATTTTGAATTGGGTGGATTTGTTAACAAGCAAAATTGTCGAATCTGGGGTGAAGCAAATCCACGACAAATAATGGAAAGACCGATGCATCCACAAAAAGTAACTGTTTGGTGTGATTTTTGGGCTGGTGGAGTGATTGGTCCATAAGACGACAATGCCTGTTACTGTGAATGGTGATCGATATCAAACGATGATTACTAACTTTTTGTGGGATGAATTAGAACATATTGATGTGCAGAATATGTGGTTCCAACAGGATGGTGCAACATGTCATTCAGCAGCAGAAACAATCAATCTTTCGAAACAGAAATTTGGTAATCGAATAATTGCTCAAAGAGGAAACATTAATTGCCCCCCTAGATCTTGCGATCTAACACCTCGTAGATTTTTTCCTATGGAGCTATTTGAAAGAAAAGAAAAACAATTGATGACCTAAAGGAGAACATTATTGACTCTTTTGAAGTACTTGAACCGCAGTTATGACAGAAAGTTATCGAAAATTTTGGCAAATGATTAGAGGCTTGTCGTACAGCAGCAGGTGGTCACTTACAAGATATTGTTTTCCATTACTAAACCGAAACGATTGTACTATCATTTGAAATAAAAGATTTAATCATTCACAAATAATTTCTGTATTTTATTAAAAATTTAAAAATTAACCTCAAATTGGAACACCATTTATATATAACCTGTGATACCGATAGTATAGCTTTAGTGTACCCAAAAATTGAGTAACCCCGGTTTGCATTCAAAAATCTTGAATAACAATTATATAAAATCCTTTTTTTCACAGATAAAACATGCATCACTCACAGAAGATTCTTAGGATTTGACGATTACAAAGCGTACATTTGCATCCAGTCTCCAGAAAAGGATCGAATTCCAGGTGACAGAGAAGACGACGAAGTGATTCTTTTAAATCGCGAGCCCGATACAGAATATAAATGTTATTCTTGTTGTTTCTCAACCAAACGTTTGGAAGTTTTCATCGTTCACACGAAATTTCACTTCTCTGGCATAATAGGTTCGAAAACTAAGACAAAGAAGAAAAAGAAGCCTGGTATAACTAAGGCCAAAAATGAGAAACCTAAGAAACCCAGATCTTCTTCTAAAACGACTACACCTCGTAAAAGAACAAACAATGACTCCTCTAAGCGGAGAAAGAGCAAATCATCTACGAACACAAGTATGGTCATTGAAACCGGTGATGACAAACAAGAAAAACCAGAAAACGTCACCGATTTTCGCAGCCATTTACTTGCTGAATGGGAAGACAGTGACGACGACATGGACGATAGTTTTGCCACTCAGGTGGAATTCACGGATACTAGCATATCGAAGAATACCTGTGATAAAGAATCTGACATTTCTTCCCAAACTAAAGATAACTCCGATGTTAGCAGCAAAGAGGACTCTTTAACAAATGCACCAGATACGACCAGCTTTAGTGATGTTTTGCCTGAAGAAGATAACTTTGAAACTAACGATAAAATCAATAAAATAAATCAGGATACTCAACAAGCCATCAAATCGTGCTTCGATTTTGATGAGGAAGATGAAGAAGAAGCTCCTGTTATACCTGCGTCAGGTACAGGTCGGAAGATACCGAGGGTAATTCCCATAGCGGAAAGAAGAAGGTCTAGTGAAGATCTAACGAAGTCTCCGGAACGTGAAAACCTTAATAAAAAGGAAGATCCATCTGAAGATGATGAAAATTCTGGTAAAGAAAACGAGGTTATTGATAAAGCCTTTCACGAAGTGATGGAAGCAACCAGCATTCCAGAACTTCCTGACATAAGCAGCTCCTTGAAATGGGAGCAAAATTTTCACGGAACTAAAACTATAAAATTTCCGGATAAAGAACCTGAAACAACGTCGCCAACTAAAAGTGTTGAGAAACCTACAAATGATGAGCCTGCAGAACTGACAACAAAGCTGATAAATCCGAAAAAACGATTCGTGAAATCATTCAAGGATTTCGAACATAAACAAAATTTGAAATTACATTTGGAAAAGAAAACCAAAAGCTCTATCCCCGAGAGTGGGTCTCCAGATGATTTCCAGAAACTGAAATCTCGAATCTTGTCGAAGATTATTCAACAAGCGAACATAGGAGAGGAATCAAAACTTAAAATAATGTCGAAAATTGAAAAAAATAATGATAGTCTTCAAACAACTTCAATTGATGACCCAAACAGTGAAAGTGAACACAACAAAGAAGTACATCTAGCAACAGGTGAAATGACTAAAACTGATATTAAGGTATATTCCCCTAGAAGTGAAAATTCCAGTGAAAATTCAAATAAGGAGAAACCTGAAGTGAAGCCAACAGATTCAGAAAACGGTTCAAATATTATCGAAACATCTCACGTGAGAGCGAGAAATTTCGAAGGACCGGCCTCTGAGACTGTTACTGAGGTGCTCCCACCGAAAAAGAAATTATCCAGAAGAACAAGTCATCCGAAAAAAGATCGCACATTGTTAAAAAGGTTCGAAATAGCTCAGGCAATGGAAGCTATAGACGATATGGCCTTTGCTAATATTACACAGTCTGATAAAACAAAACTAATCGACAATGTTGAGAACACTACAGAAATTTTAAATAGTCAAGGCAAGAGTGACCAATTATCATCGATATTGCCAAGTATAACTGAATTATACCCTAGTACAGACTTAAATACTAATTCAACAGCAAAAAATAAAGTTGATAAAAGTTCTGTACCAGAAAAAATTAACAATGAAGATAATGTTGTAACAACTGACGAAGTGCCAGACGAAAGTAAAACAGTTGAAAATAGTTCTTCAGTTGAAGATTTTTCACATCTCCAAAAACAAACTACTGTCGAGGAAACACCTGCAGATCCAGATATTACTACCCATTCAGATATTGATCCAAGCATTGTTACATCTTCAGAAGCAGAAAGTGTAGAACAAAACCACGAAATCATTGCACATGTTCCTTTGGAAAACACACAGTTACAACAAAATGGTTCTGATTTGGAAATGAACACCGAACCAGAAAATATTTGCAGCTTCGCAGAACAAGATGATACAGAAAAAACTAACAATACTGAACAGGAAGCTGTTCAAGTAAATACAGAAACAGATTTTTGTGAAAACGTTTTAGAACCAGAAATATTGAAAACTCCTTGCTCGATTCAATCGCTGTTAGCAGCAGAAAAGGAAGAATACGACTCCGTAGGAAAGGCGAGTATCTATCTTCCCGACGATGCGATTTGTTCACCACCTCGGAAAAGAAGACAGTCAGACAGCTGCAAGTCGGATGATTTACTAGACACTTACCGTTTAACGAAGAAAGCCAAAAAAGACATTACGAGCAACATTGAACATGTAAGTACTTCAGAGACGACAGTAAATAACTCGCAAAATAGTGAAAATATAACATCAGAAAAAATGGACTATGAATGTGAAATGTTATCCAAAAACAACGTTTTGGTAGAGGAAGTCGTAACTGAGTGTGTTAACCATTTGATCACCAAAGTATGCGAATCTGAATCCAATGGTTTGGCTGTCGATGCATTTCAAAATGAAGCTATGGCTAATAGTTTGAATGAAACTAATGAACCTACAATTGTAAGAACTGATACTGAAGAAAATGAGGAAAAGATGGAATTGAGTTTACCATCAAAATCACGTGATGGTGAAGAAAGTGATGCAGTATCTAGTTACGGAAAACCCCAAGTGTTATCTAAAGATGAAAATACTGAAACATTGCTGCCAGAAAGAAATGCAACAGAAATGTTTAATAACACAGATCAGAAACTCAGTTCCGACATGCTACAAGAACCAGAACCAGAAAAACTTGACAACGAAAGTGAAATGTCTGCCTTGAGCAAAGAAGAAATCGTTACTGAAGAGATTATCTATTTCGACGAGGAAGTTCCTCTTGTTGAAAATGTAGTGGAAAGCACTGAGTCTCCTATCAAAAATACAGGCCCAACTTTAGATAATCTAAACGACGAAAATGTGAATGTTGATAAATCGGGAACGTACGCTGGTTGTTTAGAAAACACAAATACCGACACTGAAGAACATCGCTCAACTGAAAAGACTGCACAAGCCTCAACCGAAGAGCATCTAAGTGAACATGAGAAATTTATTGAAATAAAAACAGATAAAATTAAAGAAGTGACATTAGGAGACGCCGAGTTGAACGTTGTAGATTCTATTAAATCTGTGGAAGAATCAGAGTTATCAAGCAGTGAAAACGAATTCCTTAAAACTGATAATCAAAATTTTTCGCCACTAGAAACCAATTCCGAACATTCAAAACTAAATCAGGTTGAAGTTCATTGCACTGAAAATTCGCTAGATGGTTTCAAGTTTTCCATACAAACGGATTTGTCCAATTTGTCAGACTCGAAAGAAATTATAATGGGTTTGTCAACCCTCTCTGATATCAAATCTGGTCCTAGTAGCGACAGTGATAGTAACACCTCTTGCATTGAGCAAAACAAAAGCCAACGCGAAATGTATTCATTCAAAGAGCAAACCTTCTCGCAACCCGAACTAGTACCTGTGGAGGGTAACCTGACTGTGGTTTCTGAGAAAGATTTAGCCGACGGCCAAGTGGAAATAACTCCTGAGCAAGTGATAAGTTCGAAAAAAGTTTCAAGTCCCACTCCCTTTTATACCGATTTTTCGGATTCAACTAATGACAGTTCGAGCACAACCGACACTCTTAGTGACGGTTCTAAAGGCTTCGAGTCAAGAGGAACGGAATTCAGTTCTAGGGCCATAATGAAAGAAGTAAAATCGACCATTGGGAATAGGAAGAGTAGCGCTTATGGTCGAACGGAATTACTTGACATCCTCGAAGGTAATTCAGATACAGATAAGAAAATTAAAGAACCTTTCGTTCCCCAAAAAATTGTCATGGATGACTTCTGCGATTTTGAAGATCATATACCTTCTCAAATTGTTTGTGCAAAAAAACTGAAGCTTGAAAAAGATGAGCTTTTAAAAGAAAAAGAGACAATTACTAAAATTAAAAAGAATTCGAAAATAGCGTCTACCACTAATAAGTTATTAGAAAGGTTAACGGAGACTAAAAAAGATGCGCAGAAAACTTTTAAAATCGAAAAACCAGAGATTGTGTTGAAACAGCATACAAAAACAATAAAGAGTCCATTTAGTTCGTCTAAAGCGCTTAATCTGCCGGAACAAATCATGAAGTCTGGTACCACTGCACAAATATCTAAACCTAAAAATTTGTTAGAAGATATCGAGGATGTAGAAGCATTCGTTATTCACAAAGACATTAAAAAACATAAATCTGATGATGAAGAAATCCAAGCGCCAGAGAAAAAACGCGTTATTGAGAAAAAACCCACCAAGACTATCAAACAAACTGGTAAAGCTAAAATACTACAACAGACCATAATAACGGCGTCCGGAGAAATAATACAACCTTCCGTTCCAACAGTTCAAACAGACGAAAATGTATTCGACATCAATTCGATGCCTATTGTACTTTCCGATCAAATTTTAACGCCAGAAAACATCGAAAAAATGTCAGTAGTATTGACCAGCGATCCACAAACATCTCGTACCTTGGATGACAAAACCACAGCACCTGTTGCCAGTAAACCGGCAACGGGTAGCAAAGTAATACCCAAAAAGGTTGGTACAGGCCCTACTGTGCCTGGTTCTCCTGACAAGCCAATACTAAATCAGATACTAAAATCCAAAACTTCAAGAATTCTGCAAACTTCAAGCAACCGGGTTATTCAAAAAGGTTCGCCGTTATTGCCGAACACGTCCAAGCCGGGAAAATACATTCTGGTACCGCAAGCATCACCTGCGCCAAAAGGAGTTGTCAAAAAGATGGTACTAAAGAAAACGCCAGTTCCTCCAAGCAAAGTTATCCCTGGTAGCACACCAGAAATGACTGGAAATAAAATAATGATAGTGACGAATCAACAGGGTCAACAACAACGATTGTTATTGACGCCTGCTCATCAAAAATTATTTGGTTGTCAAACCACAAGCTCCAAAGTGACAAAAACAATCAAAGGGAATTTCGTGCAGAGTAATACGGCGTTGTCCAAGAGAGTCGTTCCTGTTTCCGCAACAGAAACTACTGCAAATCTAGGCGATACATTTGCAGGACAAACTGTACTATTAACAAGTTCTCCAGTAGTTTCTGAACAACAGGTTGTTACTCCAGCTACGATTCCGAGTAGAATCATTAAAACTACCAATAAAAAAATACAGTTAACGACTCAGAAAAGTAATCAGAATGTTGGTAAAGGACAAACAGTTGTGATAAAAAATCAACAGGCTCTCAGAAAAGTACAAGGCACCGATGACGAACTAGAAAAACAAGTAGCAGAACAGTTAGAAGCTATTAAAGCAAGTAGTGGAATGAAATTTGAATCTCAGCAAACACGAACCGTTATAGAACCTTCCAAAACATTAAACAAACCTGTCGCAAAACGACTGTCCGTGAAAAAGAACGATCCCAAGTCAAAAATTATTTCTAATGCAATGGAAGCTAAGACTCCAAAAACGCCGGAAATTCTTCCACGCTTAACTATGAAGAGCCCAGCAGTAAAAGATACTGCAATCACTCCAAAGCTGCCAGAAACAAAAATGCAACCGGAAAGACCATTGAATCAGTTGGTTATTCAAGACGCTATGGGAATACAAACCACCATTACGGAAGGGCAAATCTTGGCGTTACCCAGTGAAACTGTAGATGGACATCCGCAGTCTTATATGCTTGTTACTTTGGACAAATCTGGCAACTTGATACCGTTGAATAACGAAGCACTTATGTCTCTAGATCCTAATTTAGGTTCTTGTGGCGATATAAGTAACATGGTGTTACAAATTGAACAAGGTGGAGTGCAGAATTCTAATTTAGTTCAACCTGCACCTGTTCTTAAATCGAGTAAAGAAAGCGGTATCGTGCTGCAAACTACTGCGGGAAACAAACAAAACATAATCAATACTAATACTGTTGAAAGTGCAGAGTTTTCGCAATTACTGAAACCGAAAGTAACAAATATATTGCCATCAAATCAAACCGTTGAACAAACAAACGTTCAGCCTGCAAGTCATGAGCCGGGTCAACAGCTAATCATTTCTGGTGATCCGATCGCTACGCAAAAGTTTTTGGAATCTCTCACCGAAGGTACTACTGATTTGGCCAACCTGTTGGCGAATGCTGAAGGAAATAGTATCCTGATCCAAGCAGACGGTCAACAAATTTTGATAAATGCCGAATCCGACAATCAGATGATGTTATCTGTCAATAACGATAACGCAAACTTGCATGAAAACAGCGAAAGCGGCGGTAATCCTATATTTGCTAGCCAACCGAGTAAAAGTCAAGACATTCTGGCAGCAGCCCTTGCAGATACGGACGTGTTCCAACCAGATCAGCACACGTCGCCTACAAAGTTTGCTTCTCAACTGAGCCCAGGTAATTCCTTGTATCCGATGAACGTCGGAAATGTTTTAGAAACGAGTTTGACGCTAAGTTCTCCCATAATGACTCCTTTGGAAGTTCCGAGTACGAACAGTAAGAAAATTCCAGATGAAGAAACTGATATTCTAACTCAAGTCCCGAAGAATGTGGATTTACCCATAACGATAACCGATCCCAACATCGCACAGACTGTATCGAATCAACATGTCGCTTCACTTATTGCCAACGAGCTGCAAGCCAATCTCGAATTGAACTTGCCCATTCCAGAGACGACGATGACTTCCGTTACTAAACATTTGCATAGCCCTTCGTACCCTTATTCGTTGCCAGCTCTAGACGACCCGGTTGAAATTACACACAAAACGTTTAGCAGCAGCATGCCTTTGCTGAACGAGGACGCAGACGAAACTTCAGGAGGTATCAATAGAGCATTGCTGGATGAAATGAACAACAAAAATCAAAATCTTACCGAACAAAAAGGCGGATTCTCAAAAGTGACGTCACAAGCTAACAAAACGGATGAGATAATGAACAGAAGGAATTCCTTTTTGGAAAACGACGACGACGAAGAGGAGGAAGAAGGTCGGTTTACGTTAGGAAGGGAAATGTGCAGCTCTTTGAGCGAGCCTCCACCAGAAATGTTCGACCTTGTCGAAGTTAACAGTTCGTACGTAAAGAATAGCGTGCCATCATCTTTGCAGAGCACACCCGATCCAAGCGAACGAGCCAAAGACGAAGAAACGACGGATTTGTCAATGCAAGGCGATAGTTCCAACGACGGTTCTTGTGAGATACCGGTGCAACCGAAAATCATTGCAAAATCGCAAAATCTAGATCTCCTGAATTCAGATTAAAGCAGTGCGTGTGTATGTTTTGACTGACTGTATGTTTTGTATATAAAATATTATGTATAGAATGTTGTAATTTATAAGAGGACTGCAGAGAGTGAACTGAAAAACATTATTTAAATATATTCTTATTTAGCTTTGTATATAGTTGTTATTATTATTATTATGTACGATGTTGTACATAAAAACCCTTTTTATTATTTCTTTTTTATAAGTCGTGTAAGCATATAATGTTAACATATAAATTAGTTGTCATTAGTTATTGTGTCTTGTGTGATTGGAATATTTTCCTAAGGTACTACAATTTTCACTTATTTAACACATCAATATTAAGTGGATATTTAAATAGTTCATTATATTATTTCTTTAAAAATGACATTGCTGTTTTTATTACTTCCTTAACATCCTGAAGCCTGCGGACTACTACTACTATTGAGTAATGGCAAATATAGAACTCCTGAAATCAAGACTTGTAAGAGAGGCAATTGAAATAGCGAAAGGGCCTCACAGTATAAACACACGCAATGAAATCCTGAACTTATGGAATTGTTGGAAAATTCTATCAAACACCGTACCGGTCCGGACCCGTCCTATAACAAACCAACCGGATATAAGTAATCAGCAAGCGGGAGGCGTGGTCATTGAGCGCCAAGAGCCAATCACGCGCAGCCGTTCACGGTGACAACCGATAGGCGCCGAGCCGCGACTATATAACAGCGCCAGCGCTCCTGAAAATGTTAGTATTCCAGTAACTAGAAGCGAAAGCAGAAGGCTACGAGAATTATGCGAACCGACCTGAAGAGGGCAGATGTGACTGTGCCAAAACGTCATTTTACCACCGTCCTATAACAACTCAACAAGACATAACCAATCGGCACGCGGTAGCCGTAGCCACTGTGCGCCTAGGGCCAATCACACGCAGCCGTTCACGGACTCTGCAGAAACGTCGTCATTTTACCAGCGATCCTAGCAGGGATCAATTATCAACAACGCGATTGAATTCCCGGAAACCACCGAACAAATTTAGTGCCCACGAAATTTTAAAAACAATTTTTTTTTCAAGAAAAAAATCAAGCAATAATTTTAAATAAAAGCCAAAATCTAAAAAAGTTTACAATCAACAAACCAAAAATACAATTTTATATTGTATGAATATTGATTTGTTATTATGTTTTCGTACTCTCAAGCAATTTGAGATTTTTTAAATAGGTGGGCTATTTTTTATCACTTTCTATGTTTTGTAAATTGCTTCATAAATTTGGCCTAACTTTATTTATTTTGACGTATTTAATATAAATGTAAAAATCCATGTATATAACATGTTTTATTAAAAATAATGTTAAATAAAAAAATGACTGCCAATTTTGAAACCCTTAAGTAGGCCCCCACCAACTTATATCCGGCCCTGGTTTTATCAAAATCATTTAACAGTGTCTCAGTTTCATGCGTTTAGTTATAAATTTGATAGTTGGTTCAAGATATAGGGTGTTTCCTCTAGATCCAGTAATTGTAATATACATACTTAACCTATCTATAAGCAGGGTGTTTCCTAAATAATGAGTATTTTTGTCTAGTCGTAGGCTTTCACAGAAGAAATGTTGATCCGGAAATATATCCGTTCGTTATTTTGATTCAAGTATGAATCTTGCAGACGTTTCGCCAAGATCTCACTTGGCATTTTCAATGCGTTGCCACAGTAAACTGAGAAGGGAGCTTTTTATTTCGTCGTATCGCGCCTGATTGGTCGGTGTTGACTCTGACCCCTTCGTTGTCGTATCGAGTAGGACGCTTTTTGAAGGGTTTCTATTTTGCGTGGCTAATTCTGTTTTATTTCGTTGCTGAATAATTGTTTTTCATGTACTGGATAGGTGCAGGGCGTCGTCACTTTTGTTTAGTTGTCCAGTTTTCTCGATTTCAATAGCTACTCGTATTAGTCTGGTTTTGTAATGAGTTGTTTGTGCGATTGTTTACAACCATCGAAATTGAGTTGAAATGAAAACCCTGGATCCGCCCCTGATCCATAACACACCAGCCCAACAAACAAAACTTGGCACCGCTTTATACAATGGTGGCGATGCTCATCTAAGAGTTTGTCAGTGTCATGACATTGAGTTTTAGTACTAATGATACACATAAAGGTATCGGCACGAAAGTGCTGTTCAACACGGTGTTACAAATGACTACTTACTTCTTAAGAAGCTTTCTTAAGAAGTTTAAAGCGACCGGTAGTGTTGAAGATGCCAAACGATCTGGTCCACCAAAAGTTGGTGATGAAAAATATTGCACAAATAGTAGTAATCCTTACTTCCACCACAGCTAAAATCTGTGAAGTTAGTCAAAGTACAGTACATAGGATGTTGGTAATAGACAAATTTCGACTATACAAATTAGAAATACTGGACCCACTGTCGCATGGTGATCCCGATAGAAGACTGGAATTTTGTGAAATTATGGCAAATAAAATTAATCGATACCATTACTACACAAAAAACATTTGTTTTAGTAATGAAAGTAATTTTTCCCTAAATGGAAGCAAAATGTAAGGTATTGGAGTAACACAAATCTGCACGTCATTCGTGAAAAACATACTCAGTTTCCAACAAAGTGAATGTTTTAGCAGGCATGTGGGAAAACACCCCACACATATTTCTTGAAATATTTCAGCAATATTGCTATGTCCACGACAAAACCCCATTTGAAATAATTCAAGAAATATTCCTGTAATATTTTATGAAATCTTTGTGTCATAATTCACGATATATTTCTAAAGACCTTTTGTTGTGTATATAAAAATAGTTTAAATATAGTTTAGTGAACTATTTAACCATATTTATATAATATTTCATGTTTGTTTTGAAGTATCAGAAAATATTTCAGAATTCTTGGTATTTTCGCTACAAAAACCTTTTGAAATATTTCGTGAAATATATTGCAATATTTCATGATATATTTCAAAAGATTTGTTTGCCGTGAGCATACGAATATTTCAGAAATATTACATTCAAATATTTTAAAATAGTGCTAAAATATTTTATGTCTAAAGTATCTTTTAAAAAATGTTCCCAAAATATTACTATATTCACGACTAAAATTCTCCTGAAATATTTCATGAAATATTGGTGCAATATTTCACGAAATGTTTCTCTAAGATTTCGTGAAATATTTCAGTAGATGTTTTGCCGTGGACATAAGAATATTGCAGAAATATTTCACTAAAATATTTCTTCAGATATTTCATGCTGTGTGGGACATAACTGCAACTGTTTTCCTCAGTGCAAGTTTAACGAGTAAGGTATACCTGAAGATGTTACAAAAAACTGTATTAATTCTTGAAATTCTGGAAGATAATCCAGATCTGTTCGGCAATTTGAAAATAATATTTCAAAAGATGGTGGTGCATGTTATTATGGTGCAGTAAGACGTTGCCAGGATAAATAATTTGGTCAAGTGCGACTAGTGCGAGTTGGACTCACATACTAAGGGTTCCGTACCACTTTCAAGATTCGCTGTATTTAGTTTTCTAATTTGGCCCCCAAAAATTAACATTAGAGTTTTATTTTACTAATAAACTTTCAGGGAAGCCTTTTATAATCTACTGTCTGGATTTTGAGGCTATATAGATTGGAAGATAAAGGGCAAAATAGGTCAAGTTTTGAATTATAAATTATTAAATCTGTTATCCAAATTATTTAAAAATACAAATCAAATATATTTTTCAAAATATAAATAGTGTAGTTTCTAAAATGGGAATTAAGTCGATGTTTAATATCTTTGCTAATATCTTTTAAACAAATTAAATTAATTAAATTAAAAAAATATGATATATTTGTAATTCACATAATGAGCCTTTTATTTGATATATTACATGATTCGTTTGAAAATTGAATTTTTATTTTCCATTTAATTGTATAATTTGTCCCTAAAATTACCATGGAGGTTTTCTAATAATTTTTCTTATAAATTTCAAGTGAGCCCCAGTACCCCTAATTATTTTCATAATTTTAGGTAGTATGGTTTCGGAAATAAAGCGAGAAATGAGAATTTTTTATATCGTTATGTTAATATCTTGTAAACAATTAATTTTAAAAATATGAAAAATATATATTTGTATTTCTCATAATTAGCCCCTTCATTTGATATATTGCATGACACGTTAAAAAAAAATTTATTTTCCGTTTAATTCTATAATTTGGCCCCCATTATTAATATTAAAGATTTCTTCGTATTGTTCCTGTAAATAAAAAAAATAGGTCTTATAGTTTGGGGAATAAAGGGGGGAATGGGTGATTTTTTTATATTTTTTAAATATATTTTAAAATATTTATTTTTAAATATATATATATATATATATATATATATATATATATATATATATATGTTTGTGTATACTGTTTCACGGATGGAAATATGTGGTTGATGATTTATTCCGGTGTACATCCGTTCGTCTGTATTCGTTTGAAAAATCACTTGACGTTTCGCCAAAATCATATTTGGCTTTCTCAAAAGATACTAAGTAACTTAGTATATATATATATATATATATATATATATATATATATATATATATTTGTATTAGTCATAATGAGCCCTGTGATTTGATATATTACATGATACGTTAGAAACAAGTTTAATTTTTTATTTTCCATTTAATTCTATAATTTGCCCCCCAAAATGAATATTAGGGGATTCTCCTTATTTTTCCGGTAAAGTTCAGGTGAGGCGCTATACCTATATTTTTTTTCAAAATTTTACAGCTTATGGTTTCGGAGATAAGGGGGGAGGGGAATGGGTAAATTTTTTTATATTTTTCTTAATATCTCTTAATTCATTTAATTTAAAAATATGAAAAAAATATATTTGTTTTCGTCATAATGAGCCCTTTCATTTGATACATAACATGATGCGTTAAAAACAATTTTAATTTTATATTTTCCATTTAATTCTGTAATTTGCCCCCAAAATTAAAAGTGGAGATTTCTCCTTATTTTTCCAGTAAACTTCAGGTCAGACTCAATACCTCTACTTTTTTCAAAACTTTACGTTTTATAGTTTCGGAGATAAAGGGGGAAATGGGTAAATTTTGGTATATTTTTCCTTATTTTTCCTGTAAAGTTCAGGCAAATATTTTCTATTTTTTTTTAATTTTAGGTTCAGTAGTTTCGGAGATCAGGGGGTCGATTTTTTTAGTTTTTCCCCCCAGAAATACCCCTAAAATCAAAATTTCTTCTTTTGCGATATGTACTCCTGATCGGGTCACCAAACTATACCTTCATACCAATTTCAACCTCTTCCGTCCAGTAGTTTAGGAGAAAATTGCTGTGATGTGACAGAGGCAGAAATCCTGAGTGATATTATAATATATTCCGTATATTGTATATATGGAACCCTTAAAATACCCTGATAGGTGGAGGTCCCATAGAAGGTCAGCTCGGTCACCAAATCTAACAGAGGGCAATTTCAGCGGACACATTCTAAAGAGTATGACAAGAACTCACTAAGAGGATGCATTTGTGTCAGCATGTAGAGGGAGCGATCACATTTTGAACACTTGTAAGAATTCGTTTAAATCATTACAGTGTAAATGTGAAATAATAATTTTAGTATTTATTTAATTTATCCTTCAAAATTAGCCTAAACTCAAACAAAATTAATATGGCTAAGTAGGTTTGTCAATACCTTCCAAATGAGATATTACTTACCAGAAGGTCTTTTTAATGCGCACAGTGGCCCTGTGACCTCATTTATTTCTGTTACGTCATCTGTTATCACTAGTAGAGAAGTTTAACCGTTCAAAAGGGGTAGAGGTTTATTGACTGACATTTTATATTTATTTCATTCGTCACTTAGTATTCAAGAAATACAGACTTTACATTTTTATAGTCGTTATTATGTATACTACTCAGTCTAAGTTAGCATTTCATAGATTTATCAGTTATAAGGTTTTAAAAATGACATCGGTGAGAATTAAAAAATGTTTACGCAAAACGCCTCTACACAACGTCGTATCGCAACTTGTTGAGCCTAAGGGCTGCTATGCCTAGCAGAAAGCAAAATAGATAGATGAAGATGAAGTAAATGGTTGTGCCGAAAACAAAGAAGGAGATACTGCAAGATCCATATTATATATGTTTATTCAATTATTTAAATTATATCATTAAAGTAATAGATAATGAAAAAATATATATTTGTGTAATATAAGTCACTATGTATCTTATACGAAGCCATTTTATGATTCAATATTTATAGGGGGGTTGGAGAAAGTGGGAGGTAGCCTGATGAAGGGGAAGTGAGCGGTCCCAAAACCCAGTATTTAGTTTGACGTATTTCATGAACGGCCCCTAAGTTACTGCTTTCCAAAACACAGGCTCCAAAATATGCTCTATTCAAAGTCATTGGTGAAATATTTTTTATCCATTTGTTGGTGATGGGATCGAATTCTTCAACAAGATTAACAGTTCCTGAGTGAAGGCATCCACCGATGGCATAAATTTTGTTATTTACAGGAATTAACTCGTGACCCATCCTAAAACAAAAAATACGTATCACAAATGTAGGAAGTTGCACAATATATATCGTGCGGTGGATTGAACCGTTTCCCCAAATACAATTTTTTATCATAAATTTAACAATTTGAACAAGAAAATAAAAATTTGTAAATCTCAAGTAAAATAATGTAGTAATAGAAAATCGTTGACTTTCTTGACTTAAACGTTTTCCTAGCGCCGACGGTTTTTTTTTTGGCGCAGCAGAAATCGAATTTGTCGAAGTATATTACTCGACGTGAAAGTATTTTCCTAGAGCAGACGTATTTATTAATTCAGTCGAAGTAAGGAAGGCGTGTTAAATGGGGTCAATATACAGGAAAAGGGAGTTAATGGTCTTATGTAATTAAATTATGAATGATTACCAGAAAAAATTGTGCACACTACGGAATATCTGAAAATCAGTAAACAAGTGAGTGAGAAATGAAGTAATGTCAACAGTTTGGTCAAGACTCAACTTCTTGACGAAGAAGAGACGTTTTGGACTGACCCGTGAATGTTTCTCAAGTTCATTTCTCAAATCCTTTCCCACTTCTTTACAGAGCATGTCTATTTGCATTTAAGCCAATCAATAAACCAAAAATGAACTCATAGTGTGCAAAAAATACTAACAAACAACGGTGGATTTACACTAGTGGCAGTTGGGGCTAGTGCCCAGAGCGACAAATTTTCTAGGGCGGCGAAACTTGTAAAGTGAAAAAAAAAAACTTCCAGGCTTATCAAGATTGCTCAATGTAATTAAGTAATTCTTTCAATTAATATTTTTGTATGTAATTGATAAATCAAGAAATTCAATTAGTGTATTATTTGCAACTTATAATTTTGGCACTTCACGTAAAAGTTAATAATCAAAGAGATTTAATTAATTTATTTCTTTGAAGATTTGGAATAATACTTCGATTTTTTTATTTTTTAGAATTAAAGAAATTAAATTAGTAGTTTTTTCGATACATTGGAAATATTTTGGAGTTATATTTGCATTTTTAAAAACATAAATTTTAATCAATTAATGCATTTTTAAAACATTTAATATTTTATCGATTATACAAATTAATTTTAATTTAAAATAATTTTTGAATTTTCTAAACTTATTGCAACTGCGCATGCTGTTACCTACAGTCTGTTTTACAAATGTATATATGTTCTTGAGATATTGAATTAGTTATTTTAGTTAAATAAAAGATATATAAACTACAAATAAGAGAAAAATTACAGTATTGAGGCGATATTTTTTCCGATGCCCAGGAGCAGTTTTAAGTTAAATCCGGCTCTGCTAACAAGATACCGACTGTGCCATCTTATTAAGAAGCCATTTTTGGTGTTTTCTACTTACAATTATGGTCCTTTACCTTGTTATACACTATTGAAACAAGAAAATGGCGTTTTTCTTTGCATGTTTATAAAATCAAAATAAACTAATCGCAATTTGACAATAGGTAAATTGTAGATAATTTTTTTTAACAATTGCGATATAAAAAGTTTTTAGTCCACCATTTACCAGAATACCTCCACGCGCCCTGGATCGTCAGATTTAAATTTTAAACAGAGTTGTTGAAAGTACAGTTATCATTCTACAAACCTCTATTATCATTTCCGTTATATTTCTCTGAAATATATTAATAATACAAATTCTTGCAAACTTGCCCCAAAAAGGGCGCGCGCGTGGATATTGCTGTGTAGTGGGGTACACGGCTGTTGAGCGGAAGCATACAGTAATAAATAATAGAAACAGGCTGCCCCTGTAATTCATAAATATTTTTATTTGATTTTTTCTTTTTCAGAATGTCATTTTCAACATCATTTTTACTTTACTTTATTTGTTTTGGATAAATATTTAGCTAAACTTCGTTTAAAACAAACAAACCTATCACTGACACTTGGATATATCACTAGTTCATCCTCAACATGTTCTCCCAATAGTTACTCAATTTAGTCAAATAGTTGGTTAATACTTACTTATGTATTCTTGAGTAATTTCTTTCATCGATAACTGAACTCGAAGCCATTCTCTACTATATTATTTATAAAGAAAGGAAAAAATATGCCCACTAATGTGTCCTCCTCTAATATAATTTTACAACAGTTTATAGAGCAAAACTGATCTCATTTTCGGACATAAAATTGAACAGCAATTCGCTTATACCATCACGGTAGTAACAGTTTATAGATAATTATTGTTAAGATTTTAACAACAAACTCATAGTAGTAAACTATTTAAATAATAAAAACCCACAAAAATACAAAGTTCTTTTGTTTTTTACTTACCTATATAATGAAAAGTAGTAAAGGAATCGTAATTAGAAATCCTTCTAAACGAGCATTTATAGATTATGATTGGATCATTTTTTGTCGAGAATACTCAGAAAAACTGACCTAAAGTTGATTTGTTCTAAAAATTCATAACTTACTGGTAACTAATACCGGAATATTAATCATCGTTAAAACGTTAGTTTATGAGGGTTAAGTTTATATGTGCTCAAGATGGATTCTATTGAATAAGTAGTTTTTGAAGAATTGAAATTTAAATATTTTAGAGAGATATTTTGCACATCCTACTGCATTAACGAGTAGACTAGTCCGACCGAGATATACTAAAGATATTTTGAAAGTTCATAAATTCCACTTCAATTTATCTATTTTTGTTTTTCGCTATAATGCCGAGTAGTTGCCTTAAATAAACAGTAAACGTTGCATTAAATATTAAATGTACGAATATGCGACATTCAGCCAGCAGTGCACTGACAATAGCTGTCAACGCACATGGACGGATCTAAAATTTACTTAATAGTACAGTGAACCAAGCAAATCACCTCGGAATTTTAAAGACCTTCATGGATTAGTTTGAAATTTTAACAGAAGCTCAAAAATGATGCAAATAACAAACCTTATTTGGTGCCAATGTATGCTTCTACCCCAGGGGTGAATGTCACCTTTACTCGGGGGGTGGAAATATAAAATTTCAAAACAATCGATAGAGAATTGAATTTTATCAAGAAAATGTAGAATGAAGTTTTTTATTTAACTCAATAATTTCTGAGTTATTCGCTAATGAAAATTAAAAAAAAAACACGTTTTTCAACATTTTTTCACGAAAACCTCGAAAATTACGCATTTTCTGGAAAAAATTATTCTTATCAAAATTGAAGCTTTAAAAAATATTTTACAACTTATGAGTTACTGAAAACCATTTTTTTCTTTTTCGTAAATTTATGTAGAGGTTTGAGCTCAAATAACGGAAAAACGATCAATTTTTCATAAAAAATTGTAATAAACATTTTTAAAGTACTTTTTCAGACCTTTAAAATGAGCTTTTATAAAATCATCTAGCATGAAAATTAAGCGAGTTATGACGAAAATAAGTTAAGTAACATGAATTTGAAAAAAAATGTCGGTAAATTAGACACAATGTGCGGCAAAATTAAAATTAATTGTAGCCCATGTAAAATTATTTTTGTTTAAGCCCTAACAACACGTCAACACGTTCCAAAAGTTTCAGTGGTTTGGAACACGTATATTTTGAAAAAAGTTGTTTAATGTGATTTTTTTCGATTTAAAAAAACCTTATTTTTTCAAAATATCTCAAAAACTATGGGTCAACGAAAGAATTTTTTTGTAAATAAAATTTAGCTTTTGTTTTACTGAACATTTTTTTTTAAACTCACGTAGCTTGAAAATTAAACGACATATAAGCGTTTAAAGTATGGATTTCAATGCTAAGGGAGAGTCTTTTTTACCATTTAACATCAAAATTCTCTGAAGAAAAGGGCATAGAAGGGTTGCAACTCTCATGGTTTTGTAGCTTACAAAATTCCCTACAAAATGATGTAGGATGAATGCAAAAAGCTTAAAGGGAATCCGAGTTATTATTAAAAAAGCGAATACATTTTTCTAGAGATAATGCTGGAAAATCACGAAACATCTAAGTTTTGATCTTTTTGTAGTAAGGAAAGGTGCGCTTCTTCCGTCATAATTTTTAGAGAGAGAAATTCAAGAGGAAGGAGCTCTTTCGTGATGAACACCTGCTTAAAATTTCTTTATATATCTTCATATATATACATACATACATACTTTCGGCCCAGTATAGTTTAAGGTGTAACCGTCAGTGTGTTTCGAAATACAAGAGAACAAACGTGGCACGTGTTATCCAGTTATGATTAAAAATTGTGTATTTTATGAGTAGAAATATATCGATTTTTTTTTTTCTACTCAAAATAGAAAATAAAATGATTTCATACTTTCAGCCGTTTTTTAAATAACTGTATTGGGGTAGTTTTTAAGGATAGTTACATATAAAAAATATAAATATTACTTACATTAGAAAAAAACAACAACATTTCACATGTTTGAACATAATGAGCCCTATAACTGTTTTCATTTAGTAATTTGTAATTTTTTTCATTCTGAGGGGTGGTTTTTGGTGGTTGCATTATTAAAAATATTGAGGGTCAGATTTCTTATACTTGAAGAAAAAAAATTCTCCTATTACGATCCAAAATTAAAAAAAAATCATGTTTTTTACCACATTTTTTAAAGAATCTTTGTATGAGGGGTTGTTTTTAAGGGTAGGTGAGCTGTAAAAATCAAAATGTGAAAGTCATGATACAAAACAATCAATATTTATTATATTTGAACATAACTATAGCCCATTACCGCTTTAATTCATTAGTTTTCAATTTATTGGAGTAAGAGGTGATTTTCACCCCTTAAAAATATAAAGCATATTTTGCGATCAAGTCAGGTTTGAAGAGGAGGGTAAGATGAACTTAATTCCAAATTTTCAAGAAGATCGATGAAGGTCTTTAAAATTGTGAGGTTTCAGTCGATTTGAAGCGTCAATGGCTGTACAATAAGGTGGGGGCACGAGATGAAAATTATTGTAAATTATATTATTATATGTTTTTCCTCAGCAGTTTATTACGTTTTTATTTACATAACTATTGTCTGCCCATATTGCTCTATTTTTCACTGGTTTATTAAGTTAATGTTACTTGTATACAGTTTACTGATATTAATTAAATGACTTTTTTTCCACTGTCAAAGCAGTATTAATACATTTTACGGCACTATGACAAAAATCCAAGATATACGAAGTGAAGTGCATTTTATAAACTTTGCATATCGGTATCGAACTATCGTCGTTAATACGATATGTCCTGCAAAATATTTCTACAAATTATTTAAATTGCAATTCTGCAAGATTTACTTAACATACAATATCGATCTTCAGAGTTAATAGCTTTATTCGCGGTAACAATTCGTTATTGATTCATTACTGATCGCATGCGCAGTTGCAAAAAAGCATTCGCGGTACAGAAAGTGCTGATCTGGCAGTAACAATTCTGTGTTCGCGGTGAAGGAAAATTCGATTCAATATTGATTCTTAACCAGATTATCAGTTCTTGAATTATAGCTAGGATTCCTCGTTCTGCCATGGGCGTATGAATAATTTTTACTCGAAATTATTAAATTGTCATTTTGTGTTACCTACACCGGGAAATTTATTTATTGTTAACTGTGTTTACGTCTGGACTTTAAAATTAGTGGAAGAGATCTATTCTCATTTATACGATAATAAATTATAATTTTTATCTGTACGCAAAGTTTGTTTCTATTTTATTTAGTCTGTCTGTCAGGCTGGAATATCCATTTCGTATAGCCGAAATCTAACCTATACCATACTTTATTACTAATTGTTTGCTAATTTATTACACCGCTAATTAATTGCCAAAACCTAGGCTATGAGAGACTCCCCGCGATCATCCCGGCCATACAAAATGGATATTGCAGCTTGACAGACCTTCATTTCTCATCGGTTTTCCAACTTTTCTGTATGAAAAATATTGCGATCAAAATGTATAAAAATTCATTTTAAAGATTTTCTGATTCTCTACAATTTTTCTATTGACAGCATTATGGACAGATCATTACTTTTTACACTACAAGCACAAAACGAAAATACCCCATATTTTTGGGGTTTTTAAACCTCAAATAATTTACTTCTACGAGTTTGCTGTTAAAATTAATTATGTCAGTTATGACTTATAAGCTTTTATTTACATGATGGCTTATTATTTTTAATTTCATAAGTATGCAAACAAAAAAATGGCATTTTATTGCTTAGTACAATATCCTAATAATATTTTTTTCAGGAAAAATATCGATTGGTTGGCTTAGTTGTGTTTTGGAATTCTGTGTCCTTTAAATCACATATTTTAAATAAATTTTGCTCAAATTCGATCATCGTCCGGAAAAACTTTTCTGAAGACTTTCGGAGACCCCGTTTCCAGAAAATACGCTACGCAAATTGACTCACTCAATTCAAGGGAATGCCAGGGCGACATAAAATGTCCTTGATGTCGCAAAAAGCCTGCCTTAACTTAAGATTAAATGTTTTACAGGTTTGCAGGAGTGCCCTAGTCATTAAATATGTTATCGTATACGACTTAAATATGACTTAATTCTTTTTCTCAACATTTTGTAACACTACTGTCAGAAAAAATGGAGCATTATATTTATTTTTTAAAAAGATTCCTCCTAAGTAAAAATTAAATCTGTAACAAACACTCATCTATAATTGTTTTCTTTTGACACTTAAAGGAGATTTTTTTCGAGAATTACTGTTGGACTTCGTTAATGTTTACGATTTTTGTATTTAATTGGTTTTTACCTAAAAACCGGCAGATTTTACGTTTTTGAAAAATATAAACTTATATAGGTTAAACACTTTGTATAATTGGAATTAAAGTTTGTCAAAGTGAAAATTGGTAGCTACTAAGTACTCTGCAAGAAAGTTTGATATTAAAAGTATTTCATGTACAAGTAACAAAAGTTTCGAATACTTTTGGGATTTGATATGTTATGTGTTCAAAACCTATAGGATAATTTTTTAAAATAGACGTACAGTATCAAGTACCTAGGTTCAGAAATTTTTTAAAATGGGTACCCAGCCTGTTTACCCTAATCTGCATCGATTACACTAGATAATGACTTAGTAGTTGGTAGTTCTGAACTCCCCGTTCCCCCCATCTAAAAAATTATTTGCGCATGTGCGACAAGTATTGACTATGATAACAAATCTAACAAATGTTGATACAAATGTAGACAACTGGAATATATAAGTATGTGTATTGGATGCACAGAAAACATTTAAAATGTTCAGATGCATTTTGATATACCTTTTAAAATCCATGTTCGCAAGTGGTTCCCAACAATTTGTTCTGACATTGAATTTTTCTCCAGTAGATGTAAACGCACTGTTAGAAACACCTAAAAAATTATTAGTTCAATAAAACTACTGTAATGTAAATATATAAGTCTAACGGAGTCAAGAATATGACATAAAATTCGAAAAAATCTTAATATATTTGCCAATGACTACACTAATATATATGGACCTGCCTGTTTGCATTAAAAAGTGTTGAAAGATATTTGCCGAAAAATAGTATACAAATGCTTACTGATGCCTAACTTCTTTCTATTGTAACCAATACGACATAAATCTTGGCATTGTACGCATTGACTGAACGCCGATGTTTTACAGCATTCCGGGAATTTACTGAACAACACGCAACAATGCGAGGACAAACTTTTGTATTTTAAGAGTATCAAAAAAATAATGAAATGTTATTTCAATGTTTGATATGCAGGAAAACGGCATATTCGTGTGTCGAATTCGGTTCCCACAGGTGAGTGTAAAATCATAAACGTAGCAACAAGTAACTTCATTTAAACTGTAAAAGAAGCTCCAGTTTGGGTGAATAAATGAATGCGTTTGCAATGAATGTTACGTGTTGGTAATTAAGCCATAAAATATCCTTGTTGTTTGTGGCATATTCTTGAGTACCTTTATTTTTTTTGGGCAATAACACCACAATCGAAATAAAACGACATATATTGAAGGAAAAGCAAACGTTTCAAAGTCTATTCTGCCTTCGTTGTCAATGGCTTTATATGTATTGATGTAAATTGCAAAATGAAAATATGATTTATGCCATTTAAATTGACTATTACGAGTGCTGTTTTTAATTCTATTAAACTCATTCTCTGATATTCGACAAGAAAGGAAGTTGTGTACATACCCAATATCACGTTCTAACTTAATGTCATAAATCAAATTTTCATTTTGCAATTTACATCAATAAATATAAAGCCATTGACAACGAAGTTAGAATAGACTTTGAAACGTTTGGTTTTCCTTCAATATACGTCTTTTTATTTCGATTGTGGTGTTATGGCCCAAAAAAAAACATTAAAGTAATCATAGTCTTTGTTATTGTGTACATCTTATACTAAGTTTAAACATATTTTTGGATTATATAATTGTATTATTTCGATCCGGAATAAATGATAACCTTTAATTTAATAATACTGACATGACGCCATTGTTACAGCCTGAATATTTGTAAACAAATATATCTGTGTCTCTTATTATGGTTGTCTCATGCTTCAACCTTTTCGGTTGTAGGTATACGAAAGTGTCAGGTCCTTATATATTAGTAATCGTAGATATTTGCCGGATTCCAGTGCAATGGGGACCCGTTCTGGCATAATTAGCCGCTCCGCAGCAGCATACTAGCGGTTTTTTCAGGCGCAAAAGTCATCTAAGATTTTCTAAGAATTAGAAACTATAATATATCACAAAACAGTTCCTGTTGTATATTATAATAAATAAAGAGACAAATAATGTATTTTTAATATAGACCTATATTCGTTTTTAACCAACTTCTAAAAAGGAGGAGGTTATCAATTCGTCGCGTATTTTTTTTTGTATGTATGTCATAGAATTTCTACTCCCGTTGTGAACCGTTTTTTTTGGAAAAGAATCCTATAGGTAGTGATGAAAATTGTGAATGAACACATGCATGCATGTAAATCCCTAACATATTGGTCGATTTTTCAAAAATCTCGTATGGATGTGTATACTGTTTCAAGGCCGTAGCCAGGAATTTTTTTCGGGGTGGGTTTTCTTCGGGGGGGGGGATAATTTTTTTTGATTGGTCATGGGCTAATTAGGATTGCAAAATGTATATTTTGGTTCATGTGTTTCAAGAATATATAAAATTATATAAATATAAAATGTATTCTATGAAAAACATGATTAATTGGTTAAAATTGGATCTTGAAACCAAACATTCCAAAATTTCGGGGGGGGGGGTTAACCCCCCAGACCCCCCCATCGCTGGCTACGTGTTTGTACTCTTTGAACGTGTAATCTATTAAGGAAGATCCCTAGGTGGTCTCATATACTCTTCTGTGACGTGCAACTTGCAGTTTTGCAGAAAGTCGCCAAAAATTTCATCGAATTGACGAAATGGACATCTATAATATAAAAATGAATCGCAAAATGTGTTGATAAGCGCCTAACTCAACAACGCCTGGACCAATTTGGCCAATTCTGTTTTTTAAATGTTCGTTGAAGTTCAATGATGGTTTTTACGGCGAGAAAAATTCTAATAATTGCCGGAAAAACCCTAAAAACAGCACTTTTCTTTTTCAAATACAAACGTTTTCTAACTAAAACGTAGAGTCAATTTGAGTTTTATTGCTGTTGCATAAAGTTCATATTAAATTACAAGCACTCACTGTTGTCTAAGCCATGTAGGTGTGTTCCTAACGTCAAAGAGTCAATTTGCAATTTATTACCGCTCTACAAAGTTCAAATTCAATCATATCTATCAAAACAGTGTGCGTGTGTGCGTTGGAGCAGAGAATACATGATTGGAGGATTTAATGTCGCGTTCCGAAACTCAACAAAAGCTTAGATCATTTACCCTCTAGATATAGCCTGTCAAGCATAAAATCGTGGCAACGCTAGAAAGAGAGGGCAATAGAGACAGTAAGAGGCTATTTCACTTAGTGGGTGCAAGCAGCCAATGAACAACATGCTGAACGTATTTCATTGGAAGCAGCTCCCAACCGACCAAATTGAATAGTCACAAAATGTAATAGATCATTAGTAATGATTTTCAATTTGGTCGGCTTCGCGATATTATTTCTTTTGTTTACTTTCGGCTCGCGACATAAAAATACATAAAACATTGGTATGGCTTAAAAGATTTGACTTCAAGTCATATCAAATTAAAGAAAAGTTGAAAATTGAAAGAAAAACAAACTGTCGATGTCGATTTGCCGACTGATGTGCTATTTGAGTTTAAACGACTACAGTTTCCAGTGCGGCTTGCTTTTGATGTGACCATAAACAAGTCCCAGGGGCAATCATTAAGTGTTTGTGGTATTAATCTGGAAACCTCATGTTTCTCACATGGTCAATTGTATGTAAGTAACCAAACAAAAAACATCGTATATCACAAAGCACTACAATGAAAATAAAACTGATTTTTGTTAATAATTATGATTGACATGATTAACAATAAGGCTATTACTTTTAAATGCTTATATATGTTTTATTTAATTATTTTTTATTCACACCGCCCTATCAGCAGGGTGACGATTCTGTTCAGGAGAATTTTTTGCCCCGACTATAAAATAGGTAGGAGCAAAAAACTTCCACATTACAAATCTTTTTGACAGGACGAGGTTTGTCGGGTCCCCCAGTTTCCTCATAAATATTTTAATTCCACCGTAATAGTGCGGTAATTCTAGGCCTTGGAAGGTTTGATTGCGAATCTGAAAATTTTCTATGTACATCTCAAGCATATAGGTAGTAAAGAATAGTATTTTCGGCTCCTTAAATCAATAAGAACCAAGCTCATTTTGTTTGCATACCAGGCAAATACCTATTTAAATGAAAATTCTATTTTACGAAGACGGTCCTTTTGGTGTCACCTACTCCCGGCCTAATAAAAAATCTATTGACAACACATGTCAAGCTCTAAATTGCTATTTGGTGCGATAATACATAGGGTGTTTAGTTATATCAAACAAAATCACAAAGGAAAGTGATAGAAGGTGTTAGTAGAGGGTGGGACACTTGGCAGAAAAAACCACGTGATCTGCGGGGTCACTAACCTCAAGCTCGTACCTAACGGCAAGGAGGTTAACCTAACGGGACTTCAGGGAGGAGGCGTCAGGACTTCTGTCGGGCGTGGGGGGGGCGCGTCGAACGTTGGTTGGGAACGGGGGTGCATCGTAGGGATAGCGGTGGTCGGTTGCATCAGTACGCGGGAGGAACGGGGGCGGTCGTAGGTCGGGGGTGCGCGGGGTCGGGAACGCGGTGGCTGGCGTAAAGCGGTGCTTAGGGAATGCGATGGCATGCGGTGCGTAGAGAATTCGCTGGCTGGCGATCGGGAATCGGCCGGAAGCTTCCATCGGGGTGGTGCGTCGTGACGTCATTCGTAGTATCGGGAAAAGGACTGGCTCGTGCCGAGTGCATCGGCCGTGGCAGGGAACACATACTGTATCGGGATAGTGGCGAAATACATCTTAAGAACATATTGGGATAGTGGATGAACAAAACGTATTTTGAACTTACGGAAGGAAATAAATGTTCGGGTCTCTGCTTTCGTCGGCTAAACCAGGGCCTCGAGGACACCTAGTCCGGGCGTTAAATCTCTTAATATAGATAATTTGGTAATTTTAAGCAAAAAATGTACCGAAAATGCATCGTAAATAATTAATAGGTTCCCAAATATTTGGTAATTAGCATTTCATTACAAATAATAAAATAATTCAGATTCAACGAAGGCAATAACAAAAGATAAACGAAACCACAACAGCATGTTGGTGTACCGATAAACAAGCGAAACTCGAGCACTGGTTGAAAGTGCGGTGGTTGGTTGATTCTAAACACGGAAATCTTTAATTATAAAAGTAGATGTGGTTTTCATTGAAAAGATAATGGTAGCTAATAATGTAAAAAATAAATACGTAAATGTGGAATGATAATTGCGACTTGAATCGTTGGATTTTGTATCGAGTGGTGGGTAATTCGGAAAGAATACCGTTGGAGAAATGGTTGGAACCACTACAAATGTTGAAAATGACTGGTACGGGAACGTTGCAAATGACTAAAAAAGGCACAAATGGTAGAAATGGCTGCAAAGGGTTGTTAGAAATGATTGGAAGGTTGAAGTAGGACCTTACAAAGGGTAGAAACGGCTGGTAGAATGGTTGGAGCCGCTACAAAAGCTACAAACGTCCCGTAGAAACGACTGGGACAGTAGAAACGGCTGGTAGAATGTTTGGAGCCACTGCAAAAGCTAGAAACGTCCCGTAGAAACGACTGGTACAGTAGAAACGGGTGGTAGAATGGTTGGATCATCTACAAAAGCTATAAACAGCTCGTAGAAACGACTGGGACAGTAGAAATCGCTGGTAGAATGGTTGGAGCCGCTACAAAAGCTATAAACAGCCCGTAGAAACGACTGGGACAGTAGAAAGGGCTGGTAGAATGTTTGGAGCCACTACAAAAGCTAGAAACGTCCCGTAGAAACGACTGGGACAGTAGAAAGGGCTGGTAGAATGTTTGGAGCCACTACAAAAGCTAGAAACGTCCCGTAGAAACGACTGATACAGTAGAAACGGCTGGTAGAATGGTTGGAGCATCTACAAAAGCTAGAAACAGCCCGTACAAACAACTGGGACAGTAGAAATCGCTCGTAGAATGGTTGGAGCCGCTACAAAAGCTATAAACAGCCCGTAGAAACGACTGGGACAGTAGAAAGGGCTGGTAGAATGTTTGGAGCCACTACAAAAGCTAGAAACGTCCCGTAGAAACGACTGATACAGTAGAAACGGCTGGTAGAATGGTTGGAGCATCTACAAAAGCTAGAAACAGCCCGTACAAACAACTGGGACAGTAGAAATCGCTCGTAGAATGGTTGGAGCCGCTACAAAAGCTAGAAACAGCCCGTAGAAACGACTGGGACAGTAGAAATCACTGGTAGAATGGTTGGAGCCGCTACAAAAGCTAGAAACGTCCCGTAGAAACGACTGGGACAGTAGAAACGGCAGGTAGAATGTTTGGAGCCGCTACAAAAGCTAGAAACGTCCCGTAGAAACGACTGATACAGTAGAAACGGCTGGTAGAATGGTTGGAGCATCTACAAAAGCTAGAAACAGCCCTTACAAACAACTGGGACAGTAGAAATCGCTGGTAGAATGGTTGGAGCCGCTACAAAAGCTAGAAACGGCATGTAGAAACGACTGGGACAGTAGAAATCGCTGGTAGAAATGGTTGGAACCTCTACAAAAGCTAGAAACGTCCCATAGAAACGATTGGGATAGTAGAAATCGCTGGTAGAAATGGTTGGAGCCACTACAAAAGCTAGAAATGTCCCGTAGAAACGACTAGAAACTTAGAAATCAATGCTAGAAATGGTTGGAGACGCTACAAAAGCTAGAAATGTCCCGTAGAAACGACTAGAAACTTAGAAATCGCTGGTAGAAATGGTTGGAGCCACTACAAAAGCTAGAAATGTCCCGTAGAAACGACTAGAAACCTAGAAATCGCTGGTAGAAATGGTTGGAGCCACTACAAAAGCTAGAAACGTCCCGTAGAAACGACTAGAACCTTAGAAATCGCTGCTAGAAATGGTTAGAGCCACTACAAAAGCTAGAAACGGCACGTAGAAACGGCGGGGACAGAAGAAATCGCTGCTGGAAATGGTTGGAACCTCTACAAAAGCTAGAAACGTCCCGTAGAAACGACTGGGACAGTAGAAATAGCTGCTAGAAATGGTTAGAGCCACTACAAAAGCTAGAAACGGCACGTAGAAACGACTGATACAGTAGAAATGGTTGAATCCACTACAAAAGCTAGGTCCGTAGAAACGACAGGAACCCTAGAAACGGTGGTTGGATACAGGTTGCCTGTAAAAACGACTGGAACCGTATAAACGACTGGAACCCTTAAAAATAATTGAATGGTTGAAGTAAGGGCGTTGCAAAGGGTAGAAATGTTTGAAACCCTTACAAATGCTAGGGCCGTAGAAACGACAGCAACCGTAGAAATGACTGGTGAGTTTAAACAAAGCCACTACAAATGCTAGAAACTGTTGCTACAAATGGTTTGAAACAAATCCGTAGCAAAAAGTATAAACCAGGAATGTTGGAAATGTGATAGTGGGAATAAATATATAACTTTTTCTAAGCCAGCGGTAGTAACAAACAAATCTTTTCTATGTACTCAAAGCGTTTTTTCTAGGTGCTCAAAACTTTAGTCATCAAAAAGAAAACATCAGTCTACAACAAACAAATGATTCTATCACATATAACTTTTACTAAGACAGAAGTCAGTACAAACAATTCTTTACTAAGACAGGTACTCAAAGTGTTTGTTTTTAACATACATAAAATTTTTCTAAGACAGGTACTCAAAGCGTTTGTTTCTAACATACATAAATCTTTTTTCTAAGACAGATACTCAAAGTGTTTGTTTCTAACAACTACACCGGTACATACAATTTTTCCAAGACAGGTACTCAAAGCGTTTGTTTCTAACATACATAAATCTTGTTTCTAAGGCAGGTACTCAAAACTTTAACCATCAAAGAGAAAACATCAGTCTACTACAAAGTCTGTTATATTTATTATTCCTACAAACTAAAAGCAATTTTATTTCGTGCAAGAGGAAAAAGCTGAGAATTTGTTGCTGGAGAACGTAATTAGACACGGTAGCGGTTATCACAGGGTCTCGAACACATTGTTGGCTCATCATCATCATATATCATGGGAGAATATTCAAAATTTTACAGTTTTATAAATTTATATTGTTTTTTGAATCAGGTATTTTCTGACTACTTTTCAATTCAATGTTCTAGTTCCAACTTTTGTTGCTTCCAGTATTTTGGGACTGTTTTTTATTTTTTAATTATTATTTTTATATTTTAATTATTATAGCTAAATATTAGAAAAAAAAAATAGTTCTCTATTAAAAATGTTTACTTACCTTATATATCTCAGTTGTTGACAGTGATAAAAACTTCGTGACTACTTTAATTAGGCCTCTGAATAACAAGTTTATCAATATGTGGTTTCCTGAATCTGGACATTTAGCGACAGCTATTTCATAAGTATGAGTAGGTATTAGCATATATTTTAAAATATAGATATAATTTTATTATTTTTTAGAAATCAATCGGTATCAAAAACGTTTAAGTAGAAGGAACACTCGTATAAGTATTGAATTTCCTAACATATCTGCTACCAACTTTGTCTACGGACCAAGCCATTCTAGGAAATGAAAAATGTCTGTTGTCTAAACCGGAAAATTTAGAGAAAATAAAAACTCTAATTTGCTCGGGAATAAAAATACGCTGGGTAAAAACAGTTAAGATGGTTATTTTAATCAAAACATTTAAAAATATAAGCTTAAAAAAAGTCTGATGTCTAAACACAATTTTAAAGACAAGATGAAAGAGAAAAAAAACATTTCTCTGAACTGTTGGAAATGTCTAGATTGGATCAAAATACAGCTCGGTAATGACTTCTAGAAATTTTATCAAACTGTGCACAGATTTACCTCATTTTAAATCTCATCATCATCATCATCGTCGGTAAACCTCTTTCTTTTACCACTACAATGTAAATCTAGTTCACAAGAATACCGACTCTTTAGATCGAAAAGAGGTTGCAAAAACAACATTGACACCAGTTTTTTCTGTTACTATATAAAATGTATAATTAACTAGCTTGAACAATTTCGTGAGAGTGTTCAAAGTGAAAATCTATTTTTTTATAAACCCATGAGAAAGACATGGTTGATAGTTGAAAGCAACTCTTACACACTCCTAGCTTATATTTTTCAAGTTGGAAATGATTGTACCACACGCAATAATGATTGTAATTAGCGTACTCCTCTAAATGTAGACCGTTTATTAAAAGAGAACGTAGTTGGGGGGTGAAATCTAATACAAATTCAAAATTCTGTTAAACACTAGTAATCTGAAAGTCTTCCTGTGTATTGGAAAATAGAATTTTATCCCATTTATCCATAGGATAATGTTTAATGACTTGTTCAGTTAACCCTCAGGGTAATGGAGAATGCCCGATAAACCCAGGTAAGTCTATTATACTTGAACAAATACGTCTTAAACTTAATTTTTGCAGTGATGCGAGAAACATTTCCTGAAAAGATGAAGAAATTCACATTTGCAAAAGAAACTTGAAATTTATAGTTATATTATAAGAACAATCAGAGTATTTTTAAAATTTGAATGTCAAAAGTCGTTTCCGTAATATCAACGTCTCTATCAGATGTTAAGATCTCTTCAATTCTATTGGATAATTGTGTAAAATCAGAATCACTACTAGTTTTTGTTGAAATGGCGGTGTTAAACTTTGGATTTTGAGCAACAATTCTGATTTTATCTCCGTTAACATAGTTTGCCTGGTTTTTAGCTTTACTCAAGCCCCTCTCTAAGACGGCTAGCAAACGATCCTTTTCTGAAAAGAATGCTCCTCCTACTTTTTATCGGTTGGTTGGAATTTCTTAACGAATTTTGATTTTAACAAATTTAAAGACCAAACACCCATTCTAAAACGAAAAAAAAGTGATGAACTTACATTTTTAGGAAGCTTTTTTTGGTATATTTTTCAAATAACATAACTTACAAGCATATAATTTACAAACAGTACATTTCTATTTATGAGGATTTCTATGCATTTTTTCTGGTACAGAAGATCGTTTTTTTAACCTCCTGACTACCTTTTCATGCTTGTTGTATGAAGGAATACTACCTGTACGGCACGCGTGACATTTATAACCGCCTAAGTTGTTTGAAAAAGAATGTTTTACATAATGTCTTTCCCACAAAGTTCGCACGTTAACCACATAAAAGTTATGCGAGGTGCTCACATGAAAAAAAATAATTGTTTTAAAAAAGTAATTTATTATTTTTTACAAACAAGTTTTACAAACAAAAAGCAGACATTTCTCACAGGTCAGAGGGGAGAGAAAATATGAAAATTCTTTCTTTTTAGTTTACACGCACTTCTACTTTTGCAAAATTCACAACAAATATTAACTCTATTTAATAAAACATAACAGTTCCTTTTTATCTTACATATGGTCCTACTTTTGTAAAATTTGCAACAAATATGTTTACGTACATGGTAAGAGAGGCTGTTTGGTTTTACAGGTTGTCAGAGTAAGAGCATATTTTCATCATTTCCCATTTGACTAGTACGAGTAGGTTCATGATAAGAAACTGTACTAATTTGCGGTTTTCCTATTGGTATTAACCTTGCATGTAAAATGAGAAAAAGCTTCTATTTCATGCAATTTCTAACGAACTTTTCAAAGGGTAAGTTGTAATGGTGTGTTTTTGTGATCAATTGTGTAAAAGTTTATGTTTTTACAGATGGAAGCAGTCACTGTAGGTTTTATAAGGTTGCGCATGACCCTAGAGAAGACCCCCTATGCAGTAAGTCTTTATGATATCTGTAAAAGTTTTGTATAAATAATGTTATTTATATTTCGAATCTTTTCAAAACATATTTTATAAAGACTTTACATTTTAAAAACGATCTATTTAAAAATGATTTATTTAAATGATTTATTTATTCCCTCATATAGTCTTTTTATATATGTTTCTCAATAAATCTTTTCTTATAGAATTTCAAATCTCTATCACTGCGTAAATTTGATGTCCTGATTCTACAAGATATTGAACAGAGATCCATTGGTCATTGGATTAACCCATCCGAAGGTATGAAGTTACACCACCCGTTGTAACCCTTTTTTAAGTTAAGTTTTAAGTTATAAAATGAAGTGATTTGCTTTTAATTTTAATTTAACTGTTACTTTTTTACAGTACTCCTCAATAAATTATTTTCAAAATATAATTGTTTTATTTTGGTTCTTCCATCAAAAATTTTTAAAGTGGAAAAATATTAGTTACATAGCGATCAAAAGATGTGTTCTTGAGCAGGCGGCTTCAAAAATTGATGCAGAGCTAACGTCTGTAAAAAATGATTCATAAGTGTTTTTAATTTCAAAGTGAAAAAAATATTACTTACATAGCAGAGAACTATTAGTTAACTCTTGAAAGCGGTAAAAGACTGCTTCAAAAAGACAAGTTGTGAATAGAGGGTGTTGTTGTAAGTAGCACAAAGACTGCTTCAAAAATGTAGAGCTAACGTCTGTAAAAAATATTTTATTAGAGTTTTTATTTTCAAAGTGAAAAAATATCACTTACATAGCGATCAAAAAGATGTGTTATGAAAGCAGCAAAAAGGTTGCTTCAAAAATGTAGAGCTAACGTCTGTAAACAATAATCATACTTAGAAGATCTTCAGTCTGTTTTACATATTCTATAAAAACAACTCACAGGCCAAATTAATTTGATTTTCTTTAAAAAATGCTTTCAAAATGTTCAATGAACTAAGAGGTAGGTATTACAAACCATGAAATTTGATTTTATTTTTTTTTAAATTTTGTTAAAAATATAATAAACTTACCCCTGCTAGAAACACAGTAAAACTATCACTATGGTACGACTAACACGTAGACTTTTCTCGGTACTCGACAGAAATAAACCTTTTTTAAAAAATCTCTAATGCTTTTATATAAAACTTTAAAGCACAGAATAACACGAAACAACCAACATGTTTTTTCATTGGTGTGTCACACCGGAAGTTTTTTTGCAAGATAAACAACGGTGGCTTTTTTCAAGATATCGTCAGAACCATAAGACGTCAACATACTTCCCTTGAGACACACACATACGTAATTTACCTTATTTTAAGAGAGCGTTTTTTTTCTAATAGATTATTTAACTACAATAATTAAAAAATAAAAAGCAGTCCCAAAATACTGGAAGCAACAAAAGTTGGAACTAGAACATTGAATTGAAAAGCGGCCAGAAACTACTCGATTAAAAAAAAACAATATAAATTTATAAAACTGTAAAATTTGGAATATTCTGCCATGATATATGATGATGAGCCAACAATGTGTTCGAAACCCTGTGATGACCGCTACCGTGTCTAATAACGTTCTCCAGCAACAAGTTCTCGGCCTTTTCCTCTTGCAAGGAATATAAGTGCTTTTAGTTTGTAGGAATAATAAATATAACAGACTTTCGTTATTGATACTTATCCTTATAATAGACGATCCTGCTTGGTTCTGTCTATTACAATGCACGGTGCTAGCTCCAAGAAAGTTATACCATCCAGTTTTACCTGTTAAAACAACCACACTAACATTTGCACTATGTCGTACTTGTATTTTAAAAGAAACACCGACTTGCAACCATACAGACAAAGAAAGATGTTTTACAGGCACCTGGACAACTCTGGAAATTAATAAGGCTTTAGAAAAAGGGTACAAAATTTTGAATATAGATGAGGTGTGGCATTTCAAGCAACAAACGACTGATTTATTTAAAGGCTATATCAACGATTTTATGAAAATTAAATTCCAAACAAGTCCTCATACTTATGAAACCAATGAAGCTTACGCAGAGGTAATCAAAGAACAGCTGGGTATTGATTTGGACATTGACAAAATTAAAGTTAACCCAGGCATGCGACAAATTTCTAAAATCTGCTTAAACAGCTTGTGGGAGAAATTTGGACAAAGGCGTAACATGTCTCAAACTGCATATGTGGCGTCTTTAAAAGAATGGCATAACATATTATTAAACCATAAAATAGAGATCTCCAACTGCTTATTTCTCGGAGATGAGATGGCTCAGGTAACTTACAAATACAAAGATTTGTTTTACGAAGATTCTACTTCCACGAATATTTTTGTCGCTTCTTTTACTACTTCAAATGCCTGTCTTAGACTATATGACATGTTGGATCGTTTAGGAGAGGCTCTAATATATTACGATACCCATGGAATCGTATATATAGACGACGGCTCTAACACAATACCAACAGGTTCAAAACTTGGCGACTGGTCTGACGAATTAGGAACCGATGATTATATTTGTATATGGCTATCAACAGGTCCTAAAAGTTATTATTATAAAACCATAAAGGATAATGAATTAACAAAAATTAAGGGATTCACATTGAACTACGAAAACAGTTTGACATTAAATAAAAATTCTATGCAGGACATTATTGAGGGTTTACGTTTTGATCAAATCTCCCGAAACGTTGTATCTAAAGAAATGGAAATCAGAAAACGCGTTAGTAAAACATTTAGAATGGATTTCAAGAAGAGACGTATGATGAATAATTCAAAATTTATTGACACAATTCCATGGGGATTTTAGAGAGTTATAGATTTCACCTTAGACAACACAATTCTGATTTTATTGCGGGTCAATACCTGTGTTAATTTTTTTTGTGTACAAGGGATAAAATGTTAAAGCCTTTGTTAGCTTTATACAATTCGTTGTTGGAAACAAACGCTTTGAGTACCTGTCATAGCAAAGTATTATGTGATATAATCATTCGAAAAACAGGTTTTGAACATTAAATCCTTTTTTTCCTCTTGAAAGAAATATAACTGCTTTTGGGTTGTTAGAATAATAAATATAACTGCCTTTCGTTCCAACTTTTTATAGAGGAACACTTGCAAGAAATATTAATTTTTTTCTGTATATTGTCTTGTTTTTTATTAGAAACACTTGCAAGAAATTTTTATTTTGCATCATATATTTGATTGTTGACTTTTTGTATTCGTCATTATATAATACTGTTGACTTTTATTATATGTTTAGAGATGTTTGTTTTTATTTCAACTTTTTGTATTCGTCATTATATATTACTGTAGACTTTTTTGTATGTTTAGAGATGTCTTGTTTCTCACTTGTATGAATATTAAAACTTTTAAATATTTATAGATCTTTTATAAATAAAGAGAATTACTTAAGAGAGGTGTTTGTTTCCTTATTCCGTAAGGAAAGGCTAGTAAAAAGCCAGTCTCTTTAAAACCTTGTTATAATGGGACACAGAAAAGAAGGATACCTAATAAACTGATGGTGTGCCCTATTTGCCATCCAACTAAATCTTTTAAAAAGTGGGAGCCTTCTGGTAAAGTATCGCCTGATCTACCATATATCCAAAGTACCTGTAACAATTTTTTATTAAAATAATAACTACAACAAAAACAACCTGTGTTCTCATAAGAATATACCGATTGATTTCTAACAAATAATAAAATTATATCTATATTTTATAATATATGCTAATACCTACTCATACTTATGAAATAGTTGTCGCTAAATGTCCAGATTCAGGAAACCACATATTGATAAACTTGTTATTCAGATGCCTAATTAAAATAGCGACGAAGTTTTTATCACTGTCAACAACTGAGATATATAAGGTAAGTAAACATTTTTAATACAGAACAATTTTTTTTCTAATATTTAGCTATAATAATTAAAATATAAAAATAATAATTAAAAAATAAAAACAGTCCCAAAATACTGGAAGCAAAAAAAGTTGGAACTAGAACATTAAATTGAAAAGTAGTCAGAAAATACCTGATTCAAAAAACATTATAAATTTATAAAACTGTAAAATTTTGAATATTCTCCCATGATATATGATGAGCCAACAATGTGTTCGAGACCCTGTGATAACCGCTACCGTGTCTAATTACGTTCTCCAGCAACAAATTCTCAGCATTTTCCTCTTGCACGAAATAAAATTGCTTTTAGTTTGTAGGAATAATAAATATAACAGACTTTGTAGTAGACTGATGTTTTCTCTTTGATGGTTAAAGTTTTGAGTACCTGCCTTAGAAACAAGATTTATGTATGTTAGAAACAAACGCTTTGAGTACCTGTCTTGGAAAAATTGTATGTACCGGTGTAGTTGTTAGAAACAAACACTTTGAGTATCTGTCTTAGAAAAAAGATTTATGTGTGTTAGAAAGAAACGCTTTGAGTACCTGTCTTACAAAAATTTTATGTATGTTAGAAACAAACACTTTGACTACCTGTCTTAGAAAAGATTTGTTTGTACTGACTTCTGTCTTAGAAAAAGTTATATGTGATAGAAACATTTGTTTGTAGACTGATGACTAAAGTTTTGAGCACCTAGAAAAAACGCTTTGAGTACCTAGAAAAGATTTGTTTGTTTCTACCGCTGGCTTAGAAAAAGTTATATATTTATTCCCACTATCACATTTCCAACATTCCTGGTTTATACTTTTTGCTACGGATTTGTTTCAAACCATTTGTAGCAACAGTTTCTAGCATTTGTAGTGGCTTTGTTTAAACTCACCAGTCATTTCTACGGTTGCTGTCGTTTCTACGGCCCTAGCATTTGTAAGGGTTTCCAACATTTCTACCCTTTGCAACGCCCTTACTTCAACCATTTAATTATTTCTAACGGTTCCAGTCGTTTTTACAGGCAACCTGTATCCAACCACCGTTTCTAGGGTTCCTGTCGTTTCTACGGACCTAGCTTTTGTAGTGGATTCAACCATTCCTACCTGCCGTTTCTACGTGCCGTTTCTAGCTTTTGTAGTGGTTCTAACCATTTCTAGCAGCGATTTCTACTGCCCCAGTCGTTTCTACGGGACGTTTCTAGCTTTTGTAGAGGTTCCAACCATTTCCAGCAGCGATTTCTTCTGTCCCCGTCGTTTCTACGTGTCATTTCTAGCTTTTGTAGTGGCTCTACATATTTCTATCTGTGATTTCTAAGGTTCTAGTCGTTTCTACGGGACGTTTCTAGCTTTTGTAGTGGCTCCAACCATTTCTACCAGCGATTTCTAAGTTTCTAGTCGTTTCTACGGGACATTTCTAGCTTTTGTAGTGGCTCCAACCATTTCTACCAGCGATTTCTACTGTCCCAGTCGTTTCTACGGGACGTTTCTAGCTTTTGTAGAGGCTCCAACCATTTCTACCAGCGATTTCTACTGTCCCAGTCGTTTCTACTGGCCGTTTCTAGCTTTTGTAGCGGCTCCAACCATTCTACCGGCGATTTCTACTGTCCCAGTCGTTTCTACGGGCTGTTTCTAGCTTTTGTAGTAGCTCCAACCATTCTACCAGCCGTTTCTACTGTACCAGTGGTTTCTACGGGACGTCTCTAGCTTTTGTAGCGGCTCCAACCATTCTACCAGCCGTTTCTACCCTTTGTAAGGTCCTACTTCAACCTTTCAATCATTCCTAACAGTCCTTTGCAGCCATTTCTACCATTTCTACCCTTTGTAAGGTCCTACTTCAACCTTTCAATCATTTCTAACAACCCTTTGCAGCCATTTCTACCATTTGTGCCTTTTTTAGTCATTTGCAACGTTCCCGTACCAGTCATTTTCAACATTTGTAGTGGTTCCAACCATTTCTCCAACGGTATTCTGTCCGAATTACCCACCGCTCGATACAAAATCCAATGATTCAAGTCGCAATTATCATTCCTCATTTACGTATTTATTTTTTACATTATTAGCTACCATTATCTTTTCAATGAAAACCACATCTTCTTTTATAATTAAAGATTTCCGTGTTTAGAATCAACCAGTCACCGCACTTTCAACCAGTGCTCGAGTTTCGCTTGTATATCGGTACACCAACATGCTATTGTGGTTTCGTTTATCTTTTGTTATTGCCTTCGTTGAATCTGAATTATTTTATTATTTTTAATGAAATGCTAATTACCAAATATTTGGGAACCTATTAATTATTTACGATGCATTTTCGGTACATTTTTTTGCTTAAAATTACCAAATTATCTATATTAAGAGATTTAACGCCCGGACTAGGTGTCCTCGAGGCCCTGGTTTAGCCGACGAAAGCAGAGACTCGAACGAGTTGCCGCTCCCGCGCATATGACCGATACATTTATTTCCTTGCTTAAGTTCAAAATACGTTTTGTTCATCCACTATCCCAATAACTGAATATGTTCTTAAGATGTATTTCGCCACTATCCCGATACAGTATGTGTTCCCTGCCATGGCCGATGCACCCGGCACGAGCCAATCCTTTTCCCGATACTTCGAATGACGTCACGACTCACCACTCCGATGGAAGCTCCCGGCCGATTCCCGATCGCCAGCCAGCTAATTCCCTACGCACCGCCTTACGGCAGCAACCGCGTTCCCGACCCCGCGCACCCTCGACCAACGACCGCCCCCGTTCCTCCCGCGTACTGATGCAACCGACCACCGCTATCCCTACGATGCACCCCCGTTCCCAACCAACGTTCGACGCGCCCCCCCACGCCCGACAGAAGTCCTGACGCCTCCTCCCGGAAGTCCCGTTAGGTTAGCCTCCTTGCCGTTAGGTTCGAGCTTGAGGTTAGTGACCCCGCAGACCACGTGGTTTTTTCTGCCAAGTGTCCCACCCTCTACTGGTGTTGCATATATATAATGATTGAAATATAGGACGGAGTAAAATGATAATTACAGAAGGGAGTTAAAAACATTATGGTGGTCTATAGGCAGTAATATAGAGTGAATTAGTTACATTTATAGAAATTGGTCCAAATAATAAGACAAATAAAAAAGTTTAAATGTATTTAAAAAATGTAGACAATGAATAAAATTAGAGAGGGAGAAAAGGAGAAAGGGAGATAAGAATACGCTAAAAGTTTCAGTTGAATTGTATCTTAAATCAGATAAAAAAGAAGATATGTCTGAAATTAGTTATTAATTTCTAAAGGGTTTTTATTTTAACTCAGTTGAAGTCGGTTCTTTTTTAAATATAAATTATTTTTATAAATCATTATGGTTTCGTAAGAGAAATGCTGTGGTGTGTCACAAATGTAAAAACACAGTTTTGCAACCGAACACCAAACCTTTATTTTAAACATTCAACGCCGTTTCAACAACTCTTAAGTTGTCATCATCAAGGAGTAAATCAAACAAAATGTTTGGTTTACTCCTTTAATGCAGTGTTATAGTGTACAAACTTATATATAGTGGTAGATATAAATAGATTACGATACCGGAAGTCAAGGGCTGTGCCGCCTTTGTAAATAATTGAGATGTTGGAAAAGAAAAGTTTATTTAAAATTAAAGTGAATAAAAAAATAGTTCAAAATTTACATAGGATTACTTACAGTGGAGGTAGTTAAAATGAAAATTTTCACATTATATTCACTTGAGTCTGGCTAATAGAGTCGAAAGGACCAGAGCCATTACACATAAGGCTTATGGTCTAAGGCACCGTTGTAAAAGAAGAAGAAGAAGAACTTCAAATGTGAGGTATAAACAACTTCTCAATGTCTGTGAAGGTCAGGGCAAGTAGTATTCATGTTGGTTTGTTGTATTCTTTAGAGTACGTATATGATCAATGGGCTCAAATTATTATAGAATTCTCTTTGTTTCACAGATATTAGTGGACTTTGTATTGTGTTTTGAAAATTCTTAGTAATCTCGATTGTGACCTTTTCCCTGCCTGTTAAAACTTGAGATCTAATTGTCAAGGTTTTGACTTCTAAGAATCACTGAGCGGAATAATTTGAAACCGCTATCACGAGAATTTTATGCTGGATTCCTAAGTGTGACTTGGTTATAAGTGAATTTGCAGAAAATGTTATCAAAATTCCATTAAAGTCATAAGGGAAAACCTTATGAACTATTGCAATGAATTATAGTTGATATGGCCAAGGTGCCTGGTTCCAAAATTTTGTTGTTGTGTCATAATGTAATTCCTGGTCTCATTTATTTATATATTTAGAGCCTTAGAAGTTCCTTTAAACCAATATAAAATATATTTTCATCGAAAGAAATATTATTAAGACAATTTTTTGTTTTGTTTTTGATGCAATAGATTTTACTGTTTTTGGTTTTGAATGTTCTCTTAATATTAAATCTGTTGTCTATTCTTTTTCGTTTTCTTGATAGACCCTGTATGTTTTATCTTTACCAACGGGATAAACAATCAGATTTTTGCGAAAACCTGCACCTGCAGCGTCTATTTCAATTTTTGCAAAGTTATAGTAACTAAAATCGCATTATTTTCCCGGTTTTTCACTAATATTTTTATTTGCTGACCAATTTTAATTTGGTAAATTTCTGTTTGTAGATAGCTACACCAAATCCCTGAAAAACTACATTTCCCACTTTATAATTTAATCCTAACAAATAATGCCGGAAATATTTTTTTAAAATTAAACACGAGAGGTAGGTAAATAGTTTTCTAATGTGAAATGTTTTCATTTTCAAATCATAAATTCCCTGACCTAAGTATTTAATATCTGTAACTCATTCTATTAATTAATTATTAATCAATTACTTTGAAAGAAAATATTTAATATTAATAATCACCTCCTGTACAATACAGCTCATCTTCAAAAACTGTCGACCCATATGCGTATCTAGTAAATGACATAGAAGGTAACTGCTGCCACCTACCCACTCTAGGATCAAACCTATAACAAAAACAGAAAATCTCCACATATCAACGATTTCTTGTAATTTTCATACCTTTCAAATGAAGATAAAGGATTATCGTTCAAACCTCCAAGGGCGTAAATGCAGTCACCTGAAGAATAGTATATTAAAAGATATGTTTCACAGAAGAATATATCAAACATCCGCAGAAAACTTTTTATTTCATAAATATTTCAAATATCACAGGGGACAATGCTATGTTTGGAAAACTAGTGTTTTAATAGGGAGAACCGCTAATATGATTTCGTATGTCTCGAATAATCCCATTGCGGGGTTAGACCTCCTCTAAATACTTTCTTCTTCTCTGAGCAATTCTTACCCAATTTTTGGGAATTCTTTTTATATCGTTAGTTCATCTTGTAGGGTGGCATCCTATGAACCGACGGCTGCAAATTCAACTAACGCTATATTTTATACTTTTATTTCTCATAAACCTTAAGCTCACTTAAGCTTGGCGGTGTTTCTTATGGCGCAATAAGCCTTAAATTGCCAGAACTCTTGAAAATTTTGTTCTCTAAATTCGCGTCGCTCCAATACTATTCAGTCCACTTTAAGGGACTTTGGACAATGCATATGAATGAAAATTGTGGTTATGTAAAATTCTTAGTCTATTCACAAACATCAGTCACAGTCACGAAATAGAACCGTCAGCGTCAAGTCTCCGTCAGAACAGCGACTGAATACACATATAGCCGTCAGAATTTTTTTCATTTTTTCTTTTAAGTATGCACCCAAGTGCACTTATATAATTGTGATGGTGTGTTCGGAGAATTTCTTGGCTGTTATAGTATTTAAATTTAAAAGAAGAGGAGAAACTGCCCCATAAAAGTAAATGGGGAAAAAAAGTAAAATAAGGAAAATCTATCACGGTATTTCCATAGTTTATTTCGTATAAGAAGAATAGTGAATTTGTAATTTTCTCTGAAATTTCAGAATTAATAACACATAGGTACAGACCACGCCACAAAATGTCGACCATATAGTCACAATTTAAAATAATAATTTGGTCAAGTGCGAGTTGGACTCGCATACTTAGGGTTCCGTACCACCTTCAAGATTCTAATAATGAGTGCATTTTCTTATATTTGCCCTAATATCTTTTAAAGGAAGCGTTTTAAATTTATAAAAAATATACACTTTCATTTTACACACATAGACTTTTTATTTTATCAGCTTCAGGATTCGCTTGATTTGTATAAGAATCCAGATGTACTTAATTTTCTAATTCGGTCCCCAAAAAATAACATTAGAGTTTTATTTTACTAACAAACTTTCAGAGATGCCTTTTATAATCTACTGTCTGACTTTTGAGCCTCTGTAGATTGGAAGAAAAAGGGCAAAATAGGTCAAAGTTTAAATTATAAATTATTAAATCTGTTATTCAAATTATTTAAAAATATAAATAAAACATATTTTTCAAAATTTAAATAGTGTAGTTTCTAAAGTGGGAATTAAGTCGATGTTTAATATTTTTATTAATATCTTTTATGCAAATGATTTAAAAATATGATATATTTGTAATTCACATAGTGAGCCTTTCATCTGATATATTACATGATGAGTTTGAAAATTGAATCTTTATTTTCTATTTAATTGTATAATTTGTCCATAAAATTACTATGGGGGTTTCTAATAATTTATTTTCCGTTTAATTCTTTTATTTGAGGGCCAAATAATAGAATTAGGGAATTTTTTCATATTTTACCTATAAACAAAAAAAGAGGTCTTAGAGTTTGGGGAATAACGGGTAGAATGGGAAATTTTTTTAAAATATTTTTTTAATATATTTTAAAATACTCTTTTTAAAAAAAAATTAAAAATATATTTGTATTCGTCATAATGAGCCCTGGGATTTGATATATTACATGACCCGTTAGAAACAATTATAATTTTTTATTTTCCATCTAATCCTATAATTTGCCCCCCAAAATGAATATTAGGGGTTTCTTCTTATTTTTCCAGTAAAGTTCAGGTGAGCGGCTATACTTTCAGTTTTTCAAATTTTTTCAGTTTATGGTTTCGGAGATAAGGGGGAGAATGGGTAAAAAATTTTATATTTTTGTGAATATCTTTTATTTAATTTATTTTATAAATATGAAAAAAACATATTTGTTTTCTTCATCATGAGCCCTTTTATTTGATATATAACATGCTGGGTTAGAAACAATTTTAATTTTATATTTTCCATTTAATTCTATAATTTGCCCCCCAAAAAAATATTAGGGGTTTTTCCTTATTTTTCCAGTAAAGTTCAGGTGAGGGAGTATACCTCCATTGTTTTTCAAAATTTTATAGCTTATGGTTTCGGAGATAGGGGGGGGGGATGGGTAAAATTTTTTATATTTTTGTTAATATCTTTTAATTAATTTATTTTAAAAATATGAAAAAAATATACTTGTTTTCGTCATAATGAGCCCTTTCATTTGATGTATAACATGATGGGTTAGAAACAATTTTAATTTTAATTTTCCAGTTAATTCTATAATTTGCCCCCCAAAATAAATATTAGGGGTTTCTCCTTATTTTTCCAGTAAACTTCATGTCAGAACCTATAAATCTATTTTTTTTCAAAACGTTACGTTTTATAGTTTCGGAGATTAGGGGGGGGAATGAGTAAATTTTGGTATATTTTCGTTAATACCTTTTTAAATATATTTTTTTAAAATATGAAAAAAATATATTTGTGTTCCTCAGAATGAGATCTTTCATTTGATATATTACATGATGCGTTTGAAATTTTTTTTATTTTTAAATTTTTATTGAGATCTATAATTTGCCCCCCAATATTAATATTAATGGTTTTTCCTTATTTTTCCTGTAAATTTCGGGCAACGTTCTATATTTCCTATTTTTTTCAAAATTTTAGGCTCAGTAGTTTCGGTGATCAGGGGGAGGAAGGGTCGATTTGATACATTGATACCAAATTTCAACCTCTTCCGTTCAGTAGTTTAGGAGAAAATTGCTGTGATGTGACAGATGCAGAAATCCGGAGTGATATTATAAGGGTATCCGTATCTTGTATATACGGAACCCTAAAAATATATGATTGCAACACGTAGGTACATGTATAACACAGAATCAACTGTGTTATTTTAAGAAACTATAAATTTGGAAAATTTGCCCCATCAAGGTGAGAATACGACACGAGGGGTTTTTAAATAAGGGTAGAATTTAAAATTTCTTTCAGTTCTGAAGTTGGCAGTGGATCATGAGAAAGGATTTGGAAAAATATGTATTTTCTACGTTGACAGAGTTTATCGATATTTTGTTAACTTTATTCATATTATTCTTATTTTGTATTTATCATATGTATTAATTTATTCAATAGTATTGCATTTTTAAAAACCGTATACATATGTTTCTTATTCGGATAAATCATAAAGTGCAGGGTGTTTTGAACACCTTCGATGAAAGGACCAGGCACCTTTCTTATGGAAAAGAGGGCACTAAATGTTTTAGGTGGTTTCCGGGAATTCATCCGCGTAGTTGATAACTGATCCCTGCCGGGATCGATGGTAAAATGACGACGTTTCGGCAGAGTCACATCTGCCCTATTCGAGTAACTAGAAGCCAAAGCAGAAGGCTACGAGAATAATGCCAACCGACCTGAAGAGGCCAGATGTCACTCTGCCGAAACGTCATCATTTTACCATCGATCCCGGCAGGAATCAATTATCAACTACGCGGATGAATTCCCGGAAATCACCTAAAACATATATATATATATATATATATATATATATATATATATATTATAAAAAAAATAATCATTCTGCGCTGGAGGTCGTCAGTACCTACTAAACAAAACAAAAATCAAGAAAATCTGTTGAAGCACAGAGGAGAAAATGGTACCGAACTGTTTTGTTACGTATTGATGTATAGATTGTTTTTAAACTCCCTGGTAAGGCTAAGAAACATTACATTCAAGGTACAGTCATTCACTATTGCAAAATTTGGTTAAAGAGTCATACTTGTGCTATCGCATGTAAATTTGTGAATGTCTATTAAGTTCTAAACCCTTGTTTGAACGTTGTATATAAATGGTCCTTTGAGAAGTTAAACATTTCCCTCTGCCCTTATTGCGGTGAACAATGTTTGCCATTGTTTCCGCTCCAGTATTCAATATCAGAGAGTTGCTGGAACACAAATAAATTCACAATTACATTTGAAAGATTCACCCTTTACTGAAATATAAATAGTAAGATAGCATAACTTGTGAGAAATGAATTAGCGCTTAAACAAATTTTACAGGTAAACATATCTTTGAAGAATACTTTTGCCAACAACAATATTTTAAAATAATTTCTTTTACTATTTTTAGAAAGGAGATCCGAGGTCAACTTTCTTAGGCTGATTTGAAAATTCGTTCTTTCAAAAGTTACCTTTCTTTGTTTCAGGGTATCGTGGGGGCCTAGGCGTGAGGAGACATGTCCGTCGCCTTTGACTCATGCTCTGAGGAGGAGCGCAGCTTATTCCGTCCATTCACACGCGAGTCCCTTGCAGCCATCGAGGCAAGAATCGCCGAAGAACATGCCAAACAAAAGGAACTCGAAAAGAAAAGAGCTGAAGGAGAGGTACGTTTGCATCTATTCTTTGAAAAGTTATGATCACTAGACCTACATTCACCTCACATACCACCACGTAATAACGAACATCTCCAAATATTTATTTTTGCCACAAAACGATATACCAACATTCGACAGTTTCGTTTAAACAGTTATGATGAAACCATTCATTTGAATTGGAAATTCCATAATCTGACATTAGGGCTTCCAACATCAGTCGTTTATAAGATTTAAGACATTCAAAAACACTCTACGTAATTAAGAGTAAATTTATCAAACATTTTTAAAGTAAAAAAATAAATCTTATTAGATTTGATAAAGTTAGGACTAATCATACCACTCAGGTTTCACGGCATATTTTCACCCACAAGTTTATCCCTGAAAAGGATCAGGGGATCCTATCACGAACCTCAAAGTTACTAACTTAAATACTAAAATGAGTAAATATCAAATCCAACCGCCCGAAAGAACTCTAGAGGAACCGCTTCCCCTACTCATGTAAATTCAGTATGAGATCGCTCCCGGAAACTCTTTTCTGGATTCACCCAGGGAAAGCAAAATTAATCCATAAGTACATATATTTTTGTGCTTGTTTTACTATTAATTAAAAAGGAATACTTAGTATTTTTGGTATTTTCCTTTGTAGCATATATAGACTCTATATTCTTAGTAAAGACAGTATGAATATTCATAGCATGTGGTTTTTGACAACTAATTTTCTATATTTGGTAAACAGCTCTTCCATCGTAAGTATTATTATCTATAGCGACTTTTTGTCTTATCAGGAACTGCGGAAATATAACTTTTTTATTTTTAACTCGTTTTTACACACCTTTCTACTAGCAAGGGTCAAGTCCAAGCCATTATATAGCAATACATGATCTCATCCAAAGTTTAAGCTCCTTATTGAGTATAGTTGGGTTAGTTTGATGCATGCTAGGGAATAAAACATTGTTAAACGACTCTATTGACACCCCATCAATGCACATATTTTCTTACTATTTGGTTGTTTCATCGCATCTTGCTTCTTTTCTGTCAACTTGAGTCTTTATATAAACAATAATTCGCAGCACGGATTTCTGAAGAAAGATGAACTTTGTAACTTATTTATTTGTTATATCAGTAATCAAGTATTTGTTTGTTTCTTTTTGTACTGTTTTACTATCTTTTGCTAGTTGTTTTTAATGTATATTTTAATATTGTCCTGTTAATAATTTTGTACTGCTTATAATTATTTATTTATTTATTATTTATGTATTGAGCGTGATGACATAGAGAACATTATTTTATTATACCTCGACGACATTCTCGTCATGAGTCATACGACCATCTGCAGAACCTGAACGAAATAATTTCCAGAATTAAGAATGCCAACGTGAAACTCAACCCGAAAAAGTGGCCATGTTTCAAAAAGATGTCGAGTTTTTGGGCCACTCGGTTCTGAGTCAGGACTCCGCACAAACGAAGATAGCAGCCATTATTGATTGCCTGGTCCCGAGAGACAGGAGCTCTGTTCGTACTACAGACGATTTGTTGAGGGATTTGCCACCATTGCCGCACCTCTACATCGAGAGACCACTGAAAACGAGACCTTTCGCTGGAATCAGGCGGCACTCTGTTCATACACAGTCTGGCAAGTTCATCTTAGACACCGACGCCAGCAACACACGTTTGGGTGCCCGTCCTACCCCAGGTGCAAGATGGTGAAGAGAGGGTGATCGAGTACTACATCCCTGGCTTTTCTAAGCCGGAAAAGAATTATTGTGTCACCAGAAAAGAATTTCATGCAATAATCAGCGCTGTGCAACATTTCCAAAAATATGTCTATGGTCGACATTTCCTAATCATAACAGATCATGCCGCCTTCAAATGGCTGTTGGACATGAAGATACCTGAAAGACAACTGACCACGTGGATGGAGAAATTACAGCAATGCAATTTTAAGGTTGAACACCGTGTTGGCCGTTTACATAATAATGCCGATGCCTTGTCAAGAAGACCCGTAGAGTAGTGTGCGGACATTCTCTGAAGACGAAAAAGCGGGAGGGTATCACCAACCGACATATCCGAGTGCAGGCCAATGAAGACTGACAACGGAATACTGCAAAAGGACCAAATGAGTGATTCAGACATTGAACCAATCTCAAAAAGAGAGGAGCACTCAGGCCACTATGGGACGAAGTAGCTAGATACTCGAGCCTCCTAAAATCGTTATGGGCCCAATGGAACTCTCTAAGAGTAGAGGATGGAATGTTAAAGAAAATTTTGGAAAGCAATGACAGCCGAGAAACCAAGTCCCAATTACTAGTCCCACAGAAAAAGGCACCCGTCGTCCTGAACGAAGTACACAATGGGATTACCGGAGATCATCTGGGCATGAATAAAACCTTGGATAAAATTCGCCATCGCCTGAGTGGGTACTACTGGGTAAATTACTTCGAAGACGTCAGGGCTTGGTGTCGGAAGTAAGGGCCCGAATACCCGGACCAAGGGCAGAATGCAGCATTACAATCTAGGTGTCCCATTTGAGAGAATTCCCATTAATGTCGCCGGTTCATTTCCCGAGTCTGAGAGACGGTACAACTAAATTCATATGCATATGCTACACCCAATCAAGAGGCAACCACGTTGGCGACCGTACTAATAGAACAGCTATTCAGGAAGTTTGGTGTCCTGCTGGAATTACATTCAGACCAAGGGCGCAATTTTGAGACGAATGTATTACAGAAGGCCTGTACGATGATGGGAATCAAGGAAACGAGAACAACACCGTTGCATCCACCGTCAGACGAAATATTGGAAAGATTCAACAGAACCTTGGGACAACATCTCTGCAAGGTCATCAGCAATAACCAGCTTGATTGGGATGAGCATATTTCCCCATTCCTGTTGGCTTATGGCTCAGCCGTAGAAGATTTTCTGGTTCTATACATTTTTTCCGTTGACGGCGTTCATAGTTATCCCGTTATCATTTTTCACCATGTGAGAAATAACAAATCACATTTTTAAGCGAAATAATTACAAGTTTGGTGTTAACACTACGTCAGTTATTTTATTGCTTATATAGTATTATTTGCGTGATGTAGTAAGTGATTTGTTGTTGAAATTTATGTCACTTAAAAATCTTTATTGACTAGCTTAATATACAACCAAAGAATTGCAAACGCGAGACTGAGAAAGCATGATGAAGTTTCAGATCAAAACGCTTTCTCGCACCGTCGTTAAATTTGAAAATAAAATTGAAGAAATGTAAATTTACTTTTCTTAAATTTTTTTCTGAATATCAGTGGTGGAATATTATCTAAAACAGACTAATGACTTGTTATAGAAAGTGTATGTTAGTTTATGAAAAACCACAACGTTTCATTGTTTCACAAAAAGTCAGTAGTCAACTGTCGAAATTTATAAATTTTTGTCACTTTTTTGATATGTTTAACAGTTATTATTTCGACAACCATCTTTAAATGAGACTCGCATGGGAAATTTCTTCGAATAAACTTTAACAAGGAACGATTTTTCCTGATTTAGGTGTAATCAGGGATATGTAATTTCTCTTTACGTTCGCGCTTTCTTTGTTTTTTCTGGTGGTGTAATTGGACGTGTTGTTCTGTCAGTCGTAGTGGTGTTGAGTCAGCAACCTGGCATATGACTCTGTGTAGATCAGAAAATTCTGCGAATTTCTGGAAATGACTACGTAAAATAGAAATTTGTTGATCTAATAGTGTGTTTATATCTGCCAATCTTCTTTTTTATTTAAACCGTGGCAAAGTTGTAAGTTCGACAAAGCTTTTGGGATCGTGATTTTGAGCTTTTGTTAGTTAAACTCGAACTTTTCGTTTTAATTGTTCAATGACAGTCTTTCACCAATTAACTATACCGAAAGAGTAACTGAGTAACAGATTTTTACTGTTTAGTTTGGTTTTCAACAGTCGTCTTACCCTTCTATATAACTCTGCTGTTAGGTACTTTTTCATTGTGGAGTGATCAATGTGTTGAGCCTACTTTATTCCAAGGTATTTATAAGTATGCCCTACCTCCATAGATTCAATTGAGGTGCTGTCTCGCAGTTCGTAAGATTCCTGCTGTATTTTGCCTTTAACTATATTAATAATTCGGCATTTGTTTAGGCCAAATTGCACATGGATGTCACTAGACGACCCTACTACTATTTTAAGCATATTATGCAGCTGTTGTTTCGTAGCTGCCATCAAATTTAAATCATTTATGTATAACAAATGGTTTATCTTTAATGATTATACGTTGTTGTGTTTACTGAACCCAAAGTTAGTCGAGTTCAATTTGTTTGAGAGAGGGTTCATGGCAAGGCAAAACGACTATGGGCTAAGAAAGTCTCCCTGGAAATACCCCTTCTGATGGAAACGGGGTCGGTTAGTATTAAACAGTCGGCTTCATTCAGAAAGATTTTGGTTTGCCACATGGAGATGGCATCTTCTAAAACGTTAATAATGAGCCAATCATGTGGAACGGAATCAAAGGCCTTTTTGTAAACCGCATATGCTATGTAGAGATTTCCTTGTTTGGCGTGGGCTTGATTACAGCCAATGGAATAAATTATCAATTGTTCTTTGCACCCCACCGAATTTTTCGCGCATTCCTTTTGTTGTTGAGTAATTATGTTGTTTAGCTCACAATGTCTGTAAAGGCGATGATTAATGCACGATGTTATAAGTTTGTATAAAATGACAAGTGATTGGTCGGTACTTTTCTGGGTCCTGCGTACATAGGTTGTCCTTTGGTAAGAGGTGTGTAGCACCATTCCTAAGGAAGCTAGGCATCTTTTGTGGAAGGGTAATAATGCCATTTATAAGAGCTGTTAATGTTTCGTGGGAGGCGTACAATTTCTTTATCCAGTAATTTTGCAAATCATCTGGTCCTGGTGCTTTTCGGTTATGGAGGTGATTCATTATGTTGGATGTGCCTTCCGTTGTAAATGGTAAATGTTGCATCTTATCACAATTCTGAAATGCAGCCTCCTCCTCATTATTCCAGCTGGCCCTGGAGTTATAGGTAATTGTTGTGGAAAACTGTGTTTTCCAGAATTCCTCGATGTCCGTTTCACTGGGATAGCTAGCGACTTCATTATTATTGATGTTGTTAAGTTTTCTATATAACCCTTTTTCTGATTGCCGGAATAGTATGTTGTCTACTTTCCGTTGGTTACTACTTTTGTACCTTCTCAATCAACTTGTGTAGATGGAGAGCTTTTGTCGTAGACTGTCCACAGTGCTAAGGTCTGATGTTTTCTCCATCCCACTGAGAGTGCATTCGGTTATTGTCAATGTCTTCACAGGTGTTTCTATTCTGTTGTTCATGACACCCCGTTGGTATTCGGTCAGTCTTCCAATATCTTCCAGAAGAAAATTAATCTTCCCATCTAGCCTACTTTGCCAAGGTGATGTTCGAGGTGTTTGTCTAAATTCCGTTTGCTCCTACTTTGTTCTCCAATTGTTCTGCAGATATATATTGCAACACAGTAGATGATTGGGTGTAGCGACTCGTATAACGTATTACCACCTAAAACATAGTTTGGCAAGATAAATTTGTTCAACAAGAAAAGCCAACCAGCTGACCTGCTTGAGAAGATCCAAGCAAGCTCCAAACAGCTCTTATAGAGTACAGTGGAATAGAGCCACTGGCTGTTGATCCTGTGCAACACTTTCTGCGGCCGGAGTTCTCGTTTCACTCCGTTGGTGCTGATAGTACTATTATAATTATTATTAATGGTCGCCCAAAGAGCTAAATTCGACCGGTAATAGTTTGAACGTTATTGAGTTTTTTTTTTGTCAGAATATATGAGATAAATGCGTCCTCTGGCGAAGGGATGTTTAACTGTTATTGAAAATAATGCCATAGTCAAAATCGGATGCAATAGCTAGTAAACAAAAAAAAATGGTTCACAAACACCGAGGAAAAAAGGTACTGAACCGTTATTCCTTTGCCTAGTTATATATAGATAATGTAGTATATACGTCCTTATTATCTAATAACATCATGGAAATTAAATTTAAAAATCTCACCAATAACGGCTGTCTTGAAGCTAGATTTTCTATCAGTCATTTCGTTACAATTGCTCCAAGTACCAGTCTCCAGATCAAATTTTTCTACAGAGTTAAGGTAACTTCTTCCATTGTAGCCACCACATACGTAAATGGAATTGTTTATTGCGCAAATACCTTTGAAATAAAGAAAACGAATTTGGGAAATAGCATTTAATCCTTGTAAATGTTATACATTGTTCTTACCAAGAAATCTTCTCCTTTCTTTCATATCTGCAACTGGATACCAAAGGTTTTTCAACGGGTCATAATATTCAACAGATGATAAATATGATTGTGGTTCATCAGATCTGCAATGTAACAGCATTTTCCGTAAGACAAATTACGAATTACTAAGTAGTTATTATCTAGTAGCTACAAAAATTAGTGGAGAACATTGCTATAGCACTTTTTTGTTGAATGGAAATAGTAAAAATATTTTATGTTAGTTTATAAATAATAACTAAAGCTGTCTCCATTACTAGCTTAATTAAAAAAAATACCAATGTCAAAGCTTAATAAAAAATGACACTGAATCAGTTTAATTTCAATTCTCTAACATTTAATATTCTTTTCGAGGTGTCATTCTTTTGTACGCAAGACCATATATATGATATATAGTGTTTCTGGTCGGGAACCTTCATCAGTTGCGCTTCCCACAATAGATTGTCCTCTCGAACATTTATTTATATATTTGATAGAGTAAGTAAATTTGTAAACGCGAGATGTAAGATCGATATCTAGGATTTTCGAGGAAACTAATTCGAAAATCCTAGATATCGGTTTTACATCTCGCGTCTACAAATCTCTAACATTTATTGAGACAGTCTTTATAAAAATTCCACTTTCTAATATATTTCAACGACTCTGTATATGGTTATAGACCACTTATAGCATTCACTAAAATTTGCTGAACCACCCTGCATAACTATAAAAAGATGTAGGTATGTCAACAACAATTTAGATAGATTGGGGTACATTTCCTTAAATTTTCTGCAATTTTGCTACATTGTCCATGAATCAGACGAAGATTAAGAGAAACTTCCATTGAATAGTTATTTCCCTCCTATTTAATCGTTTTCTAGTCACTTTCCTTACGATATGCACAAATGTATCGAACCAATTGTCTAAATTTGACTAATGACATTTCTCGTTAAAATATTTTAACGCTAACTAGATAAATATCCCAAATAATCCAATTACTACATAAACTTGATTTTATTTCCGATTCCTTACTATTTAGGTATAGGAATATTATATACCATTTGAAAGGGATTGATTGTCTTTCAGGTTAGTTTGTAACATTACATTTTTGCCGCAGAGTTTAACTAGCAGTGTATTCCATAAACCCGTAAAAGAACAAGTAAGCGACGAAATATCTGAGGTTCGAATTATGCAAAACGTATTTGAAATAACCTAAACTGGACATTGGATGTGTCATTTATCTACAATAACTGTTTTCTCGTAACTAAAACACGAGTATTGACTTCGAATATTAACACCAACGGATAGGATAAAATTATCTTCAAACGTAAACACTTACCTTTTTTTTATTATTCTGTAACATTTTTGTTATTGCGATAGGCTTATTGGGTTTTTCGTATTGGAAATATTCTCGCTTTGTATTTGGTATTTATTTGTTTTGATGTTGAGTTATTCTAGGTTAAGATCGTTGGTTAGATTATCTTGACGTTCGAGGCGATTTTGCTAAAGGCGGAATCACACGTTCTAAATAGGTTAATGGCATTGAGGGTAAGAAGAGGTAAAAAAGTAGAGTCGAGCACGGGACATTTCGAGCATAGATGTTGTGAAATGTCGTAGAAGAAGAGCATTGTATGTAGGGAATTGTAGGGAATTTAAGACGATGTTAGTAGATTTGGATAGGTTGGTAGGATTTGTAAGATGTCAGTTGTCGGAAGGGGAGTCGGCCGTTGACCGTCCTCGTGGAGGTTGTTGCCTGTTGACCGTCCTAGTGTGAGGATGCGTGTAGTACTTGGAAAGAGAGGTTATGGTGAAGTGTGATAGATGTCTAGAAGTGTTATCTGAATTTATAATGGCAATTTTGTGCCATCCATGTTTGGGATTTAGTTGGATACACTTTGATCGTTGGTTCCGTTATTGGATTTGTGATATTTTTGGATTTTAACGGAAACCATACTCGTGTGAGGATTTAAGACAAGTTCATCACTCACTCTCTCGTGGATCTGTAGTTTCAGCAACGTTTAATTGATGTTTCCATTGGCAGTTTGGTGATATTTTTGGAAATTAGTGGAAACACGTTCCCATTTGTGAGGATTTGATTGCTGAATATTTGCATGTACTCCCGTTGGCCTTCCTGGACGACTTACTGGTCAACCACCATCTGAACATCGTACGTAAGAACTTTAGCCCATCCAAGACCTTGTTTTCTTCAGTGTATGGGGCTATCAACTTCACTTAGTTTGCCGAAGTTTTGGCAACTCTTGTAATCGAGTTCCATTTTGGTTTATTGGGAACCGGAATCGTTGGTTGCCATATAGCAACGACGGCGTTGTGTCGTCGCATTTGAACAAGGTACCTTTGTAATTTGTTTCAGTGTATTTGTTTTGCTCATAATTTGCTTTTCACATTAAAGATAATTGATTTATCTGAATAACATTTTGAACTTATTGAATTTAATAAAGAACCTGATTATTTAGTCAAACTTTTGACTGTTAATTTGCTAATATAAATTTGATTTTTATGCATCTCCTATAGTGTTAAATTTTGAATATCATTTCAGGATTACTGTTTTATTGGATATTGATAATATTTGGTATTTTGTAAAAGCGCCGTGAGAGCTCGAAACGTCGACTTGTTAATTGAATTATTTTGGATGTTTTAAAGATAATATTTGTTTCTAGATTTATGAAATCATTATTGATTTTTCTTGAAGTTTAAATGTAATTAAACACTTTTGTCAGTAACTGAATGTTTTTGGCTTCAGATTTCAGAATAACAGTACAGTTATTGAATTTGATATAATTTTGAATTATTCACAGTTTAGATGTCATTATTGACTTTGATATTGTTTTGAATATTGCTCGTTTAAGTAACTCATCTCTGATTTAAGATATATTGGGCATACGGATCACACCATTTGAATATTTTGATTAATGCTTTTGATAACATTTGTTTATTTTATCTAGATTCATTTGATCATTAATTGATTATTACATTTGTGATTTTGGTAATAATTTGAACTTAGTGTATCAGGTATGTAATGTTGATTCTTGGTTGAACTATAGATATGTGTATGTAGGTACATGAAGTTGGCTACAGGTCGACTGGTGTTTGATATTTTTGCAGGATTTTATTGAAATAATTTAAATGTTCATTAAATTATTTACTTATGAAGAGTTTTATTGAAGTAGGTTTGTTGTGACGTAACTGAGGTTTTATTAGCCATTGGGCCCTTATCTATAGGTTTCTTGTAGCCGCCGAGGATTGGTAGGTTATCTTAGTCGGCTAGCTGGGGTAAAGAGGCAGAGAATCTACCTGGCGCCCTGAACATCTTTATATTGGAAAGTTAACTAACAGTTGGCTTGGCCCTTGTTTGTTAACCCACTCCCGTCTCCACTGAAGCTGCCGTGCACCCTGATGTGTCAACGTTTACCACGTGGGCCGTAATAAGGTGGTAGGTTAGCCATTACATCAAGGCAATACCGACGTGTTTTTGACATTACAAGTTGATAATATACAGGGTGTTCCATTAAAAAAAATCACTTTTTAACATTTTTGTATCTAGCAATAAGTTCGCGAATTTTAAGACACCCTGTACAACACAAAACAAAAACAGTGGTAAACTACTCCCAAAATTTTAAGTTTATATAAATTCAAATACCGCCGTAACAAACATTTATTTGGAGCGATGTTTTGAACAAAAAATATAGAAAACAATTAATAACTAGAAAACCGTTATGGATAGGTATAGAGAAGTATTAAGACAAAATAATCAGAAAGTAGTTACGAATCCAAAAATGCTATCATATAAAGGGTGTCCCATTTAATATATGAAAAATGTTACTACTTTTTGTTATATGTGGCAACATCGCATCGTTGAAAATATTTTTCATCGATAGATCTGGAGCAATTACTTCGGTAACCGAATTTTCAGAAACATCCCATGTTTCGCTTTCCGTAAACGTCTAAGTCACCATTGACCGTGGGACACCCTGTATTATATGTGAGGAATATCACCCATAAGAGTCTGAGGAACAAAACGCCTTTAGAACAGGTCAATCAACAACTGAATTCTATCGCTCCCAATTCACAGAGAAGAAAACCATAACATCAAACCTACTGGTGGTTGATCTGCAGAAAGCAAAAGACACCGTACCTGTTTCAAAGCTTTGGGAAAAAACTTTATATTTATAAATATAAAGACATTGACAACGAAGTCAGAATAGACTTTGAAACATTTGGTTTTCCTTCAATATACGTTGTTTTATTTCGATTGTGGTGTTATTGCCCAAAAAAACATAAAAGTAGTACACACTAGGTGCCACCACTCATTGTTGGTTTGGTGTAGTCTTTTTTTATGAAATCATATTTGAGTACCTAAATAATTTACACACTTATAAACATAAAACATAAACATAAACATAAAAAAATAGATATTAAATTACTTTCACTTGGTAAGTGATAATCTCAGGAAAAATGTTTATATAGCAAACTTGTGAAATTTTGAATTCAACTAACATTTTGTGGCAATATCAGGAAAATACTTAAGATTTGAGAAAGATTTAAATATACGAAGCAGTCTTTCTGCCATTATAATTCAGTTCAGACGCTGGAAGCAGCTTGTATTTTGTTATTTCCTACCTAAACAAACTCTTAGGTAGTCTTGGAAGGTGTTCTATTCGAATACTAAGTTCGTGTATTACTTACTAAATTTTGAAATGCAGTTTTCCTCAATCACAAATTAAAATGTCTAAATACTGTATTAAGGTATATTCTACCTCCAGAATTAACAGGTTTACATACCCGCCTGCGACATAGACAAGTCCTTTAACGCTTACTGCTCCGCATCCATTTCTTGGGCAGTTCATTGTACTCACAGAAGTCCAGCTATCAGTATCTGGCACATACACCTCACTGTTTCGGAGACTTTCACCTGAAGGTAACCGCGAATGAGTCCAACCTCCTAATGAAAAGGTATTATTAAAAAAGGTCAATGCAGTATTTACACAGATGTGAAAGTAAGACAAAACTACTATAAGCAGGGGGATAAAATAGATATCCTTAGTTTACTGTATATAAATGACGACAATTTTCTGCTATTTTTAAAACTAACAATGATTCAGGTTTTCAGTCCACACAATTATGATCTTTCGTTTGATTTTGAGTCTCACGTTTGAGTTTGGTGTACGTTAAAATAATCAATAGTGCTGAACTGCATCAGTGAGTAGTTTATAAAATTGATTTTGAAAACGAACTAACTTTTCACTAACATGTATTTATAGAATTAAAGTTTTCTTTAAGCATATTGTAGAAATTTCCATTAAAAGTTATTAATATAACTACCTGTAAGGTTCTAATACTTCGAATTTGTTAATAAAAACGTTACAAAATGTGTTCAAAAATTAAATTATCTGAATACGATTTGATAAGTTTATACAGAGGAAGTGGCCCACTGGTTGAGAGAATGAATTCAAAATTTTAAATAGGGGAAAACTGGACATTATTATTCCGTTCAGCCATGTCCATCTTGAGTTTCAAAAATCTAGTTACTGATTCGTAATCAGCGACGCAAAAATCCCTACGCTACTAAAGTATCTTTGACAATAGGCATTTGCGCCATCTCGTGTTTTATTTGTGGAACGCTGGTTCTGTCAAGGCCGTAATTTATGTTTGTTGTGTTATAGATTAAAATTTAGTTATCCCATAAAATGGAAAGAAAAACATCAAACCGAAAGTGGGGTGTAGTTGATTTAGAAAATACATCAAGGAAAAATAAAAGCTTTGTCAGAAAAGGGAAATTGCGCGAACCGGCATATTTGCACAAGGGGTTGTTTCAAAAATCTATACAAAGTTTCTGGAGCGGGAAACTCTAGAAAATAGACCTATGAGAAGTCATCGAAGAGTTACTACAGAACTCCAGGGCCGATTCTTAGATCAAATAACAACATCCCAACATTTTAGAGTGTCAGTGGAAACTATAAGGAAGACACTTTGCAGTCGAGATTTATGCAATAGAAGGCAGTTAAAGGTTCCACAGATATCGCCACAAAATAAATAATTGGTATTTGAAACATCAAAACCGGGTAATTGAAGATTGGCGAAATGTGCTGTTTGCGGATGAGATCAGATTCGGCCTACAATTACACGAGTCAATAGAGATTTTTGATTGACATAAAATTCATGAGCAAACCGCATTATTAAAATTATTCGAGTGTTAAAAACCCCAAAAATATGGGGTATTTTCGTTTTATAATAATTTATAGTGTAAAAAGTAATGATCTGTCCATAATGCCGTGTATAGAAAAATTATAGAGAATCAGAAAATCTTCAAAATGAATGTTTATAAATTTGCCTTCTAATGATAGCTTATAACGTTGAGATTAATAACGCTGAAGGTCGATATTGTACGTAAAGTAGATTTTGCAGAATTGCAATTTAAATAATTTGGAGAAATATGATGCAAAACGTATCGTATTAACCACTATAGTTCGATTGCGATATGCAAAATAAATTTTGAAATCTCATACAATTTATGTTATAGTGTCGTAAAATGTATTAGTACTGCTTGTGAATTTTTGGATAAACAACCGACTCTTATTTCTTCTCCAATGTCTTGACAGAGGCCGATCCAATCAGTGGAAAAAAGTAAACTGTATACAGGTAACCATAAACTTAATTAACCAATGGAAAATAGACCAATATGGGCAGGTAATTGTTATGTAAGTAAAAACCTAATAAACTGCTGAGAAAAAACATATAATAATATAAATCACCATAATTTTCATGTCTAGACAGATTGACGTAGAATTTGTGAACTTTTGAAAATATCTTTGGTATATTCCGATCGAACTAGTTGCGTTAATATGGTGTGATGTGCAAAATAAAGCTCTAAATTATTTAAATTAAAATTCTTGAAAAACTGCTTACTCAGTAGTATCTATTGTGAGCCCATATGAACTTAACTTCATGAACTATAGTGTTGACGATGATTAATATTCCAATGTTATTTATCAGAATATTTCTAAAAAATACACTTTTGACCAATTTTTCTGAGTTTACTCTGTAAATAATGATCCAATCAAGATGTATAAACGCTCATTAAAAATGATTTCTAATTTTCTACAACTTTTCTGTAGACCGCAGGGGCGGATCCAGGATTGTCATTGGGGTGGCTTGATGTAGTTGGGGGGGGGCTTGACGTCACTGAATGTTGATTTTAGCACAATAAACACTAAAAAAGCATACCACTTAGATGATTTTTGGGGGGGGGCTTCAGCCCCTTAGCCCACCCCTTAGATCCGCCAGTGGTAGACGGCATTACGATTCCATCATTACTTTTCATTATAGAAGCAAAAAACAAAAGAATTTCTTATTTTCGCCGGTTTCTATTACTCAATAAGTTAACTTCTAAGAGTTTGCTGTTAAAATCTTAGCAATTATTCTCTATAAACTGTTACTGACGTGATAGTGTAACCGAATTGTTGTTGAGTTTTATCTGCGAAAATGAGTTCAGTTTTGCTCTATAAACTGATGTAAATCAGATGATCGACGAATTCGTGTACTAAAAGGTCATAGGAGACAAGCTAGACGCGTGCTGCTCAATCGGTCCCTAAAACAAAGGTGGGACTGTAAAATTTTGATTTGATAACATAAGTGAATTAATGTGCATCCAATTAGACAAACTCTAAAGGGTCTGAGGTATGTTGAATTAGTGCTACAACATGTAGTCAGCCTTTGAAGAGGTGCTTTCGGCAATTCTGTCCTATTTACACATTTTGACATACCAGCAGAACTGTAAGAAATTGTTAGAAATTGTTGAGAGGAGTAAGGTGTGCCCTGCTGATTCCTCGAATCTAAATCCAAGTGAATACTTGTGGAGAAATATAAGAGGTCGTCAAAACAACCCTAGCAACGTAGAGTAGCTCCTGGAAGCAGCATTAGAGGAATGGAGAAATGTTTCCCAAGAAGAAATTATTAAGGTCATAGTGCCATGCCACGTCAAATTCGTTCTTGCATTGACTATTAAACTACCAAAATCGTATTATTACTCCTCAGATTTTAGTTTTTAGATAAATTAGTTTTTCGCGATATTCACATTTTTTTATTTATGTAATATTAACTTAGTTATATATATGACCAATGCATTTTAAAATAAAGTTTATTTGGATAACCAGTTTTTTATTTTAAAATCATTTATTATTATTAATATTTAGTTTTCTTATAGAGTTTTTAGGTGATTTCATATAGTTTGGTTGTGTCGACAATAGTTTGTGCGAACCAACAGAAATCCTACTTTAGTTCTGTGTTTTATCGATTTAGTTGAAACAGAAATTGAAAAAGCAACAATCGAATTTCGGTATTTACCTTAATTTACAGGTACTGTATATACGCGAACTCCTGAGACACACACTACTATTTAACCGACTTCCAAAAAGGAGGAGGTTATCAATTCGTCCGTACTTTTTTTTATGTATGCTCATTGATTAATCCAAAAGGAATCTTACAGAAAGATACCATATAATTTACTATAATTTAAGATTTATGGGTTTCCAGAAAATCAGAAAAAGCAGTAATTAAGGCACTACATTTCAGTGAATTTCAATTTATCTACACTATTCTCTCTAAAACGTCTCAACCAATTTGAATATTTTAAATTGTATTCTACAAAGAAAAACGGTGTGTATACGCAGTAAAAATTATACGAAATCAAGCTGGAACATAGCTTGATTTCGTATAATTTTTTATTGCGTGAACACACCGTTTTTCTGAAAATCGTTAAAATATGTCCAAAAAAAACGGTAAACATCAATGTAAATGTCAAATTTTCATCATAAATATCTAGCTTAAAAGTCAAGTTATGCCATGAAAATATATCGTATAGGGTATTTGTAACGGTTTTCATTTTATAGGGCGTGACTCGAATAAAATGGCACAAATTATTCCATTAGTGCATCGAAAAGAAAAATTGTTAGGTGAGCGATCTTTAGTGCACGGTATACGGTGGTAGGTGTGAGCAGTTGAAATATCGGGCGAAGTAAAATTACAGTTAGACAGGTGAGTTCAAAAAAATCAAATAAATGTGATATTGGGTGGTACTTAAGTAGTTCCATATTATGGATGGATGGTTGAAATATAAGAATAGAAGTAAGGATATTCCAGGTATAAGGCAGGGGGTTCAAAAAATGTTTGAAGCAGTTGCATATACAGGAAGATTGAACTATAAGGTTGAGTGGAATTATAGTTATACAGCGTAGTTACAACTGTTATATAGTGTCGAACATAAGGGGTGAAGTAAAATTATAGGTATACAGTGTGATTTAAATAATAGAATAATAGAAACAGTCAATAGTTAATCCTTTACAGGGCGGTTGCAACATCGTGGAGAGTGAATATACAGGGTGATTCACAAAATGATAGAGAAATAATTTATATTGGGTGACCAATACACAGAAACATATACAGGGTGGTTGCAATATAGGGTAAATTAAGAATGATCATTATTGATCTAATTTGAAGGTTACAAATGTGGCTTAATTATGTTCAGCCAAACACGACTTACCTTAAAAAAAATTATTCTGTTATTATTGATATAATTTCACCCATTTAAGACCCTCAAGGGGTTGGGCATAGGTGTATAATTATATGTATTCGTCAGTGTTTATTAAACGAACCAATATTAAATAGTCATCCTATTTTATATAACTACTAAATATTTAATTTCCGGGATATACACTCTTGGGTTTCAGTCAATAATATCATGAATAATTTGTCTGTCTACTGTCTGATATAATTCTTTATTATATTTTAAATAAAAGTGAGGGGATTAATCGTTAGCCTATAAGTTTTATACGTGTCTGGGAGTGAGTTATAGATCTTAGTGTGTAAATATGTGTAGACTCGTCGACCAATGGATTTCTGAACAAATGGTGTGTGTACTTATTAGTTTTTCTTTACCTCTTGTATTATACTTGTGAGTTTGTTTTTTCAAGTTTGTGTTTCTATTTCTATGTGTGAATATCAATATATTCTAAATATACAATTAGAGTTACACTTATAGTAAGTGGTCCAAATAATAAAAGAATTAAAAAATATATGGATAATATAGAAAACATGCAAACTAGCGAGAGAAGCAGAGTTCAGAATACGCTAAAAAAAGAATATATATCAGAAAAAATTTATTGATTGCACACGGTTTGTAAACGGTTTTTATTTTAAGCCATTTGAAGTCGGTTCTTTTTTAAATATATTTTTTTTATGTGAAAACAGAAATGATAGTAAGTGAATTATTGATTTTTGAAAAACATACCTGCAATAAAAATGTATGGCTTAATCTTGTAGAAAATTCTTAAGGCTACCGAATCTGTAGTGTAGCTTTTAGCGTCTTGTACAAATTTCATGCACTCTTCATTTTCTGCAAGAACACCATCATTCTCTATATTTGTCCAAAACTTCTCACTGACGAGGGGAAATCTGACACAATGCAGTAACTAAAATTAAAAAATGATTTCTCTCTAGACTAATGCTTATTGTTTTAAATACTTACGTTCAATAGGTGAGTTTTTCTGGCGAGTAATTCATGATTAATCCATCTCGTTATAGCAATATACACATCGTCTTCTTTACTAATGTTCAATTGATTGCTAATAATCAATTCCTTGACCTAAAATATATTTTTATCAACGATTATCGGATGAATTGAAAACAATACCTCAAATTAGTTAACCATTCCGTAAATTTTAAACCTTTTTTTGTCTATTTTCATTTTATTTGATCGCTAAATAAATTCCGACATCCAGGAGTTTCAAGAAAATCTAGCTCACAGAGACTCCAAATCAGGAGTCATACAGTGTGTAACGCCGTTTCCCTGTGATTCCTAGGATAGAAATCACCCGAAAAAATTCATAGGTTCACTAAGAAATTGCGATACGAACTCATTTTGATTAATTTTAAATTTTTTTTTAAATTTAGGCTGCCGTCGCCCGGTCCCGTGTACGGCCAGATCGCACTGCGTTGGATATACTTTTCTAGGCATGAGAGAGGTACCAAGTGCGTTTTCTGGGAGGATTAGTTCACCGAAGCCGCAACGTGGACCGCATACCAAAAATCTGATGTCGTTAGCAATTTTCATCACAGAGCAAGCAATAACATTTAAAGCTCCAGACACCTCAACAATGGCGTCGTGGGCAGCGAGCCCTTCCAATTTATTTAGTGTTAACACAAATGACAGACCAGTCAGTTCTGAAATCTTTGCAGCGCATTATTCTGAAAAGCCCCTTCTAGTGTTCAAGGTGGTACCGACTGCTGTACCACCTAAAGCCAACATATACAACCTTGGCAATATCGCTTTGACTCTTTCAACACAAAATAATCAAACCCAGTAGCGAAACTCTCCGTTACCGCCAGATACTTTCTTTGCACATATGCGACAAAGCCATTAATTTGAGAGTAGGTTCAATGAATCACAGAATTATGAAGTATTATAATATTATTTCGAAGTTAAAAAATGTACCCTATCCTCAGAATAAAAGCTACAAAAATAATCCTATTATTCACAAAGAATCCGTTACTTACATGTACACAATATTCAACTAGATATCAATTATCATACATAACCTAACTATGAAGTAAAATTTATCGTGTTTAAAACAAAACAGTCCAAGGATCGCCTTACTAGCACTAGATATTATAAGATTTATTTATTATTCACAATTGCATTAGAACGAGGTATACAAGTAAGGTCAGTTTGTCAAAAAAAATTGAGAATTAAAATGTACTTTAAAAAGATTGTGAGTTGGACCTATTACTTCCACACCATTTTAAGTAGAAATTTTGGTATATCAGAGATATGTAAACACAAACCGTTATTTTCACACGACTTCTGATTCATTTTTTTACTCAAATGCCTCTAAAACCTTTTGCAAATATGTTCCTCTTTTAATACGAACTCGTCCTTATATTTAATTTAAAGTTACCGCCCGGATATTGTTACTATCAAAGTAATGCCCGATTCTGTTCAAGGTCACGAAATCTTGACCCCAAAACATCAAATATCCTGACAAGAGTTTCGCTTCTGTGTTTGGTTATTCAGTGCTTTCAATGCCTGACCCAGGGAAAGGGGCACGGCATCTTGCGTGTGGGTCCTACCGATTTTAATAATGTCCTTGAACTCATCCTGCTTTTTCTTTAGGGCTTCCTTCAACTGCTTTAAACCTGGCATTAAGGTGTGTTCGATTTTAACAGCTACTGCGATATACATGGCAGTGGGGAATGTGTCATTTGAACTTTGACTTTTATTTACGTGATCATTGGGGTGAACTGCTACTAACTTCGTTGGTGTTCATCGTGGTTTAGGTACCAGAACCATTTGCCAAATAACTAACGGGAAATGGCCACAAATAATTTTCCAGATATCAGTTCGTCGGCAGCTTTAGATAGCATCGGCCAATTTGGAGACAAGTCCATAATCTTTCTTCACAACAGCTGGGGTTTTCTTTAAATTCCCATAGCTGTTATAACGGGGATACATAATTTAACTATAATTAACTGTTGTCATTTAAAAATCTCCATGAATGTACTGAAGGTATATTAATTTTTTTTCGACATTTTCAAAGTTTTTAACTTTTATATTATTCTAGATGAAAATTAAATTTAAGCAACACTTGTTGCGGTCTCCCGGTTCCTTTTTCGGGCATATCTGTACCACAGTTTAATCTACCAGTCAATATAGTAACTTTTATGTGTTTAAGAATACATCATTTAGCAGTTGTTAAATGTTGTCAGTGAAAAATCTCTTCTGTATGGACTGTTGGTTTATTAACTTTTTTTCGACGTTTTCAACGTTGTATTTTTTACTGTTTTATTGCACATTTAATACTTTCGGTCTGGCAATTTTGGAATTTCCTACCACCCTCTCCTTGCATGAACTTTGACTTTTTAAGTTACCGACTTTTGGACAGATCAAGAAACATTGCAGTAAATAATATTAGTAAGAGAGTACTAGTAGTAGTTTATGATTTCCGATTTTGAAAGAATGCAAAGAAAAATAAAAGAACCAGAGTTGCGAGTGGAAAACGTAGCAAAATATCACTTAAAATATTCTCTATTGATTGGCCTAATATTCTAATAGGATATTTGACCCGTAGGATTTTTATAGTTTGTGCTCTTAATCTGTAGTACCTGGACGACCGAGCCTCGCTCGTGATTTGGATATTTTACCATGTTTGCTATATACACATATTTTTTCTGAGAAGATTTCTATTTGAAACTCCGCACTTATCTAACGTATAGTTTAATTTCTATGATTTTATTATTTTAATTGTCTTAAACTTATCTCAAACATAATTTCATACAAAAAGACTACATCAAACAAAAATTTTTTATTGGGTCTATTATGCAAAGAGTGGTGGTGCCCCCTTTTTTACTTTTTAAAATACCCTTACAGGTTATTTAAAGTAATCACTTTTAGAGTTTGCAAACAATATTAAATAAATCTTCCAAAAATGCTCGGACTTAAAAAATATAAATGTGTAAGTTTGTGTGATAATACCTTACTTATGAAAAATATTTTACTACATGCTTTCCCCTTAAATCCAAGCATTTGTCATCATATCTTACTATGATGGTTAAACCTAACAAAAACACTTTTTAATAAAACATTTAAAAAAATATATAACCGACTTCTACCTATAACTAAAAAGCTAAAAATAATTATAACAAAATACAACTCTAGCAAATAAATAACACATTCAATGTTGTTAGGTACTTACCCAGGAAGTAAAAAATGTAAACATTAAACGGTGCTCATTCTGTACAAATTAATTACCTACCAATCTAGTATATTTTGAAGCCGGTGCCAAGCAAATCTAAAATCCTTCATTGCATACTTATCTACTAATTCATCAAACTTGATTGTTGCTTGGCACCGACTTCAAAAATATACTAGATTGGTAGGTAATTAATTTGTACAGAATGAGCACCTTTTAATGTTTAAATTTTTTACTTCCTGGGTAGGTACCTAACAACATTGAATGTGTTATTTATTTGCTAGAGTTGTATTTTGTTATAATTATTTTTAGCTTTTTAGTTATAGGTAGAAGTCGGTTATATTTTTTTTAAATATGTTTTATTTTCAACTTTTTAGTTTTTTTTTAACTCAGATAGTTTTCATTCTTTATTTTTTATTTTGTATGTATTACCTTAATAGACAGAACCAGGTAACATATCACAATGGTTAAGACTGAGTTACCTGAATACCTTTTCAAAAAGTTAATATACAGACAATATGTTCACAACAGATTGATAAGACATAGCTTAACACTCACTATGCCTCACCATCGGACCGCACTGTTCCAGCGAAGTTTTACCTACAATGCGGTGAAACTATTTAATAAAAAGATTTTTGTGATTTGTCTATTTAATGTTTCTTCCTGTGATATGTCTTAGTGTTGTAAGTTTCCTACAAGGTTAAGAGTCAGAGTAGCTTTAAGCTAATTTTCGCCTTGTAGGGGCAAAGCTTTATTTTCTATTTTGTTTTCTTTTATACATATATTTTTTTTCTGTAACCTGTTTTTCATACTTCATACTTTAAATGTAAATGCTTGTATGCTTTGCTAATAAAGACTATTTATTATTATTATTAATGATACGTTCTCATTTAAATTGACAGGGAAATCTTTACGAACAAAATGTACTAGTATGCGTTGACTTATTAAGTCCAAAATGTATATATGCCTTATGGACTACGCCATGTAACCTTTTTTCAATTTTTTTGACAACCCTGTATAACTATAGATAATTCCACTTCTGTAAACTATAGGACGGAGAAGAATCCATCCCATATTTACGGAGTCAAATCCATCCGTTCAACCATAGTATATAACTCCTTGTGAGCTAACCCATAAATATTTCATTTTTAACATTTTATATTATCGCCATGTGTCACATTAATTCCTCTCCACACTTTATGTAACTTCTTATGGGCTATAAAAGAAATAATTTTTAATCACAATGTGTAAATATAATTCAATTCCAGCATATATTTCAACCATCCTGTATATGATTTGCTTATGTCCACATCATATACAGTTTTTTAATCACCCTATATAATTTCAACGTCAAGTCCACCCTATATTCCAACCATCCTGTATATACGGCTGCCTACGGACTACTATCATTCTACTCCGTCCTATATTTCAATCTTCATATAAATGCAACTCCTTCTACCACTTTACTTTGTGATTTTGTTTGCTATAACTAAACACCCTGATTGTTTTCTGAATGTTATTTGTGGCATCTTCTGGTTTATTTTAGATTTTCTTGGGAATAATACCACATCAGAGTTCAAACTTGTGTATATTTTAAAACCAAACGTTTCAAAATCCTGTCGGATTTCGTTTTCAATGGATATAAATTTATAAAGTAAAATTGAAATATATGACAATTATTTTGACAAATATGTTTACGTTACTATGGAATTTCTTTGATTTTAAATATACAGGGTGCACAAGAAATTCCAAAGATCATTAAATCAAAAAAAATTTTTCAAGTTGGAAGAACTTGAAAAAATTGTCTTCAGAATTTATTTGTGGCGTTCCTAGGGACGACTTTCTTTTTAAGATAGTGCATTTGCCAAAAAATGCGATCAAAGAATTCTGATAATTCAGTGATCCCATTAAAGTCATAAGGGAAAACCTAGGAAAAAACCTCATGAACTATCCCGATATAGGGTTGTTCAAAAGGATATGCCCATTGTTAATTTCATCTTTAATTATCGGCAACCAGACATGACTGAAATCTACGGAAGTAGAAGCGATGCAGTCGTTTTCATTTAACAGAATTAAGGCAAATTCTTTTAATTTTCGTTTTGTGCAGTGTTCTTCTTTGTGTAATATTGTTGTGTTTTGAAATTGTATTTTATGGCCTTGGTCCCAAGCATGTTCACAAATTTTTGATTTTTCGAACTGACGTTTCTTTATGTAATTTTGATGTTCATTTATTCGAACATTAAGAGGTCTAGAGGTTTCTCCAATATAAAACTTATTACATTCACAAGGAATCTTATAAATGCAATTTTTTGAGTTTTGCGTAGCGTTTTTTGGTTTTGTTTTTGTTATAATAGATTTAAGCGTATTTGTTGTTTTAAATGTAGTTTTGATGTTAAATTTGTTGCCTACTCTTCTCAATCTCTCTGACAGGCCCTGTATATATGGTATTGTTGTTGTTATAATGTGGTTTTCCTGGTTGTCAGTATTATTAGGTGAAGTCTGGTGTTGGTTGTCAGTTGTTTTGTGCTCAATTTTATTTAACTCTTTGTTAATAAATTTTTGAGGGTAATTGTTTGCAGGATTTTGAAACGTTTGGTTTTAAAATATACACAAGTTTGAACTCTGATGTGGTATTATTCCCAAGAAAATCTAAAATAAACTAAACACCCTGTCTATAAACCTACCAAATAGCAGTTTAAAGTTTGACATGTGTTTTCACTGAATTTTCTATTAGGCCGGGAGAATGTGACAACCAAAAGTACCGTCTTCGCAAAATGAAAAAAATTGCATTTAAATAGGTATTTACCTGGTATACAAACAAAACGAGCTTGGTACTCATTGATTTATGGAGCCGAAAATACTATGCTTTACTACCTATATGCTTGAGATGTACATAGAAAATTTTCAAATTCGCAATTAAAACTTCCAGTGCCTAAAATTACAGCACTATTACGTTGGAATTAAAATATTTATGAGGAAATGTCCGTTATGTCATTTCGATGAAATTTTTGATAAGAATTTTGGAATTTTCGGCGATTTTCTGCAAAACTGCAAGTTGCACGTCGCAGAAAATTATATGAGATCACCTAAGGATCTTCCATAATAGATTAAACGTGAAAAAACTATACACATTCATAAGGAGTTATCGAAAAAACGACTAAAATAGTAGGGATATTGGTCGATTTTCATGCACGCATGTGTTCATTCACAAATTTTATCACTTTACCAATAGAATACTTTTCCAAATTTTTCACCACCAATCACCAATCCGGATATATACTCTATTAAACAAGACCATATTCATTCAAAACGGTGCACCACAGGAGAAGAAATCAGGTAACATACATACAAAAAAAAAAGCGAAAAAATACGCGACGAATTGATAACCTCCTCCTTTTTGGAAGTCGGTTAAAAATCTGATTACATTTCAATTATAAACAAAACATGAAGTTAGTCAAAGTATAAAATCTATTTATTGTAATATTTATTTCATAAGGAATGCCTTGTAAGAAATCTGAATTTTGTAAACACAAAAGAGTATTTCAGTTAAATCATTTTCTTATTAATTGTTGCACTATAGGTTGGATTTGGCACTGTAGTTGTTTTCGCTTTGCACAAGAGAATTTTCATCCTTTAAATGTTTAAATATTTGTTTTAAAGATGTCAGGCTTTGAAAACTCGTTAATTATTCACTTCTATATTATAATCAACCACATCAAACTTTGGCTACTTTGTTTAAACTACATATAAGGATATTAAAAATAGTATGATTACCACTGATTATGGCATCACTCACTGCTGAACAGGACAAATATGTAATTATTGAAATCTAAATATATATTATTTAGACTAATTTCACATATACATACTGTACTTGAAATTTTAGTAACGAACTTGCTTCACTATCACATTCGACATTAAATACCAGATTCAATATCTTAACTTAAGCTACATGCTAACTGTTAAACATATAGTTTATTAAAAAATCCATTTATATTTGAAATTTTTGTATCACACTTCATTATCACATTTGACATTATTTTAGAAACTTATTTCCTTATTAAAGAAACCTATTTTCTTTTTTCTTCTTACTTCAAAATTATATTTGTATTTTGATATTATGCATAGTTTGTAAAATATATTTCCTTGTAGTTAAGTTAGAAAGATACCACTGAAAATTTTTTGACATTTTTCATATGTAGTTGAATAAAATAAGTTTTGTTTTGTTTTACACTATACATCTGAAATTATATGTATTCCATAAAAGTTATATCAGCAAAATTGTAAATATGTTTTACCGTTGCATTTTTTTCCTGTATTAATTTGATTATATTTAAAAAAGTACTTCCCATAGATGCAAGCTTTTTCTATTTATTTACTTTTCAGTTACTTCTGAAACTCCATTACAATATTTTCAACTGCCAAACTAACCATTTTTCTGTGTTATTATTTTGATTTTCAGAAAAAAATTCTCTTTTCTAACCAATATTTCATTCTTTATGTTCGGTTAGGTTCGTGTCATTTATTTGAAAGGTCAGACTGAATTATTACGAAGCGATGTCGATACTAGACTATGTAATGTATTTCGAATGGTACCGTATTGCGTAGGGCACAATTTTCCATTGCTTATTAAGTTCGATTAAACAAATGACATCATATATCTCTCGCTTAATGCCACGCCTTAAACAATCAGGATATTAGGATGCAACACACTCAAGCGAAGCGATCGGGGTATAGTGCAGCTCGATACGCGCTACCTTTTAGTTACAGAAGATCGTATCCAACCTTGTAATAAACTGAACCCCGTCTTCCAGAACTTAATTATATATATATATATATATATATATATATATATATATATATATATGTTATATGAGAAGTGCACTAACTTACAATTTACACGTTAAAGTTACCATAGGTGCTTGAACCGTAATTGACTTCACACAAGTATCATATTACAACTTCCTAGAATTCTTAGAAATCACGTAGACGCTTTGTTCACATGAAAACTGACGACATAGCGTCAGCATTTTTACGTTATAAATGTAACGGAAAACAATTCTCAGTGTTCATTATCTTCATTTAACTTCATACCTATAATATTGTCTTTGTAACTTAAACATATGATTTTTTGTAATAAATATATTTTTTTAAAAAAGTGAATTTAGTGAAACCAAATCTAAAAGTGGCGCAGTCAGTAGGATATTCCAGACGTAATTAGAACAAGAAACAGTCTAACTAATTACGGTGGTTTCCTAACCTTCGCGGATACAAAGAACCTACTTGGACACCAACTACCGAGCTCAACAAGGGAACAAGCAGCGGCTAACCAGTGTTCAGTGACAGATAGAACAAGTCCTATGATAGGAATAATCACGTAAGCGTTTAAAAAAAGTTACAATATTTAATAATTGTTGAACAAACAGTTCTATCATTTTTCCTATTTTAAATGAACCATCCTAAATATTTACCCAAGAACGAATTTTGAAATTTTATTTTGATAGTTTAAGATATTCTAAATATTTATTTACGTTTATACCTTTATTTAATTTATACTTATTTTAGAACCAGTAACAAAAATTTATTTCTCATATTTTTCTTCATTTTAATTACAATCGCAATTATTTACTTCGCTTTTCCCAAGCTTTGTATTTTCCTAATATTGCACAATCTTGAGTAAAATTACAAAATGCCAGAAACTAGAGCTGTAGCACAAAATGTAGAGCCCTACAAGCTCTCAGAAATTTTCGCCATTATTCCCGAATACGATGGGAACCCAATATTTTTAAACACATTTATCTGTTCTTGCAATACCGCATATAATATGGCATCTGATAATCAACAAGTTCTGTTAATTCTCCACATTAAGAATAAGCTCCGTGGACGAGCGGCTGAACTAGTTAATTCACGTGACCCCAGCCATTTAGCAGATATTCAAAGTCTATTAGAAAACCATTTTGGAGATCCAAGGGATCTCTCCGCCCTTATTCAAGACCTACAAAGAATGAGGCAATTACCCAACGAATTTCCATTGACATTTTCAGCTAGGCTTCAAACACATCAAGCAAAAATGTTATCAGCTGTCAATAAACAAAATTTAACTGTAAAGGAGAAACAGGCCCAGATTGACTTAATTGAGTCAATGGCTCTAACTAGCCTACTTACGGGTCTAGAGCTGAAAATTGGCCAAATTGTGCGAGCCAGTGATCCCAGAGATATCCTGACCGCTATTTCCCGTATTAAAAGAGAATTACAGTTGTCTAATCTAGAAACTCAAAAATTCTCAGTCAACCGAAATGCACCCCAACAGACTCGTAAACCCAATAATGGTCCAACCCCAAAACAATGTTCGTTTTGCAAAAGAATCGGACATTTCAGCAGCGAATGCCTCATCAGAATGAGACAATCCCAGACTAACCAAAATTCTCACTCAAATTACTCGGGCCATCGCCCATATTATCCGAATCAGCCCCCTAATCAACCTACGAATTTTAATAATAGGCCTCAGTTTTCTCACCAACAACAACAGCCCTCAACAAGTAGACCAACCCCAACTTCTAGTAATTTCAGACCAAATCCGAGTTTTTTCAAACAACAACAGAAAACTCATCACTTAAACAACGAACAATTCGATCCGTATGAACATAACTATGATTTTTCTTACAATGAGCAACAGAACTTTCAAACACCAACTGAATACAAAACCGTATCAGACTATTATTACCCTGATACACAAAAACACGACAAATTCGAATATCATTCCAGCGAAAATGTTTGTAATGATAATTATAACCAACAATATGATGAGTATTACGATAGCGAACAGTTTTCTTCCCGACAAAATTTTCAGACTACCCCGGTAGAAACAAAACCTCCCGATCACGAGATCTCCGATCTTCAAACACAAATTCAAACGATGAACTTGGACGATTTCAATCCAAACCTAAACTTTTCCGAACAGAATTTTCTGTAAGGCCACTCCTTTCGGTCAATTCGAAAAACCTTTACTACATCACCGACTCTTCCAATACATACAAACTCCTTATTGACACCGGAGCAGGACTGTCAATATTTAAGCCCGAAACTTGCCAACGATTTAAACAACGGTTCCCTGAAAATGTTATTATTCAAGGCATCACAGATGAGAAAATTCTCATTAATGAATCGACCCTAGTGCCTTTTAACATCTCCGACCCACATAAGGTGTATATTTGTAATATTGATATTGAATTTAATGGGTTATTAGGTTCAGGCTTCCTGGAACACTATAACTGTATCATAGATTTCAATAAGAAACAACTCGTTACAAATTTCAAAACTCTGCCACTATTCAAAGTTACGGATGATACGATCATGCGTAATAATAATTCTACATCTTCAACTAAATATATTCCTGTCAACACAATTACCTTGGACTCTCGAACTGAGCAAATCTGTAAATTGAAATGTAACCTCAAGAATACAGATGCTATTCTCGCTTCAATCGAAATAGAGAAAGTTCGTCTCCCGAATGCCATAGTCAAAATCAATGAAAATGGTGAATTCCTAACTTCCGTTTTGAACGCTAATGCCATTCCCAAAACCATAAATTTTGACAAACTCGATTTAGAACCAATACAGAATTTCACAATAAACACCTTCTCTGAAAACGAAACACGTAACCTAACCGAGAATGACAGACAAATGACGATAATGAACCAGCTTCGTTTAGAACATCTCAACGAGGAAGAATCTGAATTCATTTCAGAACTTTGTCTCGAATACTCCGATATCTTCTATTTAGAAGGCGACCAACTGACCTTTACGAATGAAATTAAACACTCTATAGATACCAACAATGCGAAACCATCTTTCACAAAATCATATCGATACCCCCAAATCCACAAGCAAGAGGTAAAAAGCCAAATATCCAAAATGCTAGATCAAGGGATCATACGCCCTTCTAACTCCCCATGGTCATCTCCAGTATGGGTAGTTCCAAAAAAATTGGACCCCTCCGGAACACAAAAATGGCGTGTCGTTGTTGACTACCGGAAACTAAACGAACTGACTATAGACGACAAGTACCCTCTTCCAAATATATCTGACTTACTCGACCAACTCGTCAAATGCCAGTATTTCACCACTCTCGACTTAGCTTCTGGATTTCATCAAATTGAAATCGACACCAAAGACATTCCCAAAACTGCTTTTACAGTCGACAATGGTCACTATGAATTTGTTAGGATGCCTTTTGGTCTGAAGAATGCTCCTTCAACGTTTCAACGGGTTATGGATAACATTCTTCTCGGAATCCAAAACGAAAGATGTTTAGTCTACATGGACGACATCATCGTATATTCCCCGACAATTCATGAGCATATAGCCCGTCTCACCGATGTTTTCAAAAGACTACGAAAAGCCAATCTGAAAATACAACCCGACAAGTGCGAGTTCCTTCGCAAAGAAGTCGCGTATCTAGGCCATCTTATAACTCCTGAAGGCGTAAAGCCAAATCCCTCAAAAGTCGATTGCATTCTCAACTTTCCCCAGCCAAAAAACCAAAAAGACATTAAATCATTTCTAGGTTTAGCTGACTATTATAGGCGGTTCATTCCAAACTTCGCTAAAATTTCCAAGCCACTAACAAAATTACTTCAAAAAGATGTCCCCTTTCAATTTGACTCAGAATGCGTTAAATCTTTTGAACAATTAAAAATTGCTCTTACATCTACCCCAATTCTCATATACCCTAACTTCGAGGAACCATTTATTCTCACAACTGACGCCAGTTCTTTTGCTATCGGCGCAGTTCTTTCTCAAGGTCCTATAGGTAAGGATTTGCCCATAGCCTATGCCTCGAGAACCCTTTGCAAGGCTGAGACTAAGTACTCTACCATCGAAAGAGAACTTCTTGCTATAGTATGGGCTGTCAAGCACTATAGACCGCTAATTTTTGGACGTAAGTTTCTACTTCTGACCGACCACCGCCCGTTAACGTGGTTATTTTCAATCAAAGACCCTGGAAGTAGACTTGCCAGATGGCGCCTCAAACTCGAGGAGTATGATTACCAAATAATCTACAAGCCCGGCAAGGTAAATAAAAATGCCGACGCTCTCTCTCGCATTAAAGTTAACAACTTTAATGAATACGTATCCTTTCAGACAAACAATCATCTAACACCGTTTGCAGTACTCCCAACAAACGAGACTGACGATGACTCACGAGAACCAGACACAAAAAGTCCCATTAACTTCCATCAAATTTCTGAGGAGTTCAGAACTTTTGTAGAGCGATACCAGACCGTCTCACTAATAGACTACGGCAAAATTCAATTTTCTAACTGCCAACTATTAGACAGAGAAAACAATAACATTCTTGTATTCCCCCAAGGTTCTCTCATGAAAGATTTTCACCACGACATCATTGAGGACATTTTTGAGGAAAATGCCGATTTTCGCACCTCACGAATAAACGTTTTTGCAAGCAAAAGTGTCAGAAAGAGACGCTATCTCATCGTCCCTCTCCCTTCTGACCCCGAAGTAGTTAACGAGATTCTTTTCGCATCTTTATACAATAGTAGAGATGTGTTTACGGAAAACGAAATATACTGTGTTGTGAATAACATAGATTTGCCCATTCTGGAAATGCTTTCGTTCATCTTTTCCGAAATCGATTTAAAATGGAAAGTTTGCCAAAATATCGTCCAAACGGTTGAGAAAGACCAAATACCTATCATTCTCGACCAATTCCATAACGGCAAAAATAATATACACCGAGGTATCAATGAAACTATCCGCAGAATAAAAGAAAAATACAATTGGCAAGGACTGACTAAGGACGTTGACAATTTTATCAAAAACTGTCAAACTTGCCAGAGAGCAAAAGTTTACCGGAAAAATCTCGACAGCCCACTTGTCATTACTGAAACCCCACGGACACCCTTTGAACGTGTCAACATCGATATCCTAGAAGTCCCAACAAAAAACTACGCATTGACTATCAGGGACGAACTAACAAAATTCTCTCAGGCCTACCCCATAACTGACAAATCCGCAAAAACCGTTGTTAGTACGTTACTACTATATTTCCAACACTTCGGTACCCCATTACGGATACACTGTGATTATGGCAGGGAATTCGACAACGCTCTGATGAGAGATTTGTGTAAGCTATTTGATATCAAACTGTCCTATTCTAGTGTGGGACATCCCCAGTCGAATGGTTCATTAGAACGATTCCACTCGACCTTACTAGACATGATTAGAATCCACAAATTAGAAAATCCCTACGAACACCCCTTCAACATCCTTCCTTATGCAATCATCGCATACAACAACTCCGCAAACAAAACTCACGGATTCACTCCTTACGAACTTGTTTACGGACATACTTCGAGTAGGACTCCCGAAACTCTGTACAACCAACAATCATTGATAACTAAATACATCCGAGATCTCAACAACCGTATCACACACTATTATAAAATCGCTCGTGAAAGAACAGAAGTTCAAAAGCACAAAGCGAAAGCCCGATTCGATAAACATGTTTCCGAAAATCTCCCGAATTATCAAATAGGCGATAAAGTCTATATCAAGGAATCCCAAATCAAGGACAAACTCCAAAATAAATTCAATGGTCCTTTCGAAATCCTGGAGATTCACAAAAATTCCGCGACATTACTAAATCCAAAAACCAAACAAAAAACTAAAGTAAATTTCGACAGGATGAAACCGTTCTCAGAAAGTTAATTTCTGTTTCAGGTTATGCCTGCTGTTCGGATCAGCAGTAACCCAATATCAAGTCGAACCTATAAATAACACATTAGGGATATACTATCACAACGAAGCTCAAATAACCGTTTCTAACAATAAATGGACACTTTTGGTCCACAAAAATATTTCGGCCCTCGAACACGTTTTCACGACAAATAATAGACTTTTACAAACACTTATCGAAACTGTTAACTATAAATCTTTCGCAATGAATTACTTCCGCTCAGATGTACAAACTCATATAAATCTTCTAAACCAAATATCCACCACAATTAAAGACAAATTTATCGAAATAAATATGGACACCAAAAGACCAAAACGCGGCATACTTCATGGCGCAGGTACTCTTTTCAAAGCAATTACCGGAAACTTAGACGCGGATGACGGTAAATATTTTACTGATAGTATCACTAGGCTCAATCAAGGTCAATTACAAATAGAAAATTTACTCAAAAACCAAATCAGTGTAACTACCTCTGTCATTAAAAACTTCAACGAGACCGTCCAAAAACTGCAAATTGACGAAAAACTCTTTAACAGCAATATGAAAAAACTAGAAACTACAATCGGAAAAATTAACGATAAAGTCGGCTATATCGAAACGAAACTTATGTTGCTCGAATTATGCGAGAAACTAATGGAGAATTACCTTTACTTGGAAGATAGCCTAAATGATGTGCTAAATTCAATTACTTTCGCGCGTCTTAAAATCATACATACATCTATTTTAACGCCCGAACATCTCATTACGGCATTGCAAGAAATATCGCAAAACCTAATAAAAAACAATCTTCCACTACCTATAAAATACTCAAGCATTGGACAATACTTAGAAATTATCGAGTTAGAAGCTTTCCAAACAAACTCTGATCTTATTTTTGTCTTAAGAATTCCATTAGTAGAACAACAACCATACACCCTTTTCCGGTTATACCCTATCCCAATTTACGATGACAGAACTGGATTACACCACCTTTTGTCTTTTACTCAAAAGTACCTCGCGAAAAACGAAGACTCTTTAATGTTTATCTCAATCAAGGACTTGAGCGCGTGTAAACCGCTTGCTATCGGAAGAAAATTGTGTCCCGACCTATACGCCTATCCTATAGACTCTAACGCACCATGCGAGGTGCAACTTCTGAAAAGTATTCAAAATGTGCCGGACAATTGCAGGAGTGCAGTAATTTTTAGTCAGGGTTACAGTGTCCAAAAACTTGAACAAAATATGTGGCTTGTCGTGACCTCCGAACCTTTACGTGTTGTGGTGAGTTGCAATCAAAAGAACTCAACAACTTTAACTCTAGTGCGCAACTCCATTCTAAAACTTCAATCGGAGTGTAGTGCCTTTGTAGGTGTTACTAAGGTCCAGGCTGAGTCTGGAAAAGAAACAGCCCTTTCCGAAGTCTATCACACAGTTACAGTACCTTACAACTGTTGCGATACAGTTCCAGAAAAGGTACAAATTCCCGAGCTGAAACCCTTCGACATAAGCAGCATCAACGTGGAGGAACTGGACGTTGCGAACCATAAGTTAGAACAGTACTCCAGAGACCTAGATGGTCTTATAAATCAGCCTTTCCTAACCAAGAACATCTCTTGGTTTACGTATACGACAATAGCTGTCGTCATGATCATTTCAGCGATCATGATTTTCAACATCATCAAAAAGAAAATTGAAGAGCGCCCAAAAGCCCAAGAAAATACCGACCAACCGACGATGCCTTCATCGTCTCTAAGAATGCTGCCTAAACTAAGGCCAGTATTAAAACCAAACCCGATCACAGAGACAACTGTATAAACATTTCATTTATAACAATGTATTTTTTTGTATGTTTACCCATATTTTATGTATTACCCTTTTTATTTTATTTACTAACCATTTATCGTTGTTATATTATATAAGTTTGATTTTTGACTTATTATTGACACTAACATATTTTATACTAACAATTTTAATTTCATTTTCGAATTACCTTTGTAATGTTAATACTACCATTTGATATTCCTAGCGATATTTTGTTATTTACAGATGTTTCATTCTTATTAAAAAGTTGATGTAAAGCATCAACTTTTCATGTATAAGGGGAGTTGTTATATGAGAAGTGCACTAACTTACAATTTACACGTTAAAGTTACCATAGGTGCTTGAACCGTAATTGACTTCACACAAGTATCATATTACAACTTCCTAGAATTCTTAGAAATCACGTAGACGCTTTGTTCACATGAAAACTGACGACATAGCGTCAGCATTTTTACGTTATAAATGTAACCGAAAACAATTCTCAGTGTTCATTATCTTCATTTAACTTCATACCTATAATATTGTCTTTGTAACTTAAACATATGATTTTTTGTAATAAATATATTTTTTTAAAAAAGTGAATTTAGTGAAACCAAATCTAAAATATATATATAATCAATTAATTGGGAAGCAGCCAGTTCACTAGGGTGTTAAAAAGAAATACTCTTTATTACTTTGAAAAGCTTTCAGAATATGTTTATTCCTTCGTCAGTTCAACTAAAAATTACATATAAAATGACAGTAAGAATTGTTAAAATTTTTTTATGTTTGATATAAACTTACGAAATGCGAGGTTCTTATTCACACTAACATTACTAGAGGAAAAGAAAGGCCATACTAATATAAAACTCGTCTTGTTCGTTAAATTGCACTATTGATGTTTTAATAAAATTCTTGTTAGATATTTCATGATTGACTGACATTAGTTTGTTTTGAAGTTATTTGAAAGGAATATGATTCGAGAAAAATCTAATTGAAAGCATCGTAATAATAATCTTAATTTGATTTCAACCAATGCCAGACCTTACATAAATATTCTAAAAAGAGAGAATTAAGTTATTATAAAAATATATAAATATTGGTCATGAGTGATCATTTGATATATTTGGTGTGACCTTTTTTGAAATTTTAACTTCAATATTTAACAAGTTACAATAGATAACCTTAAAATTTTGTAAATCCGTTCTTTTAATTATGTTGTTGACTTGATTATTAATGCAAACCATCTCTAGCAAGTTCCGTTTGAAAAGATTTTTTCTTGTTCTAATACTTTTGCATTTTTGAAATCGGCAGTGTGATTGTTGTTGATGCAATGTATTGCAAGAGCACAGCTTTCTTTGCCAAGCCTGATATCACTCTTATGTGAAATTATTTTGCTGTTCAGGCTTCTAGAAGTTTGCCCAACATAGGTAGCTTGACAGTCTTTGCAATTAATAGAGTACCTTACATTTGATTTCTTTTTATTCGGTGTTTTGTCCTTTATTTTAGAAAATATGTTAGCAACAGTTTTAACTGATTTATAAGACACTAGCATATTGTTGTTGGTGTTAATAATTTTTGCAATTTTAGGTGAAATTTGTTGAATATATGGAATTGATACATGTATTAATGTAGTATTATTAGAGTTGATAAGACTATTATTACTGGAAGCCGCCTGCTGCCGTTTACCTATATTTACATCCCATGGAGAATTATAGATTAATCTTTTTAGAAAACCAGAAGGGTATGAATTTTCTATGAATAGTTGATACAGGATATGTAAGTTCTTTTCCCTTAGAGAAGGATGGCTGATTTGACATATCCTTCTTTTCATCCCAGTAATCAAATTGATTTTCATCTTCATGGGATGATTTGAGTGGTAGTTTAGATATCTCCCGGAACTTAATGGTTTTCGGTACCAGTCTATTTTCAGGTAATTATCAGAGCCCCTTATTATTTTTGTATCTAAAAATGGAATACTGCAATTAATATCTTCTTCTTCTAAAGTGAACTGTAGATGACAGTTATAATTATTGAATGTTTGTAATAGATAATCTTTAGCATATGCTGGGATGCAGCAAATTTTGTCATCTACATATTTTTTAAAAAAGGGATGTTAAAATTTAATTTGGGTAAGCAGTCACTGACTAAATCATCCATTACATATTGAGAAATTATGGGTGATAGTTTGGAGCCCATAATTTCAATTGCTCGTATTAGATTAGATATCTTAAGCTACTGGCTTGTTGATGAGTCCAGAAGACTCTTCAAATCCTTACTATTTAAAATCTACTTATCCACCATTCGTTTTAAGACATGGACAATTACAACCTTGATTTGTTCCATGACATACCTTTTCTAAAGATAGATTTAAAAATGATTCACTTTCTGTTACTTCAGAGAAATGTTCCAAAGCATAATGGAGGGAGCGGTGATAGAGTTCGTAGCAAGAACAGGATTCTAAAAAAGACGTGAAGAAAATAAATCTAGCAAAATTCACTTATTTGTTGAAAATTAAGTTGATAGTATCACCCAGTGAAAACATTTTGAAGCTTTCAGTTCTTTAAACTACACTTCAAAATATTTTTGTTACATTAAAGTAAACTTTGGACAGTTATATTTACCTGCAATGTTTGAAATTATCAGGCAGTTTTTAGGTGAAATGTTTCCTAAAATAAATCTTGAGCAGGCTTTCGTAACGTCTGAAATTTGGAAAAAGCTGCTGGCTGACAGCAGAGCTAAGACGATATTGCCTGTTATTTTAATTTCACCAGTATATGCGTAGTCTATAAGCATTTTTATAGCCTGTCCATTTGTGTCATGAATACTGATTTTTGGTCTATATGATTCTTTCGTGGTTCCTGTAGAAGAAGATTTTGTGAAATTATTTTAAATAATAATAATAATAAATAAATAATGGACGATTATACACAAAAACACAATATTGTTTTCAACAGCAAATTCAATATTCTAACGTGAAACTCCTAGGTTGGAAATCATGCTATATTAAGGAGCCCTTCCTAAAATACGTCAATCTAAATTTTGTCATTTTTGGACCCCCTTCTCCCCCTTCTTCACTCTGCGTCACACTTTCTGTAACCCCCTAAAAAACATGGCGTCAAAAATATCTGTTATATCAATAATTAAATTTAAATAAACGAATAAATATCTGTAATAACTATCTTGCAGTATCATCTTTCCGGTTTGGGTATAATTTTTTTAATTGCGTTAAATAATACTGAATTGATTCGGCCGATACTTGTTGAAAATTCATTATAATAATTAACTGATACTACAATTACAGTTTCCCCAATTTACGTTTTCGACTAATGTCTTTGTCAAGGAACTAGACTAACTGGGTATTTCTTGGGGAAGTTGTATTTATATTCAAGGAGTGATATAATTACCAGGTACTTAATTTTGAACAGGATTATATAACTTTATTATAGGTAAAAGGATTAACTAAAGAGGTTTATTAAGAGGGAATTATTTATTTTTGTTTGGTCGTTTAGCAAATTACCGGTATTTTTAAGTTAATTAATCTCCAATGATTCTAAAAGGTTTAATTTATTGCCTTTATTTTCTGAATGTAATAATTTAAAATCTTCCTCGAAAAGATGATTTTCTGTTACTAAATGTTCAGCATAATTGGAATCTGTTTTTTGATTAATGAAAGAATTATGGTGCTCATAGGTACGTTTTTTACACGCTCTGCCGCTTTGACCAATATAGGTTTTAGGGTATGATCCACATGATAATTTATAAACTCCAGATTTTTTGGATCGATTTTTGATTTGTTATTTTTGTTAAATTTTCCAAGGCTATTGTTTGTTTTGTATGTAACATTAATATTCTGTTTTCTTAAAAAGGATGCTATTTTTAACCTTGGTTTGCCAAAATAGGATATACTATTATATGAATCATTATTGGTTTTGCTGTCTGGGTAAACTTCTCTTAATGCCTTTTTGTGTTTTTGATTTGCAATAATATTTTCTATTAAATCGGCCTCAAACCCGTTATTTACTGCTATCTGTTTGATTACGTTTAATTCTTTCTGAAAATTATCTGGTGATTGTTTTATGGAAAGTAATCTATGAACCATACTATTGTAAGCGGAAAGTTTTTGTTGTTGTTTTATGGGTGTATTATATAGAAGTGCGGTGAATCGTTAGATCGGTTTGAGATGGCTTGTGAAATATTGAAAACTCGTGTTTGCCATTTATTTTGTTAACTGTTAGATCTAAGAAGTTGATTTTATCATCTTGTTCACACCCTATCGTAAATTTAATATTTGGATGGATATTGTTTATAAAATTGAGAAACGTTTCTAGTTGTCTGTTGGTGCCTACGAAACAAGCTAAAATATCGTCTACATGTCTATACCAATAAATAAAATTTTTAGCCAATACGTTTTGGTGAACTTTGTTTTCAATATTAGCCATGAAGATTTCTGTGAGTATGGAACTCATAGGGTTCCCTATAATCAATCCTTCGTGACTTGTGTAAAAAACATCATTGAATTGAAAATAATTTTGTTTAAGGCATGTTTCTAATGCTGTTTTTATTATTGGGTTAATGTTGTTTTTATCTAATATGTCGGAAATTATAGTGATAGTGTCTGATGGAGGTATACTGGGGAATAAATTCTGAACGTCAAAAGAAATTAATTTGGCATTAGACGGTAGATTAACATTTTTAATTTTCTCTACAAGTTCTAAAGAGTTTTTAACACTGAATTTTGAATGAAAGTTGCAGGAATCTTTAATAACATTTATTAAAACTTTTGAAATTTTATAAGCTGGAGCTGTCATATATGATACCACTGGAAGGATAGGGTAATTTTGTTTATGGAGTTTGATTAAAGAATACAGTTGTGGCGGTTGTGGGTTCATTTGAATCAGTTTAAATTTTGGAATATCTTGGAATATTGTTGTATTTTGTATTAAAGATTTGCGTTAAATAACTTAAATATTGACTGTAATATTTAAAAAGTGCTAACGACAAACTCAGTAGTGAACGAAGAAATAATAAATGTAAAGAGTTTCTGTTTGTTTACTGTTAAATGACGAATGAAATAAACATATCACGGTGAATACAGCAGAATCTTTAAGAATGTGCTTTGTAAGCCAACATTATAGTAGTAGAAATCTTTGTATATCTCGAATTTGTTAGCATTTCCCTTGAGATTCGAGTTAATCAGGCTCCACTGATTATGAGAAATTATATGTATATAATTCTATTATAGATCCAACTTTATTTTACCATCACCCATATAGAGTATTGACAGATTACATGCATTTGTTATTGATTACAGACCGCAGAATACGTTGAAGCGCTATTTTCTATGATATTGTATTGGAAGTAAATATACCAAGTAATAAGCTATTCTAAAATATATAAAAAATCAAAAAAAAAAAAAAAAGTAGAAATGTTTGTTCCACTGTTCCTTAGACCCCCATCTCATCACATACCCTCACTCTTACTTGATACCCTTTACGCCTCTACCCCGCAGAATGCGAAAGTATTTTATGAACGACCTCTAATTAATAAGTAGACCAACGTATTTAAAATGATTGAAATATCTGCTCTTCGATAATTTACAAAACTTTAGACATATTACAATAGTTTATTGTTGCTGAGTAAAGCTCTTCATCAGTTACAGTATCTTCAAGAGATTGTAATTAAAAATAAATAGGCAAAGACAAAACGATTAGGTACCATTTTCTCCTCTGTTTCTCACCCAATTTTCTTCATTTTTGTTTTGTTTAGTAGCTACTGACGACCCTCAGTGCAGAATGCTAATCTTAATTTATAATATTGGTTCATTCATTAAATAAAATATAATAAAAATTCATTATTTTCGTCCATAATGTCAATGCCAAACAACTGAATGTGCCGCCGCCGCCAGAGTCAAAACATTGAGTAATTATATATAGAGAGACCAATGCTGTAATATATATACATAGAACATGCACTTCTGGAAGTGGCTTGCGTTGTTATTGTTTAGTGGTAAAGTAATCGTTGTATATTATAATTATACAGGGAGATTCCAGATATGTTAGAAATCATTTTTTTCGTGGGTGGCACATAAGCAGTTGCATATATAGGGTGTTTAAAATATAGAGTAGACTGCAATTATAACTAATAAAATCATTATATAGGGAAGCCCATTAGCGGTTGAATTTATAGGGTTCTTGGAATAGAAGGTGCAGTAGAATTACAGTTATACAGGGTGGTGCAAAAAAAATTATACATAGATGCATATACAGGGTGGCGGAAATGGAAATGCAACATTTCGTAACCCATAAGTATATATAGGGAAGATGAAATATAAGGTGAGAGTAATTATAGATATACAGGATGACGATACAAAATCTTAGAAGAGGAAATGATTTATAGAGTAGCCCACGAAGAGTTCCATATATATAATGATTGAAATATAGGTCGGAGTAGAATTATAATTACAGAATATAATTAAAAATTTCATAAACAAAAAGAGTAAATATAGTGGGTCATAGGCTGTGGCATATACAGAATGGTTTACCCGGTGGTTCAAAAATGTTATGCGTGGTCCATGAGCAGTAGCATATACAGAGTGGTGGAAATATATAAACATATAATGAGATGGAATTATTATAATGAGGATTTTAATAAATGTTAGAAAATTGAGTGCAATTATAGCTATACAGGGAGGTTAGAAAAAATAAATATATAGGGCAGCCCATTAGCGGTTGAATTGTTGTCATATTAAATTAAGAATTACGAATTTGAACAAAAATAAAGTCCTATGAATTATATCCGAAAAAAACTTGAATTGCGTTACTTATTTGTAGAAGCAACATGTAAGACCGATATCTAGGATTTTTGAGGAAACTGTCACACAGAGGTTACGAATCTGGATCAGTTCCGTGTAATTGCCGTTCTCCCTAAAGTCCTAGGATAGAATGTCACGATAAAATTTTCAGGTTACTTAACTTGCCAGCGGTATTGACAAAATTGGTCGAATTTCGACCACTGGGCGACAGCTAGTTTCAATAATATGGTTATATTGAATAACACCCCGGAGACTCAGGGAAACTACAAGAGAAATTTAAATTTGAAGTTCTGTATGACATTTTCACTGTGTGGTTTATAGGTTGAAAATAACATATATTCGGAAGTTAAACCTAAACAATAATCAAGAATTAACTAATATACTTAGTTAATCAAATTATAGAAAAAAGAACATACACTGGACATTTTTTTTAAATTACTATGTGAACTCATACCCTACGACTTTTAAAAATTCACAGACTTCTATTGAAAATTAACAACAAGTTGAACAAAATTGTTGTATTTAACATCCATAATAAGCACTGAAACCTTATGCAACTCATTTCGCATATAATTGAACATATTGGACATATCTCTAGAACTATTCAATTTTGTTTAAACATATAAACTAATACTTCGCTCATATGTTCTCTAATCATATAGTTTTTTTTTTTCATCATTCAAACCGTTTGTTATTACATACGTTTTACGACAAAGCGGTACTACTAGACTAAATAAAACGAAAATTTATGTTAATTTCACAACAATTGTATAAAATCTCCAACATTTAGTTTATTGCATTATGTTGTTATCTACTTCGTGGGTTCAAATAAAATTTACAAACTAGTTTTCACTCTCACTTTCTAGAAACTTTTATTTACATCAAATATACAGAAAAAGTGATTCGAATATCACAATAATAATGCAACATAAGCTCTTCGCTGCACTAACTCTAACTGCAACGATGATGGGCCGTTGCTTTTATAACCAGCATCGAATCTTCTCGTACAATCCATTATCAATTCTACAGTTGCCAAACTATTTCGAGATTAATTTTTTTTTGTCCTTTAAGCGATCGATGTCGCCTTGGAATGCAACCAGAGCCTGTTTAGGTAAATTTCGTTACAATATAATTTATTTTAAAAAGAGTGCAATAATTTATTATGGATCAAATATTTCCTGGATGATAATATTTCTATAAAATTGGAACCCCATAGAAAACAACAATTGAGACGTTGATATATAAAAGGTGCTAAATGTCAAAATAATAAAAGAAAGAATTTTAAAGAAAAGACTTGATTTCCAAAATGTTTAAAAATATATTACGTAAACACTGACATACGGCCTGCAATATTTCGGAAAGCAGAATTACAAATAAAAGTTCAAAATAAATATTTTGATTTTACAGCGAATTTTTTTTACAAAAAAATAAAGAAAGGAGCTAAATGCCATTAACCAAGATTCAGTATGTTTTTATAAAAAACTTTATATTATTTTTTCAGGGTAAAGTTTCATGGATTCCAAGGGTTTGTTTTGTGATCGCCAATTATGGTATTTTGCCCATTTGGAAAATATTAGTCTTTTTCCATGGAACAACTTCAGTAAAATCTTCTTTGGAGAATAAGACTAATTTTCTTCAATTTTAACAAGACTGCCTTGCTAATGTTAACATTCTTTAAATTTAAAACCGAATCGGTGCGACAAAAAAATCTGTTATCGATCATGTCAGTGACTTGAAAACTTCTTGGATCCATTGTTTTCATTCATGTTTTGCGTTTTTCGATAGTAGGCACCAAACTTGAAGAAATTTCGTTACCACTCCTGCCAGCAATAAGTTCACGCCACAGGCACATTTAGAACATTTTGTTGTCAGCTAAATGTATGCAGAAACTATAGCATGATCAAATAAAACATGTGCGAATGGGTCAAAGTTGGGAAGCATAACAATTTTTGCTGTCAATAGAATCAGAGTGTACACTTGAGTCACTATTTGAATATTGCAAATTGTAACGATAAACTGTCTTCCTTCATTAAGGATGTTGCTGACTCAGCGTTTTTGTGGCGTATATTGAGTTCTTGCTGGACAGTTTCACATTTCTCATTTTTGGCCTCAACTTCGGAGTGCAAAGTTGTCAGCCGCGCGATTAAGGAGATCTAGACTCACTGGCGTATCCAGGGGGAAGGCTAAGGAGTTGACGCCCCCAAATCATCTGAGTGGTATGCTTTTTTAGTGTTTATTTCAGTGACGTCAACCCCCCCCCCATATGACAATCTTGGATCTGCCCCTGTCTCGAATTAAACTGACACCTTAAAATAGAACGTGGTACTTAGCCATGTTGCCAGTACGGTGCCAAAATTTTGCAGACCTAAATACATTTCGGGCACTTGGTCCATTTTTTAAATCATTGTGGATAGAACATACTAACTTTTTATGATAACAACTCCTTGTCTCAAACAATGACATTGAGCCTCTTTTATATAACAACGCCTCAGTTGTGTTCAAATACTCACTTACCTCCAAACATTTTCATGAAATAAGGACTAGCGGAAGCTAAAATGAGTTTGTGCAGTTGTATTGTTTCATCGTTAATTTTGATGGCCACGTCACAAAGCTGTAAGGAATAAATATACCCTGTTTATTTATTCAAGCAATGATCATCAATTTAGCGATATGATACAACTTATCAACAAACGACTATTAGTTACTTCAATTTTTTTCAGATTCTTCGCTATTTGATGGACTAACATCAGAAACTCTACAGGAATTACTCCATAAAGTGCCAATAGAAAATAATAGTTTGCATCATTTTACGTGTAAACTGGCAGTGAGAGAATGAGTTGAAGATATCTTCTGGAGAAGTCATCTTTACTGAAGTACAGAATATCAGAACACAGAGCGTAGTCTTAGAGATCATGGATTGAAGGCTTTTGTTGAGAAGTCACCCCCAATGAAAGTATAACATCAGACCTCAGTTATCAACATTAGTGCCTCATTAGTTACTTCATGAAACTATTTGCTTCCGAAGGCAACAAGAGCAGAACCGATTTTGATGTTTATTTTTTCAATTTATTCTTTTATTTGTAGACGCGAGATGTAAAGACCGACACCTAGAATGACACCTCAAAAAGTGTATTATTTTTTTTATATTGTTTAAAATCAGAAAGCAAGTTATGATGGAAAATGGTTTCATCGAATTTGTGAGAACAAAAAATTATACCAATCGATTTCCTTCTAAAATCCACTTTATTATAGTATTTTTTATCCCAAATTTGACTCGTTTTTTTTCAAAATATAAACTTTTAGTGAAATTTACTTGAAAAGTAAAGATGTTACCTAAAGAACATACGAACAACAAAATGTAGCTATTCTTTAACAAAATAGTTGTTGTATTGTCGTTTAATTTTTCAACGATAAAAATTATTGATTAAAGTTTGTAAGCGGCCGGAAACATTACCTTTCAGAAGCATTTTAAGATTTTGAAGATTTTTTATTCATATGATCTGGTAGCAGTTCAAACTACCGCCAAAACCGTTTTGGGCTCATTCGGATAGCTGGAAAAATTAGGCAGAAATCGCAAAATAGTTTACAGAGTATTGAATTTTTTAAATGCGTTCAATATTTTCAATCTTGACAAAAATATTAAAAATTTCCAAAAACGTCTAACAGTATTATAATACTTTACATTTAAAAAAGAACCTACTACAAATGAATCAAAATGAAAACAGTTTTAACACCCTGTGTAATTACTAACTATTTACTGACAAATATTGACATTTAAATTTGGAAATACATCTATGTGATATTTACTTTAAGGTTTATGAACATATTTTATCTGATTTGATGTAAAAGAGTATGTTTACGTATAAATGTATGGACTCACCTCTGATTAATCCACCTTAATATATTACAAATTATAATTTATTAAAAAAAGAACTTATTTCACATGACTCAAAATGAAAACTGTATCTTGACATTTCATTGCAGAGATTAGTGTAGAAAATTTAATTTAGTTTACTTTGACATGTAGCGTTTTTTGTACATATTGTTACAATTTTCTTATAAAAGCTATGTTTTACATTATAAAAAATTGTACAGAATCAAGTCATTTGATCAATTTTATAGAAATCGGTGAAGAGAAAAACTGTCTTTCCGAATTTTTGGAAAGCGATGACTCTCCAGACATCGAAAATTATATGCAACTTTCCCTAATATTCCTTAACAGATGCAGTTTAAATCATCAAATTTAAAGTGTTCACTTTTTCGTCTATAAACATGTATATATCTTGTGAGTTATCACTGAGTAACTAGTTAAAAAATATTACATTAATTATTTCAGCATAGTTATTGATTTTTACTCTGTCGAATTTTTCTTAGCAGCCTTTGTGCGTCTAGTCACAATAGCATTAATAATTGCCATTGTAGGTTTAACCTTTTGTTTGATTTTTATAGTATTTATTTCTAACATTAAACAAAATCCGAGTTCTTCGTGCGCAGAAATGAAATCTTTTATCTAAGATAACATGATGGGTGTCAGTGTGATAGTAGTCGAGCCCGTGATGCTAAATTTGCAGTTACTAAAGCGTCATGGCAACCTGTTGGATCGTGACGATTAGGTCCTAAAATGAACGCACACAATTAAAAAAATATATATAAAAAATAACAGTCACATGGGAATACTCCAGGGCGTCAGATATTTGTAGTGTATATACGCGCAATGTCTTTCTGATAACCGAGAGATATTCATCTAACGATTAATTAGTAGGGTGGCTGTAAAAAGGAGGAGAGAAAAAAATAAAAAAAAGAGTTATTCCAGATATTCAGAGGAAATGTTAAGTGAACTCAAAAAAGTGTCCTATTCAAATGACTGATGATCTGGACGCGACTAAAACTCATGACCGATTTTTAAAAATGTGAAAAAATATGACCTGGAAATACTTCAGCCAGATTCAGATTTTATAAAGATAGTTCAACTTGATGTCCTAGTCGTTCTCAATGAAAATCTGACAATTATATGGAGGAATATTGTTAATCTGATAATTTGATTTTTTTTTTCATTTACTCGACACATTAAAAATAAAAAAATATATTTGTAATTATATAAGGTATGAAAGTACCTATATCAAAATAAAATTAAAAATAAGTATCTTAATCTTCATCATCACTGGATTCTTCTTCGAAGTTGGTTTCACTTTAGGATACCCCAAAATAGTCATATATTTTTTTAATGTTTTGGGTGTACAGTTTTATTTTTTTCACAAGTTTCTTCTCCACAAAATGCACATTTCACATTTGCTTCACTGATTATATTGTAGTATATATGAAACTTAATTCACTAAAATGAACACGTTTTTTGTGATCAGCTGGGCTGGGATAGCATCACGGCGACAGACGGTGCAAGAGAGTGAGAGATAAAGAAAAAGTGAGAAGTAAAGAGAGGCGCGGAGTAGGAAATACACACCGGCCAGAAGCTGTACTCTCCACATTTTGTTGATGATTTTAGCTACATCGCTCAATTAAAAACATCAGATTATATTTTTTCCGTAATCCTTAAAGGATTTCCGTCAGAATAAAAAAAAAGAATCACCCGTATTTCGAGGTGACGTTTTTTTATAACTTGGTGATTCGACAATTTCCTTATGTCATGCTCAAATCGTCTGATTATTGAAATAATCACTTTTCTCCATGTACTATACTTACTTTGTCTTAATCTGAGGCGCTCCAGTTTTTTTTTCTGAAGATCAATTTTTTTACTAATCTGATCGGCTGCCCCCAACGCAGGCCCCCAAATTAAGGGTTCATAAAAGGTACGGGTATATTACAGCATCTTTCCCTATATGATTTTCTGACGTCTTCGAGTAACGCGCAAAATCCCCACCCTCCTATAGTAAAAGTTGTAAGCAAGAATAATATTTTATGAATGATTAGGTATTACACTATCAAATATCTTTGACAAATATGTTTCATAAAAGTTATTTTATAAAAGATTTTACAATGTAATACCACCGTAATAAAAGAAGTAATAGTTTATCAACCAAATTTCATGATACATTTTTTGCTTAGAAATATATATATATATACTGACTCGTCTAAGGGGGTGACATCTACTTCCAGTCTGTCTGCGCTCTAAAAGGTTCTGCCTTTTAAATGATATATGAAACAAAATTGAAAAGCAAAATTGGAGCTGTTCTTGAGGATTATCGAATTTATTTTATTTCATATTCATTGACTATGCTATATGATATCAGATGACATATATATCGTGTCCTGAAAGGTTTTTAACAAATGGAAAACTTTTTTATTTGTCACTGTTTCTGCTTCCTACGAAAATATGAGTGGAATTTCAAAACTTTAAAAATATTGGACAGGATTTGCCAAAAACTTAATAAATCTGGAATTGCCTGAAGAGAGAAAATGTCATAAAAGAATTATTCCGCGAAATACTAAATTTGATAGAGAAATTTTCGGAATTACTTGTAATGTTTTGCTCAAGTTTGTTTTGAAAATCAATTTCTTCTTGTATTTCTTTTCGAAATTTAATGTTTTACCCACACCTCGGAATACCCGAAAATAATTCTCTTATGACATATTGCTCTAAAACTACATTTACGGGCAGTTTTCTTTCCCGAGAATTTTAGATTTTCTAACTTTTTGGCAACCCTTTGCCATATTTTTTAAGTTTCATAATTCCAATAATATTTTCGTCAAAAACAGCACTTTTTATGAAGAGTAACACTTTTCACAAAGTAAAAATATAGTTTTTCCATATGTTTAAGAACTTTTCAGGACACCTTGTATAAAATATTTCCGACTGGTGAATGTGTCCCCTCTTCCAGAGGGGCAACATACTACTGTGGTCAAAGATTTTAGTGCTACTCCTAGTTTTGGTAGGCCTTATTTTACATTTGAACAAAAATAATTAATAAACATATTTTTGGTGAAACTCCCAGTGGCGCCCAAGATACTAATACCACATTTAACAAATGGTTACAGTTTTTTCTTGATAAAGCAAGACGATACTGTGAGGGGAAGGGGCAAAAAGAATTGTTTTATGATTTTAATCACCTTTAAAAATTATGGGAAATACATTAAAATAATTATCAATTAGAGATAATATAGTTAATTTGGAGAAATTTCGAATTTCAGAGGGCCTCTTGGTCATATCGTTTTGAATAAACCACCTTTGGAAAGTAGAAGAATTCTTTTATAGATCCCTCGTTTCGTTTTTCAAAAATTTAAAGTATAAATAGATATAGGTATTGAAAATATTTGGCATTTCAGCTGGACGAGTCCATTCGAAAAATTGCTAAGTTGTGGTACCTGTGAAACTATATAATTATAATAAACAATCTTATTGCAAATTTTAATTTTAAGCAGACGCATATTTATGTTTCTATCATAATATGGATTTATGTAATAAATTTAGCAAAATGGAAAACGTAAAATTCATTTAGACACAGATGATAATGATGAAGCAATCATAACCTGCCAAATGCGAAGGTTGTTGTAAAAGATTTTTCCATTTATAAATGATTCAATAAAAAATTAAATCAAATATATGCAAAGAAATTTGGCTTGTCATTAATTAGTAATTTTTATTATAATTATTATATTGTAACTGAACAGTATGAAAATTGCATTCTTAATTAATTAATGATTAACTTTTTTTTTCCATTATTAAATATTATCAATTTGTATCAGTGTTTCAATCTTATATAATAATTCAATATGTATGCACTGAAAGTGTAAAGAAAGGAACCTACTAATGTTTTTTTATGTTTCAAAAGACTAGTGAATACAGAAGGCAAATTTTCTTTTATATTTAAATTTAAAATAGGTATACATACCATTTGCATATTAAAAATGATTGCTCCATCATTATCATCAGTGTCGAAATTGAGTATAAGTATTCCATTTTGCTAACTTTATTAGATAAATCCATATTATACTAGAAATATAAATATGTGTCTGCTTTAAATTAAAATTTGCAAAACGATTATTTATTATAAGGTTATAGTTTCACAGGACCCCTTAGGACTCGTCCAGCTGAAAGGGTTCGAAATGACCACATATTTTTAATACCTATATTTTGGAAAAGTGAGATGCGGGGTCAGCTCTTCTACTTTCCAACGGTAGATTATTTATAATAACAGGTTCAACCCTTATAAAAATATATGTCTGTCTTCCATAGGATTCACTGAAATTTTGTAAAAACTACCCGGGCTATAATATTTATTTTTAGAACATAAATGGGGTATGAGAAGACCTATCGCTTCAGTTAATAAGAATATTTTAACTATAAAATAAAAAAATATATAAACGATTATTTATTTTTTTCGAATTCTCATAAAGGTTCCATTATCCAAGGAACCAATTATCGAAGTTGAGCGTATAGTAGCTCATTTTAAAGGTTGTTCATTTCTCTACAACATTGTCTATAGTAGCAAACAAGGTTTCATGGGTAAATTTTTCTGTAAAAGGTAAAAAACTAAATTGTTACGGATTTTACGCACCGGTAAAAATGTTGAATTACATGTTTTGTTATACTAGTAGTCTTGTCATCAAAAGGTCTTTTTCTCTGTAATTGATCTGAGCTCAGTATATTTTGCACTTCCATCATTGAGTATCAAATGACTAACCCCCTTTTTTATTTAATTTCAAATTATTTCTCAACTTTACCTGTTTATTCTGCCTCATTCCATCGATGACTGAAAAAGCCTCAGTTCCAAAATTATCAGTAGTTAAATCTGTATAAATATCCTTGTCCATAATTGTTAGCTTGCTTAATACTAAAAACATAGCGAGTAAAATATTATAGTGAGTATGTAAATTTTGATTTAAACGTAGCACTCGATAATAAATAATATTATAGATATACCTGTGTCATTAGTAATTATTACCACTATATCTTCGAGAATATTTGATGTACTTTCGAATACTTCAGCTATGTCATAGTCACCGATTTCCATGCTTTCTACAAAAAAAAAACAGAAGAAATGAGAAAATTTTGCTCAAATTGCTTACAGGAGTATGTAATATTGTATAAGGATTTAAATTTAAATTTAAGGGAACCACAGCTGCAGTGAAATTTATATTTTCGGATGTTACAACCATATACAAATTGAAAAGGGGAGAGGCGTACAAGATAAGTCTCAATTCCTGGTCTATCCAAGTATCGATATTCTGATGAATCTCCTTCGGGTTACAGTCACCACCTCTAAGTTTTTAAATGCTATAGGGGGCTCACATATTTTAAAATTTAATCATGAATTCAGTAATGTAGTAGCCCACAATTAACGATATTTTATTTTAGTTTATGTAATTATATTTTTTAAACTGCTATCAAAAAATAAAACTATTCTCAAACATAATTTTAATAGTAATTTATTAAAAATGTTGCTAATTCCTGGTTTCTAAAATGACTCAAACTCGTAATTTATAATATTTTGAAGACTGAAATAACGGCTGCAATAACTCATAAAATTTTTAATGAGCCACAAGAATTTTGATAAAACATAATTTCTTGCTTTAGTAACATTAACTATTTTGTTTTGTTTTTTTTTCTTCCCTTAGTTTTTTGTTTTTTTTTTCTATTACATATATTTTTTAATATTTGATGTAATTTGTTACATAAGCATTTGCCTGTAGTTGCATTAGGGTTAAGTATAAGAGTAGCCTTCTGGCTAAACTTCGCCACAATGTAATCTATCTCAATAAAAACTTTATTATTACTTTATTATTATTCGATGATGTAGATCCAGCCAGCGTCAAGTGTCATAGAGTAGAGACTAACATAGATCTGGGAGAAGAAAAACTTTGTCATAGAGGAATTTATATTGATGTTTTATCGCTAAAAGAATTTTCTATATTTCATAAATCTGTATTGGTCAATATGACGAAATTATAGCAAGGTACAACATTTGAATGTATTCTCTATGATATTTGACGCTGGCGTCTAGCGTCAAAACTAAACCGTGTTTAATTTTCAACCGTTTGACGATTCAGTAGACCTTTATATAATTGAAAAAAATGTCTGCGCATGCGTCAACGCCCGTTAATTTTTTCGAGCACTTTATGTGTGTTTATAACGTGAATACAATATTTTCAATGTAATTTACTAATTTACTATTAGTAGTACAGTTAATTAACATGTATAACATTTTATCAGTAAAGAATGAAGCAAAAAGCATTAATGTCATAGATTATGTGGGAGCCATATGTACAGTAAAATATTTTTCATTTGACTTCATTAGTTTTCCAAATCATTGTATCGAATCTCGCCAAAAGCTGATTTGATCAACGAAAAGAATAAACAGTTCAAAGTTTATCTAAAATGTGCTAAATGGGATTTATGAGTTTGTAATGTGAACTAAGTGATGGTCGATTACAAGTAATTAAATAAACATGTGTTTATGTGTTTGTCTTTTTAAGACAATAACTTGTTTAAAGATATCATTAAATAAAACGAGTGTTAACTTTTTCAAATTCAGTTGTACATAATGTACTGCGACCAGACATAAAAATGCAAATTAAGTTGAAATAAATATTTGTATACTGAATTTTATATTTTATTTGCACAGCCTTCAGTAATATCACATACAATTTTTGTACAGATTTCGTGAAAATCTTATAAATTAACTTTCATATATCTCTCAAAAGATGAATAGCCAACATAGTTTAAATCAAAAATTGCAGTAAAAAGGTAATGACTGATAAAACCATAGTAAGAAAAAATTAATTAAATTTGTATTTTGTATTACTAATGTTTATTTTAAAGAGTATCTCTATATTAATTACTTTAAATCTAATATGAGTATCATTTTTGTCCTAACCTGTCAAATAGATCAGCCTTATTTTCGCCTTGTGGATGAAAATATCACTTTAACCACCATTAAAATTTAATGCAGTTATTTGCTTTAATTGAAAAATGTACAAATAAAGCTCCACTAATAATACTAGTTCCCTATGCATGTTTGTGAAAAGTGCTCGATACTTTCATATTCCCGCCCTTTTAATATGCCAAACGCGCCTACATATTACAAAGGGTAAAAAGATCTATGGTGTGTGTTTACTGGTTCTTTGCTGGCGTCGTTTTTCAAAGTCGACCTAATTTCCCATTTGTTCTTTATTAAGGGATATACTGTACTAGTAATTTTAATTGAGATAATATTAGTCAAGGAATTATTAATTGCAGCGAATTAATTAATACAATAAATTTCAATTTAATTGAACTAAATGATTTGTAAGCAAAATAGGTAATGTTGAGAGTAACTTATCCTAAAATTGTGCAATATTAAGATATAATTATAAACAAAAATTCACTGGTTTGAAATGTGAAGAGAAGTTATAATGCCAATTCCTGTTTTTGTACGTTTGTAAACCAATTTGTTTTTAAATATTTTTATTTCCCACGCATTATCAATTTACAATTTGTTTATTGCTGCAATATACAACGGTATGTAAATTAAATAATGAAAATAATACCGATACAATTAGCATTATACAAAAATACTAAGTTTGAGTTGATAATAAAAGAGAGATTGAAGATAAATATAATTCAACTCCAGCATATATTTCAACCATCCTGTATATGATTTGTTTACGTCCACATAATATAACAGTTTTTTTATTACAATATATAATTTTAAATATACATTTTTTCCAACATTTTATATCACCAAACGTCCACTCCACTCTATATTCCAACCATCCTATATATTCAGCTGCCTATCATTCTACTCCGTCCTATATTACAATCATCATATATATATATATATATATATATATATATATATATATATATACAACTCCTATCACTTTACTTTATGATTTTGTTTGCTATAAATAAACACTTGTGTATAATCGCACCAAATATCAGTTTAGAGTTTGACATGTGTTGTCACTGAATTTTCTATTAGGCCGGAGAATGTGACACCAAAGGCACCAAAATGAAAAAAAAAATCATTTTTGCCTGGTATAGAAACAAAACGAGCTTGGTACACATTGATTTAAGGAACCGAAAATACTATGCTTTACTACCTATATGCTTGAGACGTACATAGAAAATTTTCAAATTCACAACCAAAAATTTCCAGTGCCTACAATTCCCGCACTATTATGTTGGTATTAAAATATTTATCTGAAAATGTCCGTTATGTCACTTCGATGAAATTTTTGATAAGAATATTGAAATTTTCGACGATTTTCTGCAAAACTGCAAGTTGCACGTCGCAGAAAAGTATATGAGATCACCTAAGGATCTTCCTTAATAGATTAAACGTTAACAAACTATACACATCCATAAGAAGTTTTTGAAAAATCGACCAATATGTTAGTGATATTGGTCGATTTCTATGCACGCATGTCTTCATTCACAAATTTCATCACTTTACCAATAGAATTCTTTTCCCAAATTTTAAGTTTCACCAATCCGGATATATACTTAAACAAGACCATATTCATTCAAAACGGTTCACCACAGGAGAAGACATCAGGAAACATACATACAAAAAAAAAACGCGACGAATTGATAACCTCCTCCTTTTTGGAAGTCGGTTAAAAACAACTAAATTATTCCTGAGTTTTTTACTAACCGACTTCCAAAAAGGAGGAGGTTATCAATTCGTCGCTTATTTTTCGCTTTTTTTTTGTATGTATGTTACCTGTTTCCTGATTGGTGAAACTTCAAATTTTGGAAAAGAATTCTATTGGTAAAGTAATAAAATTTGTGAATGAACACATGCGTGCATGGAAATCGACCAATATCTCTAATATTTTCGATAACTCCTTATGGATGTGTATAGTTTTTTAATTTTTAATCTATTAAGGAAGAGCCTTAGGTGATCTCATATACTTTTCTGCGACGTGCAACATGCAGTTTTGCAGAAAATCGCCGAAAATTCCAAAATTCTTATCAAAAATTTCATCTAAAGACATAACGGACATTTCCTTATAAATATTTTAATTCCAACGTAATAGTGCGGTAATTTTCGGCACTGGAAGTTTTAATTGGGAATTTGAAATTTTTTTATGTACATCTCAAGTATATAGGTAGTAAAGCATAGTATTTTCGTCTCCTTAAATCAATGAGTACTAAGCTCGTTTTGTTTGTTTACCAGGCAAATACGTATTTAAATGCAAATTTTTCCATTTTGTGAAGACGGTGCTTTTGGTTGTTACATTCTCCCGGCCTAATAGAACATTCAGTGACAACACATGTCAAACTTTAAACTGCTATTTGGTACGTTTATAGACAGGGTGTTTAGTTATAGCAAACAAAATCACAAAGTAAAGTGATAGAAGGAGTTGCATTTATATGAAGATTGAAATATAGGACGGACTAGAATGATAGTGGTCCGTAGGCAGCCGTATATACAGGATGGTTGGAATATAGGGTGGACTGGACGTTTGGTAGTATAAAAATGTTGGAAAAAATGTGAAATTAAAATTATATAGGTTGATTAAAAAAAACTGTTATATGATGTGGACATAAACAAATCATATACGGGATGGTTGAAATATATGCTGCAGTTGAATTATATTTATACAGTGTGATTAAAAAATTATTTATTTTATAGCCCATAAGAAGTTGCATAAAGTGTAGAGAGGAATTAATGTTACACAGGACGATAATATAAAATGTAAAAAATGAACCTATTTATGGGCTAGCCCACAAGGAGTTATATACTATGGTTGAAATATAGGACGGATTTGACTCCGTAAATATGGGATGGATTCTACTCCGTCCTATAGAAGGCAGCTAACAAATTTATGCTTGTCCGTGGGCAGTCATATGTACAGGATGGTTGGTACATAGATTGGAGTGAGTGGAATTATCTATATTTATACAGGGTTGTCAAAGAAAGTTGAAAAAAGGTTACATGGCGTAGTCCATAAGGCATAAATATATTTTGGGCTTATTAAGTCAACGCGTAATAGTACATTTTGTTCGTAAAGATTTACCGGTCAATTTAAATGAGAAAGTATCATTGTGTAATGTTGAGGCTTTCGATGTTATCTGGTTCTGTCTCTTAAGGTTATACATACAAAATAAAAAATAAAGAATGAGAACTACCTGAGTTCAAAAATACTAAAAATTTGAAAATAAAACACATAAAAAATATATGTAACCGACTTCTACCTATAAATTAAAAGCTAAAAATAATTATAACAAAATACAACTCTAGCAAATAAATAACACATTCAATGTTGTTAGGTACCTTCCCAGGAAGTAAAAAATGTAAACATTAAAAGGTGCTCATTCTGTACAAATTAATTACCTACTAATCTAGTATATTTTGAAGCCGGTGCCAAGCAAATCTAAAATCCTTCATTGCATACTTATCTACTAATTCATCAAACTTGATTGTTGTTTGGCATCGACTTCAAAAATATACTAGATTGGTAGGTAATTAATTTGTACAGAATGAGCACCTTTTAATGTTCACATTTTTTACTTCCTGGGTAGGTACCTAACAACGTTGAATGTGTTATTTATTTGCTAGAGTTGTATTTTGTTATAATTATTTTTAGCTATTTAGTTATAGGTAGAAGTCGGTTATATATATATTTTTTAATGATTTATGATATTACAAATTACGTTGTTTATAAAATTCCTTAATTCTATTCGCGAAATAGATGTCAAAAAACTATAATTTGTTAAGAATTCCCTTATTATGCTTTTCTGAACGATATTTGTAGCATCTCTAGTTTGAATTTTTTTAATTTCTTGGGAATAACACCACACCGTTACTCCAAAGCTGTCTGTCAAAAAAATATATATTTTAATGGAATTAATTTATATAATGTACTTCCTCGTGAATTCAAAAATCTTTCTTTTTATAAATTTAAATGTAAGAGCAAAAAATATATTATTTCAAATTATAATATGTTAAGTCTAAAACTTGCCTAAAAAATGACTAACTTTCTACGTTCTGTATTTTGCTTCCTTTTTCACTATGTTTCTCTTTTTTTTCCCTTAATTATAGGATCATTGAGTAGTTTTGTATATTTGTTTATTAAGTGCTACTTGGTTTAATATCTATACGACACAACACAAGTTTAAATACTTAGGTGTCCTCTATTAAAACATTCTCTTCTCTCTTCATATATAACATTTACAAATAAACAAGTAAACAAAATTAATAAACAATTGTAACTATTTTCTATTATAAAATAAGGATGTACTGTACAGACATCCTTTAATATATTTTTTAATAATATAACATATAGTAATAATTATAATTTTTAAGAGAACATTAAACTCTAAGACTAAAAAACTGTAAACTAGTTTGTAAACAATAAACAATAAAACAATAAATAAACAAAAAAAAAACTTGCTGTAAAGTCTGCATATTTCAAATACTGCAGACATTTCGGAGTCTAAATTAGAACCCGTTTTCAATGGGAATAAAAAATTAAGACAAATGAATAAATAAATTTAAAAATTAGCAATGATAAATTTAGCAAACACAATTTGACATTACATTATCTGACAATAAAACTTGCAGCTCAGAGAATTTACTGATTAGTTGATATTTACAGGGTAGCCCTCAGGGGCTATCGTCGTATCATCCGTATCAATGATACGGGGCCCCGGGCTACAGGGGTAGTAAAAGGTTATCCACAGTGTCACTTAATCTCTTGCTTCCCGGAAAAAAGACATCATAACTTCAGAAGTGACAAACTTCAAAAAGAGCAATTTCTCTATTTTTCTGGGATAAGACTGCTCCCAAAGTTGGCAACATCCTACATCAGTTATTGCGGGATTCCCCCGTTTAAGTGAATCACTTAATAATATTATTATTATATATTTTAGCAATTAAAAAAGCTCCATTTCTGGCAATTATTTTGGATACAACACAAGCCTTCTCAAAAATTGACCAACTTTCTGTAGTTTTTCGACACATCTCGATAACAGAAAATGATGATAATGTTTTAAAGCATTAAAAATCTGCCCTTTGTTGCAGTGCTGAAGCATTTAAAACTGAAATTTTAAATACCATTAAAGAATATGGAATTGAATTGTTTGTCTAAATGTAGAGGACACGGTTACGATGGAGAAAGTGTTGCCGGGTGTATATATAAACGACTGTTTTCGATCATTTAGAAAAAAACATATATTTTTGTTGAGTAACGATCCATCTGAAAAATATAAAATTACCCTTAAAAATTATGTCCTACTAGAAGGTCTTCAAAGAACGAAGCATTATTAGCGATAAAGAAAAAATATTTATTAATCATGAAAACTTTGTAGCAACTAAATTCAATTTCCACTAATAAAGATGAATGTGAAGAACGTAAAAATATAATTAACATTTTAGAGCGTTGTGATGTCCTAGTGTTGTTCACATTTTTTTCTGCATTCTGAAATCATTAATCCTGTTTGTGAAGCTCTACAGCATGAAAATAATGACTCACAGAAAGGTAGTATTTTATTAAGTAATGTTCTGAATAGACTGAGCGAAATAAAAAATCAAAATTCATTCAATGGTTTCCTAAATGAGCCCCGAGATTTAGCAAAAGAGTGGGGGGTAACATCTGTTTTTAAAAATAAAAGGCAAAAGATAACGAAGCGTTTTTTTGATGAGTTATCACAGGATGAGAGAATTTCAGACCCGGAATCATATTTCAAGATCAATGCTTACTATTGCAGTTACAATATAATTGTTTTTCAAACTAAACATATTTGAGAGCCTTTGTGACCTGAGTTATATGTCCGAAGTATTACAAACGGAGAAACTCCTATCTTCTTCAAAGAAAGTGATAAAAAACGCTTCCGAAAAACAGTCAAGTCATCTCAGTTAATATTTATGTACAATTAATTGCTCTGAAGACATGCTTGAAATTTGAAATTCAAGAAATATATTCCATTAAGGAACTCATGAAATTATTGCTGATAAAATTCAATAGTCTTGCATCTAGTTTTCCGGGGCTAATGACTGCATGTTTACTATTGACCCTTCCAGTTACAACCGCAACAGCTGACAGAAGTTTTTCAAAATTAAAACTGATAAAAAAATACCTATTGTCTATACAGGCAGAAATTTTAGAAAAACTGCAATCGTATTCAGCTACAGATGATTCAATAAATCAATTTGGCGAAAAAAGGCAAGAAAAGTGTATATTTGATTTGAATTATTTGGCCAGATCAATTTCTAGGAGGAAGTAATAACTTATAATGTAAGTAAATATTTATTTTAATTATAGCAAGCATTTTCGTTCTTTTGTGAAAAATCATTTGGGCCCCCAACTAATTTTGATGCAGGGCCTCTCTAAGGCACCTGCGCCACTGGTAGCACTAAAAAATTCTAAAGAACATATGAATAACAAAGCTTCTTTCAAACTGGAAGAATTTGAAAGAACTATTTTCAGAATTTCATGTTGCCATTCACCAAATACTGAGATTAAGGAAGGAGCATCGTACAAATTTTAAACATAAATACCTCCCACTTTTAGTATAGATTTTCTGTTCCGTACAGTGTTAGGGCCGTACGGCAGGGTTACCGGATATATAAAAATATCCAAAAACTTAATAATGGCATAGGTCCTTAATTATACTAGATAGATATGTCTTTGTTAAGAATTGTTACTAAATTTCCGAAATTGTCTCTTGTACGCTTAGTTCCGACTACACATTTCAAATACTTATTTATCTGTTACCGAAAATAAGTGAGTAATGAAAACACCAATGAACAGACAGAATATTCAAGAATCTCCTGAACAATCATTGTGAAATTACCTAAACATTTTCTACAACATATAATAATTTTTAGTTGTTTAGAAATAATTTTCTATAACTCTCTGACATGGCCCATATAGATACAGTTATGCAAATTTTCTAGAACCCATATCTAAAAAAAAACCGTTCTCGTGCTAGCCCTATGAAATACTAAGGCTATATTATTACTGAGAACAAGCTAATGAGAACTAATAATAATTATTATAAGTAAAATTCTTGACTTTTCACAAACTGCATAATTAAATATCATTTACCCTTACCTCGTTACTGTTACTATGGATATCCGCTAAAACTTGATAACGTGCTATACAATCCATAAGGAAATTTTAAACAAACCAATACTGATTATTCCATTATATCCGTATTTGCTATCTAATGTTTGTTATCAGATAAAAGTTGTTCACATGAATTGTTCCCAGAAAGATGTGAATAAGAAACTGGCGGATAAATTTTACAATAAAAATATAAATAGTAGCGCACTAAACTTAAATGTCTAACGTATATCGTACCATAAAAATACAGATAACAGATCACTGGCAGAATGCTCGACAGTCGACATGCAATTCGACACTCGACACACGAATATGTTAAACTAAACAAAATTCGGTAGAAATTCATTTCATTAGTCATCATTTCATCATCTTCAACTGATAGTATGCGACAATTTCTCACATACAGGGTTGGGCAAAAGTGTCGGAAACGATGATCGCCTAGCCATTCATTTTGCGCTCTTCATATATCCATAGTTGCTCAAATATTTTATTTAGGTATTGACGAACCTCCATAATGTGTTGTAGCTTTCTCTTGCCGATGTCAATTGTCGTTTGTAATCAATGCTAGATTTGCCTGATTCGTAAATAAATTATTGCAGAAACAACTTCCTGCATAGAATTTGTTAATAACTATTGACGTTTACTTTTTCTGAAGACATTGAGTGTGAATCTTGTCTATTCAATATGGGTTCTTTTTACTAACAATATGGTAATATATAACTCAACTATTAAGAAAAATATGCGGATCCTTCCTTCATGTCATCAGAGACAACCTAAAATCTCTATTCATTTATCTTTCAGAATATGCCTTCATCCAATGAGAAGTGATGAGATGTCATAAAGCAACCACTTTCTCATTGCGTATGTCGGCATCAAAGCAAGCTTTATTTCTGAATATTAATTACACAAAGAACGGGTAAACTCAACACTCACTCTCAAAAATAAAATTTTCATATGATCATAAATCTGTATTTTTAACCGACTTCCGAAAAGGAGGAGGTTGTCAATTCGTCTGCAACTTTTTTTTTATGTATGACGAGCGATTATTCAAAAACGGCTTGGGCAATTTCCATGATTATATTAAGGAACATTGTAATGTTCCAGAAAGGCGCATATAATTGTTTATAACATGAGATTTACAGTTTTCTAGAAAATCAGAAAAAAATGTAAATAAGGGACTAGATTTCAATGAATCTTCACTGTTTTCTCGAAAACCGCTCAAGAAATTTGAATATTATAAATTGTATTCTACAAAGATATGTTCCATAGTTATACAGAGTGTATCAAAAATTTGTTATATAAGCATAAGCAGTCAGGATATTTGAATTATAGGACTTTGGACGGGGTATAATTATAGACATGGGTTCAACAAATTTTAGAAGATGTTGCATATACTGTGTGGTTGAAATAAATGGTAGAGTAAAATTATAGTCATAAAATGTAATTCAAAAAGGTCAATTTCGTCATATAGAGTAGATCATGAGCAGTTGCATAAATGGAATACCAGACATAAGGGGGGCGAAGTAAAATCATTGGCATACAGGAATAATTCAAACAATAGAAAAATAGAAAGAGTCAATAGTGTGGAAAGGATTGATAGTTATACATAGTGGTTTTAAAGATATCAGGAGCGTTATAATATTGTGATGCGTTGAATTGTAGTTGTACAGGGTGATTCAGAAAATGATTGACCTATAAGTAATATAGGGGTTACAATACGCCGAAGCATATACAATATATAGTGAATTAGAGATACACTTATCTATAGAAACCAAATAATAAAATATTTATTAAAGTACGAAAGAAATAAAGAAGTATTTGGAAAATATAGAGAAAGAATAAAAATTAGAAAGGGAGAATGAGAGAGGCAGAAAAAGAGAGAGAGATAAGAATACGCTAAAATTTTGATTTGAATTGTACCTTAAATCAGATAAACAAGAAGACATGTCTGAAAACAGTGATTAATTGCACATGGTTTCTAAACGGTTTTTATTTTAAGCCAGTGAAGTCGTTTTTTTTTAATATAAATTATTATCTATGTATCTATTCAATAGGACAAACAATGCTTCGATCTTTTGGGAGTAATTTTTGGCCCAACATTAGTTGCTATAGTGGATCAGAGAAAAACCCCAGTAAAAACCTGATTAGATCATCGATATAACATCTTATTTCTAGCGGAATAGTCATTCCTTCCCAGTTTGACGTATGTCCTGGAATGTTGGAGCAGAATGTGTTTATTCGAGATGTCTGCTAACTGTTGACCTCTGCAAATATATTTCAAACTAATTTGTTTCTGATCAAATAGTACGTTATAATTCAAACTGAAATTGCAGTGGGTTGTTTATGAAACATCTTATAAATAATAAAAATCCTAATACATTTGTTTAGCTTTTTAATGTTTTAGTACACTTAAACAGTAAAACATTTAAAGTAAACAAGTAAACAGAATAAATGGGAATCACAATAAAATAAAGTTGTTCCAGTAAATGTAATATTTTACCTCCTTGTTCTGGATGGCTGAACTCTATATTTTCCACCTCAATAAAGTGGATATTTCCAATGCAATGAGTTGACATGCCTATACCTTTTCTATTATGTATAATATCATTTCTAAGCTCTTTTAACCTACATTGAATATTTCTACCGCTTAAACCTACATAGCTTCAAAATCCAAAAAATTGGAAAAATTGTCTTATATAGAATACAAAATTACCTTTACAGTAGGAAGTTCTAATATAGTAAATCTTTATAACAATGTTCCTGTTTCCAAAACACTTCCTATAGTAAAACAACTACTCGAACGGAACTCTTCATTAAACCAACGAACTCAGTTATTAGTTGAAACAATAATGGAACTACTAATATATTTTACCAAAACTACATATTTTCAATTAATCGATGACTTTTACCAACAAGATTTTGGCATGGCCATGGGTTCTTGTCTCTCACCAGCATTAAGTAACATATTTATGTAAAAATTTGAACAACAAGTAAGTTTATCAAAAGAAAATAAACCTTCAATTTGGTGGCGTTATGTTGACGACATTTTCGTAATTTGGGAACACAGTCTTGTAGAACTAGATAAATTATTAAATGACATAAAGAAAAAAGAACCAGCTATCAAATTCACCCTAGAAATTGAACAAAATAACAAACTGTCTTTCCTAGACATATTAATAACAAAAACAGAATCTTCATTCGAAAAAGAAGTTTAAGAAAATCCACTCATACTAACAGATACCTAAATTTCAATTCAAATCATCCGAATACAGTAAGGAAAGGTGTTATTAAGTCATTATATGATAGAGCAAAGACCATCTGTTCTGATAATAATAAATTCAACAAAGAAAAAACAGTTATTGTTCTCACTGGAAACAATTACCCCACAAAATTTATCAACAAAGAGTTAAACACACTTGAAAAGAGAACAAACCGTCCGCCAGAACAGACAACTCTTTCAAATGCTTCCAACTTGAGAGCTGTTTAACTTAATACCTGATCGATAGATTTTTTTGTGCTACCTGTATATTTAAAAACAACAAAAATTTTTCTTATTTCAACCTAAATGTCATAAATCAAACTTTCAATTTACATATTTTAAAGTCATTGACAACGAAGTCAGAATCGACTTTGAAACGTTTGGTATTTTCTTTCAATATACACCTTTTTATTTCAATTGTGGTATTATTCCCAAGAAAACATAAACATAATGAAGCACATGCCACAAATAACATTTACAAGACAATACGTTAACTCTTTCAAACAATTTTTACAAATATTCTATAGAACTTTTTCTTTCAATTTTCTTACTACGCCAATCAGCGTCTACATAGCCAATTAAAAGAACACCATAATTATTATTTCGTTTGTATATAATTTTAAAACTAAAATGTTATCCGCGGTTTCACCCACGTACGGAATGTTCAAGTTTCGCAAAAAGAAATTACTTATGAAACATACGGATTATGCTAAATAAAAAAAATCTAACTTTTTTAAACCACCCTACTTAACTATTATTAGGAATATGGGTAGGAAAATCACACACAACAATATTACGATATTGTTTTATTTTAGTCCTCTCGATATGAAATCCACTATTCAACTAACTATTAAGAAAATATATAAAAACTTATAGGGATCGTTCCTTCACGGAACTTTATATCAATGTTTATTTATGTTACACATAATGCATGTATCGAGTGAGAAGTGCTCAGACATCATAAAGCGATCACTGACTGTGTGTGACATCATCAATGAAGGCTTTATTTTTGAATATTAATTACACTAACAAATGATAAACTCAACACTCCCCCTCAAAAATAAAATGTTCATTTTCATATTATCATAAATTTCTATTTTTACTTCAAAAGGACAAAAACAATATCTCTATCTTTGTATCTATATTTGTATCTGGGGAGTAATTTTCAGCCCAACATTTGTTGCTAAAGTGGATCAGGGAAAAACCCCAATAAAAACCTGATCAGGCCGTTAATTTAATTAATCTTATTCTTAGAGCAATAGTCGATCATTCCAAGTTTCAACCGTATTTCCTGGAATTTGGGAGCAGGAATCTGTTTCGTGAAGATGTCTGCTAACTGTTGACCTGTGCAAATATATTTCAAATAAATGAAGTTATTCTCGATTTGATTTCTGGTAAAATGGTACTTTATGTCAATATGTTTTGAACGTTTGTGATCTACAGGATTGTTTGCTATTGAGATACAATTGTTGTTATCTTCATAAATTACTATTGGTTTTGTTATTACCAATTTAATACTTTGCAGTAAAGATTTTAACCACAGAGCTTCTTTCACGACTTCAAAGAGCGCCATGTATTCTGCTTCTGTTGATGAAGTTGCAACAGAATTTTGCCTTTTTGTATTCCAGCAAATTAAATAACTTTCAAACAACTTAAACAAATATCCTGTAGAACTTTTCCGATCAATTTCATTACTACCCCAATCAGCGTCTACATAGCCAATTAATAGATCACTATAATTATTATTTCGTTTGTATATTAATTTAAGTTTAATGGTCCCTTTTATATATCGTAATACTCTTTTTAGGCTTTGCCATAATTCTTTATTATTTTTGTTTTGATAACGACTTAATAAATTTATGGCGGTGCTTAAGTCAGGCCTTGTACATATTGTAACATAAAGTAAAGAACCAATTAGATTACGACAAGGGGCTTCATAATATTCGTCAGAGTTCAATTCATTATAGTTTATTTTGACTGGAAGTGGTGTGTTTACAGATTTACATTCACTCATGTTGAATTTGTTGAGAACTGATTTTAAATACCCGCATTGATCCAAAGATATCTCATTGTCATTTCTTTCAATGTTCATACCTAAAAAGAATTTAATTTCTTGTAAATCAACCATACGAAACTGCTCTTTTAAAAAGTTTTTAAAACTTAACATTGTATCCATGTTACCAGAAATAATTACCAAGTCATCAACGTATAATATTACGTATACATTTTCAGTCAAGTGACCTTTATCTAAGAAATATAAACATCGGTCCCCAGACGAACTCATAAAATTATATTTCTTTAACAGATCATCAAAATGCTGAAACCAGCATCTTGCCGACTGTTTTAAGCCATATATTGCCTTGTTTAATTTACATACTAAATTTTTGTTTTCTATTTCTATTCCTTCGGGAACTGACATGTATATTTCCTCTTTTAATATTCCATTTAAAAATGCGGTTTTTACGTCCATTTGATGTATGAATAGTTTATACTGATTAGCTAGAGCCAAAAGTATTCTTAAAGTAGTTATGCGCGCCACTGGTGCGAATGTTTCGGTATAATCAAATAAATATTGTTGAGTAAAACCTTTTGCTACTAAACGGGCTTTATATTTTGATGGATTTCCATCTTTGTCACTTTTAATAGTAAAGACCCATTTACAATTGACAATGTTTTTATGCATGGGCTTGGGTACTAAAGTCCATGTATTATTTTCTATTAGAGAGTTAATTTCATCTTTCATGGCTTCCACCCATTTATTTTTATCAACCCTATTATTTAATTCTTGGTAACAAGACGGGGTTTTGAAAACTGATTGTTGAGCACATGTAAATAATTCGATATCATTTTCATTATATGATATTTTAGGATTGTTTTTAATTCTATCACTACGTCTAAGTTCAGTCGTAGTTTGGACCCCATTATCGATTTTAGCATTCTTTCCGAGGTCAGTTGGCACTGGAGCCTCAGTTTGAATATCTGTGTTGTTAATTCTGAGTTCAGTAAAAACTGGAGTCTCAGATTTATGTTTTAATTGATTTATATCAATTTTATTGGTGGGTAATTTATATTCACCCACTTTTAATTCTTCATCATTACTTGAAGAATTTGACACCAATTTATTAGTTACTTTCAAATTTTGATTATCAAAATTTGATTCAACACTTTCGCCAAAATCGATTTTAGGTCTTGAGATATTAAAATTTATTTCGTCAAATATGACGTCACGTGCTATAAGGAATTTATTTGTGCAAACGTTTAATATTTTATAACCATTAGGTTCATACCCAACCATTATGCCTTTTATTGACTTTTGATCAAATTTGCCTTTTTTATTTTTATTATGAACATATGCGGTTGATCCGAAAACTTTTAAATGGTCTAATCTCGGCTTTTTATTGTGCCAGAGTTCAAAAGGCGTTTTGTCTTGTGAAAGTGCTTTAGTGGGAGTTAAATTTAAGAGATACGTAGCCGTCAAAATTGCTTCACCCCAAAAGCATATACTTAAATTTGCACCGTGTACCATGGCTCTAGCTTTTTCTGTTAGGGTTCTGTTCATTCTCTCTGCTACTGAATTTTGTTGGGGAGTATATGGCACTGTTAAATGATACGATATTCCTTTTTCAACACAAAAAGCTTTCATTTCATTTGAAATATACTCACGACCATTATCGCAATAAAAATTTACAATTTTTTAATTAAAAAGAACTTCACTTTTAGTGACGAAATCTTTAAAAACTTTAAATACCTCATATTTATATGTTAATAGGTACGCTACCGTGTAGTGTGTAAACTCATCAATGAATGTTATGAAATAATTTTGATTGTTTATTGTTGGAGGAGTAATAGGACCACAAATATCTGAGTGTATTATGTATAATGGCCTGTTAATATGCGATTTATCTTTTCGTTTAGAAAATGGTAGGCGTGCTTGTTTTCCATTTATACAAGCTTCACATAGATCATAACTTGGTTGAATATTATTCAATTTATCAATGTTTTGTGCCAATTTTTTAGATTTAATTTCTATGAATTTATTTTTGCTTATATGACCTAAGCGTTCATGCCAAATTTTATAGTTTTCCGTAGCAGAATTAATGACAACATTTACTTGTTCATGCATGTTGTTTTTTAGTAGTTTAAATTTTACACATACTAAATTGTTCAGAGACTCACCCTTAATTACCGCCTTACCGTCCTTTTCAATTAGAACTTGCCCATTTTCTTTGAAGATAACTGTCATTCCAGCTTCTTGGATACGTCGTACGGACAACAAGTTGTAAGGTATGTTAGGAACGTACAGGACGTTTCTGAGGGTTCCCTGGATTCCTAGATTGGTTTTTACCTCTATATTGCATCTGAGAGATGAAGTGATGAAGGTATTATTTTTAGCAACAGAAATCTTAACTGGTATCTTCAATTTTTCAGCAGTAGTGAAATGCAACTTTTCATTGACGATGTGATCAGTAGCTCCTGAATCCAATACAAATATTATTTCATTTTTTGTAAATAATATCTTGTTCTGGAGAATACTGCTGTTGATCATAAAAGCAAAACTCTGCTCTGGGTCTTGAGTGGTTTTAACAACTTGAAGAATTCTTTGTTCATTTTGAGATCTCTTATAAAAATAGCAATCTTTTTTAAGGTGATTTGTCCTACCACAATGGTCACATTTTCTGTAGTTTCCACTATTATTTTTGTTGAATTTAGACTGATAATTGTGGTTATGTTTAAATTGTTTTCGTTTTTGAAAACTACGGTTGCGATGCGTTGAAAAGTTTCTGTTTTTCTTCTGGGATTGAAAAAATGTTGATTGATTTTTCCGGGTTTCACTTTGAAGCACTTTAGTACTTGTGTCAATGATTTCATGTTTCAACTTTGTTTCGTGATCCAATAAACGTGTTTTGACAAAAGCAAGGGTTAGGTTATCTTCCGACAATGTTTGAATAGCTGTTATAATGCCATCATACGACGCTGGTAATGTTAATAATAGATGAGCTACCTTACCCATTTCTGTCAAAACTGAGCCCGCCGCAGCTAACTCGATGATCATCTCATCGAATTTGATGAAGTGCTCTAATAGAGAAATGCCTTCCTCTAATTTGAAGCTTAATAATTTCTTTTGGACTGCCAGTTGCGTTGCTAAGCTTTTTCGTTCATAAATTTCATCCAGTTTCCTTAATATGTCTTTTGCAGTGTCTCCATCTTGAACCATTCCTATCATGGTGTCACTTAAATATTCAATAATGCACCCTTTTGCACATATTTCCATTTTTCTACAATTGTCTGTTAGTTCTTCGGGGGTTGGTTCCTGTAAAACCTGAAGAGCATCCTGCTCTTCAATTAGGGCTTTTATGCGAAATTTCCAGATCGAATAATGATTTCCATTAAACTGCTTAATGTTACGCTTCACTTGCTTAGCACCTTCCATTGTTCTTTTTTTTATTATCACCAACTTTGTCTTTTAATCACTTTATATGGAACACAATGAGTTAAGTATTTATATCTTAGTTTATTTCACGTTAACTGGGACCCATAACCTATTAGGAATATGGGTAGGAAAATCACACACAACAATATTACGATATTGTTTTATTTTAGTCCTCTCGATATGAAATCCACTATTCAACTAACTATTAAGAAAATATATAAAAACTTATAGGGATCGTTCCTTCACGGAACTTTATATCAATGTTTATTTATGTTACACATAATGCATGTATCGAGTGAGAAGTGCTCAGACATCATAAAGCGATCACTGACTGTGTGTGACATCATCAATGAAGGCTTTATTTTTGAATATTAATTACACTAACAAATGATAAACTCAACAACTATAAATCCACCAATCCCGAATATATTTCACCCAAACTGCAAGTACTTATGGGCGACCCTATATTACAATTTTATTCCACATTTTTTAATTACCTTGAATAACTGTAACCCTACTTCACCTTATATTGCAACCATACTGTATATGCTGCTGTTTATTTGTCACCCAATATAACTTTTTGAACACCCGACTATAACTCTTCTCTACCCTATATTTCAGCTATGCTTATGGTCTACGCTGCATAACAATTATTTCTGATATTTTGTGAATCACCTTTTAAAGTACAATTTTTCTATACCCTATATTTTAATCACCCTTTATGTGCAGCTTTTTCTAACATTCTAATACTATAGTCTTGCTTCTCCCCATATTTCAGATATTCCATATAATAGAATACAACTGTTAATGGTCTACCCTACATAACAATAATTTATTAAGTTTTTTAGAACCTACCCTGATGGAAATACCGGTGGAACCCTTGGTGTGTCACAAATTTAAAAACACAGTTTTGCACCCTAACACCAAACTTTTATTTAAACACTCACCCAAACTGCAACTGCTTATTGGCCACCCTATATAACAATTTTTTTTAACCGCTTTGTATAACTGAGTCTACTTCCATCTACATTAAAACCATCCTGTACACTTCTGCTAAAATGTCAAACATTACAAGTTATTTTTGAACCACCCTGTATAACCATAATTTTACTCTAGAAAATATTTCAACCACTCTGTTGTGCATCTGCTTTGGGGCCACCAAATACAACATTTTTTAAACACTTAACTATAACTCTGGTCCACTCACTATCTTATATATGCAACTGCTTATGGACTAGGCTATATAATTATTTTTGAATCGCACTTGAAAGTATAATTTGTCTCCACCCTGTATTTCAACCACCCCTTATATCAGCTTTTCCTAACATTGGTCTAATCACACCGCATCAAGTATATATAATTTTACTTCGATTACATATATGCAATATTTCAAACAGCTCATGTCCTATCCTACAAAAAAATTATCCAACCTGTTTTAGTATAATTCTACTCCACCCGATATTTCAAATACCTTGTATATGCAACTACTTATCGCCCACCCAGTATCACATTTTTTGTACCAGCCTGTATAACTATAAATCCATATATATCCTAATATATTTCACCAAAACCTCAACTGCTTATTGGGTACTCTATATAACAATTTTTTCAGCATGTTTCTGAATCACCTTGTATGTATTACAACTACCCTGTATACGCTACTGCTTATTGGTTAACCAATATAACATTTTTTAAATAATTAACCATAACACTTCTCCACCCTATAATTCAACTATCTTATCTTCTCAACTTATTATGAACTACATTATTTCACAATTTTTCCTCTTATTTTTTCAACGACATTATAAATTTACTTTCTCTTCACACTTCATTTAAACGACACTTCATTTACAAATTTTTCTAACCTTGTTTGAATCACACTGTATAACTATAACTTTACTACGCCCCATGTGTCAGGTACTCCATATATGCAACTGCTATATAACACAATTTTTCTAGCACTTTTTCCCACCCTATATAATTATAACTCTACACCACCCTATATTTCAACAACCTTTTACATGCAACTACTTATTTGCCACCCTTGTATCCTTAGAATCCTAACCCACCCTATTCTTCAACCTTCTGGTAAGTGAAACAGCCTGTAGATCATTACATTACTTATTTTTTAAACCCACCTGTATAACTGTAATTATACTCCGCGATATATTTCACCCATCCTATATATGCAACTGCTTGTGGATATAAAACAAGATTTTAACCACAACATAAATTATAATTCCAATCCATCTTATATTTCAAACACCCTGTATAAACAGCTCCTTTTAACTAACAACTTATTATGAAGATCATTCAAAGATCCTAACTGATTACATAACACATTTTTTTCTAAAATTTTTTATCCAAACTGTATAAATATTCTACTCTTTTTCAACCACTTGGCATATGGAACTGTTTATGGCCCAATCAATATAACTTTTTTAGACCACCCCATATAACTAATTCCACTCTCTCTTATTCCAACCACATTGTATATATGCAGCTGCTTATAGGACACCAAATATAACTTTTTTAGACTTTTTAAATCCATTTAATTCTACTCCGAGCTAAGATTCCTATAACACAGAACACCCTTTTAAAGTAAAATTACGCTCGTTATATCAGTTGATTTGTGTTAAATCGAAACATGTTGCATTGGCACATTCGAATTTTGAATAAAAGCTAAGCTGATGCCAGTATCTAATACTTTGTGCGTGCGGTGGAACCAATTGAGTAATTGTATTACCCAACATGGTAGAAGTTTTTTCGCTATATCTACCGTTTCTGTCAATTTAGGAAGATAAAATGTCTACCAGATTTTAAGTCAAACTATAGGCTTTGCAACAAGAAAAGATTCAGCAAAATCAGTTCGGTAGTTCTTTCGTGATGCCCAAACAAACAAACAAACACACAGACAAACTTACAATTTTATAATAGTATAGATACTGTTTTAAGTATTAAGGGCACACGTGCTTGTTTTCCAGTTATACAAGCTTCACATAGATCAGAAGTTGGTTGACTGTTGTTCGATTGTTCAATGTTTTGTGCCAATCATTTATTTTTAATTCCCATGAATTTATTTTTGCTTATAAGGCCTAAACGTTCATGCCTAATTTTACAGTTTTCAGTATCAGATTTATTGACAATATTTACATGTTCATGCATGTTATTTTTGCGTAGTTTAAATTTTACACGTACTAATTTGTTCAGAGACTCACCCTTAATTACTAGCAGACCGTCCTTTTTAACTAGAATTTGTACATTTTCTTTAAAGATTCCCTTTTGTTCCAGCTTCTAGAATACGTCGTATGAGGACATACAATATGTTGTTGAGGGATCCTTGATTCCTAGATTCGTTCCAACTATTAAATTGCCTCTAAGAGAAGCAGTGATGAATGTATTATTCTTGGCAACAGAAATCTTGACTGGCAAATTCAGTAGCACTGAAATATAATTTTGTTCTGGAGATTTCTACTGTTGATCATAAAAGCAAAACTTTCCTCTCGATCTTGAGTGATCTTGACCTGCCACAAAGGTCACATTTTCGGTAGTTTCCACTCTTATTTCTGTGGAACTTAGCATGAGAATTTTAGATTTGCTTAAATTGTTTTCGTTATTGAAAATTATTGGGTGCGATGCGTAGACACTTGTTTACCCTCTGGGATTGAGGAAATGTTGAACTGATTGTCCGGGTTTAACTTTGATATTCTTTAGTGCTTATGTCAATTATTTCGTTATAATTTGCAATAACATTATTGTGCACATGTGGCTATATTGCATTGATACAGCGTCTATTTTCGACTTTCAATGTTTCTTTGCTCGCGGGCTTGTTATAGACCGAGAGATCTGTATTTGAAGTTCCACCACGATTATCTGAGTCCTGCCTTCTGGAGTACTGAAAGATTATATAAGGTACTTACAATTCATGGAAAAAACCTCGAGTTTCCTAGGAGATTTTCCTGTGAAAATTAGATTTTTCAATCAGAAAAAAGTAGGTGCTGCGACTATTTTTTGAGTACTGCCTTGTTAATAAAACGATAAGTTACCATCGACTTTATCACGAACTGGGTCTAAGAGTTGAAATCGACATATGTTTAATTCTTTCTGTCAACTATAATTCAACTATAATAATCAAAAATCTGTATCTTTAAATGATCAAAAAAAGAATGGCATGACGTCTGCTAGGGAGATTTCTGGAAAAACAGAATAAAGATTTTCCGCTCATTTTTCCAAGTGAAAATTCATTTATCCCTTGGGAAGCATCATGCCATTGTTTTTGATCATTTCGATATAAATATGTTTCATTAATTTAGTTGGCAGGACTAATTTTTAGGGTTCCATATATACAATATACGGATACTCTTATAATATCATTCCGGATTTCGCCCTCTTTCACATCATAGCAATTTTTTCTTAAACTACTGGGCGAAAAAGATGGGGGGCAAATTTCAGAATTAAATGGAAAATATAAAATTAAAATTGTTTCTAACACATCATGTAATATATCAAACTTTACTGGGAAAATAAGGACAAACCACTAATATTAATTTTAGGGGGTAAATTACAGCATCAAATGGAATATTAAATGAAAGAGCTCATTGTGACGAATACAAATACAATATATCTTTTTCATATTTTTAAAATGAATATTTTTAAAACATACTAACATATTTAAAAAATTACCCGTTCCCCCTTTATTTCCCAAACTATAAGAACTACATTTTGTTTACAGGAAAAATACGAATAAATCCTTAATATTATTATTGAGGGCCAAATTATAGAATTAAACGAAAAATAAAATAACGCCTCATGCAATATGCAATTTTAAATTAATTGATTACAAGATATTAACAATAAAATAAAATTTTGAAAATAATTAGGGGTACTGGGGCTCACTTGAAATTTATAAGAAAAATTAGTAGAAAACCCCCATAGTACTATTAGGGACAAATTATAAAATTAAATGAAAAATAAAAATTCAATTTTCAAACCCGTCATGTAATATATCAAATAAAAGGCTCATTTTGTGAATTACAGATATATCATATTTTTAAATCATTTGTTTGGAAGATATTAACAAAAATATTAAACATCGACTTAATTCGCACTTTAGAAACTACATTATCTAAAATTTTGAAAACTATATTTTATATGTATTTTTAAATAATTTGTCTAACAGATAATAATTTATTATTTAAAACTTGACCTATTTTCCCCTTTATCTTCCAATCTACAGAGACTCAAAATTCAGACAGGCTTCCTTGAAAGTTTATTAGTAAAATAAAACTCTAATATTAATTTTGGGGGCCAAATTAGAAAATAAAATACATATGTATTCTTATAAAAATTAAGCAAATCATGAAGCAGATAAAATAAAAAGTCTTTTTGTTGAAAATGAAAGTGTATATTTTTCATAAATTGAAAACGCTTCCTTTAGAAGATAGTAGGGTAAATATAAGAAAATGCACTCATTCCCTGTCTGAAACTGGAATATTAGAATCTTGAAGACGATACGGAACCCTTAGTATGCGAGTCCAACTCGCACCTGACCAAAGTATTTTTATATGTTTATATATCGATTTTCAACCCTTAGACCGATTACTACCCTCCTGCCAAAAAAAAAAATCTTGGTAAAATCGAAGATCACCTATCGTTTTATAATCATGGCAATACTGGAACTCTTTTTCACTGAAAATTCTATTTTTCACAAGAACATCCCCTAGGAAACTAGATTTTTTCCAATAATTGTAAGTACCTCACAGAAACTTTCAGTACTCCAGAAGTCAGGACTCAGAAAATCGTGGTTGAACTTCTAATTCAAATTTCCCAGTCTATCTGTGACTTCAGATAACGCTATAGCCAGAATTCCAAAGGTGCTAAATCACAAGACCGTTTTCTGGTTACCAAATCGGGAAATGACATGACCAAGAGCAAACTCGTTAAAGAAAGTTAATGTTTCAGAAGCATGTAATAACCTCCTGCTGGAACCACATCTCGTAAAAAGCTATATCTTCCTATTAAGGAACTAAAAACTTCTTTTTGCTAGTACGACAACGTTCGTCATTCACCGTTAATTCATTAACTTCCTGATCTTCAAAGAAATACGCTCGCATTATTCCTCCAGATTGGTGTGAAGCCTTGACATGTTTTAGTTGCATTACGTTTTGATGAATGTGGCAATTTTGCTAATTAACGACGCCATTAAAAATTAAAATCGACAATCTCTTTTGTTTGCTCCAAAATTCAATTGGTGAAACCTTTTCGTTCATGTTCATAATTATGCACCAAATTCTAAGCCCCTACAATTCTTGGAAAATGATTTTGGTGCTGATCTAAGTGATAATCTGTTCACAGAGGACAAAAATCTGTTCCTGGGCATGAAACCATTGTACTAGTGATAAAATAGTCCCAGGGACGGCTTAAGTTACTAGAATGACAAGATTTTAATAATATAATAACAATCAAAGAGTTAGGCCGCTATTACATTGTCAAATCTTTTACAAAATATCTTTGTCAAAGATTTTGATAATGTAATACTTAATCTTTTGACCAATGTTTTGTTGTCTTTTATAAAAGATTTAAGGTTAATTGTCATTGAAAATAAAAAATTGTAGGACCAAGGTTACTGTAGAAGTGAATATCTAAAATCTTATTTTTTGTGTATGAAGAACGTTGATTTTCTATAATCTTATATATAAAATAGAAACAAAGGGTTATTTGTCTACAATGAAAATTATTAAAACTATTGTGATTGGACGTGAAAATACTGTTGAAGAAAAATCTTCACGAACAAAAAGTCAGTAAATATGCTTAAAGAAGATGGTATCTAATATGTTTTGCTGTTAAATAATGAGCTTTAAGTCTCATCACGGATTTATATACAAGATAAAACAGTGTTATTAATACAATTATGTATCTCGTTAGCAATTAAGGAAAACAATTAGTGTATTCACATCTGTAATGTGTCACAATCCATTCGAAAATAATTCTTGTGCCATTCTTGCTTTTTGCCTCAGCTCCTTTAATATGTTCAGGTGTAGAATTGTCCTGGTTTGCTGACCGATTCTAGTTATCGGCCAATTTTATAGTCTTCTATGAGGTATCAGCTACATCGATTCACATCAATGGAGAAATTCTGAGCTCCTTGCATTATTTTGAACTAGAGTTCACTAGTATTTATGCTCAACATATTTGATTTTCAACCTACAGATACTAATGAAATCAAAATTCTCCTTGAGCTTCGTATCGCTGCAGGTAGCCTGAAATTTTGGTATGTATGTCTATTTTGGAATGGTAGTTTAGGTATAAATCATATTTATAAAACTATAATTAGAGATTTTTTCAACGTTAATCAAATTTGCTTTGTATATAATTTACAGCAGTCACCAACGAGGACAAACTTTCTACAACATATGCCAGGTTTGCTCTTTGTATGAAAAAATCAGGAAATATTGTAATTAACTGGCATTGAAGAACAACATTTGTTTACTCTCTTCGAAGTGTCATTCTTTTGTACGCAAGATATATGATATATATTGTTTCTGGTCGGAAACCTTCATCAGTTGCGCTTCTCACAATAGAATGTCCTCTCAAACACTTATTTATGTATTTGATACATAGCACTAAATTTGTAGACGCGAGATGTATGACAGACACCTAGGATTTTCGTGGAAACTAGTACAAAGAGGTTCCGAATCTGGAGCCGTTCCGTGTAATCGCTGTTCTCTCCTAACTCTTAGGACAGAAATTTTCAGATTACTTCACTGTCAGAGATATTGAATACTCTCTTCGAGGTGACATTCTTTTGTAAGCAAATCTAAAATCCTGCATTGCGTACTTATCTATAACTTCATCAAACTTGGTTATTGCTTGGCACCGACTTCAAAAATATACTAAATAGGTAGGTAATTAATTTGTACAGAATGAGCACATTTTAATGTTCAAATTTTTTACTTTGTGTGTAGCTACCTAACAACATTGAATGTATTATTTGCAACTTTTTAGTTATAATTGGAAGTCGGTTATATATATCAAAAAAATGTTTATTTTCATCTTTTTAGTTTTTTTTAACTCGGATAGTTTTTATTCATTATTTCTTATTTTTTATTGTGTATGTATACCCTAATAGACCAGGACCAGGTAACATCGAAAGGCCTAAAATAACAGAATGATACATTTTCATTTAAGTTGACAAGTAAATGTTTACAAACAAATTGAACTGGTACGCATTTACTTAATAAGCCAAAAATATGTTTAAGTAACTAACCAGACAGACGCTTTCTTATCCAAACGTTCTATAAAGATTGCAATTAATTGTTTTGACGATATTATATCAAAGAAATCATTAAAATACCTGCCACCATCACGTGTACTGTTAATACAACTCAACCTCTAAATATGTATGTGAATCTATCTGTATACTTTAAGTTTTAATGTGTTAAATATAAGTTTAAAACTGTTAATTAATAGTAAGAACGACAATTTCAATAGTGAAAATTTGTAAAATAATTGTTTCGAAGACGAAATTAATGAGTTTAATTTCAATACTCTTTTATTAAAACACTTTGTAATAATTCTACTTCACAATATATTTCAATCATTCTGTTTACTACCTTACAGGTATGACATTATTGTACAATTTTTAACCACCCTGTATAACAATTATTCATCTCCGCTCTATATTTCATATTCATGGACCACACTTTATACATGTTATATGCAAAATATATCAGCACTTAGTTCACACAGTCGAGAAGTCAACGGAATTTAAAGCGTACGTGACTTCTCAGGGATATCAAATTTCATCTTGAATTATATGCAAACAACTTCCCGGAAACCTACACGAGTCCGTTTACCCAGTAAAAACGCTGACTTGCATCAGCACTTTTGTCAATGTTATAAATGCAACTGGAAACGTTCTCGTGTTGTCATTCAAATAATATCATTTATAGTATTAAGTTATTCAAGTACTTTAACTATTTTAATTGTTCAATTTTAATTTTGTATGTTTCTAAATAAATAATTTTTTTAAAAAGTGAATTGAATCAAAGTGAATATAAAATACATTTTTTTCCAACTTTTCTCGACCAGCAACCGTTCAGTCCGTCCTATATTCCAACCATCCGGTAAATATGGCTGCCTATGGACTACCATAGGTTCGTTCCTTCAACCGATTGTCGACCGATCGGCAATTGGTTAATGCATCGGTACATGAACCGTTTATTGCGCAACACATTTTTTTTAACGACCAGCATGGATTTCTTCCGGATAGATCTACTTTAACCAATTTAGCCGTCTACGAGTCATTTTTAGTAAAAACTTTGGAGAATAGACTACAAGTTGACTCTGTTTATACGGATTTCGCTAAAGCGTTTGATAGTGTTAACCCTAGAATACTGTTGGCCAAACTTCAAGCTCTAGGATTTTATGGGCCACTTTTAGAGTGGACAAAGAGTTATCTCTCAGACCGATACCATTATGTTAAAGTGGGGGGTATTATTTCCAGGAGTTCCATAGTGCTCTCACGCGGGACCATTTCTTTTTAATTTATTTATTAATGACATTGGCAATACTATTAATCATTGTAATATCTTATTGTATGCTGACGATTTCAAACTGTTTAAAGAAATTGCAACTTGCTATGATGCTACGTTACTCCAATCCGATTTAAACTCTTTATTTGCCTGGTGTATTAGCCATGATCTTGACCTGAATATCAATAAATGTTTTATTATTACTTTTGCAAAAATTTCACAACCTATCATCATTCTATACGCTATTAATTCACAAACGATACAGCGAGTAAGTGAAATTCGTGACCTTATTGTCGTTTTCGATAATTCTCTGACTTTTCGTAGACACATTGATCTAGTTGTTTCTAAGAGTTACAAGGTTTTGGGTTTTATCAACCGTTCATCCAAAACATTTTCTCATAATACGATTCGTTTATTATATTGTTCACTAGTACTGTTCTGTCATATGGAACCCCCACTATAACACACATATAGCTAATATTGAGAAAGTTCAAAATAAATTTCTTCGTATAAATGGGTTTGAGCAAGGACAATTATCAATATAGTGATATTTTGGTACAAATGCATTTACAATCTTTGCAAAATCGGCGTAACATAGCTGACATTTGTTTCCTATACAAGTTGTTGTCAGGGGAACTTGACTGCCCTTGCTTACTAGACAGAATATCCTTGAATACGACAATGAGAACTCGTTCTTCAGAACTTTTCAATGTGTCATTTCATAGAACTAACTATGGATTTTGTTCAGCAATGACTAGGTTATTGCGTACAGGCAATCAGAACTCCTCTCATATCGATCTGTTCTACAACTCTATCAGTGTAATCAAACGCTCGTTATACAATAATATTTAATGCTGCCGTTTGTTTTGTTTTGATGTTATCTTTTGTTCGCGACTACATGTATCTTAAGTATAATTTTAATTTTAAGTAATTATATTATATTTTGTATTTTGTATTTTGTATTATTTCTAAAAGTTTAGTTCAATGTTAGTCATGTAAATTTTAGATTTATATGGTTTTTTGTGTGTTTTGTTTGTGCACCACCGGTTCTACCCTGAAGCCGGTGATCGAAATTACCGTACATTAACTGGTTGCGAATCCATCACCGTGTTACTTGGAACACGAAACTGAACCGTTCACTAAACGGTTATTGTTTTGAAGGAACGCTATTTTTCTTGTGCGCAGGTACGCGACCGTTGTGTATCGGTTATCTAGGCTGAAGGAACGAACCTCATATTTTATTAACTGCCTTCTGTAACTATGGTAACTATGATGGTTGAAATATATTCAATATATTGAAATATATTCAACCATCATATATATTCAACTGCTTTTGTGCCGCCCAATAAATAAGTCATTTCTCTAAAGTTTTTATTGTCACCCTGTACAACAATATCTCCTCTCCACCCTATATTGCAACTTAGGCTATGCAATAAAGCATTTTTAAATCACATAGAATGACTATATGTTTACTTAGCATATATTTCAACCACCCTGTATATAAACCTACTTATTGCCTTAATCCTTTATAACTGTAAAGCCATATTCTAAGCATCTTGGAAATTCAACTGCTAATGGTTTACCTTATGGCTTTATTTTAACATCTCTAACCAACCTATTTAACAACTATTCTACACCGCCCTATAATTTCACTATCATATATATTCAACTACCGATGGCTACCTTATATAATTATTTTTTCTGTATGTGTGTGAGTATATATACGTTGTGTTAGTCAATCATAACAGTCTAACAACACTTCCGAAAACTCTATATTAAATTGAACTTTTAATATGGGGAGTGACTGCTCTTACTTTAGCGTGAAGAACAAGCACTTCTCAAAAAGTTCACTGTATAATTGAATCGGCTATGAAATTTGACTAAGAAATGTTAAATATTAGTTATTTTATATGTCGATATAATTCCGACGGATGCATATGTGTTATTGTTATAGGTTTTATCACTTTACATTGTGGTTTTGTTTGCTATAATGAAACACCCTGTGTATAATCGCACTAAATAGCAGTTTGGAGCTTGACATGTGTTGTCACTGAATTATCTATTAGGCCGAGAGTAGGTGACACCAAAAGCAGCCTTTTCGCAAAATTGAATTTTTTTTATTTAAATCGGTATTTGCAAGGTATACAAACAAAATGATCTTGGTACTCATTGATTTCAGGAGCCAAAAATACTATACTACACTAACTATATGCATGGGATGTATATAGAAAATTTTCAAATTCGCAATTAAAATTTCCAGTGCCTGCAGTTCCTGCACTATTACGTTAAATTTTTTTATAATAATATTGGAGATATTGAATTTTCTGCAAAACACGACGCAAAAAAGTATATGAGATCACGTAGGGATCTTCTATAATAGATTACACTTTAAAAAAACTATACACATCGATAAGAGGTGTTGGAAAAATCGACCAATATGTTAGGGATATTGATCGATTTCCATGCGCGCATGTGTTCATTTAAAAATTTCATCACTTTACCAATAGAATTCGTTTCCGAAATTTCTAATTTGACCAATCCGAATAGTCGTTCAAATCGGTGCACAACAGGAGAAGAAACCAGGTAACATACATACAAAAAAAAGCGCCGGATTGATAACCTCCTGCTTTTTTTTGGAAGTCCGTTAAAAAATAGCTTTATTTTAAGCTTGTGGATGAAAGAATTCCTCGTTCTATTGGGGTGAGCTCAATGATCTTGAAGCTCTCGGAGGAGGAGATCGCCCCCATCACCCCTCCCTGGATCCGCGACTGGTCAGGATATTATAACATTGTTATATAATAATTGTATTGTCATCGACTCTTAACACGTGTGCAAATTTTCAAGTTAATCAGACATATTTAAGTTGATGAAAATTACCTTGAAAATTTCCGTTACATACCCACATACAGGACAACCTAATAGAAGGGTGTCAATAAAGTTGGTTTTGTAATGCAAAGGGACATATTGTTATTTTTTTATTATCATGGATTACTTTAATGTAGGAAACGCGGTGTAACAAAAAGGTGATGCGACCAAAGAGGTTAATACTGTCGAGCACGTGAAGTAGCGAAATTCATGTAATATCAATAGAAAGAGAGAGAGAATACGCCTGTCGTTCCTGATTGGTCAATGTCAGTGGTGACGCCGACTATTGGTAGGCTAGAGACATAGCAAGCGCTCCCTGATATTGTCTTTCTCTTTCTACTGTTATTACACTGCCACTTACAATAACGCCCATACCTAATTCACTCTACGTATATAATAGCTCTATGGATGCGGCGCCTATCCCATTGCAATGCGACGGCGTGGACAAAAATGTCACTACTTGTACTAATAAACTGCAGGTGGCTCTGTGAGTCGAATCCCACTTGCACTTGCGCTCTTCTCATTGGTTATTTCAATGTGTTTTTGGTTGCGATTGCGATGTATGAAACATTCTGCAGCCTGATTTTTTAAAAATTGTTTGGCACAGTGTGATGCCGATAATAATACAACAAAAAAAATTCAGATTTCTGTTTTTGGTATGAAATTCTAAACTATGTGATAAAATAACATCTTACAGAATATCATATAAACTGAATTTGGTATTATAATATTAACTTTCTGCATTCAGTTATATCCATTTTAATCTTCTGAGACCCAAATGCATAAATCGTCTTTGTTAATTTTAATATATTGTAACAATATTCTCGCATTAATATTATAATTAAGTTTAACTATTATATATTTATTGAGGCCATTCTAAACAGCAGATGAATTAAATAATGATTTATAAATTAAATTAAAGTTTTTCGAGTTCAATCATTGAGTAATTACCTATTCAAAATAATGTTTTAAAACTACTTTCTTCTCTATTATCAAACTTCATTATATATTGTAAATTATTATATCAGTGAATTAGGGTTTAGCTTATTCTAAAATTAAATCGAAACAAAATAAATCATCAATTAATCTTGTAAATGATCGCTGTCAAACTTGGGCATCTGACGTGAAACTTCTTACAAAAATCAGGTTATGAATATGTCACTATGCTCAGAACACTCTGTCTTTTTTGGGTTTAAAAGAGACAGCCTTTATTTTTACTTATCTATATTCTCAATTGCTTGGAAAAAAACTCTGCCTTAAGCGCGCAATCGCAATAACAAGAAAACGAGACTCGCTGTTTGGCTCTCGTCCAGTACGGACCTCCCAAGAAACTCTCAAGGAAAAAACGTTTACCTATGTGCTCGCTAGTGCAACCTCAAAGTGCGTGTCCAGCTATTACTCACTTATTGTAAACCCCCTCGTGAGTGCGCATTGACCAACAATATAAATTTTAGTTGTGCCTAAAAACCCAGGGTTAAGGCCGGCTACGCACGACGAATGCAGACAAATACCTGGATGGCAGATTTACCGAGGTTTTTACTAGATCTAACTCGTAGACAAGGTAAGAGTTTTCTTATGAAGGGCAATTGAGTTTTTTATCAAAATAGAACCACTCAACACTACAGTCCACTTAATTCAATTCTCTACATTTTTTGATCCAACCGAGCCGGATTACATTTTTTCGCCCAATCGAGCCAGATTGATTTATTTTGATTTATCGCTATCAATTTGGTACATTTTTTAAATTCTCAAAAAATAAAATTGCATTCATAAATACAGCCCTTCTATTTGTTTCCCGCCTATTATTTCCACACATCTCAGGGTCAGATAATACGCATGTCTACAAGCCTCAACACGCAAGCGTCACTCACAAAGAAAAGGTTAATTTAGAATAACATTTCTTTCTAAAATTTTAGCCTTTAATTTCCTATGTTTATTTTGCGTTTGCGTTAATACTCATATATTAATTTCTCATTATCCTCAAATATTTATTAATTAGATTACTCTCAATTATAAATAATAATTGTAACCTCTTAATATTGCACTAGTTTAATTTTTGAATCGATAGCCGTTTTGTTTATTTCAATAATAAAAACACGCTCAATTTGTCGATGTTTACCGGATATTTTTTGTCATTTAAGGAATTTGCCACTCATTCGCATCTGATTTATGATACAGATATACAGTCTGTCTCTATGAACGTGTAGTTTATTAATTTTGTGAATATTCATTTATAGTTTATCTTTAAATGTAGTAATTGTAATGTTAGTGTACAATGGAGTTCATAAATGCTGCTCTCAAATAATATTTGTTGTTTTTTAATTTGATTCGCTTAGTTCAGCAGTTTAAGTTATTATTTGTGTTCGGCTTATATTAATTTATACTTCACAATGGCGGATAAAAAATTAAATCTTGCCATTTCTCAACGCAAAGCTGAAATTGTAATGGTAGAAGAATTGTTGAACATTGCGAAGCAATCTCTTACTGATAGAACTATGCATAATAACTTCAAATGTAGATACAACCGCTAAGAAGCAACTCGCGAAGCCTTTGATAGGCAACATAATATTATTCAAACTCTTATGTCTGCACAAGATAATGCCGATTTGGATGCTCAAATCAAGATAACTCGTGCTAACTACACAAGTTTTTATGAAATTCAAGCTATTCACATGCAGCTTTTTGATATCTCTAAAGACTCACTTGAGTCCCATAACACTAGTCTCCCTCGCACTAATGTAAAACTCCCAAAAATAGAAATGCCACACTTCTCTGGTGAATTCCGTGAATGGCAAACATTTATTGATATGTTTGACTCTTTGATTCATAATAATGACTCGCTCTCAAATTTCGACAAATTTAATTACTTAATAGGCTTGGTTCACGGCGCTCCACTTAAACTCTTAAAATCCTCTTCCTTGACAGGTGATAATTACTTAGTTGCTTATAAAGCGCTATGCGAATACGCGTTTAGTTGCTAACTCTTATTGGCAGGCTATTTCTCGATCTAAAAAACTCTCCAGTTCTCAAGGACTCAGAGAGCTAATTGATGTTTTTAGTGAAAACCTTTCTGTGTTGGAAAATATGGGCTTTCCTGTGAAGCAATGGGACTTCATTATCTTCACAATGCTGTTCGAAAGACTCGACTCAAATACCGCTCTGAGGTTTGAGCGAGACTGCGCTTCGGAACTTGAAGATCTATACTTTGATATTTTGCTGAATTACTTGGAGAGGCAATGCGCCGCTCTGGATTCTCTCAATATTATCCACACTCCCCCGGTGCTGTTAGTAAATCTAAAGTTCATTCTCCCCGTTTTAAAACATCAAAAAATAATTCTGCCAGTACATATATCATAAATTCTCAATCTCAATTTTCTAGTAACATCATCTGTCCATTATGTAAAACCGCACACCGCATTTATAATTGCCCTGAGTTTCTCTCAAAATCTCCTCATGATAGATTTGCTATCACTCGTACCCATGGATGGTGCACAAATAGCTTAGGATATAAGCATAAATCTTCTCGATGCTCCTCTACAAATTGCTGTAGAAAATGCTCTCGCAAGCATCATACTCTTTTGCATTTTACTGATGCCTTGCGCAACTCACACTCGCCTTCGGGCTTATCAAATACTCAGCTCGCTTCTAGTATTAGACCGGAAGAAACCTCATCTCACACTCTCAAGATTGCCTCAGCAGATCCTTAATTCTCAACCCAGCAATACGAATATTTCTCTTCTCACAGCAGTGCAGGGTACCGTTGTCTTATCCACTGCTCTAGTGGAGATTAAGGATGCTCGTGGTCATTTTCAACCAGTTAGGGTTCTTCTAGATAGTGGAAGCCAATGTAATCTTATAACCAGTAAGTGTTGTAAGAGACTCGAATTATTCACGCGCACTACACCTCTTAGTATTGGAGGTGTGGTCAGAATACATACTCAATCCTCACATATTGTTTCTTGTATGCTTCGGCCTCGCGGAGCTTTGACTCCAGTTATCGGTTTTGATGCTGTGGTCTTACCTCAAATTTCCTCTGATATGCCCTCATCGGATATCTCATTGGACTATTTCAAAGATTTCAATCATTTAAAACTCGCCGATCCTCAGTTTAATACTTCTCGTCCAGTACATATGCTCTTAGGTGCTGATAGGTTTGTTGCATTGTGGAAGGGTAATATTTTGCAACCCCGACTCGGTGGCCCTGTAGCCTTGGAAACTACTCTGGGATGGATTCTCATGGGAAAGGTAGACTTTCTTTCCATCTCAGTGAGCACTCTTATAACTAGTATTTCACTAGAAGACTCTGTAAAGCGCTTTTGGGACTTAGATCAGGTTCCAAAATTGCCAGCAATTTCTTTGGATGATAAACAGGCAGAGGACCTCTTTTCTGGTACTGTTTCTCGTATATCCACAGGGAGGCTCACTGTCGAATTACCCTTTAAACATTCACACTTTCACTTCCAAGGATCTCGTGATGTAGATCTCATAAGATTCTTGTCCCTGGGACGGAGGATGGTAAAAGACTCTGTTCTGTATGAACGCTACAAGGACTTCATGCAAGATTATTTGAACTCTGGCCACATAGAATTAATACCCAGCCTCGAAATATCTCAACCCAGTTATTACATTCCGCATCATGCTATAGCTCCTACTAGCTCCAAATTTAGAGGTGTCTTCGATGCTTCTGCTGTTGATACTCAAGGAGTGTCTCTTAATGACATCATACTCTCCGGTCCCAAGTTACAGCAGAACATAATCTCGATTCTTTTGCGCTTCAGACTCTATGCAGTACGCTTCACAGCCGACGTAAGGCAGATGTTTTGTCAGATTCTCATCGCTGAACATCATCGAGATTACCAACGTATTTTGTGGCGTTTATCTCAGGATACCCCTATTCAGAATTATCGATTGGTGACTGTTACTTATGGAGTTAGTTCTTCTCCGTATTTAGCAGTACGTACTCTATTCCATCTTGCTCATATGTATAAGGATGATTACCCCGAAGCATCTGAGATCATATCAAATGATGTTTATGTAGATGACTTCTGTACTGAGATTTTATATCTCTACTCCAAAAAGGTCAGTTTGAGCTGCGTAAATGGACTAGTAATAAACCTGATATATTTTCTCATTTGCCCGCTTCGCAGATTCATTCTGAGGCCCTTTCTCTGGATTTCGATCTCGATTTTTAACAAACAGTAAAAATTCTCGGACTCCAATGGAATCCTTCTCAAGACCATTTTTGTTTTAAGGTTCATGCATTTAATAACTTATGCACCAAACGCTCAATACTTTCAGAATTGGTACGAATCTTTGATCCATTAGGATTTCTAACACCCCTTACTCTCTCAGTGAAATTAATTATTCAGCAATTATGGGCTAGTAGTATCGACTGGGATTCTACTCCTGATGCTTCTATCATTCATAAGTGGACTACTATATGTTCTCAGATAAACGTTCTCTCTCAAGTTCACATTCCTCGACTAGTTCTCACATGTCCTTTTTGTTCGGCACAGTTGCATGGATTTGCTAATGCATCGGAAAGGGGATACGCTGCAGTTCTTTATCTTCGCCTCGAGTCATCTTCCAACAAATATTGCTGTCATTTTGTATGTAGTAAATCGCGCGTTGCTCCACTCAAGACACTTTCTGTCCCTCGACTAGAATTGTGTGCTGCTCTACTTCTCTCAGAGATATTAGTCGTAGTAAAAGATTCTCTAGGCAGAAAGCTTGAATTTTCGTCGATCACGGTCTACTCGGATTCTACTATTGCCTTGACTTGGATAAGAAGTTCTCCTCAACGATGGGTTACATTTGTTTCCAACCGGGTAACTCAAATTCAAGAAAGACTGGTTCCATCTCAATGGCGCTATATGCGATCTGAAGAAAATCCTGCCGATCCTGCTTCTCGAGGACTATTACCTCAAACTCTTGCCGAGAGTTCCTTATGGTGGCCGGGACCGTCATGGCTCTAGCTTCCGGAATCCCAGTGGTCTCCTGAGGTTCTCCCATGTCTCGATGCTATACCTGAAACTACCGTAGAGCAACGTAAACTTGTATGCACTCTCTCAGTTCAGTACAATTTTCTAGAAAATCTTCTTAATAAGTTTTCATCTCTACAGAAAATTCTCCGAATAATCTCTTACTCTATGAGATTTATTCACAACTCACGTCATCCTCAATCTGCCCAGAACCACTCATTTTCAACTGCTGATTTGGATAAAGCTTTGTCAACTCTCATTAAACTTGCTCACAATCAACATTAGATATTGCGGCTCTTAAGAAAAACTCTCGCCCTTTATGCGCCGCCAGCTCTAGTCACAAGGACTTACTGCCACTCTCACCTTCTCATTTTGCCACTTTGTCTCCTCTAAACACAGTTCCTGATCCCGATACATCAGGACTGAAGTTATCTCATCTCTCTCTTTGGCAGCTAATTCAACGTATGCATCAGCACTTTTGGGACAGATGGCATAAGGAGTACCTACACACTCTTCAACAAAGGAGTAAGTGAAGTGACTCAAGCACGCCTATTAATATTGGTACTCTTGTCCTTTTGAAGGAAGATAATTCACCACTTTTGCAGTGGGCGTTAGCGTGTGTAATTGATGTCCATCCTGGTGCGGATGGCGTAATTCGAGTCGTAACTGTTCGTGCCCAAAATGGCCAATTTAAGCGTCCTGTCTCTAAGGTGTGTCTTCTACCATCTGACTCATAACCAACTCCTTATGTTCCCTAACTGTCCCTCTCTTTCCTCATTTACTTAAATCTCTCTCTTTCTCTTTATATTTAACTCCCATTTTGCCAATATGGCTATTTTCTCTTACATGTATATATGTATATATATATATATATATATATATATATATATATATATATATATAGATTAAACTCATCTCTAGAGTACAACTAGGCTCGCACCCTCGTAACTGTTTTATTTAACATAGATAATAATTTTTTTCTCTTTCTCAACAGAATTATTTTTTATTTTTATCTCTCACACGTGTTTTCAAAGTGTTCCATTTTGGTGGCCGGTATGTTTAGAATACTCTGTCTTTTTTGGGTTTAAAAGAGACAGCCTTTATATTTACTTATCTATATTCTCAATTGCTTGGAAAAAACTCTGCCTTAAGCGGGCAATCGCAATAAGAAGAAAACGAGACTCGCTGTTTGGCTCTCGTCCAGTACGGACCTCCCAAGAAACTCTCAAGGAAAAAACGTTTCCCTATCTGCTCGCTAGTGCAACCCCAAAGTGCGTGTGCAGCTATTACTCACTTATTGTAACCTCCGCGTGAATGCGCATTGCCCAACAATATAAATTTTAGTTGTGCCTAAAAACCCAGGGTTAAGGCCGGCTACCCGCGACGAATGCAGATAAATACATGGATGGCAGATTTCCCGAGGCTTTTACTAGATCTAACTCGCAGACAAGGTAAGAGTTTTCTTATGAAGGGCAATTGAGTTTTTTATCAAAATAGAGCTACTCAAAACTACAGTCCACTTAATTCAATTCTCTACACATTACTTTTTATCATTTACTGGAAAAATAGTATTTATACATACACCTTATTTACATAAAGTTATTTTTTATTTCTTAATAATATAAACTGAAATTTATTAAGAATTATGTAATATTATTTACAACATGCAAAATTACCACTCTTATTAAAGACCGGGACCACACAGTTGGAGGCCTGGTGCGGACGTTTATTTTACTAATGTGACATTCTTAGCCACTTCAACTGAGACTGATGGTTCACCTTTTTCTTACACCGTGGTAGGAACGATGTACATGAGATCACTACCATGGAGAGTATTTTTTTCAACCCTGTATAATTGACTACATTAGCGGCTGAAAGCTCGGTGAGTATTTTTCCCAAAAGAAAAGAATTGAACTATGATAAGAATTTATCCATTTCTATCAGAAAAATGTTTTCATTTGATTATCTATTTTTTGTGCAATAAAACGAGAATTACCTGGTAATAAAGAAACTGTTTCAGTGTTGGACAAAATTAAAAAGTGTATAGATGGCCTAAAATAAAAAACTTAATAAAACCAATTATGATTTATTACATCCCCAAAAAAGTAAACATTGATACATTTCATTTTTGTAAGAGTACAGCTAAAATAACACTACTACATAACATACTAGATTAAATAATAATTCATTCTTGAGTAAAATATAAAAACAAATATTTTTTCCTACATTCAAAAAATGCGGTTTCAAGGAGTTATCATATATTTTTCATTTATTTATTTTAAATAAGCATATTTTCAAAATTAACACAATTTAAAGTAGTTACTGCAGCAAATGCTTTTCCTATTTTCATCGAAGGAATTTCTTCATTCCATTTGTTGGTTTTGGGGGTCGTATCGTTCAATGCACTTGAAATATTGTAAATCATTAAATCCACCTACAGCGTATACAAATTTATCTACAGTAACCAACTCGAGCCCAGCCCTGAATAACATAAAGTACTTCTTAAGATTCTATAATAAATATGTTGTTTGAGTGAGAGACTCTGTGAAAAGTGATAAGTCAATCATAATACTAATAAATATTATATTTAAATGCTAATACAAAACTCACTTATGATTATTCATATCAGCTATTTCTTCCCAAGCGTTTCTTCTGGTATTAAATTTGGCTCCAGAAGAAGTAATGACTTTACCAATGTAGCCTTAAACAAAAGAAGACAGGCTATGCATACAAATGTTGCAACATGCAAACATAAATTGTTCTTTTTTTATATTACTACAAACGTAATGCTATTTGGGAAGTGAAATTTAACAAAGTGGATCGTACGTAAAGTCGTTTCCACCTTTTTTAAAACAATAAACACTAAAAAATAGGCAGTTTTTTGGTTATCATGTATCACGTGAAAATTATTAACCTTATCACAATACAACTGCACCTTTGTAGAGAAGTTAAGAACCTAGAAAATAATTTTTTGTGAAGCTCTATCGGAATATTTTCCAGTAACAAAATCTGAAAAAACCTCTAAAATTCGCAATTTTTGGAAAATCCATAACTTAGACAGTCTTGAAGCTCAAGCACAGATCTTTATGAAAATAATAGTTTATGGCATCTTCTTTAAATACACTCACTTTCAAAAGTCTTGCACCCCTCTCGGAATTTTGTAAAAAATGTAATATTTATTACAAAATATACATACAATTAAAATAATATATTCACTATCCACCCTCTACAATTTTAGATGTAAAAATATTTATTTGATTGAAATTTTAATGTTACGAGAATTCATCGGACAACTGGTGAAATCGGCCATCAACCAATTCCAAGAAGGAACATTATAAAGATACTTCTGGGAATCCGAAATGTTTGTCTCTCAACAGGCCGACCGCTGCCGTTACTGGCAATTCCCTTGAAGCTTCCAGAACATATGAAAGACGTTTCCCGATAGTTCGTTGACTTGCCAGAATAATTCCAAGAGAAATATATAAATACGGACAGCTGACGAGGGGATTCAGTCAGTATTCGACGGTCCTATTGTTAAGTAAAGATAAATTGTAAATAGTTCTATGAATATAAATTGTGTTAAAGTAGTGGAAATAAATTAGAGTGAGTTGGACTGTGTCTTTAAATAAATCCAAGAACTGAACAGAACCCAAGTGTGAAAATAAAAACATTACATTAAGGAAAACTGAAATTCAGTAATGTGCACTATTTTTACTGTTACCTGTTTGGTAACGTGGTAACAGTACGAAATGCTGAAGATTATATATATATGTTGTTCGAATTTATACGAAGCAGTATTATTGTTTCGTGGTAAGAAGGTTTATCTCGCCCAGAGACTGATAAGAGAAGAAATAGACTGAACAATACTAAAAGCAGAGTGAGTAGAACAATAACTCGGTACGAACAGATGTGGCAGTGCAAAGCGAATTCGAAATGACCGGCGCGGGGTTGCATATTTTCGTCTCTGATAGGGCTAGAGCAACCGAGTTCACTAATCGTGTAGGAACTGGATGCAAGAACTTGATCTTCGTTCCCTAAGGGGCTAGAGCCACCGAGTTCGCTAGTCGTGTAGGAAACGGATGCAATCCGCATCTCCGTTCTCTAAGAGAAATAAAATAATTTATTATTGTCACTATTGTTGTCACTATTGTCAATGGTTGTCATCTATTTGTTTTTTTATTGCAGTTAAGTAGTGCGCTTCACTTAATAAATGCAGAGAAAAAGGTATTCTCTGTTCTTTAGTCAATAGTGCAATGAAAGCTATCATAAAGCAGTTTGATGATGAATCTCGAATCATAAAATGTCATACGATAAATGAAGGCGAGTACGAAATATATCTGCTATTCACTGACATTCGTAACTAATTTCGAAAAGATTGTTTTCTCCCTCGTTGTCAATTGTTTTGTTAAGTATTTTGAGTTTTTTTTTTAAATCGCTCTGATTTTGTTGTTTGTCAAAAAATGTTGATAGTCAAAATTTTTTGACTAACTATCAGTTTCCTCTGTTTTGAGACTCTTATGAGCAGCAATTAAGTCCTTACTAGTTCACAAGAGTTTAAGAGATATTGCCTTGGGATTTTCTTTACAGAGTAGAATTTTAACAATCGTTTGTAAGGAAATAAAGGCCCGATAAAAAATTTCAGGTAATATACCACTAAATTGCAAGAATAAGTATAACAAATTTTCGCAATTTACATTATGGTAGTAGCAGCTAATTTTCTTTTAACATATCGGCTGGCGTTATAAATAATGAATGCTTTCCATATAAAAGGTCAATGGTGGTTCCTGGTTCCAGTATGAAGGGGTACTGCCACATTTCATTGCAGAAAGTCCGTTAGAACCAGAAAAGACCTATAGTGCAACAATATACGCATTTTGATCATTTTCTTTAATTGTTAATTTTTAGCTTATTATTTTTTCCCTAAAGAAGGGTTTATTTATTAAAAATGTTCAACAGCAAAGCCCTCGGGCATCTTCACGGGTTGGTGGTTATGCTGGAAATTGTTTAGTTAATAAAAGTGTTTGTTATATTAACCTAGTTCAAAAGTACTATTATAAAGATTAAAACAGCTTACAAAACATAACGGTATACAATAAATGCGATATTCACTTTTGTTTGGTGCCTATATACAAAGTTAAAAATGTAATCAATAAAGGTTGTAATTTTGTAAATATTACCTTCCTATCTAGTATATTCTTGAACCCAGTGCCAAGCAAACTTAAAGTCCTTCATTGCTTACATGTCTACTAGTTCATCAAACTTGATTATTGCTTGGCACGGACTCCAAAAATATACTAGATAGGAAAGTAATTAATTTGTGCTTAATGAGCATCTTTTAGTTTTTGATTTTCTTACTTTATGTGTAGGTACTTAATAACAGCGAATGTGCTATTTATGTATATTGTAATGCCTTGTTTATTTGTTTCTAACTTTTTAGTTATAATTTTGAGGTTTGTTAATATATTTAAAAAAAGGTTTTATTTTCAACTTTTTAATTGTTTTTGACTCGGTTAATTTTTTAGATTATTTTTAGGTCTTCATTTGTCTTTTAACACGGGTAGTTTTGATTCTTATTTTTTATGGTATTTGTAACCGTACTAGACCTTGAGAAGGTAACACCGAAAGCCCCGTCATCACAGAATGTTAAATTTTCGCTGAAATTGATTGGTAAGAGTTATACAAAACAATGAACTTGGTACGCTTTGATTTATAAGCCAAAAATATGCTCTATTAAACTCTCCCGACTTGATCATACAGTGTACAGCAGCACACTCCTCTAAGGCACGTATAGCGTGCCTTTAGGGGAAAATTCACTAAAACCCAGATATCCTAGATATCAAAAGGGTTTAGGTCTGTAGGAGCTCTTGCTAGGTTATCAGGCCCTTGGTTGGAGTCGTGGCAGTTCCTATGAATTTTCTGACCGTTCGGGCTGTTCCTACCAGAACGGCTTTTGCATTAGTTGGTAAAGATGTTCGTCCAGACCAAGGTATTTTAAATTATTAATTATTAATTAAACTGTCGACATAATCTTGGTTGAAGTCATTTATATCTATTCCATGAAGGGACTTCTCTGTCCATTTGAGCAGATTCTGATCAGTTGACTGGTGGAGTAATTGGACTTGTTCTGTCAGTCGCACTGGTGTTGAGGCATCAACTTGGCACATGACACTGTGTAGATCAGAAAATTCTGCGTGCTTCTGGAAATGATTACGCAAATTATAAATTTGTTGATCTAGCCGTTTGCTTATATCGGCCAATCCTCTTCCTCCTTCATACCGTGGCAAAGTTGTACGTTCAACAGAGTTCTTTGGATGGTGATTTTGAGCTTTTGTTAGTAGAACTCGAACTTTCCGTTGCAATTGTTCAAGGTCATTCTTGCACCAAGTAACTATACCGAAAGGGTAACTGAGAACTGAACAAGCGTAGGTATCAATAGTCTGAAACATATTTTTAGCATTAAGTTTGGTTCTCAACAGTCGTCTTACCTTTCTATAGAACTTTGTTGTTAGGTTCTTTTTCATGATGGAGGAATCAGTACGTTAAGCCTATTTTATTCCAAGGTATTTAGAAGTATGGCATTCCATTCCATGGATTCAGTTGAGGTGCCGTCCCGCATTTCGTAAGATTCCTACTGTATTTTGCCTTATATTCATAATTCGGCATTTATCTAGGCCAAATTGCATATGGATGCCACTAGAGAACCCTACTACATTTTCAAGCATATCATGCAGCTGTTGTTGTATAGTTGCCATCGTCTTGAAGTCGTCCATATATAACAAATGATTTATCTTTAATGCTTGTACGTTGTTGCGTTTGAGACTGAGCCCAAAGTTAGTCGAGTTGAGTTTGTTTGAGAAAGGGTTCATGGCAAGACAGAACAACAGCAGGCTAAGAGTGAATATACCCTTTCTGATTGAAATGGGGTCAGTTTGTATCGAACAGTAGGCCTCATTCAGTAAGATTTTGGTTTGCCAATTGGCAATGTGTAAGAAACTAGGCATCTTGTGTGGGTGGGTAAATATGTCATTTATAAGGACTGTTAGTCTTTCATGGGTTGCGTACACTTCCTTTATCCAGTAATCTGGTCCTGATGCTTTCCAGTTATATATGTCAGCTGTTTTAAATGGTAGGTTTTGTATCACAGTTCTGAAATGCAGCCTCCTCCTCATTAATCCAGCTGGCTCTGGAGTTATAGGAAATTGTTGTAGAAAACTGTGTTTTCCAGAATTCCTCGATGTCCTGTTTACTGGGGTAGCTAGGAGCTTCATTAATTATTCATGTTGTTAAGTTTTCTTTAAAAAACTTTTTCTAATTGCCGGAATAGTATGTTGTCTAGTTTCTGTTAGTTACTAGTTTTGTACCTTCTTAATCGATTTGACTGCTGAGATGAGATGTTTTATCCATTCCACTGAGAGTTCATTCGGTTATTGTTCTCAGAAGTCTATCTATTCTGTTGTTCCTGACCCCTCGTTGGTACTCGGTCTTCCAATGTCTTTACGAAGCAACTTAATTTTCCCTTCAAGCCTTCTTTGCCATGGTGGTATTCGAGGTGTTTGTATAAATCGGGAAAGGTCTTGCTTTAATCTTATTGCGACTACAATTATTCTGCCGATGGAAATTGCAGCACAGTAGATAATTGTGTATATGAGCACCTAAAACATACTTTGGCAAAATAAATTTGTTCATTGCCTGTAATACGATACCCAATTTCTTTGAAGGTATTATTTTGGGTAGAGTTGGTCTAATAAGTGTATCTATTCCACTGTACTCAGAACTCCTTCCATTTCTGCTTGGATCTTCTCAACTAGGTCAGCGATGTTTGGCTGCTTTTGTTGACGCTCTTGAGTCTCGCCCGCTCTTTATGCCAAAGGTGTTTCAGGCTCCGCGTCTGTTGCACTTCGACCAAATAAACTTATTATTATTGTTATTGATTTTACTACTTGATTAAATGATTTTAGTTGCTCAACTCCCTGTGTATGATCGCACCGAATAACAATTTAGAACCTGTGGCTCTAAATTTCTTATTAGGCCAGAAGTCGGTGATATCAAAAGGCCGGTCATCCCAGAATTGAAAAATGTTTGTGTAAATCGATAGTTAAGAAGTACGTACACAAACAAATTGAGCTTGATACTCGCAGATTTATTCAGTCGAAAATACGACTAATAAAATTATTTACACTTAATTATACTACCTGTAAGCTTGTTGCACTTAGATAATTTTCAAATTCACGATTAAAATTTCAGTGTCAACTGGCTTTACTCTGGAAATGAAATATTTATAAGGAAAACTTAGTTAAGACACTTCAATGGTGTTTGTGATATATTGGTTTTTTCTGGAAAATGTTAAAAGTTATCTCGGGTTCCTCCCTAATAAAATGCAACCTAAAAAACTATACAAACCAGGAAAGGGTTTTGGAGAAATATCTACCAACATACTTAAAACTATGACGGTATGTCTTCAGTACAAATTTCATTCCTCTACGGGTTGAATTCCTTTCTTACCTTTCACCACGCCAATAAACAATTAAAATATTATTTAAATGGGTTCACAATCAGAGAACAAATCAAGAAACGTAAAAAATAAATATAAAATACTTCCTCCTTTTTGACAGTCGGTTAAAACTGAAAGAAAACACCAATGGTTTATAATAACTACAAGAAACATTCACAGTTGTTAGGTAGGTTCTTGTTATGTACTAATTAATTACCTACCTGTCTGGTACATTTATGCAGTCAGGGCAAATGAACTAGAATTTTTGTTTTAAAATCTTAACCTTACCAAAAAACCTGAATTACATTGAAATGTATATCTAAAATTTAATGCATTGGAAAATTTAAGACAGATTAATACATTCAGAATGTGATTGCACACAAAGAAAATTGTCTCACCTCCTGTATAATACAGATCTCCTTCCAAAACCGTTACCCCGTGTCTGTCTCTAGTAGTTAGCATTGAAGGCATCACAGTCCAGTTCCCTTCTCTAGGGTCTAACCTAGCCCAAAAATTTAATCATGAACTTCAAAATTAACTCTCTGACTAACTTTTGTACCTTTCAACTGATGATAGTGGACCTGCGTTTTTTCCTCCTAAAGCGTAAATACTCCTATCTGCAAACACAATATTATTGAAAAAGCTGTTGTAAAAGAAGCCATTAAAGTCTCTCACCAGCCACTACGACTTTACAATATTCCCTTCTGCTGTACATTGTCTGGCCTTTGTTCCACAATCCGGTGTACGAATCATATATTTCCACTGAATTGAGGCAGGCGTTTCCATCAGTACCACCACAAACATATAACGAATCTCCAAGTGTGCCAACTCCTTTAAAAATACCCAAACTAATTATGTTATGATTTTCAAAATTATTTGTTCATTTTAAAAATCCTCCTCAGAACATTGGGTAATAATGAGATAGAACAACTATTAAGACAGTGGGGTTAAGTAATCCTATACAATATGTGCATAGTACCTCAATGCAGGAATAGGTCTGTAAACATTTCAAGTACATTCTTCATTGATGTACCAGGAATAGCAGGCATGCAAAAATGGTTGAACCTAGAAACAGAAAATGCGACGGAATGAGGATTTGTAGCGATCTACCGGTTATGACTTTGGTTCTACCCTTAATTGACAGTGGTTGTACATTGACATTTCTCTCTTTTCATCAGTGAAGTAGAACCAAAACTGATTCGCTAGAATACAATTTGGTTCAACCAGAAAACGTCAAAATCATATGTTAAATTGTTTTGTTTTTGTTTATTTAAAAGGACCAGACACCTTATTTATGGAAAAATAAACCTCCGTCAAATTGTTTGCAATTTTGGTATGTTGTAGAGGTTAATGTTTTGAGAAAAATGGTCCATGGGCTCAAACAGATTCTATGACTGGTTTTCGAGATACAGAGTGTTAAATATCGAAAATGCCGCATCTTCCATATCAGATTTCCAATGATAGACGTGCTTTATTTCCGGTTATTGGAGAAATTGTGATTTGTACATTATTGGAAGTAAATATTTCACAAAACAATTGCCATAAGTTTTGGTGGATTACAGGATATTTAAGAAATACGTAACATGTGATTTTGGAAAAAATCTTTTTTTTTTATTACGACGTCGAAAACAAGATGTTATTGCACAATTAATATCTCTTTAAAGTAATAATTTCTTTGGTGTGCTTCATATAATATACAGTGTGAGCCATAAACATAGCTAAAGAAGGCATATATTATTTTTTCCTATTAATGAGTCACACCCTGTACCAACCATTCGTGCTGCAATTTCAATAAGACATTAAACAGATATATTATCTGTCTCTTTATACTCAGCGGAATGTTAAACTGATTGCAAGAACTATACATATTGAAAAAAATTATTTTTTTATACTACCCCGTAGTTTTAAATCCTCTCCGTCAACTTTGTATTTTATTACATTTTTACGTTAACAAATGTTCAGTGTTTTACTGAGCAGAATATTATTAAAACTGTATGACTAGTTTTCGAGATGTAGAGTTTTAAACTTCGAAAATGTCACCTTCATCGGATCAGATTTCTCATAATAGATGTGTTTTATGTCCGTTTATTGTAAAAAGCATGGTTTGCGCATTGTTTGACATAAATATTGCACAAAAAGTACTATTAATTATTTTATATTACAGGGTGTTTCCTATATACGTAACATCTCTATTATAACGTTGAATAAATAAGATCTAATTGCTCAGTTAATATAATGTTCAAGAAATTAATTTTTGGACGTGTTCATACATTATACAGTGTGATTTGTAAAATTGCTAAAGTGAATATCAATTATTTTTTCCATAATAAGTAACTCTGTATAAACCATGCATACTAGGATTTTTATATTAAATTATACAAATCTACGACTCATCACAATAAATTCTACAAGTCTGCAAAAATTGTAGAAATAAACGTATTGTAGTTTATATAGGGTTTCTCATTAATGGTAAATAAATACACTGTATAATATATGAACACGTCCAAGAACTCATTTTTTATTAATTGTGCGATTACATCTTATATATACATCGTTGTAATAAAAAAATTAGTTTTCTGAAAAAAACACGTTACATATATTGGAAACACACTGTAATAAAATATAATTAATGGTAACTGTTTTATCCCATATTTTTGTCAAATAATGCGAGAATTACCTTTCCTGCAATATACGGAAATAATACACGGCTGTTATGAGAAATCTGATAAGAAAAAGGAGACATTTCAAATGTTTAACACCCTATATCTCGAAAACTAGTCAAAAATTTTAACAATAGTCTGCTCAGTTAAACACTGAACATTTGTTAACGTAACAATGTTATAACATACAAAGTTGACGGAGAGAATTTAAAACTACAGGGTAGAATGATATGTATAGTTTAACATCCTGTTGAGTATCAAGAGGCGGATCATATATCGGTTTATTGTCTTATTAAAATTGCAGTACGAATAGTTCGTACAGGGTGACTCATTAATAGGAAAAAACAATATATGTCGTCTCTAGCTATATTTATGGGTCACACTGTATATTATATGAAGCATATCCAAGAAATTTTTAAAACTTAAATGAGATATTTATTGTGCAAAAACATCTTCTTATGTTTTCAACGTTTTAATAAAAAAAATATTTTTCCAAAAGCACATGTTAAGTGTTTTATCCAGCTAAATTTATGGCAATTGTTTTATGAAATATTTATGTCTAATAATGTACAAATCACAATTTCTCCACTAACATATCTTCCATGCGAAATCTGATATCAAAAATAATATTAAACTCTTTTTGTCAGAACATCAGTTTCTACAACATACCAAAATTTCAAACAATTTGACGGAAGTTCATTTTTCCATAAGAAAGGTTAGGTGATGTCTGGTCCTTTTGCAAACATCAATAAATTTCTTACTTATGTGGTTCTATAGTTCTCCTTAAGTGATTTTTGCAAAACTGACCAAAATTTAATGTTAAATGTATACGTACCTAAACAAGTAAAATAGTAAATACATAACCTTAAATGTCATTTAAGAAAGACACAGACAATCAAAAACAACTACTGCTTTGGGTTATTACCGGTTGAAGATATTTCAAACAATGACGTTACAAAGGGCTTATTTGTGACGACATTTTTATCAACCGCTAGAATGTGTTTGGTTCAAACCATTTAGGAACAATCATAACCGGTAGATCGCTGCAAATCGGCTATAATCACCGTAAGATTGTCTGACTAATCCTGAGACCACCTTCAGGTGGAGGGGGGACGTGATCTCGTATATCAGAGGGGACTTCTCTATGACTTTGGTTACATTATATTTTTTAAAAATTATTAAGCTTTGATTTAAACCCATAGAAATTATTCTATTTTAATCTTTTGGATGTAATATTTTACGATTTAGAGCCGAATTCACTGACCTTGAGGCTTCCGGTGGGAGCGATCGCCCCTCTTCTCTAGATCCACCCCTGGGCTAATCTGACAACTCGAGGTAGCATGATATATTTATTTTAAACTTGTACTTGTTACGTTATATTTTCTTTTGAATTTCTGCCAAATTATATACACATATGGGACTGCTTATTGTCAACATATAACATTTTTGAATCACCCTATATAACGATAACGTATATATTGGCACGAACTGGTAACGATACACAGAACTCACCTTCAATATAAGTATGCTATCCAGAAATCGCTTGACACTATTTTTCTTTAAAAACATTGACTTGGCAAACCTCGTACACAATTATCAATAAAAGTAACAAGGTTTCAGGTTTCAATATTATTAAAAGGAAAGTTTTCCATTCGATTCCAACCTAAGTGCACACTATATAGACCAATCAATAGAGCAAAAATTAACTGATAATGTGTAAAAAATACTATCAGGATACCAACTGTGCCATCACATTAACAAAGATTCCTAGCGATATTTTGCTATGTTTTCCACTCGCAACTATGGTTTTTTACTTTGTTATAAACAATTGAAGCAAGAAAATTACGTTTTTTTTTCTTAGCATGTTTATAAAATCAAAAATAATAAACTAATCCCAATGGTGTCATCAGGTCAATTGTAAAGCATGAAAATACCAATGAAATGAGCCCAGGCTCGATCCGATTGGATTATTAGTAACAGGGAAAAACAAAAAATACTGAAAAATGTAGTATTTTTTAAAAAAAATCGTATCTTCGTCACTTTAGAAGCTGTAGAACTGGGCTTGTACCAACTGATAGTAATTTACATCTACTTTATGTATGCCAAAACCAGACGCTACCGGTTTATTAGTTTTTGAACAATTGTGATATAAACTTTTCTGTCACTATTTTTGCATTGTGCCCCCATGCGTCATAGATAATCAAATTTCAATTTTGAAAAATGTTGTTGAAAGTAGAGGTGTCATTCTACAAAGCCTCTATTCTCATTTTTCACTAAATGTCTGTGAAATATCTGAAAAATGTTAGCAAACATGACAAAAAATGGGCGCGTATATGACTGTATCCAAGGAGTGGGGGAAACACGGTTGTTGAGGGGAAGCGTATAGTAATATATAGTCGAGGCACATACATAGATCGTTTTAATATTTAAAATCCTCACAAGTAAGAATTTTTTTAATGACCGTAAACCGAAAATCCACAAATTAAATCAAAAACGTTTCCGAGAAACCATTTACATATAAATATCTTAATAAACAAAGGTTCTCAGTTGATATAATAAAATCGAACAAATCACTCTGTATAGAAGTTTTTTAAACGATTAAATTCTTTCACCATCTGTCAGAGTGACAGTTACTATCGATAATAATTATTGTTAGCAGTTCCCCTCAACAACCGTGTTCCCCCCACTACTCGAACACATTCATACGCTGACCAAGTTTTGGTCATTTTTGTAAACATTTTTCGTATATTTCACAGCCATTTAATGAAAAATGAAAATAGAGGCGTTGTAGAATGATACCTCTACTTTCAACATCTCTATTCTGAATTGATATCTGACGATCCATGTCGCATGGAGACATACTGCAAGAATAGTGGACTAAAAACTTCAGATAGCAATTATTCAAAAACTAATAAACCGCTAGCGCCTGGTTTAGTCACGCATAAGGTAGATATCAGTTACTATCAATTCCCACAAACTCAGTTCTACAACTTCGATAGTGACGGAGTAATAATAATATAAAGAAAACCGCTTAATTTTCCAGTATTTTTTGTTTTTCTCTGTTACTAAAGATTTTATCGGATCGATCTCGGGCTGATTTCATTGGTATTTCCATGCTTTACAATTCACCTGTTGACACCATTGAGATTAGTTTATTATTTTTTCATTTTATAAACATGCAACGAAAAAAACGTAATTTTCTTGTTTCAATTGTTTATAATAAGGTAAAAAACCATAGTTGCGAGTGGAAAAGGTAGCCAAATATCACTACAAATCATTCTTAATGTGATGGCACAGGCAGTATCCTGATAGTATTTTTTGCACGAAAAAATCTCTATTGATTGGTCTAATATATGCAGACAAATTGAGAACCTGGATCTTGAAACGGGTTACTTAAGACATATTCTCTTTTTAATTAAAATCATCATAGATTTCGAATAACACTTCTTGTGTATTTGCATCTTTTATACTATCACTACTATTACATTCGCCATCTGTTACGATAATAATTTTTCTTTCGAAACGGACCATTCCAGATTGTTAAAAAAAAAGGTAGAACAATCTGGAAGCATATTCTTTCAACTGAAAAAGTAATTATCAAAATCGGTTCTTAGTTGACGCAGTGCGTAGGTAACAAAATACATCCGAAATGAGAACCTTCCCGTTTCTCTAAAATGCTAATGGCTTGTAGCACAATAGAAGTACTCACTTTATAATAAATTGAAATAAATAAATGTATACAATCTCTTCTAAAATACGCACATATTTAGACAATATCTCACTTGTGTGAAAAATAAATAATGTTGTATATAAACTTAGTTACAGAAAATTTCTCAAAAAAACATTGTAGCAAATACTGGAATATAAAAATAATGGAATATTATTGTCTATTGTATATAGGTTGGTAAAAAAACAGAATTTTATTTTCATGTTTTATTTGTTTTATTTATAGACCGATTTTAATTAAGTTGACGGGTTTGAGAGACACTTTATGGTGTCAGAATCCTGACTTCATATTCTTAAATTAAAAAACATGCTGTTCTTGGCTTACTCTGTATAATTTTAAAAATAAAATACTGAAATGTTGATTATTTCTGAGTAAAACGTAAAAAATAACTAACCTATGACAAGTTAGATGTAAAGGTTAAAGGTGTGTTTTATCATCCTGACATCTTAACTGGCAAAAGAAAATAGGCATGATGACAAATTTCGCTACATTGGGTACCGGTGATGTTTAGAATTACTAACAGTTTAATAATAATTATTAAAACTTAATTTTAAGCTGATACAGTGGGTCAATACTTGTTATAATTTACTGTCGTGCGATAAAAAGTATTTTATCAAAAAATGTCACCTAACACAATCAATTGCCAGACGCAAAGGAAGCGACGTCCAAAGCGACTAAGAACACACACTAATTAAGCTGTTTTTATTTTGATTGGCCTAATTAACTGGGTTTTAGAAAAATATTCTGCGTAAAAGTTCGAATTTGGCAGTTAGCCCTAAAAGGAGTCATGGGACTAGTCTAAGCATTTCTCTCTAATAGTCATTTAAATTTATTCCTGGAGTTAAAGACAGGAGAGTATTAAGGGGTAGAAATCTTTTAAATAAGTTAAAAGTAGGAAAGTGCCAAAACATATTGTTTACTGATCAAAAAATGTTCATTATGAATCCCCAAAATTTACACAGAACGATATCTTTGAACAAAAAAAAAAACGTAAAACACCACGTTTGTTTAGACGGCACAAGTTTCGTTACTATGTCATGGATTTGATTGTTACTGAGCAAGGAGTCAAGATGAACTCGGAAAATTTTTTATCGGCAGGAATTTATTTGACTAACCTTGTATCCTTTGACATTTGATTAAATATTTAGCTATTACTATTTTCGCAGCTGTCAATGCTGTTAATGAGCAGCGGTAACCAACGGAGGAAAATTTGCCATTACGCCTATTTTGTTTTGCATAATAAGAGAAATTAGACATCTGGATGTTAAAACTAACGTCCGACCATATACTCGGCTTCGGCCAACTTCGGCAAAAAAGGACCTTCGGCCTTATCTTCGGCTCCGACCAAAAATTAACCGAAGGTTTGCCCAGCCTCCGAAAACGGGCGAATTTGTATAAATGACCACAAGCTGCTTGCCGAGGACAGTATCGCAAAACGCCAGAACTTATTAGATTAGGTCACTTAGCGCTATTTACAACACAGAAAAAGTATATTGTTAACTTTGTATTTCTTAATTAAGCAGTGTTTAAGGTTCCATTGTTTTAAATTTTACCTTTGTTGTGATTTTCGATTACAGAATGGACAAAATGAAATGTATATTTTTCTTATAATTTTTCGATCGCCCATCTTTGTTGTGAAAAAAGTTTGTTTTGTTAGTTTCGTAGAAAATATAGTTTTTCTGAGAGCATTTCATTTTAGTAGATATTTACATTTCTCCCGTTTTGCCTCAAAGTAAATTTTTCTTATAATATTTGAATCGTCCATCTTTGTTGTGAAAAAAATTGTTTTGTTGGTTTTCTAGAAATTATAGTTTTTCTGAGAGCATTTCATTTTACGAGATATTTACATTTCTCCCATTTTGCCTCAAAGTATTTTTAACAGTCTGAAAATATCATGGTCTTTCAGTGCAACGAATCATCGTCATTTTTTTTGATTTTCCTATGCCGGAGACTAAAACATAAACTTGATTTATGGATAATAAACAACTGAAATGAATAGCAAACTTTGACTCGTTCTTCTGACTTCATAAATTGCTAGGCTCCTTTCAGATTGATAAAAAAAACATTATCTAAAATGAAATGCTCACAAAAAAAAAATTGGCAGGAAACCATCAGTCATGAATTTTGATCAATTAATTATGTGATAAAAATAAAACTTTTTGTCAAGTTTCAAAGCTCTAACACAACACTCAAGAGTTATGCGCGGTGGAATTCTACTCTTATCACCAAAATTATTATACGTTGCTGGGATATTATTAAAATTGATAAAATGACGATTTTTGCAACTGCTATAATTGAAGAAAGAAGAATTTGTTAAAGACACTTTATATGTATTATGCACTGTACATTCAAAAAGATATTCATTCAAAACTATGGAACAGAAAATAATAATTTCCTTAGGAGATATAAAAATTGCATTGCTTACACAGTTATAGTTGGATGTCGTGTTAAGTTCTGTTACTTTATTTCAGTTTACTCAAAATGAAACCTTCGGCCTTCGGCTTCGGTCAAAATCTGACCTTCGGTCGGTAACTAATTAAAACATACCGTTAACTTGCCATAGTTTCAATTATCTTTTGATGAGTTCTAATTCCCAAACTCTCGTTTTACTCACAACAATCATCTTACTCTTAGAGCTATTCAGAGTGACCCAAGCTAATACCAGCATGTTTTATGAGTCCATCAGTTGTCTCTCAAACAAGCCAAATTTAATTAAAATCTTCCCATAAATAACAAATTAATGCATGAAAATAAAATTAAATTTTTTAACAACCTTATATTTTTTTTATTAACAAAAACTGGCGAGGCATTTCTTACCAAAACGATGTCGATTACTTCTCATTGCTGGTGCACGAAACCAGGAGTTGTTGAGTGGATTATAGATTTCAACCGTTTCAAACCGAGAATTTCCATCGAAACTGAAATATTAATATTCCATCAAATATATTAGTGTTAATAAATTTTAGTTACTAACCCTCCCAGGACATATATTAATCCACCAACGTTCGCAGCCCCACTGCCAGATCTGGGGTTCTGCATTGGAGCTATCTGCAACCATTTATTGGTGTTTGGATTATACACTTGACAGTCCCAGTAGCGAGTATTTTCATTACGACCTCCTTCAATATCAATCAATGGAATTAAGTACAGATTATTAAAATTTAATTTTCTTGCAGATACTTTATACAAATATTTTAATTTTATGCTACGCCCAGGAACTGGCAACTACGATTACCACTGTGGGAATAACATAATGAAACGTTTCAACGTTTGGACTTTTTTGAAATATATATGTGGTGTTATTCTCAAAGAACAAAAAATAGTATTGGATGTAACCCGCCAAGAATTACAGGAATCCTAACTCTCTGCCTTATGTTAAATAAGCTTTTGAATCAATAGAGTGAGGGTTGAATTTGAAACAAAATTGCACCCTAACCGTTTCCAGTGAAGGGTGAGTTGAAGTATCAATTTTTAACATATCGAAAATAATATAGGCAGACAAAATTTAATGGCGATTTTAGAGAGAAGGGATGCAAAATAAAACCTAATAAAGTGTAATTTCCTTCTTTCGACTTGTACTGTGATTGAAACATAGTGGCAGACTGGCCATTTTCAGAAATCACACACACAAAGAAATCGAAAATTCGGCAGAAACTCGTAAAACGCCCTAACATCTGCGAAAATTTCAGCCACTTGGTAGGTAAGTTCTATTAGGGCTAAACAAACGTGCCGTAATATTGGGCAGACATTTCTTCCTTCTTCCCACAAAGCGTTCCAAGGAGGAAAAAAGAATCGTTTCCAGATTTACCTGTATTAGATTGACATAAACCTTTATACATTTTGTTTTTTAAAAAGTTATATCATGTATATTCGTAATGTTACAGATATATATATATATATATATATATATATATATATATATATATATTCTATTCTTGAGCACCAAACAGTAATTCGAGTGTGTCCCAAGTACACCGAAGATGGGAAAAATTCCTGAAACAATATTTCTTGGCGCTCCTAGACTACGCTGCCGGAACGAAAATTTGGGGACAATTTTCACAGGGTGACATATTATGTGTACGTTTGGGTTGATATCTCACTGGATATTTCATATAACTCCTTCACTTTCCATTTTATTGACTTCCCTCAGAGACCAATCCCTTTTAGTTTTCCCAAAGTTTTACTACTGGTATAAAATTCATTTAACGCCACCAAAAAACTACTAAACCTTCTACATTAATCCTCCCGATAAAACCATTTCCAAAACGAAATAAAAACAGCTGTATATAAAAATTATCAACAACTGTAGTACCCGAAATTTCGATGACTATGAAAACGCTGAGGTTGAAGTGGCTACGATTTCGAGTACCAACTAAACTGGCATCAATAGAGACTGCAAAATTCAGAGAACGATTAAGTTTAATCTACTACTATCGACTACTTTATTAGAGGCAGTTTGGTTTTGAGGCAGCGTTTACGTTATCACCTGATAGTATTAGTCACTGTGTTTTTGTATGGAAGTTTATTTGTTTATTTTGATGAACGTAAAGATGTTGAAAGCGAAAGTGAATATTTGTGAAACACACCTTTGCATCCAGAGTTCGACGGAATGGTGGAAAGATTCAACAGCATCTTGGAAGAACATCTATCCAAGGTCGTCAACAATAACCATCGTGGCTGGGATGAGCATATTACCCTATTCCTATTGGCCTGTCGCTCAGCCGTACATAACAGCCCAGGATTGACTCAAGCCAGGGTACTATTCGGAAAGGAGCAGAGATTACCTTGTGATTTGGCCTTTGGCTCACCGGAAGAGTCGCTCCCAGAAGTCAACGATTATGCCGACCAACTCTGACAGAACATGCTGGTAAAATACGAATTAGCCCGAACATAGATGTTGGCCACCAGCAATCGGATGAAGATGCGCTATGACCTCAAGGCAAATTCAGTCGGGTTTTAAGACAAAGTCTGGCTATACAACCCTCTGAGGAGCAATGCAAATCTAAGTGGTCACACCAGCCTGGGATGGTCAATATGAGGTGGTCAAGAGCATCAACGACGTTGCCTGTCGTATTCGCCAGAGACCAAGCGCAAAGATCAAAGCGGCTCAGTTGGATAGGCTCGCTCCCTACCATGGAGAGAATGATTCCGATCAGGACGATCAGAATTAAAGGAGGGCCAGTATTATACAATTCATTTATCGCTGCAGAAAAAAATAGAAGCCCTCTAAATTAATCATTCCGATAAGAACATTGTGAAGACGCAATAAAATCGGCTGAATATAAAAACTATTAACAACTGTAAAAACGCTGAGGTTGAGATGGTTCCGATTTCGAATACCAACTAGACTTGCAGCAGTAAAGACTGGAAAATTCTGCGAACGATTGAATTTTATATATAACGGCGCCTACTTTATGCGAGGCAGTTTGGTTTTGAGGCAGCATGTATGATACCAGCTTATAGTATTAGTCATCATTGTGTTTTTGTATGAACGTTTATTGGTTTATTTTGATAAAAATATAGACGTTGGAAGTGAAAGTGAATATTTGTGAATTTTGAACCCACAGAATCTACTGCACTATTATACATGCATTAAATCGATCACATTTGAAATTTACCTAAGTAGCAAGAGGGGAAATTTCTATAGTTTTGGATACACTGCATTTCCTCGACTATTTTATTAAAAATAAGTCAAATTTGCGTTTAAAGCCACAGAAATTACTTCATGTTAAGCTTATTGACGTCCTCGATTTAGTGTTGAACTGAATTGCTTTGCATTTGAACTTTCAGGGTCAGGCATTTGATGAAGCTGAGATTTTATTAAAGCAATTTTTACACATGCTCAAGTTATATCGCATCAAACAAAGTTTTGTCTTTGTATCGATTGAAATTCTATATTATATATATATATATATATATATATATATATATATATATATATATATCTATTTACAAACTATTGAATTACTAAATCTATTTCATAATTATTAATTTCTTTCAATTTAAATTATCATTTATCTGTATTTATTAATTACAACATGCATTTTCTTTGTTCTACCCCACTCTTTTCCCCACATCCATAAAGTTAAATTTAAGAATTTTAATACATTTACTACCTCTTTCTAAAAGTTGGTTTTAGTTTATGAAATTTTAATTAATACATTAAGCATTTATTGCATTATAACCTGAATAAATTCACAGTGCTTGAGCTGTAACTTAACAGAGCGTACATGTTTTTTTATCGAGATAAAATCATACAAGACACTTAAATTATAAACTTCTGGAGGTAGCCTGAAATGCAAATATTTTGGCAAGACTAGAAATAGAGAACAATAAAGAGCCTATCTGTTATCTCACTTGGTGGGTGGAAGCAGCCAATGAACTACATACCGGACGTAGCTCATTGGAAGTCGCTCCCAATCGAGTGAAATATCCTCTTGCTCTCTCAATTGCCCTCTCTTTCTAGTCTTGAAACTATACTCCAGAACTAAAACCTCTAAGCAAAACACAGATATTCCTACCTAAAAAAATTATTACCTCCAACAAACACATACGACATATTCCTTGTCAATTTGATACGAGGTTTCCTGTGTAAGCTTTCCTGTCTTAAATAGCATCTGAATGCATTTCTAACTAACTTGTATTCGCTGTTTACATCTTTCACTGTTTCCGTACTTATAGTGCCAAGCAATAAACTTTTGCTAACTAGTGTTGGTCTCTTGTTTGCTATTAACTACAAATAATAGTGGATGAAATACTTTTGTTATTGGTTAACACTGAGCAAACCTTATATCTTACTTTTGAGATGTAGATTTTTCTAAAATCTTCATTATGTTTAACCCATTTCATAACAGCCTGATGTAAGTCTTCTTCAGAAATCTTTAACTGATCACTAGAAATTAATTCATTCACCTAAAAGTTATTTAATAGTTTAAAAATTAAATTGTACACATTCGTAGAAAGACTTTATTTACATTTTTTTTTCTTAAATCAGAATAAAACATTCCAAACGTTGGCCAAAAATGATGATAGAACTGATCAGTATAAATAAAAAAGTCTTTTATAACTTGTGTCAAAAAGTTGACGAGAAACACTTTTTTAAGTGCTTATTTACCTATTTATTTGCAAAATGGCAAGACATTTACAATTGACTAGTACATTTCACAAAATCCTCTACCAATCGTACCAATTAAATGGATATTAAAGCAAAAATAATTGAACCTTTCAACAGAGGTAATGGAACAAAAATCAAGGCAAAATCGGATTAAATTTGCTTCAATTCAGTAAGTAAGTAAGGAATTATTGTGGAAGGTTATTTATTCAGTAAAGTAAGGTGATATTTATTTTTTTTAATGTAATATTTTGACGTGGTAGCTAAGAGAGTTTTTTTATTTCAATTGTGGTGTTATTTCCAATAATTCCATGAATTATATGTAAAGATGTCACAACTATCATTCAGGAAACAACTGTTTTGTTTTTGTTTATGAAACATTAATGTCGAAATGTTAAGCATAGAATAAAAAACAACTGATTTATTGGTGGTTTTTTTCTGACATAGCAAATTCATGTTACTTGTAAAATTTCTCAACCTTATATTGGTAAAATACGTTTTAGATCCTAGACTTTGATATATATATTTTTAAATTCAATGCAGATGAGTAACTTATTCTTACTACATGCTTACTTTGACAAGGGAATGTTAGAAACTCTAAGTTGAAAAGAATTTCCTTATAATCTTTAGTAAATCACAATGACATTTTTTTTCATTGAATGTCTTCTTTTGAAAGAATTTATTAAAAATCTATTGAGAACAAACAATAAGTTGTGTCATAACTGAATCAAATAAACACAAAAACCACATATTTCTAAAAACCTTCATAAAAACTTAAATACATTTCACATTTTGAGTATACTCCTCATAGTCAAATTCACGCACGGCATCCTTGGCAGATGTATTGAAATTTCCAAAAACTTAATATTAGAATAGGTTTTCAACTATACAAGATATATATATATAAATATATATATATATATATATATATATATATATATATATATATGTCTTTATTAAGAGTTTTTAGTTCATACTGATCAGCACTGATCACCTGCCAAAATATCTGCACTGCACGATGTTACGTCCTGTTTATTGCTGCAAACTCATTCGACCAATTTATTTCATTACACAATTCATAATCTTCACAAGTCAACTATCTTCAAGATCCAAAAACTTCCATTTATATACACCATTAGACTAATTTCGAATACTCTACTTGAACATTGCAAATCGGCAACTAGGGTCGACTTTACTTTTTTTGGGCTTCCGAATGCTGTTCAACTCACTTTTTTGATCAATGGTAAATTCCGTGTTTACAGTATTACTGTTGTCAAGTTAAACATACTGGGGGTGAAACATATATGAAAAAAGTACGGGAATGAATAAATTACCTAATTCTAAGCAACTTTTGTTCCATAAAGTTTTTCTGAAAGTCAATTCTTTTCCAGTTAATGGCAAGTGAAATTTTCGATTTTTCAACCAAAAAAACATGTTTTCATACGGTTTTTCGTAAATAACTTTAAAAATATGCACTTTAAGAAAAAAAATCATCTAGATCAAAAATGTAGCTCATAAAAAAATTGTTGGGTTTGTTATTTCTGTAGAACCTATACAAGCGGAGTTATAGCTTGTTAAAATTTTGTTTTTATTTGTCAAAAACAGAATTGAATGGTTTGTCGTGAAATAACTGAAAAACAATGCATTTTTCGTGAAAAGTTCATGAAAACTTTTTTAAAGTGCTTTCATCTGGTTTATTATAAAAGTCTCTTGCGTTAAAATTAAGCGAGTTATGACATAAAGAAGGTTGCTTTTATTTGTTTTTTGACAAAAAAAAATATAAATTACCCCCTATATACCTTCTCAGTTGAAATTAATTGCTACCACTTCACAAATCACTTGACTTACTTAATTCAGAAGGTTTGACCAGTTTAAAGTCGGGCCTCAAGAGAATATTGTAGTTGTGTAATTTTGCCTTTTTTTAAATAAACTTAAAAACCATGAGAGATATATAAAATTATGTAGAGTACAAAATTGTAGTTTTGTTTTTTTTTGTAGGATAAAAATCAAATTAGATACAACCGTTTAAAGTTTCTATGTTCGTAAATAGTACTATTAGGCCACACTTTCAGCTCAAGCCCTTTCAAAAATAAGTATTAAATACTTTTTCAATTTACATGAGCTATTACCTTTAAATAAACTAGAAATTGGTGATTTGTGAAGCGGTAGCAATTAATTTCAACTGGGGTGGAATTTAGGGGGTAATTTGTACATGTTTTTTGTCAAAAAATGAAAAAAAAAATCTTATTTATATCATAACTCGGTTAGTTTTCATGTTAGAGACTTTTATTAAATACCAAATTAAAGGATTTCTTAAACACTTTAAAAAAGTTTTTCAGTTATTTCACGATAAACCTTTCAATTTTTGTTTTGACAAATAAAAACAAAATTTTAACAAGGTGTAACTCCGTTTGTATTGCTGCTACAGAAACTGCAACTGCAACTGTTTTTTTTTTTTGCTTAAAGTGCAAATACGGTTTCTTGGTTGAGCAAAAGTTGCTTAAAATTAGTTATTTTATTCATTCCCGGACTTTTTTTCCTATATTTTTCACCCTCAAGAACTTTGAAGTAGAGAGTAAGAAGAAATTGAATAAAATTTTTTAGGAAAATCGGTGCTGCTTGGACAAATTACCCAGTATTACTGTTTTTTGCCTTTATTGACTGGAGTATTATGGTTTAATGCGAATGGTAGGTATCCACAACGTGGCATTGGTCCCAAGACACTACTTCAGCATTTTAACCTAAAGGATTTAGCCTCTCATAGAAAATATTATTCTCGATTAATATATTATTGACTGCCCTGATACTTTTGGTCGAATTTCTAGAATCTAGACGCCCGAACTTGTTTTCCACCTCTATTATACAGGGTATTCCATCTTAAACGAGCCACCTTGAATATCTTGGTTATTTTCAAAACTATTGCAAAATGAAAAAAACAGGTCGATTTTTGTTTCGAGGGGGAAAGTTTTTGAGATGATTTAGCGCTTGCGCGCATTCAACATAAACAGGCCAATTCAATGAATGACCTTGAGATTTGAGATAGGGAAAATAGGTGTTGTTGAATATATCATTTGAATCCGTCGTAATAAAAATTTTTATTGCAATTTCTGTTCATGTAACAGAAAACCTAACGGACCTAGTATTAAAACCAGATTATTAAATTAGAAGTTTTTACTGCATGGAAAAGTATTAAAAAGGAGTTCTTTTATAGTACGCTCTTAAACCATCCTGTTTTACTGTCGCACCCTATAATAACACACAATACAAGAAAAACATTAAATGTAAACATTCATTTATTTTACATTATTTATTGCTGATATTTATAGCAAGTTTGTTTATCTGTTCTGACCTTTATTCGATCATTTAAAGCATTGTACATTTATCTGTCAAGTTATAACTCTTTACTGATTTGTTGAAAATTTAAAAGATAATTATGGTATACACATTGTAAGAACGTGTTGAGCTGGTAAGTCTTTAATACCAAAATCAAAATTGTGCTCGATTTGCTGCAAGGGTTTTTAACCAAAACCATCCCAAACGTAACATTCGTCATAAATACGTATTGGAGTTGATTGTAAAATTTGTTGAAACGGGCTCAGTAATGAATAAAAAAGAGGTCCCATTGGAATTGTAAATGATGAAGGGGTAGTTGTGGCTACATTGGGCCATGTCCAACTTATACCAAACACGCAGTTTATCCAGCAAATCTCTGCAGCTTCCGGTAATAGCAAAACTAACGTTTGTAGAATTTTTCTTACGTACAAATTCCATCCGTACAAAATTAAATTACTTCATGAATTGAATGAGGATGAATAGGATCGAAGGCAAGAGTTTTGCGAAATTATGACTTATGATCGAAAACCCGAATTTCTTGTACAATGTTTGCTTTTCGGATGAGTGGGGAGGTTAACTCACATAACTGTAGATTTTGGAGCGATACAAATCCTCATTTATTTCGAGAAGCTCATTCTCAACATCCGGTAAAACTAAACATTTGGGCAGGGATTTTGAGAAATCGACTAATTGGACCCCTGTTTATTCCTGGTAATTTAAATGGTGAAATTTATCACAATATATTGGAAAATGAAATTAATGCATTAATAATAGAGAAATTAGAAAATGATCCTCTACTACATGAGGAGCAATTGCATTTCCAACAAGATGAAGCTCCTTCTCACTACGCCGCACCAGTTCGTCAATACCTCGATTTGTAATACCCTTTTCGCTGGATTGGAAGAAGAAATCCTATAGAATGGCCTGCCCGATCACCTGATCTGAACCCGTTGGATTTTTTTGTGGGGACATGTTAAATCCAAAGTTTTTATCATTCAGCCTGAGAATTTAGACGAACTACGCCAACGAATTATAGCGGAGTGTTGTCAGATAACACCGACTATGCTGAACCATGTCAGAGACGGCTTTCAATCAAGGTTGTACTATTGTATGGAAGTCAATGGAAGACACTTTGAACATTTGCTTTAGAGGCATTGTATTGTAATGCAGTTTTTTAATACTTTCTTATTATTACATGTATAGAAATTGCAATATATATTTTAAGGACTGTATAGTCCTTAAAAAGGACTTTCAAGTAAAATACAACAACACCTATTTTCCCTATCTCAAATCTCAAGGTCATTGAATTGGCCTGTTTATGTTGAATGCGCGCAAACGCTAATTCACCTCAAAAAATTTACCCTTCGAAACAAAATTCGACCTGTTTTTTCTTATTGCAATAGTTTTGAACATAATCAAGATATTCAATGTGGCGCATTTGAGATGGAATAGCGTGTATATTAAAACCCCGAGATTAACTGTTCTATAATATTCGGTTTTATATGCTATGTTCTACAGTTATACTGATGTTCAAATAGAGATTGATTAATAGTCCATTGAAATTTTACTTGAATCTGCAAAATGAGGCGGCAGATAATTAACACAGAACATTTATAAGTAATTTCGAAAAGATTGTTGAGGAGGTCTTGTATTATTTTGTCTGTTCATTGGGGTTTTCTCTCCTCAAAATTTTTTCCTGCTACACTGCTACAGATAAGTATTTAAAATCGTATTGGAGAACATAGTGTAGTAAGGCAATTTCGTTTTACTTACCGGATTACTGGCTGTCCGTACAGAAATTCTTCCTCACAGTTATTCTAAGAGAAAGAGATGTCTTAAATTGATCAAACAGTATATATAAATAGTGTATGGTATGGTTTTTGTTTATCAACAATACTGAAATCGGGACTTCATTTGAGCTGGAGAGATCTATTGCTAGAAGAGCAAAAGAATGGTACCCTCAGTATCAAGTGATCGGCAAATGACTTATTGTCACTGTCAAAATTTTTTGACAAACAACATAATCCATATCAGTGACAAAATTTTTGAAAATACCAAGAAAGACTCAACAAAACGATTGACAACGACTCGATGTTGAAACGTCTCCAAATAGATAAGTATAACACTATACCATACCATACACTATTTATATACAGGAATACTGGTTGATCATTTTAAGACATCACTTTCTCTCAGAATAACTGTGAGAAAGAATTTCTGTACGGACAGCCAGTAATCCGGTAAATAATACGAAATTGCCTTACTACACTTTGTTCTCCAATACGATTTTAAATACTTATCTGTAGCAGGAAAAAAAATTGAGGAGAGAAAACCCCAATGAACAGACAAAATAACACAAGACCTCCTCAACAATCTTTTCGAAATTACTTATAAATGTTCTGTGTTAATTATCTGCCACCTCATTTTGCAGATTCAGGCAAAATTTCAATGGACTATAATTTAATGTATTGTCGAACAAATTTTTATCACATTTGATCGTTTATGTAAACTACTGCATTTTTTATATGATTTATTTCTATGTGATTCTTTACTTAAGGTGGTCCTCTATCTTTATATTAATATTTTTGTCAATGTACTGTATCCCCATCCCAGAATTAACTGCATGTTGGATGTTGTAAACAAAAAAAAAGAATAATAAACATACAAAATACAATGTTTTCAGCATATCGCTGGTAGCTAGTAGGCCAATTCATTTATCAACATGATCTGCTTTCAAGTTTGCCAAGGACCAAGTCAACCTTTTGCTATTATGTATAGCTGATCAGTATGTCGGAAGGAATGAAAGTATCTGTTCATCTCAATCACGTTAGTTTTTGCGATCAACCTTGAACAGAAGTTTGCTCAGAAGTGCGTCGAACCTACAACTGTACACATTGGTCTTAGTCTTTGTTGATATAGAGTCCCAACGACACTGTTGATTCAATGGTAGACTCTTGATTGAAAATGTGAAAAGCCTCGAGCCACTCACTGAAATAGTCATCAGTGACAAGCTAGGTTTAGTGCCCATCTCAGATTTTGAAAATTGTCCAGTTAGTCGTTAGAAATTCTATTATAAGCCAGAGCTTTATTTTATAGCTTAATTTTCCCACTGTACGACTCGTTCGTCCCTGTTTGGAAGTACAAATATCAAATTTTCTGCACCAATTTGTAATCGTTAATCGTTGTGTACCTTCTTAAAAATGATATTCCAATCCCGAGGACCTCCAGAAATCAAAATGTGTAAGTACTTCAGGATTCGGGTAGCATTGTTTTTGGCAAACCTAGCTGGGCGTCTTTTCCTTTGAGCTCATAAAGAATACGGGAAGATCATTTGGTTAGATAATACGAGTTTGGATCTAACTTTTCTTTATTTCAGATTCTGTAAGTCTACCAAAATCGCATGGATTACAAGGTCCATTTTTACTTTTAATTCACAGGGAAACTTTGTTGTCAAATAAAAATTCTCACTTGCTATTCAATTTCCATACAACGTCCTGATTCTTCTCGGCAAGGTAGACAAACTATTAAGGGCTGATACATATTAGGTAGGTAGAGTTTTATGTGTTCTTAAAATTATCCTGCTGCAGTTTTGCCTTCCAGCTGCCTACAAAAAAACCTCAAGCTACATGGTTAGTTCCTATGAAGAATTTACGATCATAAAGAAATTTGGGATAATGGTCGTTTGTGATTAATACTGTGCTATGTTCTTGTTAAACTGCCAGAATAGAACTCGAACATAAAGTTGTTCTCAATTATCTAAATGCTTTATCACAATGTTGTTTCCAAGGTGACGACTATATCTCTACTGTCAGCTTATACAATTCTTTGTCTCTAAGTACTGAGAGTTACATATGACTTCAGCGCAGAGTCTAGTGTATGGTCATATTGCCTAATAGGAATTTGTCTAGTTTGTGGGTATGATTTAAAGCAATTGTGGAACAGAGCGTCCAACGAAATCATAAGTGGTGTGGCCTTTTTATTTGTAACTACTTGAAATTATTTTTGATATCTGGTCTTATCGTATAAGAGCTTTTGTTGAAGTGAGATGTAGTGTTCGACATCTAGTGTTCTAGGAAAAATTTCCATTCACAAACTTCAATAACTACTGCATCATAACCTTTAAGTGCACCTTTCCAGCTGTCCTCCTATAGGAGACATGGTTAATGACATTCATCTTGCACTTTGTTTTCCATGCCACTGACTTTTGAATCAACATTATCAATTGTACTCTCCGTTATCAATATCGATCTCGGTTAAAAATGGTTTACAATTTCGTCGAAATTTCTAATCGTCATTTGAAATTACTTTTTGATTAAAGTGTGCTGTTTTTCTTCAGAGTATCTTATAATCGAAGCCGGTACTGTCCTTTAGTTTCATCGAAACAAATTCTGCTATTGCCCTCGACATTCATAAGTTTAGGTGGGAGATTTCCGTTCTCAAGTAAATGTGCGACGTAAGGCACTAGGGGTGTCCATTGAGAAAAAACATCGATGTTTTCATTCGATGTAAAACATCGGAACCCTGCATCGATGTTTTTCGATACATCGCTAAAAAACATCGATGTTTTTTCAACATCGAATACTTTGTGTAATAGTTTGATATTCGCCATTTCCAATTACTTAAATGCGTTAAGTTCCGCTTTTGTGAGGTGAACATAGAGTCAGGGTATCAGAAGTGTAGTGCTAATAGCTGCAATAATGTATTTAGTTTTTTAAGTATTGGTTAGAAGTTCAATTACATGAGCCCCATATATTATATAGCTTCATAAGTGAACTAAAAAATACAAATAGAAATATTTTACTAAAACAATAATTACAAAAAAACATTACTATTAAAATTTAATTTACTGGTTCATTATCAATAAATTATGCCAGTTTTCATGCGACTTTCGTCATCTTTGGAATAGTAGAGCCGTCGAATGGTACAAGAATCGGGGCTCAATAGGGTACTAAAAACATAAGTATTCCTCTCAGTCATTTTTGGTTCGTCTATCACTTTTGCCTTGTACCTATTTACAATGAATGCATTTTGGCTCCCCTTTAAGTATGAATAAATAATTTGTAGGTAAACATTGAAACCTGAAAAATATTAAGTAAGCTTCTAAAGAGGCTTAGATTTGAGTTGTTGAGAACGCAGGAAGGCTTGTGTTAGGTCATTGATTATTAACACATTTGACGCGAGCAGAACTGTTTCTCGACCTCTAAAATGGTATTTTACAAAGTTTTCTCTTTAAAACTAAATTTAAAACCTAAAAATTTAAGGTTTTTTCTTTAAAGTATTATTTTCCTAATTTAATTCCCCGGTATAGAATTTTGGAATAGTACTTACAGAAAATAATGTACAATTTAATAAGCAAAACAAACGAGAAAAAAAAATTATTTGTTGAATTTTTGGGAGATGATAACAAAGTATTTCTCACAACGGGATTAGGTAGGCACTTTGATAGCCAATTTCCTTCCCGTCCCATATTTTGAACCCATTTCATACTTTTAAGGTTATCAGTGGGATATAGATATATTTTTCAATCCGTTTGATTTTTTACACATAATAATAGTGTTTTTTCTTCAATACCTCTGTAGAAAAACATACCGTAATTTTTAACTTATAAAATTCATTATCAAAACAGTAATTTATTCAAAAAATGTAGTTTTAATACAATTTTTTATGAGAACCTTAATATACGTTTACTGCTTCATTCACTGCATATTTTCATTGATTTGAAACTGAGGCCTAATAAATTGTGAACATTGAGAAGCAGTGGCAGCTGGACCCAAAATGACTGACGAGAATAATCATACTTTTAGTACCTTAGGTCCAATAGCCGCTCACAGATGTCACCCAGTGTTAATTAAAATTATTTAAAAATTAATAATTTGATCTTGAATAAATGAACTAATATCATAATATATTTTTATTGTTCTATTCCATTATTAGTCAGACAGTTAGTTTTTTTCATTGATTCGATGTTTTTTATAAAAAACATCGATGCATTGAATGGAAAAGATCTTTGTCAAAACATCGAATCAATCCGATGTATCGTATGGTAAACATCGAATGGATTCGATGCATCGATGTTTTGTGAATATCCCTATAAGGCACTCTTGCCTGTGCTCTTGCCCCGTTAACGTTAAACTTGATTTGGCGAATATATGAAATAATGGCGTTGTGCAAAGAGGCGCTTATGCTGGATTTGAAGGCATGTATACGATAATGGTTAGATTGCATGCTCCCATACAAAATATTTACCTAAAACGAGGTGTGATGTTTAAAAATTTTTGAGATAAAAAAGTAACCCTTTTAAAAATGGTAAGCATGACCATTTTTGTCGATATAGACCAGTCGATTTGCAAGTAATATTTTAGGGTCTTATGGTAGTGCCGTTTATCTTATGGTTGGAGCCGTTTCTCTTATGCTGGAGTCAGTCTCTTACGGTGAATTTATCGTATGTTGGAGCCGTTTCGTTCTTATAATGGAGTCATCATTTTATGGTAGAGATATCTTGCTGTAAGTTATTTTATGATGGGCCTGTCACTTGGTCGAATTATCTTATGCTGGAGCCATATTAAATGGAGTTGCGTTTTTGATGGAGTTATTCCTAGGACCATTTCTTTTTTATGGAGGAAACATTTTTTTATTTATTTATTTATTCTCTTTACAAACACCAAATAGGTACTTACATGTGAAGTGTTAAACAGTACACAAGTATTTGACAATGTCACAGACATGCCAATATCATGAAAGGATTGCATCCTGCCACAATCGAAATATTTTCTATTATTTAGAATGTTATATATAAAGATAACAGCATGGGTCTTTCTCCTCGTACTCAAAGAACAGAGATGGAAGGTTGCCAACATTGATCTATAAGATACCATCAAGGGATATATGCCATTCTCTTTGATATAGAGATAGCGCAGAAAACGTTTTTGAACTTTTTCAATTTGGTTACTTTGGGTGTAACAATTTGGTGACCAAATGTTAGAGGCATACTCAAGGTGAGGCCTCACCATAGATGTATAAAGTCTTATGGTTGTTTTTACACTCAAATTTTGGCTATTACGTATGACAAATCCAAGAACTTTGTTTGCTTTGTTTATCAGGTAGCTGAAATGGGTATTGAATTTGAAGTTATCTTGAAAGACTACCCCCAAATCTTTAACGTCTTTACACCTCTTAACCTTACAATTTCCAATGTAATAGTCTTTCATAGATATATTGACTTTTCGGGAGAAGGAAACAACACAACATTTTTGGGTATTAACAAACATTTTGTTTTCTCTAAACCAATTAAGCGCCAAATTTAAGTCGTTTTGAAGTGCAACAACATCATTTATGCCATTAATGGGTTTAAATAGTTTTAAATCATCAGCAAACAACAACCCAACGCAGGACTTCAGGCTATCGGGTAAGTCATTGATAAAAATCAAAAACAAGAGAGGACCCAAGATGCTACCCTGGGGTACTCCTGAGGTGGCAATATAATGACGGGAGAAGACAGTACCTATCTTTACCCTTTGAGTTCGTGCGAGTAAGTATGAAGTTATGAATGACAATACTTCACTTGAAAAACCAAGAACCGACAGTTTTTTTATCAAGACACTGAAATCCACCTTATCATATGCATTCGCACAATCTGTGTATATGACATCCAACTGTTGTTTGTTTAGAATTGCCTCCGATACATATTCAGAGAAGATACAGAGATTTGTAACTGTTGACTTGTTAGGAAGAAAACCATGTTGGTATTTTGAAGTTTTGTCAACTATGTGGGTAAGTATGAAGTTATATATAATTTTTTTCAAATAATTTAGCTAAGCTGTTTAATAAGCTGATAGGTCGATAGTCATAAATATTTTCCCTCCGTCCCTTTTTGAAGATTGGGGTTACAATTGCTTCTTTAAACTTATCAGGAAACCATCGCTGCTTTAGAGCTAGATTAAAGATATATTTTAGAGGAGTAACCAACAGATCGGCACACCCCTTATAGATATATGATGGTATATCATCAGGGCCAGTTGTTTTTTTGGGCTTCAAACTTTTTATGCTGGAAAGAATGTCAGTATCAGTTATTTCAGGAAAACTAAAACCCCCTCTATAATAAAGATCTTGCTGATCGATCGTACTTGGTTCAAACACAAAATGAAAATATTGTGCAAAGGCATCTGCAATGCTTTGTTCATCGGTCAAGTTAACCTTATTCGAAGTCATCCTCCGTGGCACACCACCATCATGTGATTTGCCTCGAAAGAATGACCAGAAGGTACTGGGATCTCTATTGAGATTATTGTCAATTGTCTTTTTATAATTTTCAAAATCTGTTCTGGTCTGTTTTTTAATATCACACCTCAATAACCTGTACTCATTGACATTTGATAAGCTTGCCTTACCTTTCGTTTTAAGAGCATGTAGGTGGTTTTTCTTTCTGATCATTTGCACTAAATTGAATGTGAACCAGGGAGGATACTTTCTAAACTTCGACGCGTTTCTCACTATGTACTTAGGAATAGATGCGTCCAAACATCTGTACAAGTTTGAGTAAAAGCTATTTACACTTTTATTAACATCATCACATGCTAGTACGTCTGACCAGTCACAATCGCTTAAAAGATTGAATAATAAGAGAAAATTGCCTTTAGCGAAATTGTATTTGTACTTTTTCGGGAAGGGACTCACTTTTTGCTCTCTCTGCAATGATAACGAGATATTTAGTGCTGGATGATAAGCATCCTCCTTGAGAAGAGGACTGTCTGACCGTTTTACTCCAACTTCGAGGTTAGAGATAACCAAATCCAAGTTCCTGTTCATAAAATTTTTAACTAAGTTCAGCTGTTGCAATTCATATAGGCTCAAGAATTGCTGCATCAGAAGACTTTTATCATCTGAACCTAACTGAAAGTTAGGCAGATTAAAATCACCTAATATTAAAGTATTATGATCTAGAGTGGATAGAATATTCTCAAATATATCTAAAAAAATTTCTAGGTAATCAGTACTACTATTAGGTCTAATATAAACAATACATACTTATATAAAAGATTTTTTTTAGTTTGATTTTAATTAATATAGCTTCATTATCACAGTTAATGTTTATTACCTCATAAGAGATGTCTTTTTTAATTGCAAAAAGGACACCACCCCCTCTCGTAAGTTCTTGACTTTTCCTGTCTCTCCTTATGACTGCATACCTTTTATCAAATAGCTCGGGATTATAGATACCATCACATAGCCAGGTCTCTGTGAGAGCTATTACATCATACTCTTCAGATAGGACACTACTATACAGACTCTCAGTTTTGGTTCTTAGACCTCGAACATTCTGATAGTACACAGTAAGGTTATGCGCACCAGCAGGACTGGCAGTATTTACAGTTGGGGTGTATATAGCACATTTGTTTGTAGTCATTATTGAGGACCCAATTCCTGATTTGGCGTCCTCTTCTTGGCAAAAAAAATGTGAAATGACTGCACCACTAGGCCATATCTCTTTTTTCCAGGCAGTAGCTAGATTTTCTTTCCATATATTTACCTTTACTGATGCATAGATATCCGGATGCTTAGACTGATGTGGCTCACAGGTAATTTCTGGGAAGTTTCGGGCTAAGAACTTTTGCAAGTCCTCTGGCTTAGTATTTGGTTTTAATCGAGACACATGTAAAGACAATGATTGAGGCACCCCCTCTACACTTTTGTTAGTTTCGTGTTTCCCAACCAAGAATTTTCGTGATCTTCTGCTTCGATTTCTGGGCTTAACAAAACCATCACTACCGGTTAAGTCCTTCATAGGAATTTCAAGATTTTGAATTTCTTTCATGACCTGCAGCTGGGTGGCTTGTAAGACGGCCGTATTTGCGCTACTGTTTGTCACGAGAGCCTTGGGGTTCCCATTTTTTGTTTTTTTTATGATTGGTGGTGTCGGAATTTCTGTTGACGTATGGCGCGTTTGCGGGTGATGGCCCAGGATTGGCGGCAACTGTTGTTGCATACGTCTTTGCAGTACTGTTTCCCTGTTGTATGGGCACCATTTGCTTACAGCTGTTGTGGGTTTCACTTTTTTGCCCTTGACCATCTTTGATATTGTTACACGTGCAAGTAGCAATTTTTTTCCTCAAAGTTGCTAATAAACCCTTTTTGCAAATCGCTAGAGTAATTTTTCTCAGCTAAGAGTTGGTCTTTCAGTAAGATTTCTTTTTTTATATATTCAATTTCTTTCGCCAACAAGGTTTCAGCGTTAGGTTTTGGTTTGATGCCTTCTTCTACAAACTCCGTGCACTTCAGTTTACATCCGTCACAAAACCAGAAGATGTTGGTATTTTCCACTATGAGCTTTTGCCATGATTCCTTAATGGCTACACATCCAAAGTGAAACTTAAGTTTGCAAAGCTTACATGCTACACACTTCGTTTTCACTATAAAATTGTCAAGGCACGATTCACATGAGTCTCTGTCACTCGCCATTATAATGATAAAACTTAATTAACACACCAATGAATTTTCGTATGGCATTTCTTAGTTTGTTCACAATTTTAGGCCCAAACAGACAATTTAGCACGGGGAAGCATTGTGTGGCCGTATTACGTTAAAAAAGAATTTGACTGGTCACATTCCAGTGGAGTTTTGTTATGACTCTTTTTTGGAAAATTTAGCCATGCAGCAACTGACTTTTTAACAGTTAACTTTATGGGATTCACTACTGGATAGTCGTGGGTAGACGAAGTACAGATTCCTTGATGGCAGGCGAATTGAGAAATATTTGGATTCCAGGATTACAGTAATTTCAAAAATTACAGTATAAACCATAGTTTTCAGTGCATATATGGAAATAATGAATTTCTAATCGATTTTGTACAAAGGTAAGGTTAATCTGTTGACAGTTTATATCGGTATCTTTTTTGAACATATCACTGTTATTATAGAATCATAGTTGATCATATTTTTTTCCACATTTCACTTTTGTATTTTTGAAAATATAGTAATTCTCAATTTCTCAATTTGAGTTATTGCAAATACATTATTTTTTCACTATATATATATATATATAAGTTATTTCAAATTTAACCACTCTAGAGAGTATCTATTTTTTAAAATCTTTTTTCTGTATACCATATTAGTTTGAATTGTTTATTAAACTCTCCTCCGTTTACATTTTGGATATTTTTCTTTTTTAACTTAGACCTATCGATTGGTAAAATAGATTTTTTTATTAGACACAAGTGAAAGTATTGAACACACAGTTTACTTTTTTGAGAACAAAATAAAAACAATCAGTTCATTCAGAAAATATCATATTTTTTGTTAGTTTTTAAGAATGTTCACTATCAGGTTTTTTTCTTAATCAACTGGCGCTCTTAACAAAAATAAATTTTGTATTTTGATACCTTACCCACACCCACAGATGTCCCCGATGAAGAGCAGCCGCCTAGTAAATATGAGCAGGCCAAGGGAGGTTTATTATTGAGTTTCGAATATTTTGGTTTTAAAGAAAAACTCTTGGTTACTTTTACAATCTTTTTGTTTTCCACCTAATATTGCAATAATGATTTTTTTTGTCGTTTGGTCAAATTTTGTTGTTGGAACTGTCGTTTTTCATAAAGTCATCTATTAAAATAGTTAAACAATTAGTGTATCCAATTTCATCTTTGTAACGAAAAATTGTTGTGACCTGAATCGAAATAATTGAAATATTATTCAGCTATTTTGTTACTTGTAAAAAAAATATATTTTTTTGACAAATATACTTAACCACGACGAATAAAATTATTTATGTACACAATTGTATTAATCTAGACTGTTTCTATGTTCTCGAATATTCTTCCATTGTCTTTCGCGATCTGTTGCAAAATTCGTGGTCTTTGTATCGCTGTTTACTAAGAAATGGATGACCTAAGTGAAATGTACAGAGATAGATTCGTAATCCTAATAAATTTTATCTATATTTAAGGAGCTCAATCTCTGTGCTGAATGCTTAATTCTGTTTTTTAAACTTCTTTTTATTATTCAACTCCAAAACCTATAAAAAATTAGTGCATTTAATTAACAACCTGTTCGTAATTTAGATGTAGAAAGTCTTCAGTTTTCACTACCTCTGGGAAGTGTGCTAAAACATACTCGTGAGACCCAAGGTATAGTTCATTGTACGAACGAGTTTCTGAAATTAAAAGATCTTATTCCATAATTTATTTATAAAATCTACATAAACGGTGCTTACATAAACTGAATCAGTAACTAAGTAACTCTACGTTTGTAATAAAATAATATCTTTACCGGCAAAACTTCTTATCCTCAGGCAATTTGTAGGTGTCAAGATTTCTAAAAGGAACATGACACAACATTTACTAACTTCTGACATTCGAAACAGTGTACTGGCTGAAAGAACGGCTAAAACATTCTTACTGTTTATTCTGATTCTTCCGGTATATATGTGGTCTATGACACTTTTAATTGCTTCTGCATTAGAGGCTTCCATGATGATTTTAGTCCGCCTCCGATATTTTATGTTCCCTGTTAAATAAGAATACTATTTTTTCATTTTCTGGTATCAATTGTAAAAACATCTGTACGTATACGTATGTTCATTGTACTATTAATAATATTTTAAACTACACTCACCCAGCAGCTTTTCAGAAATTCCTCGCGGTATATGCAGTGAGGACGCGAGGGTTGGAACAAATTCATTTAAAATTCAGGTGTTTTTTTTTTGGAAAAACGCTCGGACACCTCGTTTTTTTTGGACTGAGGTTTTTGTGATGATTAACACATTAATATAGGGTGGTCCAAAAATAAATTGTGACCATCAACTTCATTTTTTCAAGTGGAAACATTTGTTTTTTATTTTATTTTTGAATTCTACATTGAATTCTAAATATTTTTCATGTACAATGTCCTGTACCGAAAATTACAGTTAATAAAAAAATTACATTTCTTACCTAAGACGATTTTTAAATTCTCGTAACACTTCACTTAGCGGTTGTGGCAGGATTTGTTGTATTTCGGGCTAATTTTTTAATTCCTCGATATTTTCCGGCTTATTGAAGTAGACTTTCGTAACCCCAAATATAAAAATCTAACGAGCTTAGATCTCTCTCTCTCTCTCTCTCTATATATATATATATATATATATATATATATATATATATATATATATATTTTATATTATTTAAAACACAAGTCACTTTTTTAAAAAATTGATTTAATTAATACACAAAACAATAGTTGAAAAATACAAAATATAAAGTTACTTGAATGAAATGAACTATCTTAATGAACGCCGTGGGATGGCAAGTCTCGCATTTATAACATTTACTTTGCTGAATTGCATTCCCACGGTTTCAACGAATTCAACGGATTCGAAGGAAGCTGTCAGCGAAATACGATACTTGATAATGTACACGTGCATAATATTCTCATCTAACAGCTCCCCTTTACAAAGAAAAGTTGAAGGTGTAACTTCAACTTTTGGTTTAAACCGGACAATTATTTTCGGTTTCGTCGGCGGGGTCTTCTATTACTGGTCGGAGTTTGGGAATCCATCTGGATAGGATTTTCTGGGGGTTTCCTGGACTGGAATCTGCTCCCTTAGATTTCTTTATTCTTTTCGCTACTTTGTAGAAGGTAAATGCAGCTGCCGCTGCTACGATGGTGCTTACGGTTGCATACGTAAACCAGGATATATTTTTGGTGACGAAGGGTTGGTTGATGAGGTCGTCTAGGTCTCTAGAATATTGATTCAGCTTGTTGTTGGCTACGCTGAGTTCTTCTAAGTTAAGATTATCTAATTTAAGGGGTTTAAGCTCTGGTATTGCTGGTTTTTGGGGGTGAGCATTGCAGCAGTTGTACGGAACTAAAACTGGGTGTGAATTGTCTGTAACTTTACTTATTTTCATGGGTTCGGCTTGAATTTTAGTAATTCCCACAAAGGCACTACAGTCTGTTTGTAGCCGAATGACTGAATTGGTTTTTAGCACGATAGTTTTTGAATCGATTCCCGCACAACTAAAAGTTACATGTATAGGTTCGGAAACGATCACTAACCACGAGTTCGATTCCAGTCTTTGGACGTTGTACCCTTCGGAAAACACTATGGCACTCTGGCAGTTTTCCGGGACGCTATGAATGTTCTTAAGGAGTTGAGCCTCACAGGGTGCATTTGATTCTATAGGGTAGGCATATAGTTCGCAGCACAGCTTTTGGTTCGGGGTTAATCGCTTGCATGAGCTTAAGTCTTTGATCGGTATGTACATTAGGGAGTCGTCGTTCCGCGCAATATATTTTTGTGTAAATGATAGGATATGGTGAAAACCAGTTCTATCGTCTAAAATTGGGATTGGGTATAGGTGGTAAGCGGTATATAGTTGCTGCTCAACGAGAGGGATTTTTAATATGAATATTAAATCGGAGCGAGTTTGAAAAGCCTCTAATTCTATTATTTCCAGATATTGGGCGACGCTTGAAAGGCGAACTGGCAACGGCAGATTATTCTTAACAAGATTCTGTGAGATTTCCTGTAAGGATGTTATCAAATGATCGGGTGAAATTATTGATGCATGAATTATTTTTAGTCTAGCAAAAGTTATTGAGTTTAAAATGTCATTAAGGTTATCTTCAAGAAATATATAACTTGCCATTAGGTTTTCGCAGATCTCGAGAAACGATTGTTTGGCTTCGATAACAGAAATGCTATCATTAAGGATGTGAATGGCTAAATCGATAGTATTTATATCTTCGTTAAATGTTTTCTCGTCAAGTTGTAATTTCTGAATGGTCTCATTGAAATTTTTGATAATTGAGGTTGTTACGCTCATTTGGTTCTTTAGAAGATTTTCTGTCTGTAGTTGTCCCTGGTTAAGTCTATTAATGCTGTTGGTGAAGAATTCACCGTCGGCTGCATCTAAGTTTCCGGTAATTGCCTTAAATATTGTTCCTGCACCATCGATTATTCCTCGTTTAGTTCTCTTAGTGTCTATAAGTACTTCGGAAAACTTAGTTTTGATAGAATCGGAGATTTGGGTTAGAAGACTGATGTGGGTTTGTACATCAATGCGAAAAGCACCGGTATCGTGAAATTTATAGCCCGGAATAGGGTCAACAGTTTGTTCCAATGTCCTAAGGATTCGATTATTGTTCTCAAATGCTTGTTCAAGGGCTGTTAAGTTACGGTGAACTAATAACGTCCATTTGTAATTGGAGATTACAATTCGAGTTTCGTCGTGGTAGTAGATGCCAATAGTGTTGTTAATGGGTTTGATGTCTATCTGACATACCACTGATCCGAACAGCAGTAAGAGCCTGAAAAGGAAGTTAATTTTCAGAATATGGTTTTATCCGGTCGAAGTTAACTTTTGTTTGCTGGTTGGTTTTAAGGTTCTTAAGGGTGGCTGAATTAGTGTGGATTTCAATTATTTGAAATGGGCCATTGAATTTATTTTGTAGCTTGTCCTTTAGCTGTGATTCTTTTACATAAACTTTATCGCCGATTTTGTATTCCGGACGGTTTTCGGAAACATGTTGATCGTATCGCTCTTTTGCCTTCTGTTTCTGTAAATTTGTCTTTTCGCGGGCGATCTTATAATAACGAGAAATACGGTTATTGAGATCTCTAACGTACTTCGTTATTAGAGCTTGTTGATCATACAGGGTTTCAGGAGGCCTACTTGAAGTGTGTCCATATATGAGTTCGTATGGGGTAAACCCATGGGTCTTGTTAACTGAGTTGTTGTATGCGATAACCGCATAGGGTAAGATGTTGAAGGGGTGTTCGTTAGGGTTCTCCAGTTTATGTATTCTAATCATGTCTAGTAAAGTCGAGTGAAATCGTTCTAATGATCCGTTCGACTGTGGGTGTCCCACGCTAGAGTTGGAAATTTTTATGTTAAAAAGTTTGCATAAGTCTCTCATAAGTGTGTTGTCGAATTCCCTGCCGTAGTCGCAGTGAATGCGAAGGGGAGTTCCGTAATGTTGGAAATACAAGAGTAAGATGTTAGCGACGGTTTTCGCGGATTTATCGCTTATCGGATAAGCTTGAGAGAATTTCGTAAGTTCGTCCCTAATGGTTAGTGCATAGTTTTTGGTAGGAACTTCCAGGATGTCTATGTTTATACGTTCGAAGGGTGTCCGTGGAGTTTCGGTAATAACTAGGGGGCTATCGAGGTTTTTGCGACAGATTTTTGCTTTTTGACAAATTTGGCAATTTTTTATGAAATTATCGACATCTTTGGTTAGTCCTTGCCAATTGTACTTTTCCTTGATTCTACGGATGGTTTCGTTTATGCCTCTATGTATATTACTTTTCCCGTTATGGAACTGATGGAGGATTATAGGTATCCGCTCCTTATCAATCGTTTGCACGATGTTCTGGCAAACTTTCCATTTGATATCCATTTCCGAAAAGATAAACGATAGTACCTCTAATATAGGTAGCTCTAAGTTATTTTCAACGCAATAGATTTCATTTTCGGTGAACACATCTTTACTATTATATATAGATGCGAAGAGAATTTCATTAACTATATCGGGGTCGGAAGGAAGTGGGACGATATAATACCGTCTTTTTTTGACACTTTTACTCGCAAATACATTGACTTTTGGGGTGTGAAAGTCGGCGTTTTCCTCGAAAATGTCTTCGAGTATGTTGTGATGGAAATCTTTCATTAGGGAACCTTGGGGAAATACCAGGATGTTTTTGTTTTCCTTGTCAAGTAGTTGGCAGTTGGACATTTGGATTTTGTCGTAATCTATAAGTGATATAGTTTGGTACCGTTCGACAAATGTTTTGAATTCCTCACAGATTTGTTGGATATTAGGGCTCTGTGGCTCGGGTTCTGAAGAGTCATCATCGGTTTCGTTAGTGGGGAGTACTTGGAAGGGTGTTAGGTGGTTACTCGATTGAAAAGATACATAATTGTTGAAGTGGTTTGCTTTGATGCGGGAAAGAGCATCTGCATTTTTATTTATTTTGCCAGGTTTGTATACGATTTCGTAATCGTACTCCTCGAGCTTGAGGCGCCAACGAGCTAATCGACTTCCGGGGTCTTTTATCGAAAACAGCCATGTTAATGGGCGGTGGTCGGTAACTAAAAGGAATTTTCGACCATAGATGATAGGTCTCCAATGTTTGACGGCCCAAACAATGGCTAGGAGTTCTCGCTCGATGGTTGAGTACCGTGTTTCGGCTTTGCAAAGAGTCCTAGAGGAGTATCCTATTGGTAGATCCTTGCCAATGGGTCCTTGTGACAGCACAGAGCCTATCGCAAAAGCGCTAGCGTCTGTGGTTATGACGAAAGGTTCATCGAAGTTGGGATAGATCAATATCGGTGTGGAAGTTAGTGCCTCTTTGAGTTCACTGAACGATTTGATGCATTCAGAGTTGAAATTGTACGGTACGTCTTTCTGGAGGAGTTTAGTCAATGGTTTTGATATTTTGGCGAAGTTCGGGATAAATCTCCTATAATAACCAGCAAGACCCAAAAATGATTTAATATCCTTGGGATTTTGCGGTTGCGGAAAGTTCACGATACATTCGACCTTTGACGGGTTTGGTTTAACGCCGTCTTTAGTTATTACGTGCCCTAGGTAAGCGACCTCCTTGCGGAGAAATTCGCATTTATCCGGTTGGATTTTGAGGTTTGCCTTCCTAAGTCTTTTAAAGACTTCCGTTAAGCGTGTAACATGTTCGTGTATAGTCGGAGAGTAGACGATTATATCGTCCATGTAGACAAGACAACGCTCGTTCTGAATACCTAGCAGAATGTTATCCATAACCCTTTGGAATGTAGAGGGCGCATTCTTTAACCCAAATGGCATACGAACGAATTCGTAATGGCCATTCTCGACTGAAAATCCAGTCTTAGGGATGTCCTCCTCTCGAATTTCTAGCTGGTGGAAACCGGATGCGAGGTCTAGGGTAGAGAAATATTGGCATTTTCCTAGCTGATCAAGTAAGTCAGAGATGTTCGGCAATGGATATTTGTCGCCTACGGTTAACTCGTTTAATTTGCGGTAGTCGATAACGACGCGCCACTTTTGTTTACCTGATGCATCGACCTTTTTGGGGACGACCCATACTGGCGAAGACCAAGGGGACGAAGAGTGCCTGATGATACCTTGGGCCAGCATTTTACCTATTTGGGATTTCACCTCGTTCTTGTGGATTTGGGGGTACCTATACGATTTTGTAAAAACGGGTTTTGCGTTGTTCGTATCGATAGCGTGTTTGACTTCGTTAGTGAATGTCAGAGCGTCTCCTTCAAGATATAAGATATCTTGAAATTCTAGGCAGAGGTTAACAATCATCTCTCTTTCTTCGTCGTTAAGGTGTTCTGTCCTAATTTGCGATTGAACGATTTCGTTCCTGTCTAAATAGTCAGAGTCGGGGTAGTCTTGTGAGTTTAAGTTCAAAAGAAGATGCATTTGGTTCACTGGTTCTAACTGGATGTTCGAGAAATCTATAGTTTTGGGTATTGCATTAGCATTTATGATGGAGGTAAGGAATTCACCTTGCGAATTGACGTGTACAATAGCGTTGGGAATTCGTACTTTCTCGTTTTCTTGGGATTGTAAAATAGCATCGGTATTTGAAAGAATGCATTTAAGTTTAAAAATTTTCTCTGTACGTGCTTCGATAGTAATTAAGTTGAGGGGAGTTTGCGTGGGGGTTCGTGGTTCACAGCTGAGTGTTTTTAAAAATCCGTTATTGGAGTGGTCATTGTCTTCTACTTTGTGAAGGAGAATAGTTTTAAAATTTGTAATTAGTTGTTTAGATTTTAGGTCGACTACACACTCATAGTGTTCCAAAAAGTCTAGACCTAATATTCCGTCGAATTCGATATCCAAGTCGAAAATGAAGACTTTGTGTGGATTTCGGGGGGCAAACGGGATCAAAGTAGATTCTGAAATTTGGATCTTCTCGTGAGTGATACCTTGTATGGTAACTCTCTCGGGAAATCGTTGAGGGAAGTTTTTGACCGTATTTTTTTTAAAAATGGAAATGCCGGCTCCTGTATCGATCAGAAGTTTAAATTTTCCTGTAGCATCATTAATATAGTATAAATTTTTTGAGTTTACAGTTAGGAGGGGCCTTATAGAAATGTTTGTTCTTCGAGATTCAAGTTGGGATTGAAGTCGTCGAGGTTCATGTTCTGGATCTGAGTTTGTATGTTCGATATCTCGTTGTCTGGCGGTTTGTCTATGTTTATAGCTATTTGAAAATTTTGACCAGATATTTATGCGTCAGAAGAGGGTTCAGAATATTTATATTCATAGTTTTCATAATTTTGATTTTGGGGGTAGCCCATGTAGTTATTTAGGGCTTGGGTGTCAGGATCAGAATAATCGTCTTGGTAATAATTAGATTCGTCAGGGTTGTCAAATTGGTCGTTTGTATAGCCATATGAATAGTTATATGTATCAGTTTGGTTGAGGTGGTGAGTTTTGGGTTGTTGATTTTTGTAGAAATTTGGATTTGGGGAAAAAGCGTTGCGAGGACCAGGATTTTGTCCACTTGTTGAGGGACGATTTTGCTGGGCGAAGTTTGGTCTAGTTTGGTTAGCATTTTGTTGAGGCGGGTTAGGGCGAAACTGTTGGTAATTGTTATTGTTAAAGTTTCTGTTTGGTTGTTGTTGTTGCTGTTGTCTCAGACGCGTTAGGCATTCGTTAAAAGTATGCCCTAAACGTTTACAAAATGAACATTGTTTGGACAAAGTTGCTGGGTTGGGTCTTTTTTGTTGTTGTTGTATTTGTTGGTTACGGGTGTTGAGAAATTTCTGATTTTCTAGATGGCTTAGCTGAAGTTCCCTTTTTATTCGGGAAACTGCGGTTATGATATTTATCGGATCGCTTGCTCGTACAATCTGTCCTATTTTCGGTTCTAGGCCGGTTAGGAGGCTATTAAGAGCCATGGATTCTATAAGAGATATCTGTGCTTGTTTTTCTTTACCTGTTAAATTTTGTTTATTAATTGCCGCATACATTTTGGCTTCGTGAGTTTGGAGTCTGGCAGCAAAGGTAAGAGGTGATTCATTCGGTATCTGCCTCATTCGTTGCAGATCCTGGATTAATGAGGAAATATCTCTGGCATCACCAAAGTGGTTTTCTAGGAGCGATTTGATATCGTCCCAGGTAGGCGGGTTGCGTGAGTTAACAAGTTCGGCGGCACGGCCTCTTAACTTGTTTTTAATATGTAAGGTTAGTAACGTGGATTGGTTGTCAACAGCCATACTATATGCTGTCGTACATGAGCTGATAAACGTATTCAGGAAAATCGGGTTACCATCATATTCGGGGATAATAGAGAAAATCTCAGAGATCTTGTATGGTTCTACCGTTCCCTGGCGTGTTTCAGGCATGGTTACTTATAGTTATTTAGATATAAAATGAAATCGAGTCAACAGTTTTCACGTAAAATGTAAATGGAAAAAATACTAGATTAAGGCGAGTAGTGAATATAATTTTAAATTACCTTCCGGAAGATACGAAATATGCAAGCATATATAAAGTGCAAATAAAATATCTGAATATGTATAGCAATGAAATCAGCAATGATAAAATTTAAATTTCAAATATCCCTTAAATAAATATCAAGTGTATTGGTAAATTCAAAAGGCAACAATAATTGGTGATAGGTTCCGAAGTGGTTCGAAATTTGCTTTAAAGGTAAGGAAAATGTCTTATTAACTTTAAACGATTGAACTGATATTGCGATTTAAAAGTAAAAATTAAATAGCAACGTGGTCATTAAGTTTAAAACAATTATTGTACATACGTAAATGCTCTTGGCATGGACTGTTCTGCTCAGCGATGACTGGTTAGCTCAGTGCGTGTTCCTGGTCAGCTATCTTACAGTTATGTCCTGGTCGGGAAGTCCTCGTTCACAAGAATTTAGGAATTGCCACGTTTAGTTAGTCTTCTTTCTTGATCCTTGTTCTAAACGTGTTGAACGAATCCTACTGACTGCGCCATTTTTATATTATTTAAAACACAAGTCACTTTTTTAAAAAATTGATTTAATTAATACACAAAACAATAGTTGAAAAATACAAAATATAAAGTTATTTGAATGAAATGAACTATCTTAATGAACGCCGTGGGATGGCAAGTCTCGCATTTATAACATTTACTTTGCTGAATTGCATTCCCACGGTTTCAACGAATTCAACGGATTCGAAGGAAGCTGTCAGCGAAATACGATACTTGATAATGTACACGTGCATAATATTCTCATCTAACATATATATATATATATATATATATATATATATATATATAGGCGCAACGCCTCCCACCCATTTAGAGAGCTGCACTAACAGACCGCTATATGAGTATTAAAATAAAATCTCCAGAAAAAAGAACAAATAACGCGAATACTCTTCCTAAATTCAACAATATTACTATGACTAGCGGACCCATAACCAATCAAAGGGCAAGAGCTCTGATTGGCCAGAGCGAACAAGAGAACAAGACCACGCCCCACGCTTAGTGAGTGACAATATTAGGAATCCCGAAGAAGATGAGTGAGATCTGATTGAAACGTCGAAGAAGTGTTCCCGAGAACACTATAATATATATATATATATATATATATATATATATATATATATATATATACCACAGACAGTATATAGTTGATAACTGATCCCTGCCGGGATCGATGGTAAAATGACGACGTTTGTTTCGGCGCAGAGTCACATCTGCCCTCTTCAGGTCGGTTCGCATAATTCTCGTAGCCTTCTGCGGAATGAGTTGCAGTTCGAGTGAAAAGTCATCGAGATGTCCGAAATTCTATGGGTTGCCAAAAGTACATAAAGAAGGTGCACCTAGTAAGCTCAATTGAATCCCCAACACCACAGCTAGCCAAATACCTAGCCCAACAACTTCAACCGTTTGCAGAGGGGGCAGACTCATACGTGAACAATTCGACACATTTCATCGAAATACTTAGAAAAACTGTCCTACAACCAGAGTGTCTTCTTGTAAGTTTTGACGTAGTGTCCCTTTTCACCAACATCCCTATCGACGAAGCCTTGGATATCATAATAGAAAAATACAAAGCACCTCAACACCTTGTAGACTTAACAAGGCACTGTCTGATGAACACCTGTTTTGTTTACGAGAACCAACGATACAAACAAGTGGAAGGAGCTCCAATGGGATCGCCACTCTCACCAGTTATAGCAAACCTTTTTATGGAGAACTTGGAGGAGTTGGCACTAAGAACAGCAACTCTTAAACCCAGTTTATGGTTGCGATATGTGGATGATACATTTGTGATTTGGCCTCATGGAAGGGAACACCTCAACACATTTTTAGACCACCTTAATGGTATTCATCACAAAATAAAATTTAACTTGGAGTTTGAAGCCAGCAATCAACTGCCATTCCTTGATGATCTCATAAATAGGAAGGAAGATGGATCCCTTGGCAATACGGTATATAGGAAAGCAACTCACACCAACAGATACCTTCATGCTAATTATCATCACCACCCAGCCCAACTACAAGCCGTCGTCAAGATTTTAGTAACCAGATCACAAAGACTAGCTGACCAGAACAACATCAAACAGGAAATGGACAGTTTAAAAACAACCCTGAGACAAAACGGATTTACAGACCGAAATATTCAAATAGCCCTAAAGTCAAAACCGAGACAAACAAACGAGGAGCATGAGACACCAATACCCAAGGCTTACTTACCGTATGTCAAGAGTACCACAGACAGTATTGCAAGAATTCTACAGAGACACAATATCGATACTATTTTCAATACAGACAGAAAAATAAGTACGGTGTTGAGGAATCCGAAGACGAGGATCCCTTAAGAACAACAGGAAGTGTACGAGATTCCATGTGAAGACTGTGGGGCAAACTAACAGAAGAATTCAAGCTAGACGTGAACGCTATAAGAAAGCAGGAAAGAACAATATCCATTGCGAAACACGCCACCACGACGTCACACCGAATAGACTTTGAGAACACCAAAGTACTAGCAAATATGGTACACCCGAAATCAAGGCTCGTAAGAGAGGCAATTGAAACAGCGAAGAGGCCTCACAGTCTAAACGCACGCAATGAAATCCAGAACTTATCGAATTGTTGGAAAATTCTATTAAACACCGTACCGGCCCGGACCCGTCCTATAACAACTCAACCGGATATAACCAATCAGCAAGCGGGAGGCGTGGCCACTGAGCGTCAAGGGCCAATCACACGCGGCCGTTCACGGTGGCAACCGACAGGCGCCGAGCCGCGACTATATAACAGCGAGCGCGCTCCTGAAAATCTTAGTATTCGAGTAACTAGAAGCTAAAGCAAAAGGCTACGAGAATTATGCGAACCGATCTGAAGAGGGCAGATGTGACTCTGCCGAAACGTCGTCATTTTGCCATCGATCCCGGCAGGGATCAGTTATCAACTACGCAGATGAATTCGCGGAAACCACCTAACACATTTAGTGCCCGCGAAAACTTAAAAACATATATATATATATATATATATATATATATATATATATATATATATATATATATATATATATATATATTGACAAAAATAAACATATATAATAAATCAAAATTTAATAATACCTGTAGTAGATTAAATTAAAAGGTCATTGTAATATAAAAAGACCAACATTGAATGCAATAGAAAGTTTGTAACGGTGGTTAATGTAAAAGCACAATGAAAACATCAAATGCAATTAAGGTTCAGTAATTGAATAGAAATGGTTAAATAATGAAGCCAGACCGTGAACTATAGTGCAAAATGTAAACAATATAACAAGTTAAATATATCTTTCTAAATCCAAAATATTTGACATTTATAGCAAAATTTATTATTAAAAAGCATGTAGTAATTTAAGTAGATGTATAGCAATATTCTATTGATTTGATATATCACAATGAAAACATTCGACACATGGAAAATTTAAAACTTTACTTTGATTTTGATACATAAACATGGGAAGTGACAGTGCAAAATTTCAACAATTTCATATTTTCGGCACAATATGGGTAATAAATTACAACTTTAGGTTCTTATTAAAACGTTTTGGGGTAAATAACTTTTGAAAACTTAATATTTCCACATAAAAAGAATAGATTTATATTGGGAATGTCAAACAATATTTGAAATTGTGACATAACCTATGATCGAATCAAGTTGACATTCATACAGTCAGACAAACAGAACGCTGAATGGAATTATCGTATTACCGGTTGACAACAATGGAAAATTTTATAAAATTTGGAGACAGATAATTGTTGAAATGACAAAACGAGCAGGAAACAACAAATTAGAAAATTGAGTTTTTTTTTAGAAAATGGAAAGATATTTTACAAAATTGATTATATGGGAAGTGAAATATAGGCAAGAGGATTATAATATAGAAGAATGGAAATTGGAAATTGAGGAATTAAAAAGTGGTTATATGTCAAAATTAAAAACAATTAAAGCGAGGAAGGAGATGACAAGAGAATGATTCAAAATTTAGCAGTGCACCAGTAAACTTTGTTGGTGATTAAGAAGTGATATTTAAGTTGTCAAAATGTGTCAAACTTAAAAGTTACAAAATTTTCAATTGTGATTGTAAAGTAAACCTAAAACAATCATATCCCGAAGAAGTGTGGAAGTTGAAGTGCAAAAATCAGTGGTAATGCACAATAACAAGTAAGCAGAAAGCAGTTGAGGAAGTAGAGCAGTATATAATCAACCTGTTAACAAATCCAGAAAGGAAGCAGACATAATAAGTCAAAAATACCTACAAGGGAGCAGAGGTTAGCAGTTATTGGACCGAGAGTTGAATAGAAGCAGTGATATACCTGGAGCAGGTATATCAACGGTGAGACAGCAGCTAGTCTACAACAGAAACGCATTCAAGAGAACTGAGTGAGAGCACTTTAAATCAATTTAAAGTGAAAAAAAAATTGCAGTTCAATTAAACATTTTATTTTGACTTTCAAAAACAGTATGAACTAGAAATTCAAAAATTTTATTTATTGGGAAATATTCATTTTTAGTAAGGCGTTTAAACACTAAATTCAAAATTGCATATGATTAATGATTGAGTTTACAATTTCATTGTTTAACAGAAAAGAGCCATTCGTCAAAAGAAAATCTTTTTAGACTTATTTAAATAATTAATAATTAATGTTTATTTAAAAGAAAAAAGGAGTTTTTATAATACAAAATATATTGATACATTGTGTTTTATTATTGGCAAAAGTCAATTGGTGTTTATAATTATATTACATAAAGAGTCTCAAGAGCCGGATACTCTTTAATTTTGGGGGGGGGGCTAATTTTAGAATTAAACGGAAAATAAAAAAAACTTTGCTAAACCCGTCACGTAATATGTCAACTGAAAGGGCTTATTACACAAATATGTTTTTGCATATTCAAAAGATATCAAAAATATAAAATACTCAAAAAAAAATTACTCGTTCGCACCTTTATTTCCAAAACCATAATGCCTAAAATTTTGAAAAAAATTAGGGGTATAGGGCATCACCTGAACTTTACAGGATAAAATAAGTGGAAAACCCTAATATTAATTTTGGGAGGCAAATTATCGAATTGAATAAATAATAAAAAGGCATTTTGTAACATATCAAATAGAAGGGCTTGTTATGTGGAATACAAATATAATTTTTCACATTTTTGAAATAATTTGTTTAAAAGACACGAAGAAAAATATAAAATAACCGACCTATTCCCCTTTTTAAGTCCGAAACTACAAAACTTAAATTTGGAATAAAATTTAAAAAAAGTTGCAGAAAAAATTATGACAATACTCTAATATTAATTTTGGAGGGCAAATTACAGAATTAAATGAAAAATAAAACAATGCATCATGTAATCAACTGAAAGGGCTCATTATGCGGAATACAAATACCTGTACTTTTTCATATCTTTAAAATAATTTTTGAAAAGTTATTAAAAAATATACAAAGTACGACCCATTCTCTTCTATATCTGAGAACTACCAAGCCTTATATTTGGAAAAAAATTGAAAATGTAGGGCCTCACTCAAAATTTACAACAAACAACGAAACTTTCGATCGCAAATCTGAAAAAATCATCGTATAGCTGAAAAAAGGCAATGAAATTATGTTTTAAGTTTTGCGTTTTCTCGTCAAATAACTCTACAAAAAATAATATTAATTTTCTGTTATTTTTCTATATCTGCTGTTGATTCATTGATTCCAGTAAAATCAAAATGAAAAACGTAGGAAAAACCTCATGTACTATCCCGATATTGGGTTGTTTACAAGGACATGCACAATGGTAATTTCTTCCTTAATTATTAGCAAATAAGAACTACTTAATTGTACGGAGGTAGTAGCTATGCAATTGTTTTTATTTAACAAAATTAAAACAGACTCTTTTAGTTTTTGTTTCGTGTTATGTTCTTCTTGGTGTAATATAGTTAAATTTTGAAATTGAATTTTATGGCCAAGGGTGAACCAATTCTGTACTTTTCAAATAGTTGTTTTTTATGTATTTTCCGTATTCATTTGTTCGAACATTTAGAGGTCTAGTGATTTCTTGAATATAAAATTTATTCGTATAAATTCTACATCAAATGTATTAATAACAGAACAGTTGTTTTTTTCTCTCTATCATATAGAGAATACTGAATTTGGGTGCCGATTGTGATTTTGTTCTTAAAATGTCTAAACAAAGATAATTTGTTATTCTTTTCAAGTTCTAATGTTACCAAATAACGAATATTTCGTCGACAAAACACCACCAAATAAAAAAGAAACACCCTCAAAATCAATTATATCAAAAACCAAACAAAAAACCTGGCTCAGATTCCTGGTGAATGTAATAATTTTTATATTGGGGAACCATTTAGACTAACAAATGTTTACATAAATTATATAAAAAACAATAATTTGAAAAGTCCTAAATGTGTGAACATGCCTGGGATCTTGGTCATAAAACTCAATTTCAATATTCAGCTGTATTATACAAAGATGGACAGGAAAACCGCAAACTAAAAGAGTCTGCTTTAAGTTTGTTAAATCAAAAATTGCATAGCTAATACCTTCGTAGTTCTAAGGTTTTTCTTAGATTTTCTCTTACGATATTAATGGGATCACTAAATAAACAGAATTCAGGGGTCGCATTTCCGGCGAGTGCACTATCTTGAACAATGTCGCATCTAGGATCGCCACTTAAAATTCTTAAGATAACCATTTTAAAGTCTTCTAATTTGAAAGGAACTTTAATTAAATGATCTGTAGAACTTTCTGTGCTACCCTGTATATTACGTCATACGTCACTAAATACAGTGGTGGAATTTTTCATATAGATTCTTTATTACGTTTAAGAATGGAGCCTGTCCTAGACCCCGAAACGTTTGGAAATATATAGCCATTTAAGTATCATTGTATTATCCGGTACAAGTGCATAAACATTAAATAACGATGCCACAGCTGTCGTTCAGCAACTTATATAATTATAGTTTAAGAAACGCTTAGTAAATCGATGTAAATGTGAAAGTTAATATTACAATTTTTGTTGATGCGCCTGATCCACTAACATTTCTACCTCCATGATACCAAATTATTGTATTATCACCTAAAATACACATTGTACATAAATTCATATCGATATGACAATTAGAAATAGGTTAAAATTGGCAAGTGAAGTAAATAAAAGCGTTTTAAAAATATTAGGAGCTCAAAATCCAATCTGAACCTGCTGTGTGCACTTAAATAAAATTAAACTTAATGTTAACATATTGACTCTTCATTATTGAGCAAGTATTATAATATAATTACAAAATATTTAACATTTGCATAATTCTCACTTACCGCTAAATATTTTATGGAAGTATGGAATTCCTGCTACTAAAATCAGTTTGTGTGCTTTAATTTTTTCATTTCCAATTTTTAGAGTAACGTCACAAAACTGAAACACAATTTCAGTAATTAGTTAAGAGAAACTAATAAGTTAATTAAGACAATATAGAGTGTGACCCAATTAGATTGTTGCCAACCCTCTAGAGTATTTATTTATTGACCGAGTTACACCTGATCATTTTTTTTAATTATAAGGAATATATCTATTTTATACGTGGAATATCTCTATGGAAAATGGTATAGCTATTGAAATGTTTCTTGACAAAACTCATAGATTCCCACGTTAAGCCCCGCTAAGGCAAATTTTCTTTCAAATCGGATCCGGAATACCATTAGTTGCTATTAGTAATAATGGTTACTTCTGTTTGTAAATTTTAAATCCACATCGCCGAACTGATGACTAGTCACGTTAGCCAAACGACAGGGGAGGGGGAGGAGCCGACTCCAACCAATCAGCGTCGCTACAAACTCCGACAAAGGTATATAAATACTAAACTCGGACACAGCAAATCTCAGTCTATTACCTGACAAGGCATTGATAATGCCAAGTGAGTCCTTGGCGAAACGTCTGCAAGATTCTAACATGAATCAAAATAACGAACGGATGTCGTCCCGGATGAATACTTCTTCATATTTATATATATATATATATATATATATATATATATATATATATACATATATATATATATATATACATATATATATATACATATATATATATATATACATATATATATATATATATATATATATATATATATAACGTCGTCATTTTACCATCGATCCCGGCAGGGATCAGTTATCAACTACGCGGATGAATTCCCGGAAACCACCTAAAACATTTAGTGCCCGCGAAAACTTAAAAACTTAAAAACAAACATATGTATATATATATATATATATATATATATATATACAGCGTGAGTTTTTGTTGGTGATCAGTATGGGGATCTCGGAAACTAGCGGAGATAGAGCAATGGTTAAATTGGGAAAGATTTGCAGTTTTATTGGCCCTATTTAATGACACTTTCGGATTTTTGTAAAAAGTCATGGCTTACTAGATATTTTGAAAAAACGAAATTCTGTCTATTTAGTCAAATCCCTATAGCTCCTTTGTTTTTGATTTTATAAAAAAAGTGTAAATATCAAAATTGAAGGAATTTGTATCCCGAATATAATTGTCATGTCCTCATGTGTCATATCTCGTTTTCGAGTTATGACACAAACTTATCTTTTTTGAGTGGAAACCATAGATGGCTATGACCTCTAAAAATCGGACATTTTTAGAGCTTTTCAACGATATAATACTCGATATAGTTATTCATAAAAATAACGGAGTTATGGATGCTTTTCTCTCTTGTTTTCACTTTTTTAGTAGTAGTTAGCCATGAAATAGCTTGATTTATTAATAACTATTCGAAAAAACATTGAACCATTTTTTTATTAGGTATATCAGATATAACGAAAAAACTAAATAAGTAGGTACTTACTAAAAACTTAAGAAATTAAAGTACATAATAATGGTTACTTTTATGTTCGAAAAGTCCACCATTGTTATTTAGACAAAAATTGCATCTTTTTAAGATTGACATTACCGCTTTCCTCACAGACCGCCTATCATTTTCTTCAATTGCTTGTAATACGGCCTCCCTTAGGTCACCAACTGTCTCATACTTTCTTTTGTATACTTTGTTTACAGTCTATAACTGCCAAATCGGTAGAGCGGGGTGGCCATTCGCGTGGACCATTTCTTCCTATCCAAAAGTTTGGATAGATATTATCTAGTGTTGTCTTACTAATAACGAGTAATGAGCAGGTGCTCCATCATGTTGGAACCACTCAATTTCTAAACGAGTTTTCAAATTCAAATTATGCAACATGTCTTGAAAAGTGTATTGCAAGAAATGCAAGTAGCGCTCCCCAGTAAGTGATTCGTCATAGATAAAGGGCCCCTGACTAGTAGACCTTATAATACCACACAAAACATTAAAACCAAATTTTATCTGGGGTCGTCTTTATTCTACATGGAAAGGGTTTTCTTTAGCCCAGATATGTTCATTGTGTCTATTAAATATACCGCAGTTAGTAAATCTAGTTTCATCTGACCATAATACCTTTAATCGAAACTGTCGATTGTCAAGGCATATGTCTCTAAACCATGTACAAAACAAAATACGTCGATGTTCGTCACCAGCATGCAAAGTTTGATAAACTGAAAGTTTGTACGGGTGGAACTTATGCGCTTTCAGTACCTTAACTACAGTCCGTTGAGATGTGCCAGCTTCTACCGCAATCTCACGAGTTGATGTAGATGAATTTTGATTTACCATTGCCAAAACATTTATTTGTGCTGCTTCGTTAATTTGATTACGTTCCTTTGGTGGTTTAGTAAAAGATCCATATCGTAAAGCCTCTTAAATGTACATAGAGCAGGTTGACGACGATTAAAATATCTATGAAAGTATTCCTCAGCTGCACAAACTGAATTTTTATGGCACATGATATAACATTCCACCATATTCAGTTTTTCTTCGTTAGAATATTCCATTGTATCACGAAAACTTGTCAATATCGACTGTCAGTTCAGCACTACTAAGAGAATTACTCTCAAATGAGGAAACGTCAAAGTGAAAAGAATCTTTTTCATGGCTACCTACGTTAAAAATGATAATAAGAGAGAAAAGCATCCAAAACCTCCGTTATTTTTAGAAATAACTATATAATAACTATCCGAAAGTGCCATTAAATTGGGCCAGTAAAACTGCAAATCTTTCCCAATTTAACCATTGCTCTATCTCCACTAGTTTCCGAGATCCCCATACTGATCATCAAAAACACTCCCCCTGTATATTATTTTATATGTCTCCGTCGGAGGTCATATCGCGCCTGATTGGTCGATGTTGATTTTGACTCCGCCCCCTTCGCTGCCGTGCTGGGTGTGTCACTTGTTGGCGGGTTTGTATTTTGTGTGGCAAATTCTGTTTTATTTTGATGTTGAATAATTGTCTTCCATGTGTTAGACAGGTACAGGGCGTCATCTCTTTTGTTTAGATGTCCACTTTTCTCGATTTCGATGGCTTCTCGTATTAGTCTGGTTTTGTAATGAGTTGTTTGTGCGATCTGTTTGCAATTGTCGAAATTGATTTTATGGCCCGATTGTTGTTGGTGTTGAAACAGGGCCGATGTGGTCTGTTTATTTTTGACAGCTAATCTGTGCTCATCTAAACGGGCTGAAATTCTCCTATTCGTTTGTCCAATCAGGCGCGATATGACCTCCGACGGAGGCATATAAAATAAAAAGCTCAGGTAGATCAGCTCTCAGTTTCACCGTAACAACCTCTGCAGGATTCAAACATGAATCAATATAACGAACGGATGTATTCTCGGATAAATATTTCTTCATATTGTTCCATCCGTGAAAGCCTACGACTAGATATATATATATATATATATATATATATATATATATATATATATATATATATATCATCATCATCATATGCAGCTAATTTCGACCATTATTTTATGGTGTAGCCTCTCTTACATATTCGTTTCGCAAATCTCTCCATGTTGTTCTGTTGTACGCTTTTTGGGACCAGGTTATGCCTGCTATTTTGTTGATGTCATAGTCCCATCTTACATTGGGGCGTTTCCTTGGACTTTTTACACCCCTAGGATACCATTGTGTGATTTTTGTTGACCACCTATTATCTTGTCTTCTTGCCAAATGCCCTGCCCATTGCCATTTCACAGATTTCACTCTGTGGATAACATCTATTACCTGGGTTTTGTTCCTTATCCACTCTATTCTCTTCCGATCTCTCCTCGTTATTCCGATCATGCATCTTTCCATAGACCTTTGTGCTACTTGTAGTTTTCTTGTAAGTTCGGTTTTCAGAATCCAGGTTTCACAACCGTATGTCAGTACTGGTAGAACACACTGATCAAATACTTTCTTCTTAAGGCGGAATGCCATTCGTGACTTGCAGATTATGTAGTTTCTTCCAAACGTCATCCATGCAAGTTTGATCCTTCTGTTTATTTCTGGTAGTAGCGAACCTGATATGTGTATTAATTGACCTAGGTATATATATTGTTCTACTATTTCCAGAACTATGTTATCTATTGTGATGCCTTGTGTGTCTATTAGTTCGTTGTACATTATCTTTGTTTTTCCGATATTTATTTTTAGCCCTATTTCCTTGCTTACTCTGCTAAGTTCATTGATCTGATTTTGTAGTTCTCCTGCGTTATTGGCAATTAGGACAATGTCATCGGCGAATCTCAGATGGTTTAGATATTCTCCATCTAGGTTCAGTCCTTTGTGGTCCCAGTCTAATCGTCGAAAGATACTCTCTAATGCCGCTGTGAATAGCAGATATATATATATATATATATATATATATATATATATTATTCTCTCTCTCTCTCTCTCTCTCTCTCTCTCTCCAAAATTCAGGAACCAGGAACGAATAATTTGATCCATTGAGCAATCCACGTTTCGGCTTAGATCAAGTAGCTGGCCAGGGACCTCAGCTGGCTTAGATCATTGCAGGCAGTTCCTGGGCTGAAGTCTTTCGGCTACGGCTATGTTATAGGATTGCAGATTTAATTTTACATTTTTTTTGATTACTTGTAAATTTTTTATACTATATATTATTTTTATACTAAGAATACTGAATTTCTCTCATTAATTCTTGTTATCTCTAATTTATTTTTGCTTTTAAAATTTTGTTCTTTATTTAATTTTTTTCTCATAAATAACCAGTATAGACTCATAGTAGTTTATTTTAGATATTATCTTAATAATTTTTCATATTTCTTGTCATAAGTTTTTTGTATATATCACGCTATATAGCTATATATCACGTTTAGGGGAAAATTCAGTGCTTTTCACTCAATGGCTATCACTAATTGGTCAATAAATTTTTCACATATACGCCATCACGCTAGCCCACGTGCCCTCAAGAACTTTACCAATAGCTACTCGATCGGGGAAGCTCTGAAAGTACCCCTGGACCTCATTGTCTTCGGGTAGGTCGGCCGGCAGCGACCTTAGGCTTTGAGTGATGTGTATCCCCAAAGACTACAACTTAAGCAGCTCCAGCGCAGAGTCCGGATCTTCCACGAACGACTGACCACGACCTAGAGACACTCCTACCCGGGTCTATGTAAAGCAAGAATTTTCATCCATTTATTAGAGAAGAAAAGATTGGTTGCGTTATTTTGTTGAAAATTGTTGATCATCAATAAATTCTATTAATTTTCACATATCTGTTTATTTTGCTGTTTTTTGTATTTGTGTGCCTGGCGCCCTAAAAAGACAAAGTTTACACCACTTACTTCACCTGGCTCTACCAGCCAGAAGGATTAAATGTGAAACCACAGTTATACGTTTCAATCCATTGCGTAGAGTTTTCATCTCTTTTCTCCTCAAGACGTTAGAATTTGGTCTTTTAATACTACTCGCATACAAAAATTTAGTGCAATTTTGTGTATTTTCAGTTTATTATTCTTGATCAACAGTTTGACATGTGCCGGTCCATTTTACCTCTAATCTGTGAATTAATTTTACTCAAAAAATTAAATATACATTACTTAGAGTTTTTATCTCTGGTCTCCTCAGGATATTAGGTTTTGGTCTTTTAATAATAGTCGTTTACAGAAATTTAGTACCATTTTGTGTATTTCCAGATTATTATTCTTAATAAAAGCTTTACTTTTTTTTCAGCAGTTCCTATTTTCTCTATTTTGTGAATTAATTTTACTCAAAAAAATAATAATAACTTAAATATACTTTGGATAAAACTACTTTTTGGGATTTACCTGCCCATTTAGTCTCATTTTATTGAAGATGGAGAAAACTTGACACTCAGAAACACTGGAAATAAAATCTTTAAATATTTCTTCATCCATTCCTTGATATAGATTTTCCGGCACTAGAAAAGTATTGAATGTAATACGGAAAAAAACAGTAATGAAAATTACCTGTTTTTGTGATTAAATTTCTATTGAAAGTGTCGTTCGAAGAAGAGGCGGGTGGGCAAAACACCTTAGCCACATCGAAATCATTCCATGGTACTAAAACAAAACTAAAGTTATATGTGATATACTTGATTAACCAAATAATTTATATTTAAAAAAGAACCGACTTCAGCTGACTTAAAATAAAAATCGTTTAGAAACCATGTGCAATCAATCACTATTTTCAGACATGCTTCTTTTTTATCTGATTTAAGCTATAATTCAATTTAGCGTATTCTTATATATATATATATATATATATATATATATATATATGTTTTAGGTGGTTTCCGGGAATTCATCCGCGTAGTTGATAACTAATCCCTGCCGGGATCGATGCCGATGGAACTAGAAGCGAAAGCAGAAGGCTACGAGAATTATGCGAACCGACCTGAAGAGGGCAGATGTGACTCTGCCGAAACGTCGTCATTTTACCATCGATCCCGATGGTAAAATCGATCGATCATCGAAAAGTATATTATATTTATATTACATATACCATACTCTTGACAGATGGTTCGAGTGTTTTATATAAAAACACATAAGTAAATATATTTACAATCTGTCAAGAGTATGGTATATGTTATAGCATAGTATGCCTTCATATACTTAAATTACTCACTAGACGGTAGATGTCTCCGACATCTATTAGGTTCAATACACTGATTGTTGTCTTACTGTTGTGTATTACATCCAAGAATTTCACTTTAGAACTTGTCATTCAAGGAAGCGTATCTGACGAGAACTCCTGGTTCGAAACGGCTGTCATACGTTAAATGATATAGTTCTAAATATGTGGATATATATCTGTATATATACTATTTAAAATTTATTCATGTACACCAGTCAGCATTAAGTTATCTACATAAAATTCAATAGCAAACCGCTTATGCTATCACATTAGTGATAGTTAATAGGCAATAACTAACCTGATTTTGACAGCAAAGTCGAAGAAGTAAATTATTTAAACAGTAAAAACCCATAAAAATGTGTATGTAATTTTCCTTTTTACTTGTGTTATGAAACCTTATGAAGGAATCGTAATACCATCAACGGAAAAGTTGTAAGGAATTGGAAAACCTTGAAATTGAGCTTTACAGGTCCCGATCGAAAGATTTTTTGGTGCGAAAATCCAGAAAAACCGGTAAAAAATTATTTTATTTTTTAAACATATAACTTTTTTGTTATAAAAACTGCAAAGTTAATTTCTGCACAAAGTTAGAATTAATTAAGCTCAAAATAGATTTTGTTGGGTAAGTAGTTTTTGAAGAATTGTTTAAACAATTAAGAGAGATATTTTGCGAAGGATACCATATTAACTGCATCCGTCTGATAGAGATATACCAAATACATTTTAAAACTTTGTATCATGTACTTCAATTTGTATATCTTGGATTTTTGTTTAAATGCTGTAAAAATGGTTAAAAATGCTTGGAATATTGCATTTTGCTTAAAAGTTCGTGCCAGACGGAGACAGAAGATAATGTAGTGGGGGTTGTGAAGCTATTTAAGGGGAAGTGACTCGACGGGTTGCTGACTAGTGGGCACAATTGAATTTATGTGAATGCTGCAGGTAAAACTTGTGTCGATGCAGTAATGTAAAATTCGTATTCTATATTTTATTATCATATATGTTTTACACATTTAAATATATTATCGCTAAGATGTTAAGCTCGAGTGTCGTGAATGATTTGTCCAAATGAGTCAGTTAAGTGGATGTTCATGTCATGGTAATTTATCGAGCACTTTACTTACTGAAATATAAAACATACAGGGTGGGCCATGAATTAGTTAACATTTAAATTTGATATCCCCCGCGAACCTGAGAGACGCAGGGCGCGATGAGGGGTCTACTGGCTGTCTCGTTTCTCGGAAACTTAGTCACAATGGATCGGTTCACGGGGCCACAGCGCGCTTTTTGCGTAAAGCAATTTTATTAAATTAGTGGATCTCTCGTTACTGTGAGGTGCTTATTTCGTGTTGAATACGATTTACTTGACTTAAATCAGTGTCCAAGTGCAGTTTTAATTAAGAAATGGGTAAAGAACTTCGAAGAGACCGGATCAACATTAAACGTGAAGCAAACCGGAGGTCCACGGACTTCAAGAAATGAAGAGAACGTGCAAAGAGTTTCGGCTTCAGTTCGACGTGAACCTGATTTATCGACGGGCAAACGTTCAGCTGAATTAGGAATATCGCGCACAACCATACGCCGTATTTTGAAGTTAGATTCGAAATTGCACCCATATAAGATTCAGTTAGTGCAAGAATTGAAGCCTAATGATTTAAATTTACGCAAATAGTACGCGGAAACAATGTTGGAACGGTTTCGTAACTTCGACAACATCTTGTTTTCCGACGAAGTCCATTTCCACCTCAATGGGCATGTTACCAAACAGAACTGCAGATACTGGAGCAGCCAAAAACCCAAAAACTAAACATCAAAGACCCTTGCATTCACCTAAGGTAACTGTGTGGGCAGCAATTTCAGCAAAAGGAATAATTGGACCCTATAGCTTTGAGGATTTTCGCGGTCATACAATCACTCTTAACTCTATTGTGTATGTGAGAATGTTACCGGGGTTTTTGGCGCCACAACTACAGGAATTTGATGGTTACAATCGAAACACGTGGTTTCAGCAAGATGGAGCCACTTGCCACCCTTCTCATGAGGCACTGCCGGTCGTTAAAGAGATGTTCCTCGAAAAAGTGATTTCTCCAGGAATTCTGATTTGACGCCAGCCGATTTCTTTTTATGGGGATAACTTAAGCACCGTGTGTACACTCATAAGCCAACTTCATTATTTCAATTGAAGGTAAGGAGCAGGGAAGAAATGTCAGCGATTTCTCGGTATTTATGCAGACGGGTACTCGAAAATTTCCGTTCTCGTTTAGAGTGCAACAAGAAGTCGCAACGGAGGTCATTTAAATGATGTTATTTAAAAAAAAATCCTATTTATTAGCTATCTCGGTAATAAATTGTTTTTTAAGTATGTCTTATTCATTTTTTTAATTTATTTTAAAAATATATTAACTAATCCATCTCCCACCCTGTGTGTAATTATTTTTAAAATATCATAATTCGATTCATTTAATAAACAAAAGTTTATAAATCTTGATTCGATAAAAAAAAGTTACAAAATATTTACCCAAGTATGCATCAATTGAATAAAACTGTATTTTCATAGAAAAAAACTTCTAGAATCCTACATATCTACGTTATTTGTTAATACCTACCTAGTATTTCATCAGCAATCAGCAAAACAATTAGCTGTCAAAATATTAACAGTCATTTATTAAACGAGTAGATTATAGAAAGACAAATTTTGAATTAGACACACACATTTTAAAATATAAAATGAGTACTCTTTTTGAGGTGTCATTCCTTTGTACGCCAGACAATATATATTATATATAAATATAATATATATTGTTTCTGGTAAGGGAACCTTTATCAGTTGCGCTTCTCACAATTGAATGTCCTATCGAACACTTCTTTATGCATTTGATGCATTTCGTTAAATTTGAAGACGCGAGATGTAAGACGGACATCTAGGATTTTCGAGAGAATCAGTACACAGAGGTTCGGAATCTGGAGCCGTTCCGTGTAATTGCTGTTCTCTCTCAACTCCTAGGACAGAATGTTACGATAATTTGTTTTCAGGAATGGCACCTTGAAGAGAGTATTCAATATCTCTGACAGGTGAAGTAACCTGAAAAAATTTTATCGTGACATTCTGTCCTAGGAGTTGAGAGAGAATAGCAATTACACGGAACGGCTCCAGATTCGGAACCTTTGTGTACTGATTCTCTCCAAAATCCTAGATGTCGGTCTTACATCTCGCGTCTTCATATAAAATGAGATTTATTCATTACTGTAAAAATAAGGCATTCAAAACATACTACATTTAAATAATCTTGACAGCTAATAGCGAGTAACCAGACGTGCACCATAAAGAATAAGCTGAATGTAGGAATATTTCCCTCAAATAGCTTGACTTTCGACGACATTACTTCGCTCCCTACTTGTTACATACTTGTGGGTATAATGCAATATTCACAAGCGATGTAAACCGCCTTTACGGGATTGCCACGAAAATCTAATATAGACTTATTAGAATTCATTTTACGAACTTTCAAAAGATCCAAGTAATATGCCTGTAAAGTAGCCTTGTTAATATGGTACAGTTTACAAGATGTCCATTTAAATTGTTTAAATTGCAATTCTGGAAAATCTATTTATTTCACATTACTCATCTTGAGAATAGTTAATCGTAACATCATAAGCTACCAACTTGCAGAAGATTAATCTCTTAGTTTCTCATTTATCAAAGGTATGAATTTTACAAAATAAGTCAATTTTACTCGATTTTTATAACTTTTCTCGGCGGAAAATATCCCTATCATGACTTATAAACTCTCACTTTAAAGGTTTTCCAATTCTCTACAACTTTTCACTACACTAGAAAAGTATTGAATTTAATATGAAATAAAAACAATAATGAAAATTACCTGTTTCGATGGTTATTTGAACTCTATATAAAGTGTCGCTCTCAGCGACATCGAAGTCCTCGAGTTTCATTGGTACTAAAACAAAAGAAAAAAACTAAAGTCATATGTGATATACTTGATTAAACAAATATAAAGTTTTATGATCGAAAACAGAATATATTCCTAAATTTTTATTTTTGAAGCGAAACCTTCTAATCGGGTGCCCACATTTACACATATGAAAATAGATTAGCAAGGCAATGAATTGGTAACTTGAAATTTCATTTGTTTCGACACCGACTCCGACACCGACACCACGCACTACCTTGATCTTGAAATACCCATACAATTCAATTCACTGTGTAAAAAACAGAGATCAGGTAAAATACTTTATGAGTTTATTTTTTTATAGAATATCAATAATATTTAGGAAAAAAACTAATATAACATCCAATTAATATAGAAAACCTGCACAAAATTTGCTTTTCTAATAAAAACTCCAATTATCTCTTTGCGATAAATTAAATTACGCACTTGAAATTTGTCAGAAAGAACGGTATTAATTTCATAAACATTTTGATAAATAGACCTTTACATAATTGAAAAAAAAATTATGCGCATGCGACAACGTCCGTCAATTTTTCGGACAGTTTATACCAAATTTTATAGAGGTGTTTATTTACTATTAGTAGCATTAGCGGATCCAGAGAGAGGGCTTAGGCGCTGAAGCCCCCCCCCCTCTAATCATCTGTGTGGTATGCTTTTTTAGTGTTTATTGAGGCAAAATCCACCTTCAATGACGTCAAGTCCCCCAAACGAGGCCAAGCCCCCCAAATGAAAATCCTGAATCCGCCCCTGATTAGTAGTAATGTTTTAATAGTTATAAACTTAAAGTGAACTATCATTATAACGATGTTAATTAACAGGTATAACATTTCATCAATAAAGAATGGAGAAAAAAGTATTAATTTGTTGGAGCCATACGTACAATAAATCATTTTTGGAGAATTTATTTGACTTTATTAGTTTTCCAAAACCTTGTATCGAATCTCGTCGATTGCCTATTAAGATCAACGAAAAGAATAAATAGTTTAAAATATTGTTTAAAATGTGCTAAATGTGATTTATGAGTTAGAGATGTGAACTAAGTGATGGTCGATTGCAAGTAATTAATTATGTAATTAAAGATACATATATGTTTTTATGTGTATGTGTTTTTAAGACAATAACTTTATAAATTTATATACTGAATCTTATATTTTATTTGTAGCAACTGTACAGCCTTTAGCAGTGGCGGACTAAGGCTAAAGTGGGCCCTAGGCAACAACGTAATTCCGGGCCTATTTTTCAGTCATGATACATTCTTTGCGTTTGGTAGTTTGGTTTTAGAGCATTTAGTATGCAGGTCTATTTAATTATAGGATTTTAAGAAATTCCAGAAAGTATTAACTAAGAATCCAAAACAATCTATTTGCAATTAAGTCTGGGTTCTTTAGCCTTAATTGCAAAATTTTCAATCACAACTCACATAAGATGCAATACATTTAGGAGACACTGATTTGAAATAGCTGTTCGACTTTAAAAATGTCCATAGTAAAGGCTCGATCCTATTTACACACATCAACTATTTGACATAACTTGGATACTTTTCAGCAATAATTATGAATATCACATTTTTCTGTTAAATTAAAATTAATTTGAAACATAAAAACCTAATTTTCGGGTCCCAAAAATTACAGGCCCTAGGCACGTGCTTGGTTGGCTAGGCCTTGGTCCGCCCCTAGCCTTTAGTAATATTGCATACATTTTTTTGTATAGATTTCCTTAAAATCATATAAATTAACTTTGAAAAATATACAAATAAAGCCCCACAAATTAATGTTTTATTTAATTTCATTGATAATAAGGGTAATGAAACTACTTATGCATTTTTGTGAAGAGTCCAAAACTTTCATATTCCCGCTCTTTTAACATGCCCAAAACGTCTGCGCATTACAAAGGTTGAAAAGATCAATTTGCCGCATTTACAATTCATCGGATACGAGATTCAACTTGCAATTTGATAATATAACAAATTTTATTTGGCACTTATAGAAATTTTATTAAGAATTAAATTACACATTAGGATTAAAACTTGAGTCATAACAAAATAGTGACAATTATTTTAATTATGAAATTTATAACCATTACTAATGATAAAACAAGGAAATAGAAACAAAGACAGGAAATAACAAGAGACGGAAAGTATATTTCGTAAGAAGATATCGCTTCCATCGTTCAGTCTCAAATGACTGCCGCTCTTTTTATTGATTTCGAGCATTTCTAAAAGATAAAGCTTTTTAATTTTCTGATGTAAACGTACTATTTATTTATTTATTCGGGACATTTGGCTGTCGTTCAATAAATCATCATTATTGACTATAATTGCGCGATTTTGAAATAGTTTGATATCTCTAGATTATCTTGACATCAATAATTTTCGAGTCGGACTGAAATAGAAATTAGATGGGGTGTTCTCTAAGGAATACTACTGGAGTGTCTAATGCAAACAAATTACGAACGAAAGACCTGGTAAGCGTATCAATTGATATAAACAATGTAAAATCATTGCTTAATAAAAGTCCCACTATAAGAAATACATAAGTGGGAACGCATCATTCGCCCATGGGGCTGTTATTAATTACGTGAACTTCCAGTGGGTGGTAGGGTCCGGCAAAATCTTACCAAATCTCATTTAAAGGAAGAGGGTCAATAAAATTCTCACATCAACTTTTATTATTTTGGTAGATGTTATTCTTATTTGAGGTGTATTTTTAGGGGAAATTTTAACAAACATAATCATCTCTACTTATCTCCGAAACTACTGAGCTTAATTTAAAATAATTTGGTCAAGTGCGAGTTGGACTCGCCTACTAAAGGTTCCGTACCACCTTTAAGATTCGCTTGATTTTTATAAAAATACATATGTATTTAGTTTTCTAATTTGACCCCCAAAAATTAACATTAGAGTTTTATTGTACTAATAAACTTTCAGGGAAGCCTTTTATGATCTACTGTGTAAATTTTGAGGCTCTGCAGATTGGAAGATAAAGGGCAAAATAGGTCAATTTTTAAATTATAAATTATTAAATCTGTTATTCATTTTTTTTTAAATACAATTAAAATATATTTCTCAAAATTTAAATGGTGTAGTTTCTAAAACGGGAATTAAGTCGATGTTTAATATTTTTTGTAATATCTTTTAAACAAATGATTTAAAAATATCATATATTTGTAATTCACATAATGAGCCTTTCATTTGATATATTACATGATGCGTTTGAAAATTTTCAATTTAATTGTATAATTTGTCTCTAAAATTACTATAGAAATTTTCTAATAATTTTTCTTATAAATTTCAAGTGAGCCCCAGTATCCCTAATTACTTTCAAAATTGTAGGTAGTATGGTTTCGGAAATAAAGCCAGAAATGAGAATTTTTTATATCTTTATGTTAATATCTTGTAAACAATTAATTTTAAAAATATGAAAAATATATATTTGTATTCCTCATAATGAGCCCCTTCATTTGATATATTGCATGATGCGTTAAAAATATATTTTTTATTTTCCGTTTAATTTTATAATTTGGCTCCCAATATTAATATTAAAGACATATTTTTTAAAATTTATTTAAAAAAATATATTTTAAAAAAAAATTTAAAAATATTTGTATTAGTCATAATGAGCCGTGTGATTTGATATATTACATGATCCGTTAGAAACAAGTTTAATTTTTTATTTTCCATTTAATTCTTTAATTTGACCCCCAAAATTAATATTAGGGGTTTCTCCTTACTTTTCCAGTAAAGTTCAGGTGAGCGGCTATATCCCTGCTTTTTTTCAAAATTTTACAGCTTATGGTTTCGGAGATAAGGGGGGGTGTTTAATTTTTTTAATGTTTTTGTTAATATCTTTTAATTAATTTATTTAAAAAATATGAAAAAAATATATTAGTTTTCGCCATAATGAGCCCTTTCATTTGATATATAACATGATGCGTTAGAAACAATTTTAGTTTTATATTTTCCATTTAATTATGTAATTTGCCCCCAAAATTAAAAGTAGAGGTTTCCCTGTATTTTTCCAGTAAACTTCAGGTCAGACTCTATACCTCTAATTTTTTTCAAAACTTAGTTTCGGAGATAAGGGGGGGATGGGTAAATTTTGGTATATTTTCGTTAACATCTTTTAAATTATTATTTTTTTAAATATGAAAAAAATTTATTTGTGCACCTCAAAATGAGACCTTTCATTTGATGTATTACATGATGAATTTTCATTTAATTCTATAATTTTCCCCCCAAAATTAATATTAATGATTTCTCCTTATTTTATGTAAAGTTTGGGCAACGTACTATATTTCCTTTTTTTTTTCAAAATTTTAGACTCAGTAGTTTCGGAGATCAGGGGGGGGGACTTTCGATTTTTTTAGTTTTTCTCCCCAGAAGTACCCCTAAACACAAAATTTCTTCTTCTGCGATATGCACTCCTGATCGGGTCACCAAACTATACATTGATACCAAATTTCAACGTCTTCCGTCCAGTAGTTTAGGAGAAAATGGCTGTGATGTGTTAGGGGCAGATATCCGGAGTGGTATTTTAAGGGTATCCGTATATTGTATATACGGAACCCTAAAAATAGGGAATATAGTATCTTCCCCAAAGGTTACCGGAAAATAAGTGAATATCTCAATATAAATTTTGGTAAGTAGTTTCGAAGAGATTGTTGAGGAGGTCTTGAATTATTTTGACTGTTCACTGGGTTTTCTCTCCTCAAAATTTTTTCCTGCAACAGTATTTAAAAATTGTATATGCAGAACAAGGTGTAGTACGGCAATTTCGTAAAGTTGTCCGGATTACTGGTTGTCTATACAGAGATTCTTCCTCACAGATATTCTGAGAGAAGGAGATGTCTACAAAATGATCAACCAGTATTCCTGTATATATAAGTAATCTATTGTATACTGTGTTATACTTATCTGTGTTTGGAGACGTTTCAACTCCGAGTCTGGAGTCGTTGTCAATCGTTTAGTGTTAAGTTAGTTGGTTGGTTTTTTTTTTTAAATATGGCTTTTATGTTGCATATACAATTTTTAAATACTTATCTGTTGCAGAAAAAAAAATTTGAGGAGAAAAAACCCAATGAGCAGTCAAAATAATTAATGTTTTTGTTCAAAATATAAATTGAAGTTAATAATAATTGAACAAATTCAGTTTGCAGGGCTTCGCTCAAAAAATACAGTTTAGATTTGCTATTGTGCTTTCATTTAAATTTAAAAATTTTTATTCTCTCTGTAGTAGGATTATCAAACTTTAATAAAGTTCCAATAAAATCGTGGTCATATGGTTTTCTTGGGAATAAACGTCTTAAAGTCTTATTCTGCTGTCAATGGTATTAAAATCTTTCTCAATATAAATTAAAATTTTTTGGAATTTGTGTGAAGCGCGAATTCATTCCTTTCTACGGATTATGGGTACATCAGATAATACTAAGGAGGAATAATTTTTTGGAGCTATGTAAATTCTAGGAATAATGTGTTCTACATTTAACCCTTTCCATGCCTTCTGCTAATAGTGAAATTTTTTGTCAAAGACGATATGTTTATATTATACTAGCCGTTACCCGCGGTTTCACCAGCGTACGGACTGTTCAAGCTTTTGCAGAAAGAAATAACTTATGAAACATATGGGTTATCCTATATAAAAAAAACTAACCTGTTTGAACCACCCCTACTTAACCATAAATCCACCAATCCCGAATATATTTCACCCAAACTGCAAGTACTTATGGGCCACCCTATATAACTATTTTATTCGACATTTTTTGAATCACCTTGAATAACTGTAACTCTACTTCACCCTGTATTGCAACCATCCTGTATATGCTGCTATTTTATAATTTTATGAACACCTGACTATAACGTTTCTCTACTCTATATTTCAGCTATGCAACTACTTATGGTGTACCCTGTATAAAAATTATTTCTGATATTTTTTAACTACCTTTTGAAGCAAAATTTCTCTTTACTCTATATATTTATCAACCTTTATATGAGCTTTTTCTGACATTGTGTTACACACTCTAAAACTATAACCTTGCTTCTACCCATATTTCAGATATTCCATGTAGTAGAATGCAACTGTTTATGGTCTACCCTATACAAGAATTTTTTTAACTTTTTTGATTCATCCTAATGGAAATGTTGTGGAACCGTTCGTGAGTCACAAATATAAAAAAACAGTTTTGCACCCTAACACCAAACTTTTATTTAGACCCTCATCCAAACTGCAATTCCTTATTGACCACCCTATATAACAATTTTATTCAACATTTTTTTAACTGCCTTGTATAACTAACTCTACTTCCATCTACATTAAAACCATCCTGTATACACCGCTGACAATTATTCAAACATTACAACTTATTTTTGAACCACCCTGTATAACCATAATTTTATTCTAGAAAATATTTCAACCACCCTGTATGTGCATCTGCTTAGGGGCAACCAACTAATTTTTTAAATACTTCTAATCACACTGTATGAACAATAATTTTACTTCGATCCAGGTTTCAGATATTGCAGATATGCAACAGCTCATGTTCTATCCTACAAAAAAATTATCCAACATATTTGACTATAAATCTACTCTACCCGCTATTTCAATCACCTTGTATTTGCAACTACTTATCGGCCACCCAGTATAACATTTTTCTACCACCTTGTATAACTATAAATCCATCAATGCCAAACATATTTTTGAATCACCTTGTATGTATTATAACTACCCTGTATACGCTACTGCTTATTGGTCAACTAATATAACATTTTTTAAATAATTATCATAACACTTCTTCACCCTATGTTTCAACTATCCTATCTTTGCAACTTATTATGAACTACGCTATTTCACATTTTTTTCTTATATTTTTTCAAGATTTATTAAAGTATAATTGCTCTCCACACTTCATTTAAACCACCTTTCATTTACAACTTTTTCTAACCTTGTTTGAAAGACACTGTATAACTATAACCTTACTGTGCACCATACTTCAGGTACTCTAGATATGCAAGTGCTATATAACAAAATTTTTCTAGCATTTTTTAACCACCCTGTATAATTATAACTGTAAGCCACCCTGTATTTCAACAACGTTTTATATGCAACTACTTATTTGCCAGCAAATATAAACATTTTGGTACGAACCTGTATCCTTAGAATCCCACCCCACCCTATATTTCAACCATCCGGTAAATGGAACAACTTGTAGATCAAACCATTACTTTAAAATAGATGTAGACCCACCTGTATAGCTGTAATTATACCCCGATACATATTTCAACCATCACTATAATTCCCCTCCATCTTATATTTCAAACACCCTGTATAAGCAAACTGCTTCTAACATTTCTTTAACCCATTTCATAACTATAGAATCTTATGAACATAATTCAAAGATCTTAACTGCTTACCTAAGACATTTTTTAAGTTTTTTTATTCACTTTATAAATATCCTACCCTTTTTCAACCACTTGGTATATTAAATTGTTTATGGCCCACTCAATATAACTTTTTTGGATCACCCCGTATAACTAATTCCACTCCCCCTTATTTCCACCACATCGTATATATCCAGCTGCTTAAAGGACACCAAATATAACTTTTTTTAGATTATTTAAATCCATGTAATTCTACTCCGCTCTAAGTTTCCTATATTCAGAACACCCTGTAAAATTACGCTTGATATATGTTGATTTTTGTTAAATCGAAACATGTTACATTTGCACATTCTGAATTTTTAATAAAATAAAAAAAATAAGCCAGTATCTAATATTTTGTGCGTACTGTGGAACCAATTGAGTAATTGAATTACCCAACATGGTAGAAGTTTTTTCGCTATATCTACCGTTTCTGTCAATTTAGAGAGATAAAATGTCTACCAGATTTTAAGTCAAACTATAGACTTCGCAACAAAAAAAGATTCAGCAAAATCATTTAAGTAGTTCTTACGTGATGCCTGAACAAACAAACAAACAAACAAACAAACAAACAGACAGACAAACTTACAATTTTATAATAGTATAGATGTTCCGAATTTACAGGGCGGCATCTTCCAAATTGTGAATTCTTTTGTATTACATCTGCAGTCTTCGCTTTTGTGATTTTTGTTGCAGAAAAGACATGTGAAATTCTACTGTTGACACTATGCAGATTTATACTCAGATTTCCAACATTTAAACACTTCAAAACTAAAATTAATTAGTATATTCGAAAGTTATCGCTCTTCATATATAGGATGTAAGTTGTTGAGTACATTTGTTTTAGGTGGAGTTAGTACACACCAAATTAAAGAAGAACTCTAGTGCTCTATCTAAACAGGGCTTCCATTTCAAAACTAGCCACCCAAAATAACTTTTAAAATATCTTTAATAGAACAAGTTAAAAAAACACGGAGGGACGCATTTTATACGTACTTCTAAAAGTTTAAATACAAAGGGGTATCATGTGATACCTCTTTTTAAATGTCCCGTGATAAATTTAAATGTCTCTTTTGCCAATCGTTTTTACAGGATAATGCCATTTTAAACTTTCAAATTAAAATAATTATTATTTACATTGTATTTACATTATTAATTTTGTATTAGGGTTAGAATTACCTTGTACTTAAGTTGTATGTTCAAAATGTCCGCGCAACTGATGAAGGTTCCCTAACCAGAAACAATATATATTATATATATTGTCTTGCGTACAAAGGAATGACACCTCGAAGAGAGTATTAAATCCAACGCATACTGATGTTGAGCATCACATGATACCCCTTTGTATTTAAACTTGTATAAGTGATATTCACCCCCGCTTAGGGTTTGAAATTGCAGGGTAAAATGGGTCCCCCGTAAATATAAATTAACGTGTTTTTATTTTCTCTTTTTCTTTCTTGACAATATGGAAAAATCATTAATATAAGCAGAATTTAACACAAATCCCTTGTGTGAGACAGAAGGAAATACCTAAATGCGACCATCCCTACATTTTATTATTGAATAATTAGAATTGTTTTGGGAACCATTACATTTGTTTCAGTAAATTAAAGAACAATAGGTAAAATCTAATTACTTTCCTAGGTACATTACATTTTCAAATACTATACTAGTCGAAAAAATTAAAGGGTAAAAAAAGTTTTTTTACATTTTTCAAGTGGCTGTATTTTAAAAATTGAAGTTTCTAGTTTGAGGACTTATGATGAAAATTTTTTCAAGCGGCGTTTTTTTTTTAATACGAACTTGAAAATTTTTTTAACTCAACCTCTATATGGTTCGGAAAAGTTGGTCATTCAGCTTTAATTTGCTTTTTCGAAAAGTTCAATACGACCACTTCTCGCTGAGATATCCAACTTTGAATGGAAAAGGTTTTTTTTGTTTGTGTATGCTTGTGGATTTAAACGACGAAATAATAAATAGAACGTCTGTTCATAATAAATCTACATATATTCATTTTTTATCAATACATACCTTTTTTGTAGAAAAGTTGTAAAATCTTATCACATACACTGTCCCTAAACAACAAAAGCCATATTAGGTTGTTATTAATGATTTCGGTAAGAAAATAAAACTGACATGTCTCGCGCGTAGAACTAGGAAAACATTCCATTTAACTTGTAGGGCAAAGATGCCGTTCGATTGTTACAATAATTACCAAGTAATAGTGAAAAAAATAGCCCGTTGTTAGTAAATATTTTGCTCACGTTAAATTGACATTTAGAGCGGGGACAGAGCGGTCATATCATCGGGGATGAAGGACAAAGTGTTTGCCCTTTTTTTATCAAATTATTAAAAGATTAAACTAAAAACTAACTGATATTAATAAAAAAAATTCACTCAACATTTTGACATGTACAACACCTGTTTCAAAAATTTTCGAAGAGGAAAAAGTTGTGCGCCTCGCCGAAATTAATTAACCCACTGAAAAAATTTTAGACTGTTATTAATCAGAAATTTTTTTTGACGAGAGGTCTCGGGCAGCTCCATCACGCTGGAACCCGCTTTGAAAAAAACCTAATTTTTTAAGCCTATTTTAACTACAAACGATACTAGTATATGTGGTAATTTTTTTTTTGTAGTTTTATTAGTTACTGAGAAAACTTCATTTATGGTGTTTAAACTAAGAAATATTAGTAATAATACGCTGAATGGTTTTGGAATAAGTTCTAAATTGATTGTAGTTTATTATATATAAATGTAATATATATTGTTTCTGGTCGGGAACCTTCATCAGTTGCGCTTCCCACAATTGAATGTCCTCTCGAACACTTCTTTATGCATTTGGTGCATTTCGTTAAATTTGAAGACGCGAGATGTAAGACCGACATCTAGGATTTTCAAGAGAATCAGTACACAGAGGTTCCGAATCTGGAGCCGTTCCGTGTAATTACTGTTCTCCCTTAACTCCTAGGACAGAATGTCACGATAAAATTTTCAGGTTACTTCACCTGTCAGAGATATTGAATACTCTCTTCGAGGTGTCATTGCGTGCAAAGGAATGATGGGTAGAATTAAAAAATTGCAAGTTTGTAGACAAGAAAAAAAAACGAACAAAATTTGAATTTCTTTTCTGTTATTCATTCGGATTGAGCGGTACACATTGCTTGAAAATTGTTTTCATCGAAAGATCTCAAAACTAGAAACTTTAAGCTTTCACATGTTTTTTTACAACTCCAATACGACCATTTTTAAAGGAAATACAGCCACTTGAAAAACGTCAATAAATTTGGAATATTTTTTTGATCTTTTAATTTTTTTCCACTAAATTAGTTAGATACAAAGTAACTTTAAATGATCTACTTTAACCTCTATTCAAAAACATATTAATTATTAAATTCATATAGTTTTGCTAGAGACAATTACTTACATACATAATAAATAAAATCCAGAGTAATGATTTTGAACAAAAACTGCATCAAACATGGCCGAAAATATAGGCCATGTTTGGATCTACTTAAATTTAATAAAGTGGTTTGTCCTTGTGATTAATGAAGCGGTATAATAAGTTTAGTATTTATGATGCTTCACAAACATTATGAATACGAAATTATTTGTTGATGACTGTAAAACTGAGCGTGAAATTCGTAATAATTTCTTCTTATAACAACATAAAATGTTTTTTGACTTATTTTCATTCGAACTGTTATTCCTCAAAATATTTGTAATCGTACGGTTTACATCCAGCATAACTATTTATTATTAATGAAATTACTAAAAGCGACTGAAGTTACTTCCATCGCACCATTATGGAGCCTTTTATATTTTGGGACATATTTTTAATAATCTTTATAGTTTACATGTTTCAGCATTGAGAAACAACTTTGGTTTTTCACTTTTTTTTATTAATTCATCGTATTTATTTAAGTAGTTCTGTAGAACATCAACAATAACCATTTTAGGATTTTCAGTAGTGTTTTTAACAGAGTTCAGTGACTTTTTTTTAATTTGTCAGCATTATATTAGATAAGAACACTTGATTAGTCGACCGAATTTTTTTATCTCTACTGATCAATCGGATGGTCTAATTTATTGCTTAATTTGTTTGATTTGTATTTAAATAAAAATATTAATATGTTTTGTCTATCAAATGAGTTAACATTGTTTTCTAATACCCGCGTTTTATAATTTTAACTGTGTTGGCGGTAATCCTCTATTTGGCAAACACCATATAAGCGAAATTTTTCGAGGAGTGTTGCTCTCAAATTTGAATATTAAGTATATATCATATTGACGTAACTTCGGTTTTGTGGGAGACTTTCGGTGAGGAGGGCGGGACAGCCACAAGTGTAAATAGCAAGTTAGTTTAAAAATAGGATTAAAGAAGTTAAATTTAATAAGACATAGAATAAAAAATAATTGGTGATTGTTCATTAAGTGTTTTATTATAACTAACTGTCGCCCAGTGGTCGAAATTCAACCAAATGTGTTAATATCTCTGGCAGGTTAAGAAATCTGCAAATTTTATCTTGACATTCTAACCTAGGACTTTAGGGAGAACAGCAATTACACGGAACGGATCCAGATTCGGAACCTCTGTGTGATAGTTTCCTCGAAAATCCTAGATGTCGGTCTTACATCCCGCTTCTACAAATAAGTAACGAAATTCAAGTTTTTTTTTTCAGATATAATTCATAGGACTTTATTTGTGTTCAAATTCGTAATTCTTAATTTTATACGAGTATGACAACAATTCAACCGCTAATGGGCTACCCTACATATTTATTTTTTCTAACCTCCCTGTATAGCTATAATTGCACTCCATTCTCTAACATTTATTAAAATCCTCATTATAATAATTCCATCTCATTATATATTTCCACCACCCTGTACATGCAACTGCTTATGGACCACGCATAATATTTTTTAACATTTTTGAACCACCCGGTAAACCATATATATGCTACTGCCTATGAGCCACCGTATTTACTCTTTTTGTTTATGAAATTTTTAACTATCTTCTGTAACTATAATTCTACTCCGACCTGTAATTCAATCATCAGATATATGGACCTCTTCGTGGGCTACTCTATATATCATTTCATTTTCTATCATTTTTTATCATCATCCTGTATATCTATAATTCCTCTCACCCTATATTTCATCTTCCCTATATATACGACTGCTTATGGGTTACTAAATGTTGCATTTCCATTTCCGCCACTCTGTATATGCATCTCTGTATAATATTTTTGGACCACCCTGTATAACTGTAATTCTACTGCACCTTCTATTCCAAGAGCCCTGTAAATTCAAACGCTAATGGCCTTCCCTCAATAATTATTTTATTAGTTATAATTGCACTCTACTCTACATTTTAAACACCCTATATATGCAACTGCTTATGTGCCACCCACGAAAAAATGATTTCTAACATATCTGGAATCGCCCTGTATAATTATAATCTATAACGATGACTTTACCACTAAACAATAACAACGCTTGCATGCCACTTCTGACATGCTCTAAGTATATAACAGCATTCGTCCCTCTATATATAATTACTCAATGTTTTGAGTCTAACGACGGCGGTAGATTCAGTTGTTTGGCGTTGACATTATGGACGTAAATAATGAATTTTTATTATATTTTATTTAATGAATGAACCAATATTATAAATTAATATTAGCATTCTGCACTGAAGGTGGTCAGTAGCTACTAAAGAAAACAAAAATGAAGAAAATCGGTTGGGAGACAGAGGAGAAAATGGTACCTAATCGTTTTGTCTTTGCCTATTTATATATAGATTTCTCAAAAGGTTCCGCACATGAATAAAACTGTATATGATAGACGCTTTTAGAAGTGAGAGATGCTCTTGAAGTGAAAATAGTTTATAAGTGAACTAGTAATATATGAATACTAAATAAGAGGAAGAAGGGAAGGAAAGTAAGAGGAGTTTAGTCAAGCAGGAAGTCCAGGAGTGGCTGTCCCAGAAGAATAGATTTTTCTTTAATTTTTTTTATTGAAATTCCTAACATAGAATATAGATGGGTTTATCCCAGACGTATTTAATGATGCACCTCTTCTAACTCGAGGCTGCCTAAATGCTTATCGGCGAAGGTCACAAACCAACCAACCAACCTTGACGTAACTTCAATATGTAATATCTATTAAGTAAACAAATACAATATATGTTTAATAGATATTATCACACTTTTAAAACTATGTCCAAATTAGGGATGTAACATATATTCTCATTAACATTCGCATTAGCGAATATTCGAGTGTTTTTTAATAATTGCATTCAGATTCGCGGTTATATATACAAATTTTTTGCGAATGTGTTTGATAGAGATGGGCAAAACTGCTAACAGTTGCTTTTGTTATGGCTATTTGCCTATAACAAATGAAAATAACAGATAACAATTATATTTTTTTACTGTCAAAATTGCTGTCGCCATCTCTTGGAATGAAATTAAAATATACAAAATTCATAGTGGGTACTAATATGATAGAGATCTTCTAGTACGATATAGAATATATTAGAAATATTTGTAACACACTCCTTATTCCTCCAGTGTTGTATTTTTGAGATTAATATTAAACTAGAAGTTCAGAACCAAAATTGAAATGCAGTAAGCAATCTTCTGAGGTTTTAATTTTTGTGCGTAATACTTGGTGGTGTTGTAATGGAAATATCATATATTTATTTCTGGCGTTATTCTCAATTATAATAATGAATATGACTATCCAAATTAAAAGGATTTTGCGAAGAGATTGTGTGGCACTGTTGCTAAACCATTGTCTTGCAAGAGGCTTTTCTCAAAAACTGGAAAATTCACATCATAAAGTAGGTTATCTACTGATAAAGTATATACAAATATAATCCAGTGACCCCGATCCCATACCTAAATTATACCAAACTTTTACATTCGAACTCAGAATCGACTTTAAAACGTCTGGTTTTTCTTTCAATATAGAAGTTTTTATATGGATTGTGGTGTTATTTTTCAAGAAAAACTAAAAATGATTTATGTATTGTAATAAATACCAAGTATTAAGTTAAAGAACTAATTCACTATATGTTAATATTGTAGAAATAATATAAATATATTTTTTTCAAGAACATAAACCATTATAATAATAATATAAACTCAAAATAGAGTACCTAATACATATGGATAATAATCTATTTCCAATTCTCTCATTTATAATTAAATTCAGAAAATAAATTGTCAAGATTTCAACAATAACAACGATGAACGAAAGTATATCTGAACGCCAACCTAAGGTAGGTACATTATTTGCAAGATCAAACAAGCTACCGTTAAATTTTTCAATAATGGTTTTCTGCTGGGCCGTTCATCTCGTTCAGTACGACAACAACAACCACGAACAGAAACGTTGAGTATGAAAACCACTGATTTGTGCTTTATCTGTCGAAAGTCGAAACAGAACAAATGCTTTTTCAGTTCTTTAGTTTTCGGTCGATCCGTGATAGCTATTGAAAAAGTTGAGATTTACTTTATTGTTAGATTAGCGCTAAGCAGTAATAAACATATATCTGTTATCTGTTATTTTTAGTGGAGAATAAAGGTTGTTATTATTGTCGAGTAAATAATAGTTGTTAAAAAGCAGCTATGTTAATAACGCCACATCACTAGTATTTGACAATGAAAAGCGAGTTTCAGGGAACACTAGTTCCGAGAGACTCAAAATCGCGAATCGTACTGCTTATAACGCTGTTCCCTTGTAATTTCTAGGACAAGGAATTCGTAGGTTAACTAAAACCAGTCAAAGAAATTATGATACAATCCCTTGGAGATTAAATCAGTTGAGGGGAGGGCAACCGATAAAGGTTCTCGACTAGAAGCGATATATTGTCTTGCGTTCAATCGATTGAAATATCTCGAAACTATAGGATTATATAAGGTTGTCCAAGGAAAACTAAATTTTGTTTTCGTTTTATAACATTTTTATTGGTGGACTTCATTTTTAGGGTTCCGTATATACAATATACGTATACCCTTATAATATCACTCAGGATTTCTGCCTCTCTCACATCACAGCAATTTTCTCCTAAACTACTGGACGGAAGGGGATGAAATTTGGTATCAATGTATAGTTTGGTGACCCGATCAGGAGTACATATCGTAAAAGAAAAAATTTTGAATTTAGGGGTACTTCTGGGAGGGAAAACTAAAAAAATCGACCGTCCCCCCCTGATCTCCGAAACAACTGAGCCTAAAATTTTGAAAAAAATAGGAAATATAGAACGTTGCTCGAACTTTACAGGAAAATTAAAAAGAAACGATTAATATTAATTTTGGGGGGAAATTATAGAATTAAATTAAAATTTAAAAAAAAATCAAACGCATCATGTAATATATCAAATGAAAGGTCTCATTCTGAGGAACAGAAATATTTTTTTTCATATTTAAAAAAATATATCTTTAAAAAGATATTAACGAAAATATACCAAAATTTACCCATTCCCCCCCTTATCGCCAAAACTATAAAATGTAAAGTTTTGAAAAAAATTAGAAGTATAGGTTCTGTCTTGAAGTTTACTGGAAAAATACGGGGAAACCTTTACTTTCAATTTAGGGGGGCAATAACAGAATTAAATGGAAAATATAAAATTAAAATTGTTTCTAACCCATCATGTTATATATCAAATGAAACGGCTCATTACGACGAAAACAAATATATTTTTTTCATATTTTTAAAATAAATTAATTAAAAATATAAAAAAATTTACACATCCCCCCTTATGTCCGAAACCATATGCTGGAAAATTTGGAAAAAAATGGAGGTATAGCCCCTCACCTGAACTTTACTGGAAAAATAACGAGAAACCCCTAATATTTATTTTGGGGGGCAAATTATACATTTAAATGGAAAATATAAAATTAAAATTGTTTCTAACCCAAATATATTTTTTTGTTCATTATAAATTATTTAAAAGATATTAACAAAAATAAAAAAAAATCACCCAATCCCCTTATCTCCCGAACCATAAGCTGTAAAATTTAGAAAAAAAATATAGGTATAGCGCCTCACCTAAACTTTACTGGAAAAATAAGGTGAAACCCTTAATATTAATTTTGGGGAGCAAATTTTAGAATTAAATGGAGAATAAAAAATTAAAATTGTTTCTAACGGATCAAGTAATATAGCAAATTAAAGGGCTCATTATGACGAATACAAATATGTTTTTTTTTCATATTTTTAAAATAAATATATTTTAAAATAAATTAACAAAAATATTTTAAAAAATCACCTATTCCCCCTTTATTCCCCAAACTTAAAACTTTTTTTTGTTTACAGGAAAAAACACGAAGAAATCCCTAATATTAATTTTGGTAGCTAAATTATGGAATTAAACTGAAAATAAAAAAAATATTTTTTTAACGCATCATGCAATACATCAAATGAAAGGGCTCATTATGAAGAATGCAAATATATATTTTTCATATGTACAAAATTAATTATTTACAAGATGTTAACAACAAAAAAAAAAAAACCTCATTTCCCGCTTTATTTCCGAAATCAAAATACCCAAAATTTTGAAAATAATTAGGGGTACTGGGGCTAACTTGAAATTTATAAAAAAATTACTAGAAAACCTCAATATTAATTTTGGGAACAAATTATAGAATTAAATGGAAAACAAAAATTAAATTTTCAAACGCATCATGTAATATATCAAATAAAAGGCTCAGTATATGAATTACAAATATATCATATTTTTAAATCATTTGCTTAATAGATATTAAGAAAAATATTAAACATCGACTTAATTCCCACTTTAGAACCTACACCCTCTAGAAGTTAGAGAAATATATTTTATTTCTATTTTTAAATAATTTGCCTAAAAGATTTAATAATTTAATATTTAAAACTTGACATACTTTCCCCTTTATCTTTCAATCTACCGAGATTAAAATTCAGACAGTAGATTATAAAAGGCTTTCCTGAAATTTATTTGTAAAATAAAACTCTAATGTTAATTAGAAAATTAAATACATATTTCTATAAAAATCAAGGGAATCATGTATCAGATAAAATAAAAAGTCTATGAGTGGAAAATAAAATTGTATATTTTTTATAAATTTAAAACGCTGCCTTTAAAAGATATAAGGGTAAATTTAAGAAAATGCACTCATTCCCTGCTTGTTTGAAACTGGGATACTAGAATCTGAAAGGTGGTAGGGAAGCCTTAGTATGCAAGTCCAACTCGCACTTGACCAAATTATTTTTTTGACAACCCTATACAATCTTAGTTTTTATTTGACTCATAAACTTAATTATACAATTTTTCTGTTAAATTAAAAATAAATACCTGGAAACTTATTATAACTTGTCCCATAAATCAAAATATTATATACATATCAAAATTTCATTAGTATTTGTATATTAGTATTAGTATATTGGAAGAGAAAATTCGCATTCTTATTGGCGAATTTCGAAAATTAGACATTTGTTAGATCCTTAGTCTAGATATGTTTGAAATTCATGTAGAAAATTATTGTAGTAAAACTAGAGTACTGTTAACTCTTGAAATTCTAATGTGAAATTGTTTATATGATGTGGCTAAACATTATAAGCTGCGAAAGTCATTTATTGTAGATGCAATAAAAAACAACAAACTGTAAATTCAGCTGTTTATTGCATAATATGTATTATGAGAGTTTACATTTGTTAAATTTCAGATGAATGTATTTGAAGTTATCTGAAAGCATTCAATTGTCAATTTGAAGTGTTTGCAAAATAAAGAACGCATGAATATATTTTAAACTTACAATATGTGTACAACATGAAGATCATAAAACACTTTATATGTGTTATTAACAAGCAGTATCAATTCGAAAGTTGTACAAGACTCATGCTATTATTTTTTCATAAGCTACATATTGGAAATCAAGATAGTGTTTATATCTAATGTAATAACGACGAATTAAAAAAACTGCAAGACAAAGACGGCACTGAACTCTCTGTTAACTAAACTATTGAAAATCCTAAAATTGTCATTGTTGGTGACCTAAAGAGCTACTTAAATAAAAAAGATGAATTTATTATACACCAGTTTCTAGAGCAAAATTCATCTCATTTTCTGACGTACAATTCAATAGCACTTCGCTTATACCATCACGTCAGAAACTGAGGATAATTGCTAAGATTTTAACAGCAAATGCTTAGAAGTACACTATTTAAATAATAAATTCCCGCAAAAATACGAATTCTTTTGTTTTTTTCTTATATAATGAAAAGTAATGAAGAAATCGTAATGCCGTCTATAGAAGAGTTGTAGATAATCAGAAATACCTTTTAATAAGCTCGGTAAAAATGATCCAATCAGCATCATTTTTTACCAGCTGTTCTTTCAACAAAGTTATGAATTTTTTTCAAAAACACTCCTTTTAGATGTTTTGCAGCTTTTCTTTATGAAAAATACAGCGATGAAATTTCATAAATACTCATTTAAAAGATTTTCTGATTCTCTACTATTTTTCTACTGACGACATTACGAACAGATCATTACTTTTTACACTATAAATAAAAACAAGAATACCCCATATTTTTTGGAGTTTTTAAGGCTCAAATAATTCACTTCCACTCCTTTGTTGTTAAAATTATGTCACTTAAAGTTTTCTATTGACTGTTTTATAAACAAAGTGAAAAACCAATGTTGAGAATCAACATTGCTTAAACATGTAGACATAAGATAATTGAAATTACGAGGTGTGTTCAAAAAATGACCGGAATTTTCGTTTTTTGAAAAAAATATTTATTTGTTCATCTACATTGATGTTGTTGTTTTTTTTTTTGCAAACAGGACAAAGTCACAAGGGGCCATATCTGGCAAATATGGAGGTTGGTCATCATTACAGTGTTATTTTTTGCCAAAAATTCACGAAAAAGCAACGATGTGTGAGCAGGTGCATTATCGTGATGCAAAAGCCAAGAACTGTTTTGCCGCAAATCCGGACGGTTTCTTCGCACTGCTTCACGCAAACGGCGTTGAATATGTAGATAGTACTCTTTGTTGATTGTTTGACCTTGTGGCAAGAATTCATGATGCACTATGCTATTAAAATCAAAGAACACAGTAATCATATCCTTGACGTTCGACCGCACTTGCCGAGCGTTTTTCGGTCTTGGAAAGCTAGAGCCTCCATTGGGACGATTGAGCCTTTGTTTCGAAGTCATATCGGTAGACCCATGTTTCCTCAGCTGTTATTACTCTTTTGGGCAAATCTGAGTCTACGTTGACTTCATTTAGTGACTCCTGAGCAACTTCCATACGTCGCTGTTTTTGTTCAAAATTCAACAACAACAAAAATGTCATAGCATGAGCCAACAGATATGTCAACTTCATCAGCGACTTATGATTCGGCGATCGTTCATAATCGGTTCTTTCACTTTTTTCACGTTTTCATTGGTTATTGACGTGCTGGGGCGACCGGGGCGTTCGTCATCTTCAACGTCTTCACGACCATTTTGGAAACGCTTATACCACTCGTAAACACTTTTTTTTTTTCGTAGAAGACTTACCACAGACCTTTGTTAACATTTCGCACACTTTACACTTTATTTCATTTTTTACGCAAAACTTAATACAAATTTTTGATCGATTTTTTAACAATAGAAAATCGCCGAGCTTATAAAAAGACGTCTAACATAATACTCGCAAAAGAAAATTTGACAATCGGACTCTCCAAACCCCTTGAAATTTATACATTCTGGGTATTTTTTGAACACACCTCGAATGTCCCAAAATATAAAATGATTCATAATGGTGCGACAGAAGTAACTCCAGTTGCTTTTAGTAGCCTCATTAATAAAAAAAACGATGTTGAGTGTAAACGGTACGAGTGCAAATATTTTGAGGAATAACATTTTAGGCGAAAATAAATTAAAAAGCCTTATATGTTTTTTAAAGAACAATAGATTAGAAATGTCACACGCACTTCTACACTAAGCATCAAATAGTTAGTTTTCAAAACGTTTGTGGCGTGGGTTCACTATTCACAATAACAACGACAAACCATTTTTAACCGGTTATCAATTCGTCGCGTTTTTTTTTTTTGTATGTATGTTATCTGATTTCTTCTCCTGTGGTGAACCGTTTTGGATGACTATGGTCTTGTTTAATAGAGTATATATCCGGATTGGTGAAACTTCAAATCTTGGAAAAGAATTCTATTGGTAAATCCCTGAAATTTGTGAATGAACACATGCGTGCGAAGAAAACTCCTTATGGATGTGTATAGTTATTTAACGTGTAGTCAGTCTATTAAGGAAGATCCGTAGGTGATCTCATATACTTTTCTGCGAGGGGCAACTTGCAAAATTTCATTGAAATGACATAAGAGACATTTCTTCATAAATATTTTAATTCCAACGTAATAGTGCGGGAATTTTAGGCACTGGAAGTTTTAATTGCGAATTTGACAATTTTCTTTTACATTTCAAGCATATGGGTAGTAAAGCATAGTATTTTCGGTTCCTTAAATCAATGAGTACCAAGCTCGTTTTGTTTGCATACAAGGCAAATACCTATTTAAATGCAAATTTCTCCATTTTGCGAAGACGGTGCTTTTGGTTGACACATTTTCCCGGCCTAATAGAAAATTCAGTGACAACACATGTCAAACTCTAACATGCTATTGGTGCGTTTATACAAAGGGTGTTTATTTATAGCAAACAAATTCACAAACCAAAGTGATAGAAGGAGTTGCATTTATATGATGACTGAAATATAGGACGGAGGATGGTTGGAATATAGGATGGAGTGGACGTTTGGTGGTATAAATATGTTGAAAAAAAAAATGTAATTAAAATTATATAGGGTAATTAAAAAAGTGTTATATCATGTGGACGCAAATAAATAGCACATTCAATGTTGTTGGGTAACTACCCAGGAAGTAAAAAATTTAAACATTAAAAGGTGTTCATTCTGTACAAATTAATTACCTACCAATCTAATATATTTTTTGAAGTCGGTGCCAAGCAACAATCAAGTTTGATGAAGTGGTAGATAAGTACGCATTGATGGATTTTAGATTTGCTTGGAACCGATTTCAAAAATATATTAGGTTGGTAGGTAATTAATTTGTACAGAATAAACACCTTTTAATGTTTACATTTTTTACTTTATGGGTAGGTACCTAACAACATTGAATGTGTTATTTATTTGCTAGAGTTGTATTTTATTATAATTATTTTTAGCTTTTTAGTTATAGGTGGAAGTCGGTTATATATATATTTTTTAAATATTTTGTATTAAATTTATGTACAACACCGAAACATGACCAAAAGTATATCACGGGTTATTTTATAGTTTTTACTGTTTGGTACAGCTTTAGATGAAAATAATTACTAAGGCTGTATCTAAGATGAATTATGTGTTTTTAAATAATTTACGGTTAAATTAGATCATTTAAAATGTTTCTATATAATTACTTGTAAATTATATGTACCTAGGTAAGTAATTAGCTCTTTTCCTTTCTGTTTTTTAATTTAAATAAACTAATGTAATGATCCCCAAAACAATTTTAACTATTCAATAAAATGTACGGGGGTTCGCAGTTAGGTATTTCCTTCTATCTCACACAAGCGATTTATGTTAAATTCTGCTTTGATTATGACTTTTCGAAATTATAATAATATACTTAAATTGCATTTTGGCGTATTTTTGTTACTAATAAATACAGATAGAGTATAAAAGTTTTTTTCTTTGTTTTGAGGTGTACTGATTTCATCTAAAATATATGCACTCGAACAACTTACATCCTATATATAAAGAGAGACAAATTTCGAATATATTAATTAATTGGAGTTTTGAAGTCTTCCAACAAAAATCACAGAAGCGAAAAGGGGAGATTTAATTTAAAAAAATCTAAATTTGGAAGATACGCATGTCGTCCTGTATATTCAGAACATTGATTATAAACATACCGTTTTTGACAATACAAACAAAAATTATGTGAAAGGGTTAAATTACATAGCCCCAAACATTATTCATTCTTCGTATCATCTGATGTACCCAGAATCTATATATAAATGGGCAAAGACAAAACGGTTCGGTACCATTTTCTTCTCTGCCCCTCAAGCGAGTCCTTTATTTTTGTTTTGTTTAGTAGCTACTGACTACCTTTAGTGCAGAATGCTAAAATTTGTTTATAAAATTGGTTCATTTATTTAACAAAATATTAATATTAAAAATCATTTTTTACATTTTCAAAAACTGCCAAAATTGTGATTTTAAACGCCCCCTCCAATTAATTAAATGAATTGGCTAGTTCATTACAAAACTACAGGTTGGAGTATTTATATTACCTTCAATCGCATAAAGGTAATTATACAGAACTATTATAAGTCTAACTAACTATTTAATTGAGAAGATCAATTTTGAATGATTTAAAATTAATTTACTAACACTATTGTTTGTTTAAAAAAAAAACAGAATTTCTGTTCTTATTTTTTTGATAGTGAATACTTTCCAATTTGTCAACATTGTAGTAATTGTTATTTATTTATTAAACTATTGTAATATCTGACCTAAAGTATTTGCCACAATTAGTATCTAATACAAAAAGTCAATTAGTCGAAATACGCTGTGTTATATAAATTATCAAAAACATCGACTTTACCTTTTTATTTTAGATTCCTTATATTTTATTATTAAATAATCACTAATTCGTATCAATCCGACGAACTACTAAATATGTGATTGAAATCTTCTAAAATTCAATTTATGGTCCAATATGATTTATTTAAATTTATCAGATAAGATTAGCTAATGGTTTATTGACTCTGATGAAAATTAATTACGAAGTAATGTTATGGCGGAAGTCGCAAATGAATTTAGTTCAGCTAAAAAGTGTAAACAGTGCGACAAACAGGCAACAGAAGTACTGTGAAAGTGAGGTTAAGTTTTCCTAAATATTCAGAAGAAATTGTTAATCTAGCTTCAAATATGGATGAAAACAAAGTCAAAACACAAATAGAAAAATCCTTTCTTCTTTTTGCAATTCTTTTTGGCCCAGTGGAAAGAAAAGTAGACCAAAAATTTAAAGAACTAGAAATATCGGTGTAGTTCATTTATGATGCTTTTGACGAACAGAAAAAAAGGGGTGGGAGAATGGATGTTACTAACTCCTTAAAAAGGGAAAATATCAAGTTAAAAGAACGGGTCCAATTATTAGAACTGAAGTTGGAGCTAAACGAGAGAGCAAACAATATTATAAATAGCGTACCAAAACAAATGGAAGGGAACACATTTGAGGTGGTTAAGAAGATCTTGGAAACTATGAAGAGTTCTATTGACAACAATCAGATTAGACCAATTATGGTTAAGTAATATACAAGCAAAAAAGGCGGTATCATGTAGAAGATTTCTGCATTAAAAGGAATAACCCTTAATTAATCTATGATAGGGAGATATATTTATTAATGATGATCTACATGTATGAAAAAGGGTTTTATTAAAAAAGTGTAGGGAAATTATATGGAGAAAAACTATGTGGCAGCATTTTGCAGGGACGTAATAATATTTCTCAAAAAAGAGACTGATGTACCAAGAAAAACTACAGTGAAAGGTGATTTAAATTGTAACGGAAATTCCTCATGACATTTTTAGGAAATTAATTAGATAATTATTAGCATAACATCATCATAAACCATTCTAGGTAACCCCATTAAATTCAGCATGTCTACAAATATTATCACGTACACCAATAGTTGAATTAGCAAAACAATCGACTGATGACACACTTCAATAATTGATGTAAATCGTGAACCGATCAGTCGAGTTCAAAATGTAGCATAGTAAAGATCATGAAATATAAATAATGACCAATCATCACATGGTGATCTTGCCCTCGAACATAATCTTCTGACAGAATAATTCAGCCAATCGAATACTACATAATTTTCAATAATGGGTACCACACAGTCAAAAAGACAAACTCAAGAAACGTCCGACAATGGGGAAGTCAATTCCAATGTCTATATAAATGATGATAATTTCCCGCTAGACGTAAAAGTGCTGTTATATGTAATAGCTGCAGTAGCCCTGGTAATGCTGCCAATAAAACTTAAAAATATGCACAGGAAAAAAATATAAAAAGGGACATATCAAGAAGTATGGCTATTCTAGATAGGGAAGCCCAACAGCCCTAAAAGTTGTAAGGTACAGAACATTATAACATATTATAAATGTAACTCATATAAAAATATTTAATTGCTTGTGACCATAATAATGAACTATTTTATATATTATATTATTTGTGTATCTATGATTATTATGTCTTAATTTAAGAAATTTAGGAGATTTATTTTAGCATATATATGTAAGAAATATCGAACGCATAGAATACATTTTAAAGGAACTTATGAACGTGCTTAGTAAGTACATTATATCATGAATAAACTTAATCTCTAAAGGTGTTAATAACCTGTGATATAACTAGGTCATTAAATGTTCTATTTACTATATTTTTGCTAACCCATAGTCATCATTGGCCTTGAAAGGTATTTGAAAACTTCCTTGTATTGTTTGCAAATTAAAATATGGAGGTGCTTACGAATTATATTTTTTTACGAAATCTTTAACAAATTACTCGTACAATACGTAGTGCGTAGGAATGTCAATTGACCCTAGACCCTAGACAATTATATGAGCAATCAATGAGCAACAAACTAAAAAGAGCTTACATAATGGAAGAAGTACCATCGGAAGTAGTGGAAATCTATTCCACAGATACACTAAACAGATGTGTAATCCCAAACGCGAACTCTGACAGAACTAAACTGATCATAGAGGCCGGAACAATCAAAAGTACAAAGGAAATCATCGATAAATTAACAAATATCACACCGCAACCTTAACCGAAGATATAAGCTAAAAAGACACCATACCCTGCAAAATATACGAAGCCTTAGGTAACGTTCACTTGATGAAATTGCCGATATTATCATTTAAACTTTTCCCAAATTCATTGCAAATGTTTATAAAACATAAAGGTAAAATGAGCTCAAATTTTTCTCTGCACGTAACTAATTGTAGACTTCTCCTAGAAGAAATCCTATCTAAGCTAAATAAAATGGCTGGTAGTGTTGAAAAATTACAATTAAAATTGTACCTCGAGGATGTAATATTTAAAGTGTACAATGTGAATGACTTCAAAGAAATGGGACAAGAAATATTGAAGAATGTGAATATAATTTTATGTCACAAACCAGAACTAATTACCAACAGAAATTATAAGGCAAGTATAATAGAAAAATTCCACACAGATCCAACGTATGGTGGCCAGTGCGGACAAAAGCGTTTACTTAAAAAATTAAAATCAACATATTTTTGGAAAAATATGTCAAGAGACGTAGCAATATTCGTCAAAAATTGTCACAAATGACAGATCAATAAAGCAGCAAAACGGCAGCGTAAATGCTACGAGGCTAAAGCGAAAGACTTACAATTCCAAAAAGGTGAGCAAGTTCTCATAACAAATGAGAATAGGTTAAAATTCGATCCATGGTATAAAGGTCCGTACTTTATAACGGAACCGGACATAGAAAACTCCAGTTGCTTAATTTCAAATAATACAAAGGAAATTAAGATACATAAAAACAGAGTTTTCAAATACTAATTAGAAACTATGTACAATTATATAGGTTAAGTTTGGGACATTTCACAATAAAATAACCGAACTCATAAATATAGGCTTAAGATTGCAGTGAACAGTGACATTTAAAAACTGTGTGACAAGTGTTAGAAACTATAGTGGACTTGACTTTATGGACATATAGTGAATTTCCTTAGAATAAGACATATGTAAGAATTTAGCAGGTAAACTGTTGTGAGTCAGAGGAACTTCCGAAATTATTAGTTAAACTTTGAAGTTGCGTGGAATACGCTACCGCGGATCCCACTTCCTCAAGGAAGGGTGGTGTAACAGAAATTCCTCATGACATTTTTAGGAAATTAATTAAACAATTATTAGCATAACATCATCATAAACCATTCTAGGTAACCCCATTAAATTCAGCATGTCTATAAATATTATCACGTACACCAATAGTTGAATTAGCAAAACAATCGACTGATGACACACTTCAATAATTGATGTAAATCGCGAACCGATCAGTCGAGTTCAAAATGTAGCATAGTAAAGATTAGATGTAGTTAGTATAGTGTAATCAATAGAAATAAACATGTAGTCTTTACAATTAGTATTATTGGTCGAAGGCCGCTGCAATATTATAATATCACAAAATAAATTAAATTTAGTGTATAAGTATTAACAAGTAAAGTCACGTATCAAAACAAGATAACATTAACGGAATTGAATATTCTTGATGATTACAAAGTTAATGAAGTCATAGTGTGTGAAGATCTCTTGAATGTGCCTTATTTTGATAATATAAATAATAATACAATAAATGTTAATATTTTTGGTTTGTAGAGCCAATACTGAAAATATTTGATGTGATTGTAATGTCTGAATCACATTTTGTATATACCACAACATGCCAGGTTTTAGTAATATTTTTAACGAGAATAACGTAAACAGATGTGATGTATGTATTGCCTATGAGAAAGCTGAATACTTTTTGAGTAGTCAACTAATGGACGAGGAAGAACTTAAAGCTAAAATTAAATTGGCGGAAAAATAATAACAAAATAGATATATTTGCAGCGTATAGGAACTTTACAACCCAAAGGAAAGTTCTATAAGCAACTCATGTGTAATCTTACACCACCGGCTGATAACACAAGGGGACAGATCTGCACAGGGGATGAATATATTGATCTTCTTTCAACGAAAAATGATGCAACCAATAATTACTTAACAATGATTCAAGGCCATGGTTTTATTAATATGATTAATAAACCGACACGGATAACAGCAAATTCAAGAACATGTTTCGACCATTTCTTCGGTAAATGTAAAGGTTAGCTATTTTCAAATATTATTACTGTTGTTATAAAGGACAAATTATCTGACCAAGATCCCAGTTTGCTTGATATTAAACTAAATGCACATATAGTACAAAATAATAATATGAATATTACAAATGGTTAACAAAGGAAAACTTGCTAATCTAATACAAGAATGATGTGCGATGTGCTGTGTTTATGTGATGCTAATTTGTGTTCTACTATCTTGAAAAGTTGAAAAACATCATTTCGGTTCTACATTAACAAAAATTATAACTTGTCAAAATAGGGATGATGCTTTGTATCAGAACAAGGGATAACATGAGCAAATGTACGATAGGTAATAATAATATAATCCTCTTAAATAATTATAAACAATTTCGTAATATGTTGGCTAAACTAATTAACAAACCAAAATATTCATATTACTTTAGTCTCTTATGCAAGAATACGCGAAGGACCCAAAAAGTAAAATGTCACTCCTGATATAGCTTGCTTGCATAATAAACTCAGATAATATAGAAACAAATAATAAATAGTAAAAAGCTGAGTCTGAAGAATGGAGTAAAAGGTAGAGAGAATGTATTTGTTCTAACATAATAAAAATATATAGAAATTTACTGATAATACTACTACTACACTTAACTAATCTGACTTTCAGTACTGAAGTCTTTCCTGAGGTATTAAAAAGTGCCTTAATAATCCCACTAAACAAGCAAGATGACAGAAAAGCAGTAAATAATTATTGATCAAGTTTTTGGAAGGGAATAATTTTGGGAATAAATAACATCTTCCATTCTGGGATAACTCCAGTCAATGCTGAGAAACCTGGGTCAAGGTAAAATGGTGAATGGCATATTCCTAGATTTACAGGCATTCGACAGAGTGGACACCCAATCCTACTTAAACGTCTTAAGTATGTGGGGATAAGAGGAACCTCAAATGATATTATTAACTCACATCTTAAAAGAAATATCAGATTTAACACATGGAAGTGGAATGTGACGTGGCAAGGCTCTCCACTGCTTTATAATATCTATATAGATGGTATATTTTGTCAATACTATCCAAAGATAGAGTAGTCTTCTTTTTTGCAGATGATTCAGGAATAATCATACTTGAGGACAACCGTGAGAATGCCATAATATTGGCAGTAAGAACCCTTCAAGAAATCACAGAATGGGTTGATAGAAGCTTACTCTCACTGTATGTGAGAGTAAGCTTCGCCAATAGCGACTTTCTTATTTTCAATGCAAGCCCAGATATATTATTTATTTTTTGGATTCTCCAATAAATTCTAGACTTAGTTCATGTACAATGTCTTACACCTATATTCAACTGTTTCGGAAATATTTTTCAGATTTATTACAAAAATTATTTTATTTCACAAATTCGCTACATTACACTAAAAACCTAATAAGTAATACTGATTATTTCTTAATAATATAAAAAACAAAAAACCATTTGTCAATGTAGGAAATGCTCAAAATGCTCGCCGCTCACGTCTTGGCAAAATGATAATCTGGCCTTCTAACGTTCTAACTCAAAATCTCAGGCATGACTGATCTAATTGCAAGGATGATTCGTCTCTTTAGGTCATCTGAGTTGAGGGGTTTAGTTTTGTATACAGTACTTTTGACATATCCCCACAAAAAGTAGTCCAATGGTGTCAAATCAGGAGATCGTGTTGGCCATTCTATCGATCCGCGATCCACTGATTTGAAAATATTTGGTTCAGGTACTGCCGAACATTGATTTCGTAATGTGGCGGTGCTCCATCTAGCTGAAACCATGTTGTATTGGCAGGAACTTGTGGGTTTACTGAATCAGGAGATAAATTGGCACGACATTATTTTAAAGCAGTTCCCAATATTTTTCTCCATATTCTCCATTCAAGTTGCCATCAATGAAAAAGCGACCTACGATATGATTTCCAACAATTCCTGCCCAAACATTAACTTTTCAGCATATTGCGTATGTTTCTCTGTCATCCAGTGAGTATCCTCGTTAGTCCAATGGCAGCAATTTTGACGATTAACATGACCCTGAAGTGTAAATGTGCTCTCATCAGAAAACAAAACATCTTCTAACTGGAACAATTGATGTGTAGCTGACGTTGAACAGTGGGGTTACTTTTCTGTCGTGGGTTTTCTTGAAACTCAAGCATCATATCCAATTTTATATTATCACATACAGCATTGACATCTACTTTTGTATCTGTCTTACATGACCAAGCTCGCGAAACTACTTTTCTATTGTGCTAATTGTTCCTTGGGATACAGGCGGCAAATTTGGAAAATTTTCGTGAAATAAGCGAGAAACTTCCATTTGTGTCCGTGTGTTATCTCCATAACCAATCATTTGTAGAATGGATATTTTGTGCATTTCTGTTGAATGAACCATTTTTCTGAAATTATTGCGTACAGTTAACGAAATTCAAACGACAATAGCACTGACACTGATCACCACTGTCATGCAGGCAGACAACAAGATGATAAGGCTATGAATTTTGACAAAAGTAAACAAAACTGTTTTTTTTTCATATCACTAAAAAAGAACGCAAAAATGGTTTTGCTTACAATCTCAATATCAAGAGCTAAATGGGAATTAAGTATTCAGTGTAATGTGGCGAATTTGTGAAATAAAATAATTTTCTTTTTTTAATGTTAATTTTTGTAATAAGACTGAAAACACTCAATATTTCCGAGACAGTTGAAGATAGGTGTAAGACATTGTACATGAATTATGGCTAGGATTTACTGGAGAATACAAAAAATAAATAATATACAGGGGCTTGCATTTAAAATAAGAAAGATGATATTGGCCATTGTCACATGAGACACCCTATATACTTTTTTTTGTTGAAAAAATGCACATATAAAAATGCAAAGCGACGTGTCCAAGCGTTTTGTCCTACACGCCCTCCTTTATTCGTTATCGAATTTATTCCATTTGGCTGTTCCACACTGTATGTCCCTGCAGTTTTTTAGTGCCGTTTCTTCTTTGGTAAATTTAATATGTTCTGTTTCTAAGAGTCTGGTTTCTTTTTAGACCATCTGCATGGTTAAACTAAATGGAACAATAATCTGCAAAAACCGTCAACTCATCGGAACATAGTTAGCAACAACCTAAACAAAGAATATTCATATATAAAAGCATTCATTCTAAACTAAAATGAATATTTTTATTTCCATTAATTTGTTTTCAATAAAGAATATCTTCAAAATTTATACAATTAAAAATACTCGCTCCAGCAAATCCCCTGGCTATTTTCATCGGAGAAATCTCATCAATCCATTTGTTGGTTTTGGGGTTATATTGTTCTACACTATTTAGGAAACCTGAGGCACTGAGTCCACCTATTGCGTACACTAATTTGTCTAGAGTAACCAACTGGAGACCAGTCCTAAATAAAGAAAATATTCTTCTTAATACGATCATATTGCGAATTGTTTAATGTTAAGTGAACGCTAGAACATATCTTACCTTTTTTGATTCATATCAGCTATTGATTCCCAACTGTTTCTTCTGATGTCAAATTTACCTCCCGAAGAAGTACACTCACCGTTATAACCTGTCACATAAGATAATACACATTGCAAATATAAATAAGGTACTACTTTGTACTGTAAATTGTTTTGTTTAAAAGTTAGTGAGTCTAGTTGTTATTACTTACCAGAAAAAGTAGACATTTATTTATTTATTTTATTTATTTATAATTTACGGGGCAAAACCCCATTTACATTAAATAAAATTATACAACAAAGTACATGAATACAAAGAAACGCTACAAAAATCTATTAACAAACTATAATAAATATATAATTAATAAAAACAACACTTAAATGATTACGAATAATTAAATATACCTTTTGATTTAAAACTGACATTAGCAACATTACAATTATACAAATCAAGCCACGAACAGTTATTATTCATAAATTCCGATATTCTATCCATGGGCGATACCCAGTGATATTCAGACTCATAAAAATAAGAAGTGTGTCGTAAATGTCTCTTCGGAACGTGAAAATTTAACCTACCCAACAAGTCAACAGAATCTATTTTGTTGTTTATGATTTTGAAACCAAAAACAATATCACTTCTTGTCATTGATGAGACAGATCAGGAATTTTAAGTTTTTGTGCAATGTTCGAGTAATTGTGATTTGTAAAATGCATAGGCTGGCCACATTTGAAAGAAGAATAACGAAGAAAAATCTACGAGGCCTTTCAAGTAATTTAATTTGGTAATCCCAATGGGGTCTCCAAATGACTGAACAATAAGATAGAATAGGATAAACAAATGAGTAGTACAAAATTCTGAAAGTTTCAAACCTAGTGAATTTACTTGAAAATCTCTTGATGAAGTTGACTTGTTTAGTGGCTTTTGATTCGATATAATCCAAGTGGAATTGAAATTTTAAATTGGAGTCGATATATACCCCGAGATCCTTAATTACGTCTACCTTCCCAAGATTAGCTCCATTTAAATTATACGTAAACACATTAGTGGAGTCTTTACCAAAAGTCATGACAAAGCATTTTACTGGGTTACATGTAAAACCGTTAAAAGAACACCAATTTAGAAGCGAGTCCAGATCACTTTGTAGGGAAATTCTGTCTTGAATTGATTTAATGCTTTTATATAGTTTCGCATCGTCAGCAAATAAAGAAATTTGAGAATTTTTGATCTCTAGATGTAAATCATTTATAAAGAGTATGAATAGAAGGGGACCAATATGGGAGCCTTGAGCGACTCCTGATGTGACAAGAAAGGGTTCAGACACGAAATTTTTAATCTTAACAATTTGACTTCTATTTATTAAAAAAGATTCAAGCCAATGTAGTAATGGTCCATGAAAACCATAAGCCGAGAGTTTCCTAACAAGGAGACCGAAATTAACGACATCGAATGCTCGTTGAAAATCTGTATAAATAGAGTCCACAATACAATTTTTACTGATTGCATCATTTATATATTCTATGTAGGTACAAAGATTCGTCTGTGTGGACCTGGAAGGATAAAAACCATGTTGCATAGGCGTAATAAATTTGAATATAAATGAAGATATTTTATCGTATACTAATTTATCAATAAGCTCGCCAAAAACACAGTTTTTTGTAATAGGTCTATAATTATTCACATCAGATCGGTCCCCATTTTTAAATAAGGGTGTGACAAAACTAGTTTTCCAGGACTTTGGAAAAGTTCCTATAGAAATAGACCAGTTAAATAATTTAGTTAAATAAGGAGCAAAAACATTTATACAGCCCTTTACCAATCGAGGGTGTATACCATCAGTACCTGGGGAAGAGTTACCATCAAGGTCAGTTATGGCTTTTATAATGTCAGATTCCAAGAACACCAATTTGCTAAAACAATCTAAAAAATCAAATTTAACCAACGTCGATGATAAATCAAGATTATTATATACACTACTAAATTTTTTTGCGTATAAATTGGCAATATCCCGACCAGAGTCTGCTATCTCATCGTTCAGATGCATAACTCCAGGGAGATCCCTATTACGACAAATTGAATTCACATAGTTAAAAAAGTTCTTGGAATTATCAGATAGTGATTCTTCTACCACCATGTTAAAACTAGTTTCGTCACGTAAGATCAATTTATTACATAGAGCCCTTTCAGTTCTGAATAAATTATAGTAAAAAGAGGAATTATACATTTTAAAAAGCTTATGAAATTTTTTCTTCCTACAAATGGCCAGTATGAGATCCTTAGAGAACCATTTGGGAAATTTATCACGTCCAATAGCCAACTTAGGAACGTATTGATTAATAATTTTACTTAAAAAAAAACATGAAACTGTCGGGTATGCGATTCAATATCAGATCCTTCACAATCTAACAAATTCAAAAATGATGACTCCCGAATCAGTTTACCAATAGTAGTGTAATTGGCATTCTTAAAATCGAAGATATATTCAGTGGATTGCAGTTTAGGGCAACTACTGTATCGTAGGTCTATATCGAGAGCAGAATGATGCTCATCACAGTCAAAAATTGATTCAAGTGCTGCAACGACAGAGATCATAGAGATATTAGAGAAAACTAGATCTAGTGTATTATTGCTAGTATTTTTGAGATTATTAAATTGAGTGAGGCAATAGTTGGAGCAGAAATTTGAGTAGAGTGATGCTGCATTGCGTACTTCAATATTTCCATGAAATCCACGAACAACTGATGAGTTGCCAGATTTGACCCAATCATAACCTGGGAGATTAAAGTCACCTAAAATTAAAATTTTGTCAACAGCGTAACTGTCAACAAAATTTACCAATGAGTTAGTAATGCAGTTTAAAAACTCATAGTGATGAACAGATGAAATAAAAGGAGAGATGGGTGGTATATATCCTAAGACAACTATTAAATTACCCGCGGGCAAACGTAATTTGACACATAAACATTCAAAGGATGTATCAGTAAGAGGAATAACAAAAAAAGGGATATGTTTACTTATAGCTAATAAAACTCCACCTCCTTTTCTCTTCGTACTGGTAAGTGCTGATCTGTCACATCTCAAAATATTATAAGAACTAAAACCCAGCTCTTCACTTGAAATAGTATCGTCCAAGTTTGCCTCACACATTGCAATAATGTCGTAATATTGAAAACACTGCAAACGCAATCAATACGATTTTCAAGTGTGTCGAGTCTATCTTTAATGGAAAAAATTGCTGTTGATAATTCGCCAATCATACTTGTCATGACTTCGAAGCGGGCGTCAATACTAGCTTGTTGTTTTTCAAAACGAGCATCGATAAGATCCCATAATGTTTTGATAGCGGGATCCAGATTATCAGCTTTATTTTCGGAAACAGGAGAGTTGGACGGTAGATTGAATAAGGACGAACCACTCATATTGTTTTGAGAAGACTGATGTGAATGTCTAGTGAAATTACTGTTCTGGTTGTTACAACAGTAACCGTAGGTCCCATTAGATCTCCTATTAGCTTTCGTGCTGCACTTATTGTGATAAAATGCATTACAGTTCGAACAGTTATAGGCATTGCTGTCGGTGATAATAACATTACAATAAAGACACTTGTGTAAAGACACGTTTGAACCTGCCTTTTGAGATCTTGTCCTACTGGCCATTAAGTTTGTGGTTAAAGAGCAGCCTTGAACAGCAAGTATATAAAAAGTAATATCGATTATGCTTGTACTAATTCAAAAATCTATGTAACTAAACTCAAATTTTGATCAGATTTTAATTTTCACATCTAGTCATCAGATAAACTGAAGGCCGCCCCTGAACAATATATTTATTCTCGACGTACAGGTTTTTCTTCTTAATGTTTTTTATTACTTGTTTGTAGCGTAAATAGTACCCCGGATAAGTATTTCATAAATAATAGATATACTACTCATAGTATTCAAGATTATGTTACACCACACTAGTAGGTAGAAACTATATTAAAAGTTGGTCGTATTCTTATAACAAACACAATTACTATCATACATTACAAATAACATAAATTATAGGTGGTAGGAATAATTGCATAATATTTAAAAGTAAAAAAAAATAAAGCTGAAAATATTGAAATTATTGGTCATATTAAATATAAAGCGGTACGATTTAACCAACAATTAAACTTAAGGGAGCACGTTGATTACTTATGTAAGAATTAAGAAAAAAGCAAACAAAACTTTCTAATGGGCTGAACGTACTGTACATAACACTTACATTTTTTTCAGATTTTACCTACAGTGATCCTTATGAAATGCATGTAACAAAGTAGATCTTAACGGGTTACAAATTTGGCAAAATAAAGCCGTGAGAATATTGTTGGGGAGTAACCAACTTACAAGTGTGGAGAGGAAGCTCAAATCTTTAAAATTTTTGAGTATAAAACAAGGACCAAAATATATGCATTCATTTTTAAACAAAAGGTCGGAAATGATTGATTACAATTTGGGAAATAATCCAAATTACTGGATATCGTTCAAGCATAGTCCAAAAGTCATTATTTATTCAGGGTCTAGGTAAATAAAATGGTTTGAGCCTTCTGGTAGAACAATCTGCTACTGTAATAACTTATATTTAAAAAAAGAACCGACTTCAACTGGGTTAAAATAAAAACTCTTTAGAAATCGTGTGCAATAAATAACTATTTTCAGATATATATTCTTTTTTTATCTGATTTAAGGTACAATTCTATTGCTTATTTTAGCGTACTCTTATCTCTCTCTCTTTTTCTTCATCTCTCTCTAATTAAAATAAATATAACTAATATAAATAAATATAATAAAATGAATAATAATAAAAAATAAGAGTTTAGTTATTATATAATTAATTAAATATAGTTTATTTTGTAACTATATTTTTATTTGAAAATGCTTGTCAAGTATTATTTAAATTTTTCTGTAAGTTTGGAGAATAGTTAATTTAAGCCAAAACAAGTCATAAGCATTGAAAAAATATTTTTTTAAATCTTATGTAAATCCACCTACCCCCATCGTAAGATATTACCATATACACTTCAGTTGTTAGTCTGAAGTTGGTAGACAATGTAACTCGTTCCTCGAAGTTTCCTTGGACTTCCATCATCTTGAAGTGGTCGATCAGGTGAATGATAGGAAATTCAGAGTATCGGTCGTATTTATATTATGCCCTTAACCGGTCATGCGTCGTCGGTCATGGTCATTGGGTCTTATCTGGTCCAATCAGCATCTTCGTTCCCTGGAAGTTGGTTGCCGGTGATGCGTAGCGGCAGAGGCCGAAGAAGAGCTCTCCAAATATTTTTTAATTTGGACTCTGGGCTCGCTAATTATTATTTATAATTATATCCTGTTACTTTCAGGAGAAGGTCCGGTTCTTCATGCAAGAAGATGGATTGCCTATGGGTTCCCCGTTATCACCAACCATCGCCAACATCTACATGGAATGGTTCGAAGAACATGTACTGAGGAGTTTCGAGAAGCAGCCTAAGCTATGGTTGAGGTATGTCGATGACTCCTTTATTATTTGGCAACATGGAGAGACAGAACTACAGGCATTCCTGGAGCACCTGAACCAATCCCAACCATCCATTAGATTCACAATGGAGATGGAAGAGAGTGGGTGCCTACCATTCCTTGATGGAAAGTGTCAAAGGACTAGGACGGGAATCCAAGCAATAGTCTACAGGAAGGCTATGCATACAGGATTATACTTTCACTACAATTCCAACCACCCATAAGCAAAGAAAACTGGCATTATCAAAATACTAATCCATAGAGCCAAAAATATCTGCAGTACACCAGAAGCCCTCAAAGAAGAACAAGTGAAACTTAGAGACCTTTTAGCGAATGGATATCCGGAAACGATCATTACCAAGGCGTTTGAAGAGCTGGACAAACCAACTATGCAAGAAGAGGACACCACGGTAGCAACTCTACTATTACCGTATACTAAAGGCCTGCCGGAGAAACTTAGAAGAATTGCACACAGCTATGGAATCAGAATTATCTTCAAAAGCAACGACACCTTGAGGAGCAATAACTGTATATACAGCATACCGTGTGAATGTGGCAATATTTACATTGGAGAGACAAAGCGACCGCTGGACACCAGGATTAAGGAACACCGCACAGCTACTCAAAGGGCAGAGGTAACGAAGTCTGAGCTAGCTAATCACGCATGGACCGAACACCATAATATCAACTGGGACCAGCCTAGAGCAATTCACAAGGAAGAGCATTGGTACAAAAGAAAATTCATAGAGACAGCATATATAATCTCGAACGAAAATATAATTAGCGAGCCCAGCGTCCAAATTAAAAATATTTGAAGAGCTCTTCTTCGGCCTCTGCCGCTACGCATCACCGCCAACCAACCTCCAGGGAACGACGACGCTGATTGGACCAGATAAGACCCAATGACCATGACCGGCGACGCATGACCGGTTAAGGGTATAATATAAATACGACCGATACTCTGAATTTCCTATCATTTACCTGATGACGATAGCAGATACACAGCTATTGAAACGTTGTGAGATCAACCACTTCAAGACGATGGAAGTCCAAGGAAACTTCGAGGATACTTCAGTTGCTTTAAAAAAAAGGTTGCAACCCCTATCTACAGATCAAAATTGAAATATTATACCTTTGAAGTAAAAGAAAAAAGTAAACAGGTGTCTTTAATAAGAAAATAAGTTCTTCGAATAATGTCAAATGTGTTAATGAAGTAAGTGTGATATAAAAGTTTCAAATATAAATGAAATATAACATTTGTCTGGATTGTTTTAATAAACTATATGTTAACAGTTTACCATGTAGCCTAAGTTAAGGTGTTGATCTGGTATGTAATGTCGAGTTCGTTACCAAAATTTCAAGTAGAGTGTGAATATGTGAAATTAGTCTGGAATAACATCTATTTAGATTTTAATAATTATATACTCACCCTGTTAAGCAAAGAGTGATACCATAGTCAATTGTAATAATCATACTATTTTTAATATCGTTAAAAGTAGTTAAAAAAAAGTAGCCAATATTCAAATATACATTTTGCATCTATACGATTATTTTTTTAAGTTTACAACATTTGATGTGGTTCATTATGTTATACAAGTGAATAATAACAAGTTTTCTAAGCCTGTTAGCTTTAAAACAAATATTTAAACATTCCATTGTGCAAGGCGGAAACATTTACAGTGCTAAATCCAAACGTATTGTGCAATAACTAAGGAGAAAGTAATTTAACCGAAATACTATTTTTGTGTTTACAAAATTCTGATTTCTTATAATAATTTAAATGATAAATTTATAGAAATGAAATTATTCGTTAGGTAAGTAAGAGGGGGTAACCTTCTCAGGAAAAAAATGGTTATATAGGAAACTTGGCGAAATTTCGAAATTACTAGCGAGGCTCGGTCGTCCAGGTAGTATATATAAGAACTGTGCTAGGTTCCGGGTGAGAACCTCGTCTAAATTTCTGAAATACTGTACATTTCGGCTCAGCTTTGGTTTCGTTTTTGAGTTTAGAGCTGACCCCCTGGAGGTCGATGGTAAAATGGCCACGTTGCGGCAGAGTCAAGTTAGTTAGCATACTTCTCGTACCCATCTGCTTACGCTTTTAGTTACTCGAATATTCCATTACTAATAAAGGCATCATCTAGAATGCAATCATTTACAACAAAAAATATGTATCCGAATTAACAAACGGGAAGCAAAAACCAATTCTCTGAACTCACGATTGAGGACAAAAAAGTGCCGAAAATACCATTTCTTCAAGAGCTAGACTACATATGCGTTACAAGGCAATGAATTTTCAAGAGCAAATTGATAGAAAATAAATGTTGCCTCGACTAATGTGAGATTGATTCATGAAAGTATTTGTTAGCCTAAGAACAGTAGGTATTGTAGTATTTACCGTGAATTTTTGGTGTGGAAATTAAGATTATTTTCCGGAAAATTTCCAACAGTGGTGTTGGAAGTTGGGATCACGTGGATTTTAAATTATAATAATAAACATGGCGGGTGCTATGGACGAGATTAGCAAGGAAATTTTCAAAGGAGTTCCAATAAACTTGACGAAAAGTTAAATAAAATACCGAAAAAAGAGATAAAAACGAGACGCAAATTCGAGAAGAAATCCGAAATAAGTTGGTGCAATATTTGATGAGAATTCTGAAATTGTTCTTTTTTTAGATTCTCATTTTTTTGTTCTAAAAATGCTAACTACTTATTATACTAATTAGGATTGATTTTGTGTAGCAAAATAGCAGTTTTTATTCTACATCTGATTAAAACAACATCAAAAATATCTAGAAATATAATTGCAATTATTTATAGGGAAAAATTAATAATCTTCGACAGGCGTTATTAAAATAATAGAACGGCATAATATACAAGGGGATAAATTTGAAAAATCGTTCTATAGCAATAAAAAAATAACTCTTACAAAGTACAAATGAGCTATCAATTTTTTGTTTTTATAATAATGTGCTATTTTAAATTCCTTGCTATATAGATGGCGTCAAAGGTACTATAAATTTATTATAAAACTTTCTATAACTTTTATAGGATTCATCATTTAATATATATATATATATATATATATATTTGTTTTTAAGTTTTCGCGGGCACTAAATGTTTTAGGTGGTTTCCGGGAATTCATCCGCGTAGTTGATAACTGATCCCTGCCGGGATCGATGGTAAAATGACGACGTTTCGGCAGAGTCACAACTGCCCTCTTCAGGTCGGTAATACTGTAAGTATTCGAGTAACTAGAAGCAAAAGCAGAAGGCTACGAGAATTATGCGGACCGACCTGAAGAGGGCAGATGTGACTCTGCCGAAACGTCGTCATTTTACCATCGATAGGTTGGGTGGGCGAATTAAAACTATGTTTTAACTCTTTGTTCTTTAATGAAGAGCTTTCGAAGAGTTTCTCTTCTTCATCAGTTCAATAAAAACTTGAGGTTAAATATAAAACAATCCAATATGAAACAGTATAAAAGAATCCTCTACTCAAATGTACGAAAAAGGTTGATATAGATGACAGAAAATTTTTAAATTTTGGGATCCCTTTATGTTTATGTTATGGATATTTTCTAAAATGTCATTGATGTGTCTTGACTGACATTAAATTCATTATTAGAAAAAATAATTTATTTTCTTTAGCGATCGACAAATAAACTTTGAATGTCGTTTCTTTGTTTTCCAGAGCCACACTTAGTTAAATTTGTCGTATAAATTCCTGAAAGGAGAAAAAATAAGGTAATTGTCTTATAAAACGACATTATTGGTGAAGAGAAATGGAAAAGTTATGATTCACGTATACAGTGTTAGCAGCATCTGATAGAAAAACCAATGTGATTTGCATAACCTCAATCGAGACACCCGATGGACATGATTTTGATATTCCTGATGATCTATAACCCGTAAGCAAACACACAGCTGTAACGACTACAGATGTTTTTACTAAAATAAAGAATTCTCTAAAGAAAAGACATCAAATACGGAAACTTAACTTAAGGATCCCCTTAACCCAATATTTGAAAATTTACTCAGATGAAGGTGAGAATTTACAATTTCTTGACCAATACCTAGACGAAATTACATCTGAAATCAAGCTTTGTGACAATAATTCTAGTCGAGGCACTGAAAATAAAAATCTAGGAAAAATAGCAGAAAGATTTTTACTCGAGAAGTTTTCAGGAAAAACATCAAATATCATCCAATGGATCGATGACTTTGAAGATGAATGTACTCGTTTTGAGATATTAAAGGAGGCAGAAAAAATTGAGACTGTAAAGTATTTACTTGGAAAAACGTGCCTAGATTGGTACAGTAGTATGTTAATAAAATGTACATTAAACGCAGGATGGGCAATATGGAGAACAAATTTTTGTGAAACATATGGAACCAAAGGTTGGTCACAAGTTAAATACGCATTTACATTTAAATTTCAAGGAGGTTCATTACGGAAGTATGCAATAAAAAAAGAAAGGTTATTACTAGAGATAAATAGAAATATTGACACACAGACAGTGATTCATCTTATTGTTATCGGTCTACCAGATTATATAATGTACAAAATGGATAAGGAATCAATCACATCGACTGCAAGTCTTTTCAATCAAATTGGTAAACATGAACATATAGTCAATAAAATAGTTATAACATATTCAAGACAAATACATTTGATAGTAAAGTAAAAGTTGATAAAATTAAACCTTGTAAAATATGTGAAAAATTAAATAAAGGTAGCCGTTTCCACTCTGAAGAAAAATGCTGGTTTATACAAACTGATAATAATGAGAACAAGAGAAAATACAATAAGAATGTAAAAAATACTGTATTAGATGTTGTCTTGAGTGACAGTGAGTCAAAAAGCGAATAATTTCACAATTAATTTAAATAAAACTTACATTGGACGGAAAATTAGACATATTTGGTATTTATGTTTCCGGCTCTAACTTTTCCTTAATAAATTCTAAATTGATAAGACTAAGGGAAGAAGGAAAAAACGAATACAGCAATACAAACTTACTAACAATTAATGGTGTAAAAATGACAAAAGGATGTTTATATTGTAGATGGAAAAGATTTTCTAATAGGATTAGATACTATAAAAGAGTTTAAGTTGATTCAGAATGAAAATTTAGAAATCGAACAAAAACACGGAAGAAAATTTTACCAAGGAAAAGTACGTTTTAAAAACAATCCTAATGAAACGGAAGACAGAAAGAAAGGATTATGAAGCACGCATTGATCTAATTGTAGTAAAAGACCGTACAGATGTTCATTAAAGGATAAATTAGAGATAGAAGAACAAGTAAAACAATTGTTTGAAAGAGATCTTATAGAGGAATCATAGAGTCCATTTGCAGCACCAGTAACCCTAGCTTTCAAAAAAGAAGACAATACAAAAACGAGATTGTGTATCGATTTTAGACATTTAAATAAAGTGGTTGTACTTCAAGCTCAACCATTTCCTTTGATTGAGGACTTAGTAACAAAAACCAGAAACTGCAAGTACTTTTCAACTTTAGATATAAATTCTGCGTTTTGGTCTATTCCTCTGCGAATTGAAGATAGAAAGAAAGCAGCTTTTGTTACACAAGAAGGCCACTACCAGTGGACATGTTTACCCTTTGGTTTGAAAACTTCTCCAGCCATATTTCAAAGAATATTAAGCAACATACTGAGAAAGTACAAATTTTGCTGTAAATTTCATTGACGACATTTTGATATTTTCAAAATCCTATACCGATCACATAAATCATTTATCACAGCTTTTACAGGCAATAGCAAAAGAAGGTTTCCGACTTAAGTTCATAAAATGTCGATTTGCAACAAATTCAGTAAAATATCTCGGACATATAATAAAAGATAATACAGTAAGACTAGTGAGAGATAACCTAATTTCAATAAGGGATTTCCCAACACCAAAGAATCAGAAAAATATTAAACAACTTCTAAGAAAAATAAATTTCTACCGTGAGTACATACCTAACATTTTAATAATTTCAGAACCATTATATAAATTGTTAAAGAAGCACCAAAAATTCATATGGTTAGTAGATTGCCAAGAAGCTTTTGAGAAGATAAAACAGCTACTATGCTCACAACCAATCTTAGAAATTTTTGATCAAGACTTACCAATAAATAGATATATATATATATATATACAGATGCATCATTGGAAAGTACTGGAGCAGTGTTGAAGCAAACTCAGCCAAACGGAAAAGAAAAACCAGAAGAAAAAAAAGGCTATATATTTAGAATGCTTAGCCATTAAAGAGGCAATAAGATACTGGGAGTACTGGTTATTAGGCAAAGCTTTCACAGTATATTCCGACCACAAACCATTGGAAAATTTAAATATTAAATCTAGAACGGAGATTTATCCTATTACCTATCACAATATGACTTTAAAATAAAATATGCACCAGGAAAAATTAATTTAGAGGCAGATCGCTTGAGCAGAAACCCAGTGTTAGACGCTAATAAGGATGTAAATGAAGCATTAAAATTAATAAACTTAATAACATTGAACGACATATTAACAGATCAAGAGAAAAATGATGATATTCAAAAATACAAGAATAAGTTAATTTATAAACATAATATATATTATAAGAGGATAAGAAAACGAGAAAAAATAGTACTGTCAGAGGAACTCAGTATAAAGTTTATAAAACTAATACATGAAAATATGTGTCATATAGGTTTAAACCAAATGCAAAAGAAAATAGGAAAACTTTATACAGCAAAGAATTTAATTCGAAATATCAACAATTTATGCAATGAGTGTGAAATATGTATAAAAAATAAGACAAGAGAACATGCTAAATATGCTTTAATATCATATTTAGGCCCAGCCACAAAGCCATTTGAAATCATCTCGATAGATATAATTGGGGGATTTGGTGGTTCTCGATCAACAAAAAGATATTTGCACCTTTTAGTTGAACATTTCACTCGTTAGGCTTATATAGTAACCTCATACACACAGATTGCGAAGGACTTTATAAAACTTATAAATATTGTACCAAATTGTGATGATATTGGCATGGTTCTGACTGACCAATTTCCTGGAATTAACTCAAAAGAATTTAAAACTTTTTTAAATCAAAGATTAATGAAACTGGTTTTCACTGCAGTAAATTCGCCGTTTTCTAGTGGACTTAACGAAAGCTTAACCAAACACTTGTAAATAAAATAAGGTGTAAAATAAATGAACATCGAAATACTGTAGCATGGACGACTATTGCTCATAATTGTGTGGATAAATATAATAACACGGATCACTCAATAACAGGCTTTGCACCGAAATACCTATTGGATGGTACCGATGTTTCATTCATATCAAATGAACTTAAACTAGAAAAATAAGCAGATGACTGGATTAGAGACAGAAAAATTGCATTAGAAAGAACAATTCTTAATTTTAAAATCGGTGATATGGTACATGTTGAAAATGGTCACAAACTAAATAGAAGAAAATTAGACGAGTTAAGGATTGGTCCATTTAAAATCGAAGAAAAAGTATCGCAATCAATATACAAAATTAATACAGGACATAAAAAGATAGAGTCAAATCTATTCCATGTTACAAAACTAATACCTGTCCCCATAACAGAAGAAAATGAAGTTAAAATAGAAAAAAAGACATTGAAAAAAAGTAAAGAAATTTTCTAACCTAGTGGGGGAGATGTAAAGGAGTACCAGAATATCTGGGATCCCTTTATGTTTATGTTATGGGTATTTTCTAAAATGTCATTGATGAGTCTTGACTGACATTGAATTCACTATTAGAAAAAATAATTTATTTTCTTTAGCGATCGACAAATAAACTTTAAATGACATTTCTTTGTTTTCCAGAGCAACACATAGTTTAATTTGTCGTTATAAATTCCTGAAACGAGAAAAAATACGTCAATTGTCTTATATGTATGGCTTTTGCTTTCATATACAGAATGTGTATATCTCAACATTTAAAGCCCAGATTTAAATCACATTATTTTTTGTAATTATTTGACATTAGGAAAAATATTTTTGATAATGCTGCACCCACGGCAACCCGTTCGTTTGTAAACTAGTAACTGAAATGTATACAAAATATCAGCCCTCTGGCTTACACATCACTCAACTCCAGCTCACCTACCATGGAAATCTATTTGCAACATAGTTGAAAATTGATTTCGGTTTATTACTGTTAAGCTTAAGCTTAAAGACAAAGAAGATACGTAATTGATCCGATAGAACTCATAAAAAAATTAATGAGATCAACTTTACCAAAATAAAGATTAAACGATTCATCTCTTAACCAATTAGAATTATACAATATTTTAATGTATATGAAAATTGTGTAGATACTACTCACGTGTTCTGTACTCAAAATGATACCACATAATTACAACAAGAAAGGATTTCAAACAATCATATATTGAAACATGTATATTTGAGAGCAGAAAATATAAATCTAAATAAAAATTAACTATGCCTCACCTCCTATACAATACAGATCTCCTTCAAAAACCGTTACCCCGGGTTTGTCTTTGGTAACCGGCATTGGAGGCATCATAGACCATGTTCCTTCTCGGGGGTCTAACCTAGGTCAAAAAATGTATTCACAAATTTCAAAATTTTCTCAATGCATAACTTTTGTACCTTTCAACAGAAGAAAGTATATCTGTGTTGCTTCCTCCCAAAGCGTAAATAGTATTATCTGTAATAATGATATTACTGATAAAACTTTCGAAAGAAAAAATTACGTCTTTTACCAACAACCGCTACTCTCAAATCTTCCCTTCCAGTATTCATTGTCGGCCCTTTGTTCCACAATCCTACAGACGAATCATATTTTTCTACGGAATTGAGATACGCTTTTCCATCATACCCACCACAAACATATAAAGACTCTCCAAGTGTGCATACTCCTTAAAATTTAAAAATATTAAATAGTTTAATTTAAGATTTTCCAATATTACTTAAACAAGTAGTAAAATTTCCTCTCCACATAGCATAATTTGTTGAGCTTGATAGATGCCAATTATTTTTTACCTTCTAGTAATATAAAACTGTTACAAATATTGTAAAGATAGTATGCTAAAGGCCATAATGAAATATATTTTTTTGTAATCTAACGCAAGGATATTGTAAGTGGTTTAATTGTTCTTCTTTGCTTTGCAAAAAATCCCTAATGAAAAAGTTTATATACGTTGTATAAGGTATGCGGAATATCAACAGAAATAAGACATTCTTCAAAAAACGGACTGCAACAGTTGGATTATAGTCTTTAGACCAAAGGTGCGCAGATGTAGATACACCTTTGGAAATGAGTCACATGGTGATTTCTGTACAACCTGTTCGGAATTATTCAGGACTTCGACCCCTGGAGTCTTAGGAATGGGGCATTTTAGAACTTGGTGACCCTGAGTACCAAAAACTACAACATATTACATATATGAGCGACAACCAATTTCCATAAGGATATGGTGGGTTTCAAATTTGTAATGGATATCAAAGTCAAAACATTCATAGAGTATGTGTATAATTATCTAATAAATAACATGCAGTTTTTAATTCTAAACAACTTTTTTCATAGTTTTCAATATAGCAAAAACAAAACTTAATTGATATTTACGGGGGGACACATTTTATTTTGCTCTTATCGCTCACCCTGCAGTTTCAACCCCTAAGCGGAGTTTAAATCTCTTTTTTGCCAATATTTTGACACATCATGTTTTAAAATCAGATTCTTTTTTACCGAGTAATGTTATTTTAAACTTCAAATTAAAATAATTATTATTATTTACATTGTATTTACCTAATTAATAATGTATTAGCCTTATAATTACCTTGTACTTAAATTAGATGTTCAAAATGTCCGCCATTGTTGGTAAGACAATGGTAAAGTTACAGCTCGAGTCCTTCGCGCTATTTATGAAGGTCTCAGGTATAATCTGCTCACACTACTCCACTATTCTACGTCTAAGTTCAGAAATATCGGAAGGTTGAGTTTTGTGTACCACAGTTTTTTAGATGCTCCCATAAAAAAATCAAGGGGCGTTAAGTCCGGTGATCTTGCTGGCCTTCTATAGCGCCCCTTCTCCCAATCCATTTATCTGGAAATGTCTCATTAAGCCGATTTCATACAGGCATAATGGGGAGGTGCTCCGTTTTGTTGAAAGAATAGGTTTTTTCCGTCTCGCAACAAAGTTCTATCTTGATCTATTTGGTTTTCTAAAGATTCGGTTATAAGGGGATTTATCACATTTTCACAAGTTCAAATACAATTCCCCAGTTAAATTTTCTTCCACGATTAAAGAACCAACAATTTTATTTCTGAGAATTCCGGCCCATACGTTGATTTTCTGAGGATGTTGGTTATGCTCTTGTGGGTTGGTAATGTCCCAGTATCTAAAATTATGTTTATTGACAAATCCATTTTTAAAAAATCCTACGTCATCAGAAAAACAAATATTTTTAATAAAATTAGTGCCTGCATTTGCCCTTTGAGTCATTAATTCGCAGAATTCTAACCTTCTAATGATCCTCAGCAAGCTGTTGTAAAAGCTGTATTTTGTAGGGCAAGAATTTATTTAGGCGTAACGTTTTATGCCCAGAGGCGACGAAAATCTCAACTTGTGCAGCTTCAGTTAAAACTCTACTATTTTGACAATTTCATTGCACACAGTTTCTTGAAATTTATGAACTAAATCCAACATATACTAATGCCCAATATTTTTATCGGAATGTCTCTCATGAAAAACATATATAAATGTTATTTCAGTTCTTTCTTGTAAAGAATAAGCCATTGTCGAAATTTGTTGGTCAGTATACAACGAAACCACTATTAATAAAAAATTGTTTACATTTACTGTCACAAATATTTAAGGATTTTTTCTCACTTATTTATCTCGGTATTTATGTTACGTCGATAACAAAATTAATTATTTTTTAAAAAAAATTTATTTTTACTTAAACACTTTTTCAACTTTTACACTTTGAATTAAAATTGTTACAATTAATTATGCCGAGATTTTGCAGTCGAGGGAGAGAGATCAGAACTAATATCTACGTTAATATCTTGAATGTGTTAATATTCACTCTCCTACAACTTTACAACGAATTTATAGGTTCTGTGATGATGACTAAGGTGGCCTTAATAACACGTGCAGATTTACTTGAACAATAGAATACTGTTAGCTATTAAGCTCACCTCTAAATAAGCAATTTTGGAGTAAACAGAAATATCAATTACTTGAAAGGAAATATTATAGATAAGTTACAATGTTGCACAAAGGGGTCTTTCATAGTGATTCACGTAACAACTTCCCCCTATACAAAAAAGTTGATGCCATGCATCAAGTTTTCAGGAATAAAATCAAAAATAGATATAATTTCAAAAAATTCAAAAATTAATAAAAATAAATACATTATAAGAACATCAAAGTGTAAGTTGTATAAAATTATATATATGCGAGTAAAATACGATAATATAAGTGTATATAAGAATAATATCAAAAGTAAATGAATAAAACATAAAATGGTTAAAATGTTAAAAATATCAAAAAGTGTTAGAATTCAAAAATTGACTAAAGATACAATTTTTGTTGTTGTACATACATGTTTTAAGAAATGTCTTTGAGTGGCATCTCAGGGGATTCTTCTTCAATCTGCTCACCAAGGTGGATGCTACTCCTTCTTCTGGGTATGAAACGTCTAATACGTCTTTGAAAGACGCTAGGTACCATTGGTGGTACAGGTGGATCATCTGGTCCTTGTATGGAGATTAGGTGTCTTCTGCGTCTTCTTCTACACTTGCAGAATATGTATAAGCAAATTAGAGCAACGATTATGGTGATGGTAAATATAGTATACCATGATAACTTTTTGGTTACTAAGGGTTGATTAATAATTTCATCTAATTGATCGGAGTATTGGGACAACTTGTGTTGAGCAATGTTTAAATCGTCTGTATTTAACTTGCTTAATTTCAATGGTTTTAAATCTGGAAGGTTGATTTTATGTACTAGATCTTCACAACAGCTGAACGGTATGTTTACTGGATGGTTTCTATAGGTTATATTTTGGTATGTATCCAGTAACTGTTTGGCTTGGACTCGGGTGGATCCGATAAATGCACTACATTTTGGTTGTAGCTTTAAAATAGTATTAACGTTTACTATTTTTGTGATAACTTCTCTTCCTTCACATCTAACGGTGATCGGTAAAGGTTCTGATATACTTATTAGCCAATGGTTTGGAGCAATTGATTGGATGTTATACTCCTTTGCATAAATTAATATATTCTGACAAGTTTTTGGTAAGTAACTGGTTTGTTTGAAAAACTGGGCTTCACAAATTGCATCACTGTCGATTGGATATGGCAATATGTCTGGGCAAATTTTTGTTCTTCGGTCTATAGACTTGCAATTGTCCATGTTATCAAGAGTTACGTAAAGTAGAGAGTCATCGTCTCTAGCAATATATTTATGACCAATTTGAAGCATATGGTGTAGACCTGTGCGATTATCAAAAATAGGAATCGGGTATAAATGGTAAAGGATGTAATTTTCAGGTTCTACCAAAGGTATTTTTAAAACAAAGACGATTTTTGAATCAATTTGAAATGCTTCTAATTCGATTATTTCAACATACTGTGCCACAGTTGAGGTATAAACTGGTATAGGTAACTCATTTTTATACAGTGATTCAGATATCTTTTGTATTGAATTTAATAGATCATTGGGTGATATAATTGAACTGTGTAAAATTTTAAGTCTGGCAAATGAAATAGAATTTAAAATGTCATCAAGAGTTTCTTCGATAAAAACATAACTTGTCATCAATGATTCGCAAATTTCTAATACTTTTATTTGCGCTTGATAAAAGGCTAAATCATCTGTAAGGTTAAAAATTGCGGATTGAATTTCTTGAAGATCTTTGTTAAATGTGGACTCGTCAATTTGTAACTTTTGTATCGTACTATTAAAATTCTTAATTACCGACGTAGTCACTGAAATCTGATTCTTTAATAAATTTTCTATCTGGTGTTCGTCTCGCGTAATTCGGTCAATAGACTGACTATAATATTCTCCATCAGATGAGTCTAGATTTCCTGATATAGCTTTCCATATCGTACCTAAACCGTTAATAATGCCGCGTTTGCGTCTGTTTGAACTTGAACTTATATAACTTTTGGTATCAGCAAATATTTCTTTATATTTCTCATCAACATTGTTGGCAATTTGGTTTAAAAGACTAATGTGTGTTGATAATTCTACTTTAAACGCAATCATACGATTGTTGTTTTCTTTGAGTGAGTCTAGCAAATGATCTAAAATTTCATCGTTGTTTGAAATCGCTTGTTTAATATAACTAAGTTCTTTGTATACTAAAAGTGTCCATTTTGAATTTGATATTTTTAAATTACTTTCTTCTTGGAAATAAACACCGATCGTATTATTTACTGGTAATATTTGATATTGGCATCTTGAGATTGTGATTATCCACCAAAGGATTAAAATTCTGAAAAGAAGAAATTTCTAATCAAAATAGGGTTTAAGCCTATCGAAATTTACTTTAGTAGTTTGATTAGTAATTGGATTAAATAATTTTGCTGAGTTTTGATAGAGTTCTTTGATTTCATAAGGGCCATTGAACTTATTTTCCGATTTGTTTTTAATTTGAGATTCTTTGAGGTATACTTTATCTCCTATATTAAATTCATGTTGGTTTTTGGATATGTTCTTATCAAACCGAATTTTTGATTTTTCTTTTTGATTATTGATTTTTGCTCTTGCTATTTTATAATAGTGTTCCATACGATTATTTAGATCTCTAATATATTTAGAAATTAGGTTTTTCTGATTGTATAACGTTTCAGGGGGTCTACTTGACGTGTGCCCGAATACTAATTCATATGGGCTAAATCCATGGGTGTAACTTTTTGTATTATTGTAGCAAATGACAGCGTAGGGTAAAACATTAAAAGGATGTTCTTCGGGATGTTCGGCTGTATTGGCACGAATCATTTCAGAAAGTGTTGCATGAAAACGTTCGATTGAACCATTGGATTCTGGATGGTTCACACTTGAAAAAGTTAGTTTAAAATCATAGAGTTCTGAAAGGTCTTTCATTAAAGTATTGTTGAATTCGGGGCCATAATCGCAATGTATGCGCAATGGTGTGCCATAATGTTGAAAATAAATTAACAAGGTGTTAACAACTGAGGAAGCTTTCTTATCATTCAGTGGATATGCTTGAGTAAATTTCGTTAATTCGTCGCGTATTGTTAGTGCGTAATTTTTGTCAGGATATTCGAATATGTCTATATTGATTCGCTCAAAGGGAGTCTTTGGTGTTTCTGTTATTACGAAGGGTGCGCTTAAATTCTTTCTGCAAAATTTTACTTTTTGGCAGATTTCGCAAGATTTTATAAAATTTTCAATATTTTTAATTATTCCTGGCCAATTATATTTTTCTCTAACGCGTCTCAGAGTTTCATTTATACCTCTGTGTAGATTATTTTTTCCACAATGATATTGTTCAATGATTATTGGTATCTGATCTTCAGTTGGAGTTGTTACAATATTTTGACAAATTTTTATTTTAATGTCTTTGTCAGCAAATATAAAAGATAAAATTTCAAGAGTTGGTAATTCAATATTATTTTCAACATAGTATGTTTCATTTGGATTAAATTGATCTTGTGCTTTGTAAAGAATGTAAAATAAATGAGGGACTATTCTTTCTGGGTCAAAAGGAAGGGGTATTATGAAATATCTTCGTTCTTTAATTGAACTACTGGAGAATATATTAATTATTTCGGTACTAAAGTCTGGATTTATTTCGAAAAGGTCATTTATGATTTTGTCATGAAGTTCTCCAAGTTTGTTTTGGCAAAAGAAAGTTACGATATTTTTATGGGTTTTATCAAGAAGTTGGGAATTTGTTATTTCGATTTTTGAGTAATCAATTAATGATTTGGTTTTATAAAGTTCAACAAATCTGTTATATTCTAAAGTCATTTTTTCATTTTCATTTTCAAGGTTTTGTTGTTCAATAAAGTCATCATTTGAAGTTTCGTCTTCGGTTAGGGCATGAATTTTAGTTTTTGAATGAAAGTTAGTACAGTCTTTGAAGTGATTTATCTTTATGCGTGATAATGCATCTGCATTGCTATTTTTCTTTCCGGGTTTGTAAACAATTTTAAAATTATATTCTTCTAATTTAATCCTCCATCTAGCAAGTCTGCTACCGGGGTCTTTTATTGAGAAAAGCCATGTTAAAGGGCGGTGATCGATTGCGACTGTAAAGGTTCTCCCGTACAAAATCGAACGAAATGTCTTAACGGCCCATACTACCGCTAGTAATTCTCTTTCGATAGTTGAATATTTGGTTTCTGCTTCACAAAGGGTTCTAGAGGCATAGGCAATTGGAAGATCTTTACCTATAGGTCCTTGAGATAAAACGGCACCTATTGCAAAAGCACTTGCATCGGTTGTTAATATGAATTCCTGTTCGAAATCTGGATACTTTAAAATTGGGTCAGAAGTAAGAATTTCTTTGAGTTTTTGAAAGGATTGTTTACATTCATTATCAAATAAAAATTTTACGTCTTTTTGAAGGAGTCTAGTGAGTGGCTTTGCTATTTTGGCAAAATTAGGAATAAATCTGCGGTAATAACCTGCTAAGCCTAGAAATGATTTTATTTCTTTTGGGTTTTTGGGTTCAGGAAAATTTAAAACACAGCTGACTTTATCTGGGTTTGGTTTAACACCATCAGGAGTAATGATATGACCTAGATAAGCTACTTCACGTCTTAAGAATTCGCACTTATCTGGCTGAATTTTGAAATTAGAATTACGAAGTCTTTTGAATACTTCTGAAAGTCTGGAAATATGTTCATGAATAGTGGGTGAGTATACAATTATATCATCCATGTATACTAGGGCTCTTTCATTTTGGATACCAAGAAGGATGTTATCCATTACACGTTGAAAAGTGGACGGGGCATTTTTTAATCCAAAGGGCATTCTTATAAATTCATAATGTCCGTTCTCAACTGAAAATGCTGTTTTAGGAATATCGGTTTCATTGATTTCTATCTGATGAAAACCTGAAGCAAGGTCCAGAGTAGAAAAATATTGACATTTACCTAACTGATCCAATAAATCAGAAATATTGGGTAAAGGGTACTTATCATCGACGGTTAACTCATTTAATTTACGATAATCAATTACAATTCTCCATTTTTGCTTGCCTGAAGCATCTAGCTTTTTAGGAACAACCCAAACAGGGGATGACCATGGGGAAATTGAGGGTCGAATAATACCTTGATTTAACATATTATTTATTTGAGTCTTTACTTCAGTTCGATGAATCTGAGGATACCTATAAGACTTGGTATAAACAGGTTTAGAATTATTGGTGTCTATCGAATGCTTTATTTCATTGGTGAATGATAATTTATCACCTTCTAAGAAAAAGATGTCTGAAAATTCTAGACAAAGATTTGTAATCATTTCATGTTCTTCTGGATTTAAATGGTCAAGACGTAATTGGTCTTTTATTAATTGAATCCTATCAGTGAAAGCTGATTCATAAATGTTGGAATTGAGATTTAAGATTTGATCGAAATTATTTATTGGTTCTAAGGAAAGGTCTGAAAAATCAACAGATTTTGGGATTGAATTTGCGTTTATGACTGATGTTAAAAATTCACCATTTGCGTTTATTTTCACAACGGCATGGGGTAATCTAACTTTCTCCTTTTCTTGTGCTTTAAGTATGGCATCAGTATTAGATAAATTGCATTTTAATTTCACAATTTTTTCTGTTCTTCCTTCAATTGAAATAATGTTTGAAGTTATAGGTTTGGGAACTTTTTTAAAAATATGACTTGTCGTAGCAATCAGATTTTTTGAGATTGGGTTCGAATCATTTGAAATAGTTTTCTGGGAATTATTTTCTTGTCCAACTTTGAATAATGGGACAGTTTTGAAATTAGTTATTAATTGTTTGGATTTAAGATCAATGATACAGTCATAATGATCTAAGAAATCAAGACCAAGAATTCCATCGAATTCAATGTCTAAGTTGTAAACGAAAACTTTATGATAATCATTAGGGGCAAAAGGAATTAGGGTTGATTCTGTGATTAATAATTTTTCATTAGTAATACCTTGAATTGGTTTACTTTCAGGGTATCTAGGAAAATTCTTTACGACTTTTTCTTTAAAAATTGAGATTGAAGCTCCGGTATCGATTAGTAATTTGTGAGTTTGAGTTCTGTCAAAAATATAATATAAGTTTTTGGAACTTACAGTGAGTAAAGGATTTAAATAAATTGGTTCGTTTGAGGGTTCGTTTGAGTGTTTGTGTCGAGATTCGTTTTGTTGAAAGTTAAAGTTTGTAACTTGTTTTGTATTTCCTCTATGTTGGGTGGTTGGTTTCCCGAGGCTAATTCTTGAAAATTTTCTTCGTTTTGAGAAGAATTATTTTGATAATAATAGTCATCTTGAGAATAGTCGAATTCTTGTGGATTTTCATAAAAGTCATTATCATAGTATTGTTGATAATTATTTTCATAATCATCTTGAAAATGTTCGGTTTCATAATTATAGTTTGAAAATTCATAATTATGGGGATATTCATTTATGTGATGAGTTCTAGGATTATTAAAATTGAAATTTCTTTGCGGATTTGGATTATTTATTTGAGGTCTTTGTTGAGAAAATTGGGGCAAAGAAGGTCTAAATTGTTGGTTCGTTTGTTGGGTAAAATTAGGTCTTTGTTGACTAAATTGTTGTGGGAAATTGGGTCTCGGTTGAAAATTTGTGTTTCGAGATCCGTTTTGGAAATTATTTGTTGGATTCATTTGAAAACGATTAAATTGGCAATTAGGGGCAATGTGTCCATTTCTGCCACATTTGAGACATTTTATTTGAATATTAGGTTTCTTAATTTGACTTGTAGATTGTCCGTGGATTCCAGACAATTTTGGAAATTTTTGGTTTTCAAAATATGAAAGTTGAAGCTCGCGTTTTATTCTTGATTGTGCTTCTAATATATCTCGAGGGTTTCCTGCACGAATAATTTGTCCTAGTCTGGGTTCTAGACCAGTCAAAAGGGTATTTAAACTCATTGTGTCAATTAAACTGCACTGAGCATTTTTCTGTTCAGGGGTAAGATTTTGGGATTTTTGTACGAATGCGTGCATTTTGGCATTTAAAACTTGTAACCGACTGACAAAGTTAAGTGGGGATTCATTTTGTATTTGTTTCAGTCTTTGTAAGTCTTGAATTAAGGATGAGAGATCCCTTGAATCTCCAAAATGGGTATTTAATAATTGCTTAATTTCTGGGTACGTTGTGGGGTTTCTAGAGCTGATAAGTTGTGCCGCTCTGCCACGTAATTTATTTTTTATATGAATACTTAAAAGAAAACGTTGGTCACCAAGGGCCATATTATATGCACAGTCACATGCATTAAGGAATGATTGGAGGAAAATTTGATCTCCATCGTATTCTGGGATAATAGAAAAGATTTCTGATAACTTGTAGTTTTCTACTTGAGTTTCTTCGCTTGACATTGTAGCAAAGTTTGTTGAAATAACTTATAATTAAAACGTTTCTTAATAACTAAATCGCGTTTCTTAAAACTATATCGCTTTTTCTTTTAAAATTAAATATTTCCACCTTCGAAAATATTTCTCCGATAATAAAAAATAATCAAATATTTCCACCTCCGAAAATATTTGTCCGATAATAAAACAAAAATAATATTTCCACCTCCGAAAATATTTGTCCGATAATAAAACAAAAATAATATTTCCACCTCCGAAAATATTTTAAATAAAAAAAATCAAATCAATATTCTTAAAATTATAAGGTTTAAAGGAATGATTGGAATATTAACACTGATAATCGTAAAAAAAAATGCAACAAATTGAACATAAACATAAAAATTAAAGAAACGATTATCTCTTACTTGATCTCTCTTGTTTTCATGGAGCTTGAGCCTTTGTCGTGTCCACCAGCAGTGAGGCAAATTCCGTGTTCAACCGGCTTCTTTCGACTATCTATCTTGTCCTAGCAGTGAGGCTGTGGTCCGTGTTCAACCAGGAAAGTAGATTTTTGGCTTTGGTCCTTTGTTTCGGCAAGGGATTGGAATCCGCCGTTTCCAGTGAGCATTCGCGTGTTCTAGAAACGTTCACGAAATCCTACTGACTGCGCCAAATTTTGTTACGTCGATAACAAAATTAATTATTTTTTAAAAAAAATTTATTTTTACTTAAACACTTTTTCAACTTTTACACTTTGAATTAAAATTGTTACAATTAATTATGCCGAGATTTTGCAGTCGAGGGAGAGAGATCAGAACTAATATCTACGTTAATATCTTGAATGTGTTAATATTCACTCTCCTACAACTTTACAACGAATTTATAGGTTCTGTGATGATGACTAAGGTGGCCTTAATAACACGTGCAGATTTACTTGAACAATAGAATACTGTTAGCTATTAAGCTCACCTCTAAATAAGCAATTTTGGAGTAAACAGAAATATCAATTACTTGAAAGGAAATATTATAGATAAGTTACAATGTTGCACAAAGGGGTCTTTCATAGTGATTCACGTAACATTTATACTCATGCTTTTTTCAATTACATTTAAAAAAAAATAATAATTTTTTACGGTTTCTAGGTCATAACTCTGTAAAAAATAACCTGATTTTAAAAAATGATGTATCCAAAGATTGGCAAAAAGGAGACCTTTAAAAAGAGGTATCACATGTTACCCCTTTGTATTTAAACTTTTAGAAGTGATATTCACCCCCGCTTAGAGGTTGAAACTGCGGGGTGACCAATACGTGAAAAATGTGCCCCTCCGTAAATATAAATTAAGGTGTTTTTTGTCTTTTTCTTTTAAAGATACTAGTGGTCGCCCAGTGGAGAAATCGGAGAAGTAATGACCAAAATTGTTCACTCATAAATCTATTGAAATAAAAAGAAAATACAAATGTAATCAAATAGGTATCGGTATTTGACATATTTTTGACAAATGAATGACCCTTCAAATTTTTGGCGGGAACCGCGCCTAGCAAAATATTCGATATAATAATTGGAAGATTGTTCTTTGCAACCTAAACTTTTTCGTCATTTACGGTTTCAATCAAGTTCAGGAATATTAAAGAAAAGAGAGGACCAACAACCCTAGGAGAACTTAAATATTTAATACATTCTCTATTGTCGGCTGTCCGTCATTTTTTTTACATAATACCTTCGGGAAGGTTGTGATAATAATATATTAATCAAATAATTAAATTCATATTAAAAACAGAATATTTAATATGAAAGTTACTGCAACGCGTCCGAAAAATCAATACTGATCTACTACATTGATTATTTTACCACTAAACAATAACAACGCTTGCATGCCACTTCCTGAAGTACATGCTCTAAGAATATATCTAACGATCGCTCCCTTCATATATAATTACTCAATGTTTTCAGTTTTGACCGTCTGGAGGGGGCGGCACCACAGTTCAAATAGGCGGCACTGTCAGTTGTTTGACAGTATGGACGTAAATAATTATTTTTTATTATATTTTATTTAATGAATGAACCAATATTATAAATTAATATTAGCATTATGCACTGAAGGTCGTCAGTAGCTACTAAACAAAACAAAAATGAAGAAAATCGGCTGAAAGACAGAGGAGAAAATGGTACCTTATCGTTTTGTCTTTGCCTATTTATATATAGATTTTAAAAGTTAGTTTGGGTGGCTCAAGAAGGGATCTCTAATCTTTTTAATTTGGACAACGGGCTCGTGAATTATGTTCTCGTTCGAAATTATTAATGCCATCTCTATGAATATTCTTTTATACCAGTGCTCTTTCTTGTGAATTTTCCTTGCCAAGTCCTTGTTGATGTTATGGTGTTCAGTCCATGCGTGATTATCTAACTCAGACTTTGCTAGCTACACCCACTGGGACCAGGCAAGGGTAATTCTCAATAAACATTTGTAGGAAATATCCCTTGTAACCACAAAATTGTTCCAAATTTTCTTTTGATCTTAATCAAAATTACTAGAATATAATTAATAAATATATCCTTGGGATTTCTGTACTTTATTGTATTATATTATTACTTGGGTAATATAATTGTCACATAACATATTATTAATATTTTCATTACTAAATATATATATATATATATATATATATATATATATATATATATCTTTTCATACCAAAACTATCCCGCTTAGTTTTCATGGATGCTGCACGAGACCAACTGTTGTTGAGTGGATTATAGGTTTCTACAGTTTCAAATCGAGTATTTCCGTCAAATCTGGAACATTAAACTCACATTACATATATTTGTTTTGAAAAAAAAATCGACCAACGAACCCTCCCAAGACATAAATCAATCCTCCTACGTTCTCAACTCCACATACAGATCTAGGGTGTTGCATTGGAAGTATGGATAACCATGTGTTTGATTTTGGGTTATAAACTTCGCAACTTGAAAGACGAATCTTATTACGACCACCTAAAAACACCAGCAAAACAATAAATTGGAAAAAATACATTCTATAATTACTGTAACATAATGTTCAAGCAGATACAAATGATTAGTTAATGTTGATGATGATGTTGAAAATACTTATAAAAGTCTTGGTTTTATAATTAGAAACTCTGAGGGCTTCTCAGATCCAAGCACTCTAATTTTACTTTACAACCCCTGCGCTTTGGTTTGGCACCCAGGGTATAATAAGTACAGTGAGATGGTCCAAAATATTCAGAGGCGATTTTTGAAATGTCTAGCTTTTAAAATTGACGGTTTATATCCTCCCATAAGTTATCCTCAATCTGAGCTACTAAATAGAGTCGCGCTTCTAGTAGTTGTCTTTCTAGGCAAGTTGTTTAGAAACCAAATAGATTACAGTGACATTTTACATCAATTACCTCTGCATTTTCCTGGACCAAGCTCGCGTACTGATAATACATTTTATTTACCAAAATAAAGAACTAATATTTTAAAGTTTTCATCTCTCTATTTTATGTGCGAAAGTTGTACCTCCGTAAAATTAGACATTTTTAATTCCTCCATAAGTGTAATAAAAAAAGTAATCACCTTTTCTATTAATCTGGTTTATAATATTTAGTAACTAATTGTCCTTATTTTTTATATTTCAATGTTTGTCCCTGTCCTATAATTGGTCCTTGTACTGTTGGATAGTGTAATAATAAATAAAATAAATAATAAAATAAAAGAAGGGGATAGTTTCTGTTTAATAGATATTGTAATTGGTTTACCATTCTGGAGAGTTGGCGTCAAAAGTTTGAGGATGAAGCAGCAGAAGTTGACCATAATGGAATTTTCACTATAAAACCACACTATTATCGCTGCGCTATTAATTAAGAACAAATTTAAAATGAATAAGAAAAACTATATTAAATTATTTACTCGCGGCTGGTACTTTTTAGGGTTCCGTACGTACAATATACCCTTTATAGTATCACTCCTCATTTCTCCGCCTTTCCCATCACAGGATTTTCTCCAAAATTACTGAAAAAAAATCAGGAATGCATATCGTAAATGAAGAAATTTTGAATTTAGGTATACTTTTGAAAAAGAAAGGGAATATTGAACATTGCCCAGAAATTACAGGAAAAATAAGGAGAAACCTGATCTTAACAGAAAAAATAAGCAGAAACTCCCAATATTAATTTTGGGGGCAAATACATAATGAAATGGAAAATATAAAATTAAAATTGTTTCTAACGCATCACATAATTTATCAAATCAAAGGGCGAATACAAATATATTTTTTTTCATATATTTAAAAAACAAATTGGTTAAAAAATATTAACAATAATAAAGAAAAATCCTATCCCCCTCTTTTATCTCCTAAACTATAAGACGTAAAATTAGAGATATAGGGCCTCATATGAATTTTACAAAAAATAAGGAGAAATCCCTAATATTAATTGTGGGTGGCAAATTATAGAATTAAACGAAAAATAAAAATTTCACTTTTTTTAAATGCATCATGCAATATATTAAATGAAAGGGTACATTATGAGAAAATATAGCCTATTTTATTCATATTTTTAAAATATATTATTTAAAAGATTCTTATAAAAATATTTAAAAAATACCCAGTCCTCCCTTTATTTCCGGTACTATAAAACCAAAAATTTTGAAAAAAACAAATGGGGACACAGTGCCTCACTTGAACTTTACAGGAAAAGTGAAGTAAGTGAAAAAACCCAATATTAATTTTGGGGGGCAAGTTATAGAATTAAATGTAAAATATTTTTTTCAAACGCATCAAATGAAGGTGCTAATCATGAGGAAAACAAATATATTCTTTTTATATTTAGAAATCATTTTTTTCAAGGATATTAACAAATAATAAAAAACCGACAGATTACTTGAATACAAGTATTTTTTTTCGTATTTTTTAAATAATTTGTTCATTCATTCATTAAACACTAAGAAAAGTAAAACACAAATTCTAACAGTAATTTATAAACTTAAGTGGAAAATAAAATTTGCACCCATTTGCACCCATAACGTAATGTATCAAATGAAATGAATCGTTATAAAAATACAAATAAGTTTTATTTGTATTTTTAAAATAATAAATAAAAGACTTAATAATTCATTATTTAAAATTTGACCCATTCTTCTCTTTATCTTCCCAATTATTTAGACTAAAATTCAGACAAAAGATTATATACATCTTTACTCAAAGTTTATTGGTAAAATTAAAAGAAAATCCAAATCTTAATTGTGGGGCTAAATTAGCAAATTAAATAAATATTTTTGTAATAAAACATTTTTTAAAAAAATATAACCGACTTCCACCTATAACTAAAAAGCTAAAAATAATTATAACAAAATACAACTCTAGCAAATAAATAACACATTCAATGTTGTTAGGTACCTACCCAGGAAGTAAAAAATGTAAACATTAAAAGGTGCTCATTCTGTACAAATTAATTACCTACCAATCTAGTATATTTTTGAAGTCGGTGCCAAGCAAATCTAAAATTCTTCATTGCGTACTTCTACCACTTCATCAAACTTGATTGTTGCTTGGCACCGACTTCAAAAATATATTAGATTGGTAGGTAATTAATTTGTACAGAATGAGAACCTTTTAATGTGAGTGTGTTATTTATTTGCTAGAGTTGTATTTTGTTATAATAATTTTTAGCTTTTTAGTTATAGGTGGAAGTCGATTATATTTTTTTTAAATGTTTTATTTTCAACTTTTTGTTTTTCTGAACTCAGGTATTTTTGATTCTTTATTTTTTATTTCGTATGTATAACCTTAATAGATAGAACCAGTTGACATCGAAAGCCTCCATTGATACATTTTCATTTAAATTAACAGGTAAATGTTTACCAACAAAATGTACTAGTACGCGTTGACTTAATAAGCCCAAAATATATTTATGCCTTATGGACCACGCCATGTAACCTTTTTTCCACTTTTTTTGACAACTCTGTACAACTATAGATAATTCCTCTCCGCCCTATGTATCAACCATCCTGTACATACAACTGCCCACGGTCAAGCATAAATTTGTTAGTTGCCTTCTGTTTCTTCTGTTTACTATAGTACGAAGTAGAATCCGTCCCATATTTACGGAGTCAAATTCATCCTATATTTCAACCTTAGTATATAACTCCTTGTGGAGTACTCCATAAATTATTTCATTTTTAACATTTTATATTATCACCCGGTTTAACATTAATTCCTCTCCACACTTTATGCAACTTGTTATGGGCTATAAAATAAATATTTTTTTAAATCATACTGTATAAATATAATTTAACTCCAGCATTTATTTCAAACATCCTGTATATGATTTGTTTACGTCCACATCATATAAAAGTTTTTTAATTACCCTATATAATTTTAATTACACATTTTTTTCAACATATTTATACCACCAAACGTCCACTCCACCCTATATTCCAACCATTCACCGTCCTATATTTCAGTCATCATATAAATGCAACTCTACTTTGTGATTTTGTTTGCTATAACTAAACACCCTGTGTATAAACGCACCAATTAGCATGTTAGAGTTTGACATGTGTTGTCACTGAATTTTTTATTAGGCCGGGAGAATGTGATAACCAAAAGCACCGTCTTCGCAAAATGGAAAAATTTGCATTTAAATAGGTATTTGCCTGGTATACAAACAAATCGAGCTTGGTACTCATTGATTTGTGGAACCGAAAATATTATGCTTTACTACCTATAAGCTTGACATGGACAAACAAAATTTTCAAATTCGCATTTAAAACTTCCAGTGCCTAAAATTCCCACACTAATACGTTGGAATTAAACTATTTATGAGGAAATGTCCATTATGTTGATAAGAATTTTGGAAATTTAGGCGATTTTCTGCAAAACTGCAAGTTGCACGTCGCAGAAAAGTATATGAGATCACCTAGGGATCTTCCTTAATAGAGTACACGTTAAAAAACTATACACATCCATAAGGAGTTTTCGAAAAATTGACCAATATGTTAGGGATATTGGTCGATTTCCATGCACGCATGTGTTCATTTACAAATTTCATGGCTTTACCAATAGAATTCTTTTCCGAGGTTCCGGATATATACTCTATTAAACAAGACCATATTCATGCAAAACGGTTCACCACAGGAGAAGAAATCAGGTAACATACATTAAAAAAAAACAAATACGCGACGAATTGATAACCTCCTCCTTTTTGTAAGTCGGTTAAAAATTAAGAGAATCATGTAGAAGATAAAATAAAAAGGCCCTGTGTGAGAGTAAAGGCTTGTCTGAAACTGGAATATTAGAAAACTATATACTTTGATTTACCTACATTGTACCAAATCTCAAAGGTGGTACGGAATCCTGAGTATGCGAGTCCAACTCTTACTTGACCAAATTATTTTTAAGTAATAGTTCTTAACAAGATATTTATATAAATTTCATTGCCAGACATATATGGTCGCTCATGAATGAGTAAATGCGAAAAACAAATGTCGGACATTTTATTTTCACTGTACAAAACTAGATGGAAAATTGAGTCTAATAGAGAGAGACTTGCGATTTTACAATTGTATTTTTGAATATTTCATTACAAACATGTCAGAAGTGAAATGTATTAATTGTCGAAAGAGTACTAGTGACATAGTTAGTTAAGTACGTTAAACAATACAGATATTTTAATGGTGAGGACCATCTTCTGATATTAACAAAATGAAAGGCTATCATGATCAATCTTAAGGTCTTCTATATTCAGCATCATAGAGGTCTGACATTTGAGTTTGCCACCTCTTTTATACTATTCAAAACTCCTTTACCTATCACCTTCAAGTCGAGCTAATCCTATGCATATATTGCCACCAGCTCCCTGGTTTGACTATTACGAAATTATTACATCATGTATCCTTTTTGAACACTTTCACAACACTCAGCTATCACAGAGTGGTAATCTGTAATGATCTAGAACGATTAAAAAGATTCAGGCGGAGGACAAGAATCAATCTGAACTGCCTCAGCACAGATATCGAAATATGATAAACAACTATTAAGCAATTTCGTAAGAAAATCCATGAATCCATAGATGAAACATCAGATATGTATACAATTAAGAAAAGTATGGGTATAAACCCAACAAACTTCTACGGAAAACAGTAAAAGCTGCTAGAGAAGAGCAGAAAATTGATAAAAAGAAATCAGAACAACACTGTGAGATAGAAATAAATACCTAACATGTATATTTACAAATACAACATCGAACCAACTAAATAGCAAATCAAATCAGACTTAAGTAAGTTATTACATTAGTTATTTTTTTAATGATGTTTACCTAATACAATAACATCAGTAACTAGGGCTTCACAGGAGAGCGAGATTTTTCTCGTCTCGCCTCTGAATACCGAGACGTGAGAAGACGTTTTGGAAAATATTTTGGGCGATACCGAGACTACATACAGTGCAACCCGAGACTCTCGTATTTGGTCCCGTGAAATTGTTTCTAAAGGTTTTTTCCGAAAAATTAGAAGAGGTGTACACAGAAAACAATATATTTTACAATATATAAAATCTGTGACTGACCATCTGTGAAATATTTTATTGTAAATTTAAAAAAAGGCTCTGTATCCAAGTATGATTTTTCACAATTTTATTTTAACTCGTTAACGCTTCTTGTAGTAACGTATCTCTTATCATAGATATTTATCCTCCACGATTTTTATATTTTAAATTTGAATGATATTTAGGGTTTCGTATATACAATATACGGATACCCTTATAATACCACTCCGGAGTTCTGCCCCTGTCACATCACAGCAATTTTCTCCTAAACTACTGGACGGAAGAGGTTGAAATTTGGTACCAAATTATAGTTTGGTGACCCGATCAGGAGTACATATCGTAAAAGAAGAAATTTTGATTTTAGGGGTACTTCTGGGGGGAAAACTAAAAAAATCGACAATTCGCCCCCTCCCTGATCTCCGAAACTACTAAGCCTAAAATTTTGAAAAAAATAGGAAATATAGAACGTTGCCCGAACTTTAGAGGAAAAATAAGGAAAAACCATTAATATTAATTTTGGGGGGCAAATTGTAGAATTAAATGAAAATACTTAGTCTCTTGGGAATATTCTTACTGGGTGTTTATATTTGTTCCCAGGTACGTGCACGTTTCATCCTCTTGTTATTTACTTCTATCTTATTTGAAGTAGTTCAGTTTCAGCTGATGGCCATGTAGTAAGTTTTATCTTCATTTATTTCCAGAGTGTATTGTTTACTTTTCGCTACGAGGCTATTAACGATTTCTTAAAGATTCTCCGCGCTATAGGCAAAAAGCTATCGTGTCATCCGCGAATCTTATGTTGTTAATCCAGATACCACTTACTTATATTTCTGCGTTTGTTCCAACCAGTGTTTCGGTTCATCTTCTCGAAATATAAGTTAAAGAAGCAAGGATTTGAGTAGTCTCTTTCTACGCGCACTTTTGCTATTTGTTTCCAATAGAGGTTAAAAGAATTTGTATGTCTTTACCATCAATCACAATTTCTTGTAAACATTTTATGTTTTTCATGTTGTACGCTATCGAATGCGTTCTTGTAGTAGGTAAAGCATGCATATCTTTTACAGTTTAAATCTCTACATCACCCACTTGTCTACATCTCTGAAATAGAACCTGTATGTAGAATAACGCCTCTCTCGTCCCAAGGACCTTTTAAAGGCGAACTGCGTTGCTCCATTTCGTTTTGGCACTTTGTGTATTTACATTAAAGTATAATTTTGAGGATAAGACTTTTAAAGGTGGACTCTCCTTGAAATAAGTATTTTTGCTGAGTTATAGATAGAGTTCCGAGTCTCCGTGGATATCATCGGGGCCTACATCTTTTCCTTATTTATTAATGAGATATATTTCTCCATTTTTGCTATTATTATATGCGGACCGGTTGTTGAATTTACCTGAGGTAAGTTTTCTGGTCTGTCTGAGCTTGTCAATATATTTTCGCCTGTTTAAATTTAAACATTATAAATTTATATAAAACATCCAAATATAAAATACACAGTTTGACATTTAAGTTCCATAATTGGCATTGCAAATTTTCAATTTTTTAATTTGTTTATTGCTGTTGTGTTAACTTTTTATTAGCGTCGAAAACCGGCTCAAACGATAGGAGTATTTGAAATTTACAGACTTTCACATTTTTGTGGTGTTATTCCCAAGATATTCTAAAAATACAAACTGTAAATGCCCCAACTCCCATTCGGAAAAAAAACTGGCATAGAGATGGCAACAATAACCTCTGTCAAAGAACTAATTAATAACCTACTCGTGAAACAAAAAATAAATATAGGTATTTAGAAAAGCTACGGAGTTAAAAAAAGTTGCAATATTCCTATTTCCATTATCAGAATTGCCAAATGGAGCTAGCATACGACATTTATGTCCACAATGTACTTCCGAAAAGATCAACAGAATACAACGTACAAAGATAATAAATGTAAATACAAAGTACAAATTTATTGTAAAATTAATTTTCTTAAAATGAGTAAAACACCAATAAATAGCCTTGGTTTTCTTGACAGCTGGGTAAACTAAACTGTATAGTATTTCATATTTTCAATTATATAAGAAATAAGTTAAATTTTATCACAACTATAACAGCTAACAAGTAATTTCTCATTATAAAATATCACTTGCAAACAAATATGGCGAATATACATAAAGAATTCACGAGAGGTTTTGAAATTTCGCCCATTTGGTAACCCTGCATCCACATTTCAACACAAATCTCATCAACGAAATAAATTACTTACATTAACTTACAGTAAGGTAGTCAAAATCCTCATTACAACCATAAATCCCTTCTGAAATGTCTGATGGCCAATTCTTATAGCTTAAAAACAAAAATCCCGAACCAATCCTATATACAATTTGTAGTCATTTATAATTAGTGCTTCAGTGTGAGAAGTTTATTTAAGTGAAGAGTATCAATATGTGCTGTGAGAAAAAGACTAAACGGAAAGCTTTGTTTATATGTTGGTTAAGATATATAATTATATTGAATCGAAAAAATGAATCGGTCCATTTCCGGAAAAACCAGAATCAGCTATGACTCTGGCCGCGAAAATCTACTTTTTCTTACAGGATCACGTCCTTACTTATGATCACATTAGACACTTATCCTTGTCATATTTTGATTCTTGGCTGCATCACAGAATTATTAATATGGCGGACCGAAACATCTTTTTTCGGAAAATGGAAAACGAGTTTTTACTATATTAGCCTCGCAGTTCTCGTATAATTTTGGCTCATTGTAATCAACAATAACATAATTTTCAACCCACTTCGGGGCAGCAGGCGCGAGAAAATGGTGGACCAATTATAGGGTTGGAGACTTCAATGCAAAATCCACTTAGGGCGGATATGAAAAGTGTCTATATTGTTGATTTAGCCAACAAATATTAATTGCGGTTGTACGAGGAATCACCATACACTTACTGGTTGGGGAACAAAGAGAAATTTATATGCCTAAAAGTTACAAAATGCCGAAGTTGAGATTATAAGTACGTAACAAACTGAATGATCTAACAAGAAACGCAAGTTACACAAAAATTATTATTCACAAGATAAAGTTATAGTGATTGCGACCTCGATGTTGGATTAGAATAAATTTTTAGTGCAGAAGCTAAATAATTAGGTCTGTTCGACCTTTAAAATTCTACATGATCTGGTGTTCTTATTTTAAAAAGACTATTTGAAATAATTTTCATGAGATCACGCTAGTTTTAAAAGTTAACTAAACAAGAGAGGTGAGATAGAACACTCCAGTTGCGGGGATGTTTGTCACGTAGAAGACTGATTTACAACTGCTGTAGGTGCTTTCAAACAAACTAAGAATAGAACTTATTTTAGGACATCAAATAGTACCTCAAAATGTTACGAAGCTTATGGTAAGCAATAAAAAAATCATAGTTGCATTATTGCTGGATATGTATTTATTTATACTAGCTATCGCCTAGTGGTCGAAATTCGACCACTTGTGTCAATATCTCTGGCAGGTTAAGTAACCTGAAAATTTTCTTTTTCTTCGTCTCTCTATTGGCCATTGCAGACATATTCAGCCAGCTTCAAGTTAGAAGAGGTGCATAATTAAATGCGTCTGGGATAACCCATCCCCCTCTGCATTAGCAAGTTCAATAATTCAAATAGAACCAATTTTAAATCTGCCCAGTTTATCTAACGTCAAAATATGAATCTTCACTTGTCAACTCTTATATAAACTTGACTAATGCTTAATTCAATATCGTTAACAAAACTATGTACAGGATCGGGGCAGCCTTTGACTTCCGGCTCAACTCGCACTACACTAATTATAACTATTCACTCTTAGAGCGTCTTCAATCACTTCCTAAGCGTTTATATTGACATGAAAAGAATCAACGAAAAGGGAAAAATCGAGTCGGGGGGAATTTCAAGAATCTTCACTAAACTAAAACTATATTTATACCTAGGACAAACACACGCGTGCAGCCACCACAGAATTCACCGGAAGTTTCCCATAGGACTTTAGGGAGAACAGCAATTACACGGAACGGATTCAGATGCGGAACCTCTGTGTAATAGTTTCCTCGAAAATCCTAGATGTCGGTCTTACATCTCGCTTTTACAAATAAGTAACGAAATTCAAGTTCTTTTTCAGATATAATTCATAGGACTTTATTTGTGTTCAAATTCGTAATTCTTAATTTAATATGACAACAATTCAACCGTTAATGGGCTACCCTACATATTTATTTTTTCTAACCTCCCTGTATAGCGATAAGTGCACTCAGTTCTTTAACATTTATTAAAATCCTCATTAGAATAATCCCATCTCATTATATATTTTCACCACCCTGTATATGCAACTGCTCATGGACCACGCATAATATTTTTTAACATTTTTGAACCACCTGGTAAACCATTCTGTATATGCGACTGCCTCTAAGCCACCGTATTTACTCTTTTTAACCGACTTCCAAAAAGGAGGAGGTTATCTATTCGTCGCGTATTTTTTCGCTTTTTTTTGTATGTATGTTACCTGATTTCTTCTCCTGTGGTGCACCGTTTTGAACGAATATGGTCTTGTTTAATAGAGTATATATCCGGATTGGTGAAACTTCAAATTTGGAAAAGAAATCTATTGATAAAGTGATAAAATTTGTGAACGAACACATACGTGCATGGAAATCGACCAATATCCCTAATATTTTAGTCGATTTTTCGATAACTCCTTATGGATGTGTTTAGTTTTTTAACGTTTAATCTATTAAGGAAGATCCTTAGGTGATCTCATATACTTTTCTGCGACGTGCAACTTGCAGTTTTGCCGAAAAGCGCCGAAAATTCCAAAATTCTTATCAAAAATTTCATCGAAATGACATAACGGACATTTCCTCATAAATATTTTAATTCCAACGTAATAGTGCGGTAATTTTAGGCACTGGAAGTTATAATTGCGAATTTGAAAATTTTCTATGTACATTTCAACCATATAGGTAGTAAAGCATAGTATTTTCGGCTCCTTAAATCAATGAGTACCAAGCTCGCTTTGTTTGTATACCAGGCAAATACCTAATTTTTTGCATTTTGCGAAGACGGTGCTTTTGGTTTACACATTCTCCTGGCCTAATAGAAAATTCAGTGACAACACATGTCAAACTTTAAACTGCTTTTTGGTACGTTTATAGACAGGGTGTTTAGTTCTAGCAAACAAAATCACAAAGTAAAGTGGTAGGAGTTGCATTTATATGAAGATTGAAATATAGGACGGACTAGAATGATAGTGATCCGTAGTTAGCCGTATATACAGGATGGTTGGAATATAGGGTGGACTAGACGTTTGGTGGTATAAAAATGTTGAAAAAAATGTGAAATTAAAATTATATAGGGTGATTAAAAAACTGTTATATGATGTGGACATAAGCAAATCATATACAGGATGGTTGAAATATATGCTGGAGTTGAATTATATCTATACAGTGTGATTAAAAAATTATTTCTTTTATAGCCCATAAGAAGTTGCATAAAGTTTGGAGAGGAATTAATGTTACACAGGGCGATAACATAAAATGTTAACAAGGAAATAATTTATGGGGTAGCCCACAAGGAGTTATATACTATGGTTGAAATATAGGACGGATTTGACTCCGTAAGTATAGGATGGATTCTACTCCGTCGTATAGTTTACAGAGGGCAGCTAACAAATTTATGCTTGTCCGTGGGCAGTCGTATGTACAGGCTGGTTGGTACATAGGTTGGAGTAGAATTATCTAGTTATACAGGGTTGTCAAAAAAAGGTTACATGGCGTAGTCCATAAGGCATAAATATATTTTGGGCTTATTAAGTCAACGCGTACTAGTAGATTTTGTTCGTAAAGATTTACCTGTCAATTTAAATGAAAAGTATCTTTGTGTAATGTTGAGGCTTTGGATGTTACCTGGTTCTGTCTATTAAGGTTATACATACAAAATAAAAAATAAAGAATGAAAACTACCTGAGTTCAAAAAAAAAACTAAAAAGTTGAAGTTGAAGTTCTACCTATAACTAAAAAGCTAAAAATAATTATAACAAAATACAACTCTAGCAAATAAATGTTGTAAGGTACCTACCCAGGAAGTAAAAAATGTAAACATTAAAAGGTGCACATTCTGTACAAATTAATTACCTACCAATCTAGTATATTTTTGAAGTCGGTGCCAAGTAACAATCAAGTTTGATGAATTAGTAGATAAGTACGCAATGAAGGATTTTAGATTTGCTTGTCACCGACTTCAAAAATATACTAGATTGGTAGGTAATTAATTTGTACAGAATGAGCACCTTTTAATGTTTACATTTTTTACTTCCTGGGTAGGTACCTTACAACATTGAATGTGTTATTTATTTGCTAGAGTTGTATTTTCTTATAATTATTTTTAGCTTTTTAGTTATAGGTAGAAGTCGGTTACATATTTTTTAAAAATGTTTTATTGTTTATGAAAACTATCTTCTGTACTCCGACCTATATTTGGAACTCATCGTGGGCTACTCTATAAATCATTTCCTTTTCTAACATTTTTTTTCATCATCCTGTATATCTATAATTCCTCTCACCTTAAATTTCATCTTCCATATATATACAACTGCTTATGGGTCACGAAATGTTTTTCAATTTCCGCTACCCTGAATATGCATCTCTGTATAATTTTCTTTGCACCACCCTGTATAACTGTAATTCTACTGCACCTTCTATTCCAAGAACCCTGTAAATTCAACCGCTAATGGGCTTCCATATATAATTATTTTATTAGTTATAATTGCACTCTACTCTATATTTTAAACACCCTATATATACAACTGCTTACGTGCCATATCATATCTGGAATCGCCCTGTATAATTTTAATATACAACGATTACTTTACCACTAAACAATAACAACGCTTGCATGCCACTTCCAGAAGTACATGCTCTAAGTATATAACAGCATTGGTCCCTCTATATATAATTACTCAATGTTTTGAGTCTGGCGGCGGCGGCACATTCAGTTGCTTGGCGTTGACATTATGGACGTCAATAATGAATTTTTATTATATTTTATTTAATGAATGAACCAATATTATAAATCAATATTAGCATTCTGCACTGAAGGTCGTGAGTAGCTACTAAACAAAACAAGAATGACGAAAATCGGTTGAGATACAGAGGAGAAAATGGTACCTAATCGATTTGTCTTTGCCTATTTATTTATAGATATTTGTTTATTGGAATATATATGGTCTAGAAATCATCATATATCAATTATACAAACCAGTTAACCTACAGGAAATAAAAAGACAGAAAGTAATATTAAAACACAATTCCTGTGAGTATATCTTCAAGCAATTGGTTCTAGTTCACCCTGAACTGTAGCTCTTCCACAAATCGAATCCAATGCCTGTTCAATCAGACTATATTAGAATTGGAATACGGCGTTGTTATTTTCCAATACAAAATGTTAAATACAATCTAACACGTGTACCTTATTAGCAAATTATTCTAATTCCTACATAAGCTAACAGAACAACAATAACTGTAGTTATTAAAAACTAAAGGTTCCAAAAATCGTCATGATGGATGAGAGCATGTCGAGTGACGTCACAGCATAGAGATCAGCGTGGACTACCAGCAACATGGCAGCTGTGAAGTTTGACATCATAACTTGGCTAATTAGTGTGGTATATGGTGTTATTAGAAAAGAGTGAAGCGCCATCGTGGAGTGTGTATGATAAATAATTATAAAAAAAGTTATGTTTCTGGGTCTTCGAATCCGACTTGTTTATTTCAAAGTGCAACGTTCCAAGCTAATGAGGCGCGAGATTTACATGTTTATAGCAGACATATATGATGACAGAGAGGGTTGCCGCCGTCGTTACCGTGTTGCTAATTTGCCGGTTAGTTGAGGGGGTTTCGGCCATGTGGGTGCAGTTTGGTAGATGCGTGGGTGTGTGGGAGCAGTTTGGTGGATGCGGGGGTGGGGGTGCAGTTTGGCAAGCTAGCTGGAATTTTTTAGTTGTTTTTTGTGTATGAGGTGAGGGTATTAATTTTAAAATTTTGATTGCTGTCATCCTACAGCCTGCTAATAGTTTTTAGAATAAAATAAAGACTAGTATAGTTTCTTGTCAACTATTGACTAATTGTTTTTTAGGTATTTGTGTTCATATGAAAAATCCATAAAATCTAATACAAAATATTTATCTGAGCTTAAAATATTATCTGCGGTAGGTGTTTATTAACGCTCATACATCAATGTGTAACGAAAATAATTTGGTCAAGTGCGAGTTGGACTCGCATACTTAGGGTTCCGTACCACCTTCAAAATTCTAATATTCCAGTTTCAGACAAGCAGGGAATGAGTGCATTTTCTTATATTTACCCTAATATCTTTTAAAGGAAGCGTTTTAAATTTATAAAAAATATACACTTTGATTTTCCACAGATAGACTTTTTATTTTATCTGCTTCAGGATTCGCTTGATTTTTATCAGAATACATATGTATTTACTTTTCTAATTTGGCCCCCAAAAATTAACATTAGAGTTTTATTTTACTAATAAACTTTCAGAGAAGTATTTTATAAACTACTGTCTGAGTTTTGAGGCTCTGTAGATTGGAAGATAAAGGGCATGATAGGTCAAGTTTTAAATTATAAATTATTAAATCTGTTATTCAAATTATTAGAAAAAATACAAATAAAATATATTTTTCAAAATTTAAATAGTGTAGTTTCTAAAGTGGGAATTAAGTCGATGTTTAATATTTTTGTTAATATCTTTTAAACAAATGATTTAAAAATATGATATATTTGTAATTCACATAATGAGCCTTTTATCTGATATATTACATGATGCTTTTGAAAATTGAATCTTTATTTTCCATTTAATTGTGTATTTTGTCCCTAAAATTACTAAGGGGGTTTTCTAATAATTGATTTTCCGTTTAATTCTATTATTTAGGGGCCAAATAATAGAATTAGGGATTTTTTCATATTTTTCCTATAAACAAAAAAAATTGGGTCTTATAGTTTGGGGAATAACGGGAGAAATGGGTAATTTTTTTAAATATTTTTTTAATATATTTTAAAATATTCATTTAAAAAAAATAAAAAAAATATTTGAATTCGTCATAATGAGCCCTGTGATTTGATATATTACATGACCCGTTAGAAACAATTATAATTTTTTATTTTCCATTTAATTCTATAATTTGCCCCCATAATGAATATTAGGGGTTTCTCCTTATTTTTCCAGTAAAGTTCAGGTGAGGGGCTATAGTTCCATTTTTTTAAATTTTTTCAGCTTATGGTTTCGGAGATAAGGGGGGAGGAATGGGTAAAATTTTTAATATTTTTGTTAATATCTTTTAATTAATTTATTTTAAAAATATGAAAAAAATATATTTGTTTTCTTCATCATGAGCCTTTTCATTTGATATATAACATGATGGGTTAGAGACAATTTTATTTTTACATTTTTCATTTAATTCTATAGTTTGCCCCCCAAAATGAATATTAGAGGTTTTTCCTTATTTTTCCAGTTCAGGTGAGGGGCTATACTTCCGTTTTTTTAAATTTTTTCAGCTTATGGTTTCGGAGATAAGGGGGGAGGAATGGGTAAACTTTCTAATATTATTGTTAATATCTTTTAATTAATTTATTTTAAAAATATGAAAAAAATATATTTGTTTTCTTCATCATGAGCCCTTTCATTTGATATATAACATGATGGGTTAGAAACAATTTTAATTTATATTTTCCATTTAATTCTATAGTTTGCCCCCCAAAATGAATATTAGTGGTTTTTCCTTATTTTTCCAGTAAAGTTCAGGTGAGGGGCTATACCTTCATTTTTTTTCAAAATTTTGCAGCTTATGGTTTCGGAGATAAGGGGAGAATGGTTAATTTTTTTTATATTTTTGTTAATATCTTTTAAATAATTTATTTTAAAAATAAAAAAAAATATATTTGTTTCCGTCATAATGAGCCCTTTCATTTGATATATAACATGATGGGTTAGAAACAATTTTAATTTTATATTTTAAATTTCTTTCTATAATTTGCCCCCCAAAATAAATATTAGGGGTTTCTCCTTATTTTTCCAGTAAAGTTCAGGTGAGGGGCTATACTTCCATTTTTTTTCAAAACTTTACGTTTTATAGTTTCGGAGATAGGGGGTAGGGAAATGGGTAAATTTTGGTATATTTTCGTTAATATCTTTTTAAATAATTTTTTTTAAATATGAAAAAAATATATTTGTGTTCCTCAGAATGAGACCTTTCATATGATATATTACATGATGCGTTTGAATTTTTTTTTCATTTTTAAATCTTTATTTAATTCTATAATTTGCCCCCCAAAATTAATAATAATGGTTACTCCTTATTTTTCCTGTAAAGTTCGGGCAACGTTCTATATTTCCTATTTTTTTCAAAATTTTAGACTCAGTAGTTTCGGAGATCGGGGGGGGGGACGGTCGATTTTTTTAGTTTTTCCCCCCAGAAGTACCCCTTAAATCAAAATTTTTTCTTTGACGATATGTACTCCTGATCGGGTCACCAGACTATACATTGTTACCAAATTTCAACCTCTTCCGTCCAGTAGTTTAGGAGAAAATTGCTGTGATGTGACAGAGGCAGAAATCCGGAGTGATATTATAAAAAGTATGCTGAAGTTTTACCTGCAACAAACACATATGACATTCCCGTTGTCAGCAGTTTTGTACGAGGTGATGGGTGTTGGATTTCCGGTTTTAAATGATACTTCATAGCATCCATAATTAACTTATTGCATTCGCTGTTTTCTTCAATAAGTTTTTCATTATAAATACTGTCAACCAAGAAATCCTTACTAACCAGAGCTAGCCTTATGTTTCGTATTAACTACAAATTGCAACGGAAATACATATTTAAGTTGTAGACTGAGAACACCTTATTTCTTACTTTTGAAATATGTGTTTTTCTGGATCCTGCATCATGTTGTATCCACATCATAACAGCCTTGTATAAATCTTCTTCGGTAATGTTTAACTGATCATTGGAAATTAATTCGTTGATCTAAAAAATATTTTATAATTTAATATAAATAGTACTTCACAAAACAAAAGAAATACACTAATTTTAGTCGATCTTTAAACAACTCTTTCCCTAATATAAATGATGAGTACTACTTTCAGTGTACTTTTTTATAAAGTAGAGAAGCTAAAGGATCTAATGGAAATAAGTATCAACCTGTTCGTAATTTAGCTGTAGGAATTCATCAGTTTTAACTATTTCTTGGAAATGAGCTAAAACGTAATTCAGAGATCCTTGGTATAGTTCAGTGTCATTAAGAATTTCTGAAAATAAATAAATAAATATTTCTTGAACAAAATATTGCACAATGTCCAATAATTACATTAATGGATATATCTAATGAAATAATTTTCTTACCTGCAAAATTTCTCAGTCTCAAACAGTTTGAAGGTGTTAGTTGTTCTAGAAGAAACAGGACACAACATTTACTAACCTCTAACATTTGAAACAGAGTACTGGTTGAAAAAACTGCCAAAACATTGGTACTATTTATTCTGATTTTACCAACATATATGAAGTCTATGAGAATTTTTATTGCTTGTTTATTTGAGCCTTTTACGATGATTCTTGGCGGATTCTGTTGTCTTATGTTGCCTGTTAAATGAAAACATAAATTTAAAAACAGATTTAAAAACAACAACAAACCACAATATGTGTAATATGCTTTGATCTTTATATAAATATTGGAATATTTTCGGGTAAAAATTTCATTTTTGATTTCGAAAATTGTGAACTCTTCGTATGTGTTCAATTTATGATTTTTTGATGTTTGAATTCCCAAGAGAAAGAATGAGAAAGTGAGAGAGATAAGAAACAAAGAGAAGTTATATATTATGAATAAAATCTGCAAGAATATGCCTTATTACAGAAACAATTCGTTTCTAAAATATAATTTTTATATGGAACCTATTTTTCGTCCCTTCCAATTAGCACCGCCATTTCATTAAAAAAAGTGTGTTTTATTTATTATAGGTCATTGTACTATTAATAATAATTTCAACAAAGATCCATAACTTTATTAACTTTCTACAATCATTAACTTTATAATTCAGTAGTAATCATTCAATACCACAAGGAATATAGTTTGGCCCTGATTTTGTTATACTGTGTCATCTTCTTAATTAGCTTCTCTATCTTGAACAAGAATTAACGGAACATGTATTTTATCTGATTGGGTACCCCTAGGTCTCTAAACACCATTGAAGACCCTCTAACCGCTTTTCGGGACATATTCAGCATATTCTAGGCTTTCGTTTTGTCACTTAATCCGATGTTTTTCTCTATTGCTACCCATGAACCTCTCATTGGCAAATTGTTAACTAAATTCCTCGGCTGCATCTAAGTTGTCTATATTTTACAGTTTAATCACAAATTCATTTTGGTAAGTCTTTTTTCTCTTTTCAGTGTTATTAAAAGGAACGTCTTTCTCAGGAGAATGTGTTTCTAGCACTTAGTGTCGAACTGTGAAGCTGAAAACACGTTAACACCAGTATAACCTAATTATAATAATTCTTTACTTTTCTCCCAAAAGAGAGTATTCTGTATCTCTGACAGGTGAAGTTAACCTGAAAATTTCATCGTTTTCTATCCTAGGAATTACGCGTAACAGCAATTACATGGATCGGCTAAAGATTCGGAACTTCTATGTGCTAGTTTGCCCGAAAATCCTAGATGTCGGTCTTTACACCTCGCGTCTGCATATTTAACGAAATGTATCAAATATATAAAGAAGTGTTCGAGAGGACATTTAGTTGTGGGAACCGCAACTGATGAAGGTTCCCTAACCAGAAAAAATATATATATATTATATATATTGTCTTGCGTACAAAAGAATGACACCTCGAAGAGGGTATTCAAAATCTCTGACAGGTGAAGTTATCCTGAAAATTTCATCGTGACATTCTAACCTAGGAATTACGGGTAATAGCAATTACATGGAACGGCTCCAGATTCGGAACTTCTATGTGCTAGTTTCCCCGAAAATCCTAGATGCTGGTCTTTACATCTCGCGTCTTCAAATTTTATAATTTTAGTTAAAATGATATTTTTTTAAATTTCTTTGAATTGTTTTATATTTATTTATGGTTACACCACTGAAAATGCAATATTTTTTTATATACGGAGTAACAATAGGTTATTGTTATTAAGGCTATTTGTATTATCTCCCTTTATAAAACTATAGGATTTGTAGCTAAAGATATGAAAGTATATAATATATATTTTCATAATTTTATCTACAATTCCTATAAGCCTCAATAATAATTAACAGATAGCTCAGAGAGTAAGTATCGGTACGCAAGCTGCCTACTGACCTAACTATTTATGCTTTGTATATATATATACTTGCGGGAGGGGCGTGGCCTGGAATGTGCATTTTGCTGATGACTCTTCCCTCTTTGGAGTGTACGTTTTCAGCTCAATCGACCAGACTCTTTTGGGATTCCATTGCTTCTTCTCATCTGTTGACATTATTAGGATGTTTCTGTATCTCAATTGTTCACCATAAATTCTGAGGTTGAAATGGCTAATTGATGCTAAAACTTCGGTATCTTCGAACCAGATAGAATGTCCGTCTTGACTCAATGTATGCTCGGCGTTCACTGACTTAGCCTTTACTCCCATTTTGCAACTAAGTTTGTGTTCACATCAACGTATGTTGATACTTCTTTTGTGGTACCGATGTATACTTCAACAGAATTATAGGGTATCCTACTCTGTGTAATCACTATGGGCTTAAAGTGTTTCTTTATATAAAATACATTACATCCAATGGAAAGTAATCTACCGTTGTATTAATTTTAATTTTTAAGAAATCAATATTGTCTCGAATAAATATTTTTTATTGTTTAAAGATTATTCTGATTCTGATATATATATGTGTGTGTATCCGGTGGTTTCCGGGAATTCAATTACCCTCTTCAGGTCGGTTTGCATAATTCTCGTAGCCTTCTGCTTTCGCTTCTAGTTACTCGAATACTTTATTTGTGTATTGAATAATTATATTACTTCCAGTGGTTTAGAATTATTTAGGTGAATAGAAGTTTATGAAATATTAATTTCAAAAATGTGCTGTTTTAATAACTATGTATTGAAAATAGTATTTATATTTAGCGATTTATTTTATGCATCGAGTTGAAGGGGAGACGTTTACATATTATATAGAAATAATTCGGTACAACGTATATTCAACAAAACATTTCTTTTAACTGTTAAATAATTCGAAAAATAATTATTAAACATTAAATTAATATTGTTTAAGTTAGACAAATAAGTACACATGTACTTACATTATGTGTCATCATGATAGAGCTCAGAAGAACAACGAATTCTTCATAGCAAATGTTCAAAATTCTTCCTATTACATCTGCTTTCCCCATATTTTTTTCCCTAATCAGATGCACACATTTGTGCCACTATTTGTCACAAAATATTGTCGCAGTCAAACCGACAATTTACAACCGATTTCATTTGTTTTTCCAATATATTTTTTAAAATGAAAATCAAATTCCATAGTCTACCTCAAATATCACGCAAATCACTTTTACTTACATATTTTCCGATACTGCAAAAAACAGTCAGCTGTCGTTAAAGCAAGGCATGTTTGTATGTCATGTTGCCACATTTGTTCGGAGAAACGTACGGCAAATTATAACACAATATTTTGAGTGTAACTAATTATTTCTTTTGTTAATGCAGTTATTCAACGTTTACACCTTGTATTTATACAGAGAGAGAGAGAGAGAGAGAGAGAGAGAGAATTTTACAATTATATTTATCTCAAAATTTACATAACCTCGTATATATAAACGTCGCAAAAGGTAAAGCTCTGAATCTGTTTATTTTATTCGGGTTTAATTAATTTATTAAGATTTGTTTATATATATATCAATTTTGGCAGCTTCATGATAATTCCATTATTCCCTATGGTGTGAGATGTTTGTCCAACAACCCCGAATGCTTTTCACATTAACAGTCCACCTCATTTGTTGTCTTTCTCGTCCCCTTGTATGTTCCTGGTCAGCGAATCTCCACTTTTGTCGTGTCGATCCTGCTGTTTTGTAGGGACATATTTACTATCTAGTGGTCAGCGCTATCAAATCTTCCTCAATATCGATGAACAGTATAAACACTATAAAGAGAAGTATACTCATTTGTGTTATATCCTGGTTTGGATCCAGCTTGTTCCCTAGATTGTAACTATTATAAAGAGGTAATTTTAAAATTATTTTTTGTCTCATTTTTTATGAGGAAGTAGTGCTATGATTTCATTCAAGTTGTTAAGGATTACTCGTTTTAACAGTACTTAATTCAATAGGAATGAAAGTGTGTTAATAACAACCTTTCCACCATATCTTAAAATTAATGTTGTTATTTGGCATTTTCCAGGAGATTTTTTATTCTTTATTTCTCATGGAGCCTTCTTTGTCTCTCAATTACTTGTTTCTGGTTCTACTTCCGACTTGAAATTTTTAATTTTAGTTTATAATAGTTTATTTTTATTTTCAAATGGAGCTTGTCTTATTTTCAATAGGTCTGTGTATTATTTATAACTTACCGCTGAAAAGTTGATGAAAATATGGGATTGCTGACACTAAAATCGTTGTGTGAACTTTAAATTCTTCAGTTCCAATTTTAATTACAACGTCGCAAAACTGAAACAAAGATCAGAAATCAAAATTGTATATCTGTATAAAAGTATAGGTTTACTCCACTCTTAGTTTACTTAATTTGCATCTTCCAGCACCCCTCATTCTTTTCCAGCTGCAGATTTTAAAAATATATATCGGTATAGCCTCAATCTTCATTTCACACTATTGGACTACCCTGCATATTGTTATCATTTTTGTTATTACTACACAAAGCTGAAATCAGGGTTTAATATGTTTCTTCCCTTTGCTTAAAGCGAAAATATTAATATAAATTTTTGGGGGCAAATTACAATTCTAAATGAATAATAAAAATATATTTTTATGCAATGAGAGCATTCATCAGAAATAATGTTTTTTTTTAAATATAAAATACTTTTATTAAAACATATTAAGGATCTATAAAACTGATGAACCCTAAAATTTCAAAAAAACTGGGAACATAAGGCTCCACTTAAAGTTTACAGGAAAAAAGAAAATATATATATATATTAATTTTGAGGAATAAATTACAAAATTAAATCTAAAATAAACTATTGTTATTTACGAGGATCATGTATTGTAACAAATGCAAGTACTCGTCTTGAGACATACAAACATACTTCTCACTAGACAACGGTAATACCTTACCTATTTATGATTTTAAAATTATATTATTTTATTTACTTGTATAAGAGATATTAAGGAAAATATACAAAAATTCATTCATCCTCTACACCCTTTATTTTCGATACGCAGCCAAAAATGTTGTACAATCTTGGGCAGCATTACACTATACCGAAAACAAGAGCTGCAACACAAAACGTAGAATCTTATAAACCCTCAGAAATGTTTGTTGTTAGTCCCTAACACGATGGCAACGCAATATTTTTAAATACATTTAACTATTCTTGCTATACCGCATATAATATAATAGCCTTTGTATTCAACAAGTTCTGTTAATTTTTTACATCAATAATTATTGTTTCGAAAAACTAAAAAATACGCTTTAATAGCAAACCGAACTAAAAAGCAGAAAATAATTTTTAATTATGAACAGTTTATATTACAGCAATAAAAAGTAAAAAGCGTGGGGTGCTTGAAATATTAAATTTTACAATTATTCTATTGGCAACTATTTATAAGAGGAGAGTTATGCAAATATAGTGAAATGCACCCCACGCTTTTTATTTTCTACTTCTGTAATATAAACTGTTCATAATTAAAAATTATTGTCGGTTTTTTAGTTCGGTTTGCTCTTAAAGCGTATTTTTAATATTTTTAGACTATAATTTTTAGTTTTTAGTCTCAAAGATATATTTATAATTAAAAAATTTACTCCATGTTTCCGTAACCTATCAGTGCAGTTCTACTACTGCCAACTAGATGGCAGTAGTTAATAGACGAATTTGTATTTAGTCAAGAATAGTGACAAAAAGACAACAAACGAGAAAATTCAACTTAAAGAACTGTATTGTCATAGGGTCTTTACACGTGTGCCAATTTTCAACTTAATTTGACTTCTATAAGTTGGTGAAAATTACATTGAAAGGTTCCGTTACATAGATAAATACATACTATATGTAACGAATATTCGCATTCGCGGTTATTCATGCGAATTTTTTGCGAATATGTTTGACAATGAAAAGCGTAAATATTATGATGGTACTCATTAGGAACATTGCACACTGTATAACTTACTTGTGCTTTCAAAAGTTAAGTCTTACATGTAGGACAGGTAGGTATTAACTTGTACTTGCAATGAGAAATAACAGTTGTCAACTAACTACATATATACATTTGAAGACGCGAGATATAAGACCGACATCCCGGATTTTCGAAAGAATTTGCACATAGAGGTTCCGAATCTGGAGCCGTTCCGTGTAATTGCTGTTCTCTCTTAACTCCTAGGACAGAATGTCATGATACATTTTTCAGGTTACTTCACCTGTGAGAGATATTGAATTTAACGTAATGTATCAAATACATAAAGAAGTGTTCGAGAGGACATTCAATTGTGGGGAGCGCAACTGATGAAGGTTACCTGACCAGAAACAATATATATTATATTTATATATAATATATATTGTCTTGTGTACAATGACACCTCGAAGAGAGTATTCAATATCTCTCACAGGTGAAATAACCTGAAAATTTTATCGTGACATTCTGTCCTAGGATTTAAGAGAGAACAGCAATTACACGGAACGGCTCCAGATTCGGAACCTCTGTGTGCAAATTCTGTCGAAAATCCTAGATGTCGGTCTTATATCTCGCGTCTTCAAATTTAACGAATTGTATCAAATACATAAAGAAGTGTTCGAGAGGACATTCAATGTTGGGAAACGCAACTGATGAAGGTTCCCTGACCACAAACAATATATATTCTATTTATATATAATATATATTGTCTTGCATACAAAGGAATGACACCTCGAAGAGAGTATACATATATACATTTCTTCTGGAATCCTGACATGCATGTGTAATCAGGCAACAATTTAATTGCTAAATAAAATTAAGCAAGTAATGTCAGTTTCATAACATTATATAGGGTTTTATGGCAAAATAATTTCGAGATTTGGAAGTTTCAGGGAAAACTAGCTCACCGAGACTCAAAATCAGGAGTCATACTGCTTATAACCCCGTTTCCTTGTGATTTATAGGGCAAAGAATTCTTAGGTTAACGAAAACCTGTCAAAGAAATTACGATACAATCTTCTGGAGATTCAAACAGTTGAGGGGAGCGCAACTGATTAAGGTTCTCAACAATTGATGGTGTCAGAGTGCTGACTTCATTTTTTAAATCAGTTTTAAAAACAAAATTGCAGACATTTCCAAACTTTAAAATATGGTAGTACTTTCTTGGGTCACACTTCTAGTTGTAAAAATAAGTGTAAAGCTTGAATATTTGCAGATAGAACAGGTCACGTTCAAGAATTTATCAAAAAATAATTGTTCTATTACACTATAAAGGTGTGTATGTTTTAATTATCCGGATAACAAATTTTGCTTCGTTGGGTAGCACTGCTAAATCCACAGACATCAATATATAGTTAGTGAACTTGCCCCTTTGTCTAAAAAAACGGTTTATAGTGTTTTACGTTTCTTTTTTTTTTTTTTTGGTTGGTAGGAAAATATACAATCTATCGTGTTTGTGGAACGCTCAGACTAGCTGCAGGCCTTTTGTTAGAGCTGTAAACGAGCTCTGTGCTGTTCGGGCCGTGAGTTGCGTCAAAGTGACAGGCACACGCTGAAACTGGGGTCGAAAACAAACCTCTAAGCGATCGGACAATATAAAATCGCTACAAAAGCCCTAATTTAATTTCCAGTAAGGACACATTGAATGCTTTGTATGTGTTTACATGGGAAACAGCCTATAAAACCCCATTAGTTAGACAAATTGAAATAAAATCACCATAACTGTCGTACTTGCGTTCTTACATTCATTGGGCACCTGCCTACTTTGCGCCCGCCTGGCAATTGTGTTGGTGAAATATCTTAACAAAATTGTACGTTTTTAGTTTTTATTATATCGCCTAGCAACAACTTATGGCAGAACTGGCCACGTATCATTCTCTAATTTAAAGTATTGATGCACATTTATCGTCATTAGCTAGTACCATTTTCGCAGCTGTCAATTCAAATTAGTAGCGATAGCCAATGAAGCGAAATTTGTGTTTAGGCCTAGTTAATTTTGCAAAATAAGAAATTAACTGTCAGGATGTTAAAACATGTCTCGTCATAAGTCAGTCATTTTTTGACCAGTTCTCAGGTATTCAATCTCATTTTACTCAGAAATATACAAGCTTGCAGAATCTTATTTTAAACCTATACAAAGGTTAGACTCGTTCGTCACGTTGTTTTTGAAACTGATTTTAAAAATATGTAAATGAGTCCTTAAATAAGATAAGTTATAATATGACAATAAAATTCCTTTTTTTGGCAATCCATATAATTTTAGTTTTTATTTGACTCCATAAATTTAATTATATAATTTTTCTATTTAATTATGATAAGTAAATTTTGATCTGATATTCGCATTTGTATTCGCGAATATTGGAAAAGAAAATTCACATTCGCATTCGTATTCACGAATATCGAAAATCGGGCATCTTTACAACTAAGTTAATTCACGTGACCCCAGTCAATTAGCGGATATTCAAACCTTATTAGAAAATCATTTTCAAGATCCAAGGTATCTTTCTGCCCTTACTGAGGACCTGCAAAGAATGTGTCAATTACAAATGAGTCCCACTTGACATTTTCTGCTGGGCTAGAGGCGCACTAAGCTAAAATGGGATAAATAAACAAAATCTAATCACCCAACAGAAACAAGTTCAAGTTGACTTAATCGAGTCAACTTTAACTAGCCTACTGAGGGGTCTACAGTGAAAGATATCATCTTATTTTCATGCCGTTTTCTCACTGAAGGTTGGCGAGCACCAACCCCGAATATATTTCACCCAAACTGCAATTGCTTGTGGGCCACCCTATATAACAATTTTATTAGACATTTTTTTGATTTACCTTGTATAAATAACTCTACTTCACCTTATAATGCAACCTGCTGTATAAGCTGTTGTTTATTTGTCACCCAATAAAACTTTTTTTAACATCTGCTTATAGCTTTACTCCATCCTATACTTCAGCTATGCAGCTGCTTATGGTCTAAGTTATATAAAAATTATTTTTAATATTTTTGAGCCACCTTGTAAAGTACAATCAATCATCCTTTATACTTTTTCTAACATTATATTAATCACACTCTAAGGCTAAGGCCAGACTGGCGGGATTTCACGCTGCGTTTTCGAAATTTTTTTCGAGCTCGCATATAGTAGGCCACATCAGCAGTTGCTTGATATCCAGCGCTACCCTGGCCACACAGGCCGGTTACAGTCATTCGCGTACCTTCTGTTTGCTCAAGCTCCATGACGAAATGAATACCGCGTTCTTTTCTACCAGTGTGGCCAATCAACAGCGTGAAATAACGCAGAAAAATGAAACCAATCCTATCCTTCGGGGGCTGACCTTGGAGTTGCGCCCGACCCCGACTCGTTGGGTGGAAATTCTTGCCGTGTCTGACTTCGCCGATTCGCAATAGTACGGCCTATTGTTTTTGCGTTTTTTCCTGCCGAAACGTGGCGTGAAATCACGCCAGTCTGGTCGTAGCCTAAAACTATAATCTTGCTTCGCCCTGTATTTCAGGCATTCCATATTAGAGGTGTAAGAAAAGTAACTACTCGAAACTCGAGTACTCGAAACTTGCCTGGATCCGAAGTAACTAATACAAAACTCACCAGCGGTATAGTTATTCGAGTACTCGAATGTTTCTGTAAGTATCGAATCCTTGATGTTCATAAATGGTAATGTAAACACATACTCGACATGGGCTGAGTTAATTTTTAGCCGCAGAACCGGTCGAACCGTATGACGGCGAGCAAAAAATGAATACTATGAATAGTGCCATCGATCAATATTTTAAGAAAGATTCTTTGAAGTAATTACAGATTTCTTATTTATAATAAATAGGTTTTATATTAAGAATCAAATTCATAATTATTTATGTGTTATAATATAGAAATATATAGAAATGATAACAATAAAATGTTGGTTTACAGTTTTATTATAAAATTGCACATTGTTACAGCCTTTATATTAGTCTATAAGACTGTTTGGCGTACAAATGATTTCTCAACCAACATCACATGGCGCGCCGCCCATCCCTTAAGAATTCGAACTTAAAGAAGTCCAAAGTACACGATTTAGTGAAAAAGAACAAAGATGTCAGTTCAATTTTGAATTATTTGTGGTTGTGGAATTTGTGGATTTAGTCTCTGCGTTTGTGTTGTGTGTATGTATTTTCGGAAAATCTGTAACTTTATTATTGTAAATATTATATATTCATTATAAAATGCGGTTTGATTTCGAAATAGAATATTTTGCCAGGTGAGTGCCTCGGAATACTTCTAAAGAAAAAAAAGTTTTTCTATGTTGAATCTCTAATAGTAACATATAATTTGCATTTCCTTAGCATGACTGAAAATCAGAAACGAAGTGAAATTTGGAATTGTTTTACCTTGTTATCCAATGAGAGGACAAAGTGCAATTTATGCAACAATACTTATTCATATAATTTAAGGAAGCATTTTACAGCTAAACACCCAACAATTGCAATTGGCCTTGATAAATCTGCTTCCAGGCTTGTTTCGAAGGCTTCAACTAGTCAGTTAAAACAGTTAATGGTGAGCTAATCTTCTTTATATATAAATGAGAACGTATGTCCTTTATCCTTTATAGAATCCTAAACGGCTGGACCGATTTTGATGAAAGTTTTTGTGTATGTTTGGGTGGGTCCCTGGATGGTTTAGATTCACAATTGGACCCGATAGGTGGCACTAAGATCGGATTCTAACTCCTCCTAAACGGCTGAAACGATTTTAAAGATATTTTTTTGTATGTTTGGGTGGGTCTCTGGATGGGTTAGATTCACAATTGGACCCGGTAGGTGTAATTAAGATCGGGTTCTAACTCCTCCTAAACGGTTGGATCGATTTTAATGAATTTTTTTGTGTCTATTTGGGTGGGTCTCTGGATGGTTTAGATTCACAATTGGACCTGGTAGGTGGCACTAGGATCGGGTTCTAACTCCTCCTAAATAGCTGGATGGATTTTAATGATTTTTTTGTATGTTGGGGTGGGTCTTTGGATGGTTTAGATTCACAATTGGATCCGGCTGGTGGTACAAAAATTGGGTTCTAGGAATTCCTTTTATTTTTGACTATTTTTTTTTGCACATTAGTATAAAGTTTATCGAATGCTAATATCACAATCTATTTTGTAGTCTATACCCACATAACTTGATTACCGTTTTCAGAAAATCCCCCTGCCTCATGCTCAAGTACCACATCAACAGTTTCGATTAGTAGTGTAGCATGTTCTACAAATCATCCATCATCAAAGCAGGATAATGCCAATAAGGTCCCAATAACTCAATCAGCAAAGCGGAAAAAACATCAAGCTTACTTATCCAGTTTCGTAACGAAACCAATATCTCTGTCCAGGCAAGAAAAGATAAATAGTTTAATTCTAAATATGATAGTAAGCGACTTACAACCCTTTTCAATAGTGAATGACTCAGGCTTTCGAAAATTAATTTTAGAACTGGAGCCTGCATACAAATTTCCTTCTCGGCAAACTTTTAGTCAATCTCTATTACCCAAGAAATATGAAACTACTATACATGTATTGCTACAGCTATTAGAATCTGCTGAATTTGTGACCCTCACTACAGATGGCTGGACATCAAGTGCCAATGAAAGTTATATTTCCATAACGTCTCATTTCATTTCACTAACAGTTAGAAAAATAATTGTCCGCAATTAACTAATTATTACCAATTTATTTTTTAGATAAATACATCTATACGTTTAGTTTTTTAAAGAATCACTAGGTTGGGTATTTAATTTCTAAAAGTATCATTTCTTTTTTTGGTTAGAGGCGAGTTACTTAATTTAATATGAAATGTAAAACCGTTTTTTGAAAAGATATACGGAGGACCCATACACCGCTAAATCAGCGACATACCAGTAACAGATATAATGAGAATCATACCTACACCATTTACCACTATCGAAATATCTTCTACATTTACTCATATGATCTTATAAAACGTCGTTACATCTGATACTAAATACCGAAATCGAGAGCCTTAATATTTACACCGCATATACCGAACGAGTACTCGAGTAACGAATATTTAGAAACGAGTACTTAACTGAAAAGTAACGAATAGTTACGAGTACTCAAAAGTACCCATACTTTACACTTCTATTCCATATAGTAGGCTGCATCTGTTCATGCCCTATATAACATTTTTTTTAAACTATTCGATCCACCCTATTGGAAATGCTTGTGGAACCCTTGGTGTGTCACAAATGTAAAAACACAGTTTGGCACCCTAACACCAAATCTTTATTTAAACACTTACCCAAACTGCAACTGCTTTTTGGTCACCCTATATAACAATTTTAATCATTTTTTTGAACCGGATTGTATAACTATAATTCTACTTACATCTACATTAGAACCATCCTGTAAATACTGCTACCAATCAGTCAAACATTATAACTTAATTTTGAACCTTCCTGTAAAAATATAATTATACTCTACAAAATATTTCAACCACTCTATATGTCATCTGCTTAGGGGCCACCAAATACAACATTTTTAAATACTTAACTATAACTCGGCACCACTCACTATCTTATCTAAGCAACTACTATATAACCATTTTTTAACCACCCTGTAAAGTATAATTTGTCTCCACCTTATATTTCAACCACCCGTATATGCAACTTTTTCTAACATTATTATTATGTTTTCTTGGGAATAACACCACAATTGAAATAGAAAGCTTGAAAGAAAATACAAAACGTTTCAAAGTCGAATCTGACTTGGTTGTCAATGGCTTTAAAATATGTACTGAAAATGTAAACTGCAAATTGAAAGTTTGATTTATGACATTGACATAAGAAATATTTTTGTTGTTTTTAAATATACAGGTAGCACAAAAAATTCTAAAGATCATGTATTAAGTTGGAAGAATTTGAAAGAGTTGTCTTTAGAATTCCTAGGTACGACTTTGTTATAAGATAGCGCATTCGTTTCTGTCAATTTAGGGAGATAAAATATCTACCAGATTTTTAAGTCAAACTAAGCTTAGCAACAAAAAAGATTCAGTAAAATCAGTTCAATAGTTCGTACGTGATGTCCGAACAAACAAACAAACAAATAAACAAACAAACAGACAAACGTACAATTTTATAATAGTATATATGTCACGTGTTCCGAGTATCTAATTCAGAAACTCAAACATTTTCAATCAATCGAAATCAATCTCAACCTCACTGTAATAATGGTTCACCCCAAAACAATGCTTGTTGTGCAAAAAATCTAACATTTCAACATTGAATGTTTCATCACAATGAGACAGTCTGTGACAAACAAAAATTCTCACCCAAACAACAACTTTCAACAAGTAGACCAAATCCAACTTAATCACAGGGCAAATCTGACTTTATTGAAACAACAACAAAAAACTCACCACTTAAACAACCAACTATTCGATCCGTATAAACATAACTATCATTTTTCATTCCATGAAGAACAAATTATTCCTATACCCACTGAATATGAACCAGTACCAGACAGTTATCCTGATGTCTACAAAAGCGACAAACTCGAGTATTATTTAAACGAAAACTATTGTGGTGATTATCACCAATATGATGAATATGACCATGATAATGAATTCGGTCAATTCGATAAACCTCTACTATATAACCGACTATTCGAATACATCTACTAATTGACAATGGATCCACGCTTGTCAATATTTAAGTTTGACACTTACCAACGATTTAATTGCAGTATAAGTTCGTTCTAAGTTCATAGCATAAACTTATTAACAACTCCCATCCATATAAAAAGTTGATGGTACAGCATCAACTTTTATCAAGTTCTGAAGTTATGTATCGTCGGTTGGCTCAGGAGGCTGTGTAGCTTTCCTTTAGGCTTAGGGTTTGATACTGCTGTAGGTGGCGTGTGCTGGATAGTGGAGCTGGGTGTACTGGTCTTCTTGAACCTCTTCTGGATTGACTTTTTTGTGAGGAGTACAATCACAATTACTATTAACGTGGTCGTTGTGATTGTGAGCCAGGACAAATGATTTTCTCAGGGTGGTTGTTCCATCAGCTTTTCCAGTTCCACAGAATATTAGGTGAGCAGCTTAGGTTGGCAACATCTAGGTTTTATACATGTAATTCTTGCAACCGTAGGGGTGTTAGGTTTGACATCTCATTGGCGGCTGGCATGCCGTTGCAGCAGTTGAATGGAATGTCCACTGGGTGGTGGTATGTGATGTTTTGGACATTTTTAGAAGTTCTTGTGGCATTGACCCTTGTGTTGTCGATAAAGGCGTTGCAATCCGGTTGAATTTGAATAACTGAATTTGTCGATATGGTTTGTGTCACGACATCTTTCCCTTTGCATTTGATGGTGATGGCCAGTGGTCTTGAAATCGAGATCAACCAAAAGTTTATGTCAATCTCTTGAATATTATTATCTTCTGCATGTAATATCACACTTTTGCAGGTTGCTGGAAGTGTGGCTGGCTGTCTGAGAAGCTGACCTTCGCAGGTGGCATCTTTGTATATTAGATGTGATATGGCTTTGGAACAAATCTTATGATGTTCAGTTAATGGCTTGCAGTCACCCAGGTCTGCGAAGGATGAGTATAATAACGAATCGTCATCTCTCGCGATAAATTTTGTCTTTAATGAAAGTATATGATGAAACTCTGTTCGATCACCCAAAATTGGGATAGGATAAAGGTGATAAAGGGCGTAAATCTCAGGATTCACTAATGGAATTTTGAGTACAAAAATGATTTTAGTGTGAATCTGAAAAGCTTCTAATTCTATCAAATCGATGTATTGAGCAACATTTGAACTGAAGATAGGAAGGGGTAAATTATTTTCATGAAGTAATTAAGCATTTTTTTGAAGGGAATCGATCAAATCTAATTATGTTATGATAGAACTGTGTAAAATTTTTAAGCGGGCGAAAGAGACTGCAGTTAAAAAATCATTGAGAGTGTTTTCGATAAATATGTAACTCTCCATTAGGCTTTCACGCAGACCCAAGATATTGATTTAAAATTCATCATTCAAATCAAGATAATTCGAAATGTATAAAATTGCCTGCCTTAATTTTTCAATGTTAATCGAGAATAGTTTCTCGTCACATTGAAATTTTTGTAGTGTTGTTGAGGCTCGTATTGATTCACCATCTGTTGCGTCCAAGTTTCCTAAACTAGCTTTCCAAACTGATCCCAGTCCGTTAATAAGTCCGCGTTTTCTTCTGTTAATAGGGTAAGTTTGACTGTCAGCGAAGATGTCTGTATATTTAGAGTTAACGGATTTAGAAAATTGTTGCAGGAGGCTCACATGTGCCTGTATTTTTGGCTTAAATTATTTTATATTAGTTGTATTTTCGTTAAATCTCTAAAATGCGGTTTAGTATATTGTATTGTATAGTGTCATTATTTGAAATAGCATTTCTGAAAGGTCTGAGGTCTTTGAAGACAAGAAGTGTCCAATTGTCTTTTCAAAATTTTAAGTTTGCCTTCTTCATGAAAGAAAACTCCTATTGTATTGTTAACGGTTGTAAGAGAGTATTGTTGGAGGTTCACGAATGAAAACACTCCACAGAATCTGAAAAGAAGGGATTCATTCAAAGTATGGTTTTATTCTGTCAAAGTTAATTTTACTGATTTGGTTAGTCTGTAAGTTAATAACGGTGGTAGAGTTTCTTCTTATCGCGGTAATTTTAAAAGGTCCATTGAATTTGTTTTCGGATTTGCTTTTAACCTGAGACTCTTTGACGTTCTACGTTGTTTTCAATACAGAAAGATTCGGATTCGTCGAACTGGTCTTGGTTGTTATTGAGGATGTCAAAAAGATGTGAGATAACTGTTCCAGGATCAAATGGGTCTTATTCGAAAATGTCCTCCATGCTTTTATCATGCAAGTCATTGAGTTTATTTTGCCAGAGGAAAGTGACTATTCGCTTGTGAGAATATGCCTAGGAGTTGGGCGTTAGAAATTTCTATTTTTGAATAATCCATTATCGACTCCGTTTTATATAGTTATATTAAATTCTGTCGTCATTTGTTTGTCATGATCATCGGATTCTTGATCATTATCGGAGTCTGGTTGTTCTGGGTCGGTTTCGTAATTTGGAAAAATGTTGATTTTGGAAATACAGCCTGTGCATTGTTTAAAGTGGTTGATTTTAATTCGGAAAAGAGCATCTGCGTTCAAGTTTACCTTGCCAGGCTTGTATTCGATTTTATAGTTATACTCCTTTAGCTTGAGGCGCCGTCTGGCTGGACGAGTTCCAGGATCTTTGATAGAGAAGAGATAAGTAAGCGGGCGGTGATCGCAGAGTAAAGTAAACTTGCTCCCAAAAAGATATGGCCTTTAGGGCTTCACTGCCCAAACAATGGCTAGCAGTTCCCGTTCGATAGTGGAGTATGGCGTTTCTGCAGCGCAGAGAGTACGTGAAGCATATGCAATTGCAAAAGCACTAGCATCAGTACTGAGCAGGAATGGTTCTTCGAAATTTGGGTAGATCAAGATAGGGCCAGATACAAGGGCTTGCTTAGCAAAATTGGAGATAAAATGTCGGTAATATACGGCGAAACCAAGAAAAGAGTTAACATTTTTAGGAGTTTGTGGTTAAAGAAAATTCTGAATGCATTCAACCTTTGAATGGTTTGGTTTCACTCCTTGGGTGATAAGATGACCTAGGTAAGGAATTTCATTACGGAGAAACTCACACTTGTCAGATTGAATTTTCAAGTTTCACTGTCTAAGACGCTTAAAGACTTCTGTCAAACTGGACATATGCTCAGGGATGGTTGGTGAATAGACTATGATGTCATCCATGTATCAAGGCAACGTTCATTTTGGATACCCAAAAGAATGTTGTCCATGACCATCTGAAAGGTAGAAGGTGCATTTTTCAAGCCAAATGTCATACGAACGAGTTCGCAATGGCCATTGTCAACGGAAAAACCGGTCTTGGGAATGTCTTTCTCAAGGATTTCCAGCTGGTGGAACCCGGAAACGAGATCCAGTGTCGAAAAGTATTGACACTTACCAAGTTGATCGAGGAGATCAGAAATGTTGAGCAAAGGATATTTATCATCTACAGTTAGTTCGTTTAACTTCCTATAGTCGATAACAACTCGCCACTTTTGCTTGCCAGAAGCATTGAGTTTCTTGGGGACGACCCATACGGAGGACGACCATGGGGAAGAAGAGTGCCTGATGATGCCTTGGCAAGCATTTTGGAAATTTGGGTTTTTACTTCCTCCTTATGGACTTGAGGATGTCTGTAAGATTTTGTGAAAACGGACATTATTGGTGTCAATAGAGTATTTGAGGGCGTTGGTAAAAGTTAAGACATCGCCTTCGAGGTAGAAAATATCATCGAATTCTAGACAGACGTTCTCGCTCTTCGTCATTAAGGTGTTCTCTCCGAATTTGTTTCCTGATTTAAGTAAAGTTAGAGAGTCAGAGTAGTCTTGTGTATTTAGATTTAGGAGAGGGTGTGTATGGTCAAGGGGTTCTAAATGAAGATCGGAAAAGTTAACAGTTCTCGGCATGGCGTTCGCGTTTATTATCGAAGTCAGAAATTCTCATTTTGAATTAATATGTACAACTGCGTTGGGAAGTCGTACTTTACAATTACTTGTGTCGGTAAAATTGCCTCTCTAGTTCAAATTTTAGTTTGAAAATTTGTTCTGTACGTGCCTGGATAGTTATTCGATTGTTATGAGTAAAGTTGGCGATTTAGTATGGGGAATGTCTGTCGGTTGTGTTTTAGGTTGATCGTAGTAGGGGACTTTATGTAGGGGAATAGTTTTGAAGTTCGTTATTAACTGTTTCGATTTTAAGCCAACAATACCTGCTTAATGCTCAAGAAAATCAAGACCTAACATTCCATCAAACTCAATATCTAGAATACTCTCTTCGAGGTGTCATTCTTTTGTACGCAAGACAATATATATAATATATATTGTTTCTGGTTAGGGAACCTTCCTCAGTTGCGCTTCTCATAATTGAATGTCCTCTCGAGAGGAAATTCAATTTGAGTTGTTATTAAAAATAAACTTAAACAAAATTTATATTCTTCATCAAACAGTATACTATTTGGAAAAGTGACATGTAGATCTATTATACAATTTTTAGTGATGTAGCATAATTTGATGCATTTTATAATTCTTGTTACACCTGTTTGATACGATTTTTGTATATTACTAGCAACTCGTCCCTGCTTCGCACAGGTTCTTTACAGAAAATATAAAATACCCTTTGTTACTCCGAGGAGATGCAGCTTTTGGTAAAATTGGTTCAGTACTTTTTAAGTGAAATCGTAACAAACAAAAAATCAATTGTCTTTCCTCGTTATACATAATATTAATATAGATTTTTTTTTGAGTGGCAATTATTTACTTAGCACACGCAAACTATCTTTGTCTCACGCAAATTGACTGAACATCAAATGAAGCAACATAACTGTCAATACTAAAAAAGTCAGATTGACATTACAAAGTTTATATTTTTATTACGATATTAAAATAACAAATTACATTTAATAAACGTTGATTCCTCATTCGTAATAAAATAATAGTATGTGCAACCCGTGCGATGTCGCGCTAGTTGCTATTGCTATTGCTATTGAAACCTAGTTGGAAAAGTTACAGAAATACTTATTATACAATTTTTAGTGCAATGGCATAAGTAGATGCAGTTTTTAATTTTAATTACTTCTATTAGATAACAATTTTAGATCTTAACAAAAATTAAGATACTTTAATTTGCATTCAAATGTTCTCTTTAATGACAAACCTTGTCTACAGTTAAAAAGTGACATGGAATACTATTTACGTTATAGACCATGTAAATATGTTTGTGAAGAATAACTTTTTCTCTTAATAATATTAATAGAAAGAAATCTTTTCATTTATGAATACACACTGTATATACATATAAACTGACATTTGTTTTGATTAATTCATCTTATCTACAATGTACCCCAAGTTCCGAACAGTTAATACCAGCAACCCCATCAAAGCTTACTGTATAAAAATGTCGCTACAAGGTTTCCCTGATTTTCTAAAAAACGGTACAAGACATGTTATTGAAAAACAATATGGGACCATTTCGGGATCCCCCGAAACTAATCCAATTGCTTTTTAATTCGTTATACCCAATGTTCCGAAGAGAACATTTTTCTATATTTTTAATACCAGCGACTCCACCCAAATTTACTATATTAGAAGGCATAGGGCATAGAGTATAAGAAAAATAGGTAAAAAAAATTCCCCGTTGTCTAAGAAACGATACAAGCTATGTTATTGAAAAAAAAGTACCACTTTGGGAATCTCGGAACTAATCTAATTTCTTTTCAATTTGTCCCATGTTCAGAATAATTTTTTTTCCATATTTGTAATACCGGCACTCCACCAAAGTATAGAGTATAAGTGAATAGGTATAAAATAGTTTTTCCCCATTTTCTAAGAAAAGGTACAAGCTATTAATGAAAAAAATATGGGACCCCTGGAACAGGATCTCAAGTAAATGGTCTAAATTCCTTGAGCCATTTGCGCGTAATCGGTGAACAAACAAAAAAAAAATTGAGAACCTCCTTCTTTTTGAAGCCGGTTAAAAACACACAGCAATTATTTGATATATTTTGATACAATTATTTTAGTACATTTACCTGCTCATTTTGTCGCATTTCATTAAAGACGGAGAAAGCTTGACATCCACACACATGATTAGAGAAATCTTTAAATGCTTTTTTATCCTTTATTTCAAGAGGTTTTATCTGTCCTAGAAATTTAACATATTTGTACGTATTTAATACACAATAAGACCCATAATGAAACTTACCTGTTTCTTCAAATGCTACTTCAACTACGACTTCGTTAATAGTTCTTACTGACGGAGAGGCGGGCGGTTCAAAGACCTCAGCTACATCATAATCCCCGAGCTTCATTAATACTGCAATTAAAGAAAATTTAAAATTATATTTGCTTATTATATTTGGTAATGTGATCACAAAAATATTCCAATTCAGCAAAAAAATTTCGTTCCTTCTGCTATATTTTGATTGTATTTTGTAGCTTTTATCTCGCATTATTTGCAATAAAAAATAGAATTGAGTGATCCTATCTAATGTAAACTAGGTATGTAATAATTGAATTAAAGCTCCTCGAGATATAGAACCCTAAAATAGTTTCATAAACATGCTTACATCTTGAACACATAGAATAGTGTTCAAGATGTAAGCAATTTTGGGAATTGCCGAAACGGAAAGAGATACATGGTGGCTTAAATAAGAAATAAGTTTGCACTATTCCAAGCTCAATTCGATGCTCTATAGAAATTAAAAATATCTACAGGGTCAACATTTGATTTAAGGCCATCACGTCAGGTTCAAGCGCATTTAAAAGTCAAATAGAGAGAGTTTTTGTAGAATTCTCTCGACTTGACCTTCAAATGACCCCTGGGAAAAAACGCAAGGTCAAACAAACTATGGATTCGGACTCAGAGACCTCAAAAACATAAGCAAGATTTTTTTAGATTTTTTGGTAGACCTCTCTAGATTTGACCTTAAAATGACCTTGAAATAACCTCTGGGAAAAAGCTCTAGGTCAAACAAACTACGGATTCGGACTCAGAGACCTCAAAAACATTAGCATGAATTTTTTCACATTTTTTGGTGGAACTCTCGATTAGACCTTCAAATGACCTTCAAGTGACCTCTGACAAAAAGCGCAGTCAAATAAACTACGGATTCGGACTCAGAGACCTCAAAAACATAGGCAACAATTTTTTCAGATTTTTTGGTTGAATTCTCTCGATTTGACCTTCAAATGTCCTTGACTCTAACGTGATGAAGGTCAACTAACCCTCTCATCGTATTCAGCGACCCAAAAAACCCTAGAACCCCATACGGCATGCCGTGTTCCGGCTTAGATCAACTGTTGACCTGTGTAATTAGTAGAATCGGCATTCATCCAATATTACGGGGAATCCAAAATGCTGTCCGTCTAACGTATGGAGGTCGACAGCTGCCTATGATCAAGTTCTCGAAGAATTCTAGTCCATGAAGAAAATCTCTCGGTGGCTCTTCGACCTTGTGGAGAATTCCGAGAAGAAATATACCGTGTGTCCGGTTATGAACTAGCGATAATCTAAACACATGTAAAGCAACTATTTTAATACACAATTACACTATATACTAGGGCTCAATACCCCACCCCGCCATATGGCAGCCATTTTGTTTTTTTGATGAACGTGTGAACAAAAACGTTCATATCTTTTAAAGTTTTGGTCTTACTGAGATAAAAATAGTCTTATTCGACGGACAATAAAACTGTCTATCAACAACAATTCAAAACAAAGTGTTAACGTTTTCTTAACGTTTGAAAAAAAGATAAAATGCAAAAAAAAAGGGTACAAAAATTATGCAAATCAATAAACTATTGCAAATCAATGCAAAAGTAGTCCCGATAACCTTTAATTTTTTTTCAGTAAATCGAAAGTTTTTGAGTTAAGCTACAATACACCATTAAATTCACAACTGTATGTTTATTACTTTAGGAGTTATTGTTGTTTGAACATAGCGTATGCGCAAGCACAAAAGACCTTTGTCGGGACTTTAAACAGGTAGGTAAACATTAAAAACATATTAAAGTCTTATTACTTGCTGAAACCATAAACGAAGTGTACGTGAGCAATATGTTGTGTTGAATATTGACGATTTGCCATATTCATATCACAAGATAACCACTAATACAGAACGTAAACAGCACGGACGATAAGTAAAAGTAGGGATCACAAGGCAGGGCAATGTACAATGTACAACTAACGTAACTAGTCTTTATCCTGTAAGTTCTTTGCAGGTAGAGTCAATATGTTCCATTTCGCTTACTCCTGCTAGTCGCGAATAGCCTTTTCTCGGACAGCACGCAGCTAATGTCAGATGTCACTTAATAAAGGTCTTTTGTGCTTGCGCATAGGCTATGTTCAAACAACAATAACTCCTAAAGTAATAAACATACAATTATGAAATTAATGTTTTATTGTAGCTTAACTCAAAAACTTTCGATTTAGTGAAAAAAAATGAGAGGTAATCGGGACTACTTTTGCATTGATTAGCAATAATTTGTTGATTTGTATAATTTTTTTACCCTTTTTTTGCATTTCATCTTTTTTTCAAAAGTTAAGAAAACGTTAACACTTTGTTTTGAAATGTTGTTGATAGACAGTTTTATTGTCCGTCGAATAAGCCTATTTTTATCTCAGTAAGACCAAAACTTTAAGAGATATGAACGTTTTTGTTCACACGTTCATCGAAAAAACAAAATGGCTGCCATATGGCGGGGTGGGGTATTGAGGCCTAGTATATAGTGTAATTGTGTATTAAAATAGTTGCTTTACATGTATTTAGATTATCGCTAGTTCATAAGCGGACACACTGTATAAATACAGAGAGCTGACGAAATGATTCATTCAGTATTTAGTAGCAGTGTAGTAAACACAGGTGTTCAAGCTAAATTCTAAATAGTTGTGTGTACATAAAATATGTGGAAATAAATTAGAGTGAGTTGGATTCTGTTTTTAAATAAATCCAAGAACTGAACCCGAAGCGTAAATAAAAACATTACAATAATAATGTTCGAATTTTTAAAGCACGATGGTAAAAATGTTTTCAATTCCATTAGTAAAGTTTCATTAAATAAGAATTTTAACCGAATATTACATAAAAATTTTCGCAACAGAAATAGAAGTGACTGTGTGTGAATTTGTAAGACAGAAAAAACCAACGACTGTTTTGTCACTTGGCTGTATCCACAACTCCCTCTATGGTAATGTGTAAGTCTATAATTGCTTGCACAGAGGATACACTCAAATTTTCCTTGTACGCCTCTGCGCGTACACGGTGTCATGCTGGAGTACTAATAGAGCAGACAGGAATCGCTCACTATGTCACATAGTGCGCCTGTCTGTGTAAATAGAAAACAACCAATATGTACTGATGTTTTGTAGTTGTTTGTAGTGTAACAGTATATCTCCTTCATACTAACTTTTGAGTCGGTTGCTTGCATTTTCTGCTTAGGAGTTGAAAACGTTAGCTGTGAAATGTCAGAATAGAGATTGTAATTCGTTTTACTCATTTTACTTTAAGACAAAATGCCACGAATTTTATACCGACATCAAATAAAGACATTAAATACCACTCAAACTATAGCCAACTTAACCAGACCGGGAACCCTAAAAATAAAGTATTTAACGAAAATCGAGGAGTTTAAGAAATTCCATGTAGCAATTGCCCACAAAGCTACATCAGTCGTACCAACAGGCGAGTCAACCATCGAGTATATGAACATTCTCTGTTAGTTCCTAAAAAAGATCCGACTTCAGCTCTCGCGCATAATCATTTCTAAACATATCTCTCAATTTTCTTAGGGCATCCCCTACTCACGAAGCTACAGAAATAGAGAAACGACCCCTCTGTTTAAACCGACGCGACAGCTCCCGCCTTCCTAAAGAATGGACCTCTGTAATTGCCAGATTAAACAAACCAGACACGCCCACCAACAGCCAATTAGTGCATAGCCCCTTTATCGACCGATAACTATAAATTAAAGAAGCAGAGCACATTCAGTTCAGTTACCTAGTGATTCTTGGGGAGTAGGCAGATTGAGGCCATTTATGTGGAAATATCTCATTAACTCAATTGTGCTTCGTCCTGTTGAACAAATAGGTTTTATTCGTCTAGCAACAAAGTTCCATCTTTATTTATTTCGTTTTCAATATATTCGTTTATAAGGAGATTTATCACGTTTTCCAAGTCCAAATACAATTTCCCCGGTTAATTTTCTTTCATGAATAAAAGACCAATAATTTTCTTTCTGAGAATTCCGGCCCATACGTTAATTTTCAGGAGATATTGGTTATGCTCTTCCAAAAAAACTTGTGGATTGGTATTGCCCCAGTATCTACAATTATGTTTATTGACAAATTTAAAAAACCTACTTCGTCAGAAAAACAAATATTTTTAATAAAATTAGGGTCTGCATGTGCCCTTTGAGTCATTAATTCCCAGAATTCTGACCTTCTATCATAATGATCCTCAGCATGTTGTTAGAAAAGCTGTATTTTGTAGGAAAATAATTTATTTAGGCGTAACGTGTTATGCACAGAGCCGGAGACTTTTGATATTGAAATTTGAGAATACATGGCAAAATGACCTAAATTCTTAACCTGTGCAGCTTCAGTTAAAAATCTACGATTCTTGAAAATTTTATTGTACACACTTCCAGTTTCTTGAAATTTATGAACTAAATCCAACATATACTGATGTCCAATATTTTTATCGGGGACGTCTCTAATAAAAAATATGAGCAGTTTTGCATGCACAGCGTTGTTCTTCCCCATAAATAAATATTATCTCAATTCTTTCTTGTAAAGAATAAACCATTGTCGAAATTTGATGGTTAGTATACAACGAAACCACTACTAATAATAAATTGTTTACATTTACAATCACAAATATCATTCGCAAAAATAGTTAATGATTTTTCCTCAATTGTTTATCTCGGTATTTATACTCATGCTTTTTTCAATTACAATTCAAAATATATTTTTGTTTACAGTTTCTAGGTCAGTGCTTTGTAAAAAATAATCTGATTGTGAAAAATGATGTATCAAAAAGATTGGCGAAAAGAGACCTTTAAAAAGAGGTATCACTTGTGCCCCCTTCCCCCCACGTAAATATAAGTTAAGATGTTTTAAAAGTTATTTTGAGTGGCTAGTAACACAAGTTAAATACTGATTTAAGTCAGCCTTCTCGAAGTCAGTAACTATTAATTACCCCAGTTATTGCATATAAATATGACTTCTTCAAGAAATACACAGTTAGTCTAGTTCATGACTTAAAATATGTAAAAAATATCGAAATGCGTTAAACAGTGTTTAAAAAAACTACAATTGTGGAAATTATGGTTGTAGTTAATATCACTTAATTATTACAACTCTCAGTACCAGTCCCAACGTTTAGAGATTAAATTCTGTCAGGTTGTCGATGACAATTATCCCAATAGTACACGTTCGTTTGTGCCTATTTCCCTCTTTAATCTTGTATATCTTGAACATCTTTATAAGCATCTGTAAACTTAATATGAGCTACGTTTGTTGTCTCATCAAAAATAATACTGTATAGTTAATTGTTCGTATTCTTTCTATTTTTACTGACATTACTGGTCACATCACAGAAATTTTCTGCTAAACTACTGGACGAAAAAGATTGAAATTTGGTATCAGTGTATAGTTTGGTGACTTGATCAGGAGTACATATCGTACATGATGAATTTTGATTTTAGGAGTACTTCTAGGGGGGGGGAGTAATTTAAAAAAATGACAGTTCCCTCACTTATCTCCGAAACTACATTTCCTAAACTTTTGAAAAAAATGAATGTTGGCCGAACTTTATAGGAAAAATAAGAACCATTAATTTTAATTTTAGGGGACAAATCAGACGCCTCATATAAAAGTCGAATGAAAAGGCTCATTCTAAGAAACACCAATATTTTTTTTTCATATTTTAAAAATAACTCGTTTACGATATTAACAAAAATATACAAAAATGTATCCATTCCCCCCATTATCTCCAAAACGTAAGACGTAAAATTTTGAACAAAATCAGCGGTATAGCCCACCTGAAATTTACCGGAAAAATAAGAAGAAACCCCTAAGACTCATTTTGGGGGGCAAACTACAGAATTAAATGAAACTTTTAAAATTAAAATTGTTTCTAACGCATCATGTAATAGATCAAATTAAGGGGCACATTATGACGAATACAAATATATATTTTTCATATTTTTATAATAAATTATTTTAAAGATATTGCCAATAATATTCAAAAATTTACCAATTCATCCCACTTATCTCCGAAACTCTAAGACGTAAACTTTTGAAAAAAATATAGATACCTGAATTTTACCGGAAAAATTAGACGAAACGACTAATATAAATTTTGGAGCCCTAGTTACAGAATTCGATAAATATAAAATTAAAATTGTTTAAAACGCATCATGTAATATATCATTTCAAAGGGATATATATTTTTTCATATTTTTAAAATAAATTGTTTAAAAGATATTAACCTAAAAATAAAACCATTTTACCCATTAAATAAGGAGTAACCTATAATATTAATTTTGGGGGCCAAATTCCAGAATTAAATGAAAAATATAAAATTAAAATTGTTTCTAAGCCATCATGTAATATATCAAATTCAAGAGCTCATTATGACGAATATTTTTTTTCAATTTTTTAAAATAAATTATTTAAAAGATATTAACAAAAATTTAAACACATTTCCTTCAACCTTATTTCCAAAACTATGAAACCTAAAATTAAAAAATAATAGGCTGATATGGCCTTATTTGAACTTTATAGGAAAACTAAAGAGAAATCCCTAATATTGATTTTGGAAGTCAAATTATAGAATTAAACGGAAAATAAAATATTAATTTTTTTAAGCTCATAATATATTTTAATATATCAAAGAAAAGGGCTCATTAAGAGGAATGCAAACAAATTTTTAAGATATTTTTAATATAAATTCTTTAAAAGATATTACAAGAAATATTAAAAAAATGCCCATATTTCCGAAACCATAAGACCTAAAATTTTGAAGAAAGTTAGGGCTATTGGGCCTCATTTGAATTTTATACGACAAATAGGTTGAAATCCTTAATATTAATTTTGAGGGACAAATTATAGAATTAAATGGAATAATAGATTAAAATTTTTTAAACGCACCATGTAATATATTAAATGAGACATACAAATATATATTTTTTATATTTTTGAAATCATTTAATTAAAATATATTAACAAAAATAAAAACTTATTCCTTCTTTATCGTAGAAACTACACGACCTAATAATCTGTTGAAAAAATATAGAAATATAGGGCCTCACTTGAAATTTGCAGAAAAAATAAGCAGGCAACTCTGATATTAAGTTTGGGGTCCAAATTACAGAATTACATGAAACATTAAATTTTAAGTGGAATAATGAGGAATATACGTATATTTTTTCATATTTTTAAATTAATTTGTTAAAAAGTTATTTAAAAAATAAACAAAATTCGATCCTGTAAGAAAAATAAAACACAAATTCTAACAGTAATTTAAAAACTTAAATAGAATATAAAATTTTGGTTCTTAAAGTGCACCCGTAACGTAATGTATCAAATGAAAATAATAATCATAAAAATACAAATATATTTTATTTTTTTAAATAATTTTTGTAAAAGATTTTATAATATCTTATTTACAATTTGACCCAGTCTCCCCTTTATCTTCCAAATTACTAAGTCTAAAATGTAGACAAAAGATTATTGAAAGTTTATTGTAAAATAAAGCGAAAATCCTAATTTTAATTTTGTTGGTCAATTAGAAAATTAAATAATTATTTTTATACAAATCAGAGCAAGATTTACATCGTCTTTTAACGTTAGAGGTGAATCTTTTACTAATAATGATTATTAGCTGAAGCTCTACAGATTTGAAATCAAACTTATCGTTAGGGTTAAATTTACCATAAAAATAATACAGATACACATCAGGAGCACATTATTTGAATCATATACAGATGTAAAGGAGTTATTGATTGGTGCGTTCCCGAAATTTGTTTAGTGTATTGTTTTCAATTTGATTGAATTACTTCATTGATTTTTAAACTTCTGCACCTTTTCTAAAATATGGACAGTATTGACATTCGTCTTTTGGTTCCCTAGCTGTTTGGAGGCTTCGGAGAGTCGTGTAATGTACTCCGAACTTTTCGGTGGCTTGGATTCCGTCTGAAGAGAGGGCGCTTATTGTTGTTTTTTGCGTTACGATTTCGCGAGTTAGTAGCTCCGTTCGAAACGACCGCTAAACGGCTTTCATTTTGTTTCTTTTGTGTTTACAAAAGCGCATCATTTGTTGTTAAACCCACATTTTTTGTTTGCTCAATCAATTAACATTACGTCGCTATTTTTTGTGTAACGTGTTGTCCAGACGAAGCTCTAAGAAACTGTTCCTGCTGTTACGGGGCTAGCCTCTGACAAAAAGGAAACCCAAGAAAGCACCAGAGCTTCGACTTAAAGGTTAGTGATAACTTTTATTTGGTGATTCGTTTATGTGACGGCACGTGTTTATTGATTGTTCCGCTAAAGGTCCTTCGTCAATTATATACTTGCATTGAACCAGCATTGAACTAAAACCGCAACATCTAATTCATACATTTTTTTGAATATTCTCAATGGAATGTGCCATCGAAGACATTCCATAATTTGGTCCAACTTCGAGCCGGATGCAATTTGAGTTAATTTCGTGCAAAGATTATCGAATAAATTTCATAATTTGGTCCAACTTCGAGCCGGATGCAATTTGAGTTAATTTCTTGCAAAGATTATCGAATAAATTACATAATTTGGTCCAACTCCGGGCCGGATACATTTGAGTTAATTTCGTGCAAAGTTTAACGATCAAAAAAACCATTAATTTTTCGTTGCAATTATTGTTGAAAATCGCATTGAATTTTCGTTTCTTTATTTGTTAGAAGAGAAAGCAAGTTCGGGATATTCACTCATTCCGTTGGAAATAAAACGCAATTTTTTGCCGCCTTAAAAACCTTACAAGAGCTTGTTTTGTTTGTTTGTTATTTTGCTAAATTGTTTTGAATTTATTTGACATTTGGTCAGATATTTTCTACCTCAACAGTAAAAAATTGTACATTTTTGGAATAGTATTTTGTTTTCGTTCTATCGTGTTAGATTAGTTCAGTGGCGTTACAGTGATTTTAATTTATTGTTAAGATGTCAAAAACCGCTGAAAATTTACGTAAATTTAAAAATCATCGACAATCGGAGTTTAAAAGATTAGAAGATATTTATTTTGCTGCCGAGAAAGCCTTAAGAGGTGACGACATTGAATTGTTTTTTAGCATGATTGATATGATTTATTCAATCCATTCCGAATTTTTTAAACATCACAATTCCATTGTTGGATTAATTTCAGATGCAAACGATGATTTTGACTTTGAGGATGACATTCGCAATAAATTTGAAAAATTGTTTTATTTAATTAGGTCTATTTTTGCTAAACTGAAATCTGTTCAGAATTCTACGCCACAAAATATAGCTCGGGAACAGGAAAGTGTTGCTTTGCCGCGAATTGATTTGCCTTCATTTAGTGGAGACATATTGGAATTTGGTACTTTTATTGATTTGTTTGATTCATTAATTCACAATAATGAAAAACTCAGTGCTATGCAGAAGTTCAAATATTTGCAGTTAGCTTTAAATGAGCCTGCTTTTGAGGCTATTAAGAATTTTAAACTAACACAAAACAATTACGTGAGTGCTTATGAAACACTTTTGAAAAAATTCAAGCGAACTCGTTTAATCGCGGAGTCTCATTGGTCAGCTTTAGAACAATTCCCTCAACTAACTTCAGATAGCCCTTCAGAGGTTCGGAAGTTATTGGATGACTTCAGTGATAATTTGGAAGCACTGAAGAATTTGGGTTTACCAGTAAATCAGTGGGATTTTTGTATCGTGCAGATGATGTTGAAACGAGTTCCAAAGAATTTAGCCGCTAAATTTGAACTTTACCATGGTACTGTGACCGCTCAAGATGACTTTCCGATCCGTTCGGAAGTTGTTGATTTTTTGTCGAAGCATTGTGATGCCTTTGAACATGTTGAATTATCCCGCAAGGCAAAGCAAAGTGTTGACAAAAAGTTACCATTGAATTCAAAGCAACATTCTTCCCGGTTCACTACATCTTTGTTTGTCACTAAGAATAGAAATTGTTTAGTTTGTAAATCCGATCATGCGATTTACAAATGTTCTGAATTCTTGAACAGATCAGTATCCGCGCTGTTTAAGTTTGTTAAATATTTTAGACTTTGTTTTAATTGCTTAGGCGATTCTCATCAGTCGAATCGCTGTAAATCTTTATCCACTTGCCGCAACTGCAAACAACGCCATCACACATTGCTTCATTTTGTAAATAGTGGTGATTCAGGCATTCGGTCTGAATCTAGAGCCCCCCCCCCCCGCAAACCTGGCTTCCACATCTGGTGGATCCAGTACCATTAATACTGTTGAAAGTCCCGAAACTTCTCTACCGCAGACTTCTTGTCATAGTTCACTTTTGTCATACAATTCAAATGTGTTGTTATCTACCGCTTTAGTTGAAGTATTAGATAAGCACGGTTCTTATCAAACTTTGCGATGTCTGCTAGATTCTGGTAGCATGACATCATTCATTGCGAGCGAGGCTGTGAAACGCCTTGGCTTCCGACCTATGCCCGCTTCGATTCAACTCAACGGGCTAGGTTCTGTGCAGAGTACCTCTGCTGAGGGCTCTCTTACCCTTTCTCTTAGCTCTAAAGTAAAGCGTGAGTGCAATTTTGTTGTTGAGACTATTGTTTTACCCCACATTTGCAATGATATGCCTGTTGCGCCCATTAACATGGCTAATATGGCATATCTAACCAATTTGAAACTTGCTGATCCTGGTTTCAATAGCCCAGGCGCTATTGACCTTTTGTTAGGTGCCGATATATTCTCTCAAATTTTGTTGGATGGACGCCTTCTGGGCAAGGAAGGTGTTCCTGACGCTATTAACACTGTGTTTGGTTACATCCTTATGGCTAGAGTGTCTTCGAGTTCTGTTAACTCTCACTCTCAGTCAGTCATAAACCCAACTTCGCTTTTTTGTCAAATTGAAGATGTAGTATCATTAGATGATTCACTCCAAAGGTTCTGGACAATTGAAGATGTTCCTACCGCACTGGTTCAGTCCCCTGATGATCTTATCTGCGAAAAAATATTTTCCGAGGGATGCAGGAGATTGGATTCAGGTAGATTCGTTGTGCCTCTTCCTTTTCGAAATACACTTCCTGCTTTTGATGGAATGTATAATCTCACCGTACAACGTTTCTACTCTTTAGAAAGACGTCTTGTACAGCAACCAGATCTCTACAAACAATATTGTGATTTTCTCAAAGAGTATTTGAAGCTGGATCATATGGAGTTGGTTCCTGATCCATCTACTTCTTCTGATTGTTACTACATACCGCATCATTGTGTTTTGAAACCTGATAGTAGCACAACCAAACTTCGTGTAGTGTTTGATGCATCCGCTAAGATACTTCATCGGTTATCTTTGAATGATTTTTTGTTTATCGGTCCCAAATTGCAGCAAGACATTATCGCTATTTTGTTGACCTTACAGAATTTAGTTTTGCCTCACCTGCTTGCTATAGAAAAACTTTTCTAGTTGTGAACTTCACGCATTTGGTGATGCTTCTGAGAAAGGTTATGCCGCTGTTGTTTATTTTGTGTTCGAAACCGCATCTGGATTTCGTCAAAGTTTTTTTGTGTTGTCTAAATCGAAAGTTGCCCCTTTGAAAACTTTGTCACTTCCCAGATTGGAACTGTGTGCTTCAGTTCTTACCGCTAAGTTGGCTCATTATGTTTATGAGCAATTCAATAGTCGTTTGTTGTTCAAGGTGATTCGTTGCTGGTCAGATTCCACGGTAGTCCTTTCATGACTTAGTTCTTCCCCGCACCGTTGGAAGACATTTGTCAGTAATCGAGTTGCTTACAGTCAGGAAAAATTTCCTTCTTCGCATTGGTTTTACATTAAATCTTGTGATAACCCCGCTGACTTGGGTTCCCGCGGCACTTTGAAATCAGAGTTGTTAGGCAATACACTTTGGTGGAAAGGCCCACAATTGTTGATTACCGCTTGTTTGCCACATGCTTGCTCAGACTCAAGCATGTCACCGCTAGTTATGACTGAAGCCCGTATAGTGGCGCTTTACCAAATTTATTTGGTACTTTGTTAGAAGAACATTATTCTATTAATCGCATTACCCGCATTATAGCTCATATTTGTCGCTTTGTTGATAACGCCCGCAATCCAGACCGTAGGGGCTCTGGATCATTTTTGGCTGCTGAGTTATATCAGGCTCAGCTTCGCATTGTTCGCTATGTTCAAGTTCAATATTTTTCTAAAGAGATTTTCCTTCTTCGAGAACGAAAACTTTTGCCCAAATCGCTTCGTAAACTTTCGCCGTTTCTTGATGATAAGGGAACTCTTAGAGTTGGTAGTAGATTGGCTAATGCTCCATTGCCGTTTGACACTAAATTTCCCGCACTGCTACCAAGTAAAAGTCGTTTGACTAATCTAATTGTAGAAGATTGTCATGTCACCAATCTTCACGCAGGAATCCAAACCGTTCAATTTCTTTTGCAGCAACGATTTTGGATTTTATCCGCAAAGAAAGTAATTCGTAGTGTCATTTCTAAATGTGTTTCTTGTTGGAAGCTTAATCCTTCTGCTTACCAACCCTTCATGGGAAATTTGCCCATTTCCCGCGTTTCACAATTGAAACCCTTTTCTCATGTTGGAGTAGATTTTGCTGGTCCCTTCACTATAACCATGGCTAAAACTAGAGGGTCGAAAACTTCAAAGACTTATTTGTGCCTGTTTAAGTGCTTTGCAACGAAAGCTGTTCATCTAGAACTCGTATCAGATTTGTCTGCTGATGCATTCTTGGCAGCTTTGCGACGATTCATTGCACGTCGTGGTCAATGTAGCCATATATATAGTGATTGTGGTACTAATTTTGTGTGTGCTCACAAGCAGATCTTGAAAGCTTTTAGAGCTACTGCTGCACGAGAAACCATTTCTTGGCATTTCAATCCCCCTTCGGCTCCTCACTTTGGAGGACTATGGGAGAGCGGAATTAAATCTGTTAAAGCTCACTTAAGACGTGTCGTTGGAGATCAAATCCTAACCTACGAAGAACTTTCTACTGTATTTGCACAGGTCGAAGCAGTTTTAAACTCGCGACCTATAACCCCTTGTAGCAACTATCCATCGGATCTTACCGCCTTGAGTCCTGGAATGTTTCTTACCATGGAACCTTTAACAGCACCTCCTGAATCTGATTTCTTATCTGTCCCATCTAATCGCCTCAACAGATGGCAGTTACTGAGTCGTTTGCATCAGGCATTCTGGAAACGTTGGTCGCAAGAATATTTACATACTCTTCATCAACGGAGTAAATGGACTGATCCCTCGGAGGTTGTTAAGCCAGGTACTCTTGTTATTTTGAAGCAAGACACTTCACCTCATTTGAATTGGCCATTAGGGCGTATTATTGACGTACATCCTGGAGGTGATGGTGTTGTACGCGTTGCTACAGTTAGAACTGCAAGTGGTACTTTGAAGCGACCTCTTGTAAAGCTTTGTCCACTGCCAGTGGACCCTTAGTTTTGAAATAAGTAATTCAAGGCTGGCGGAATGGTGCGTTCCCGCAATTTGTTTAGTGTATTGTTTTCAATTTGATAGAATTACTTCATTGATTTTTAAACTTCTGCACCTTTTCTAAAACTTCCCGTCGCGCTAATGGTAATTGTAAGTGTTTTTTGAGTGTAAAATATGGACAGTATTGACATTCGTCTTTTATTTCCCTAGCTGTTTGGAGGCTTGGGAGAGTCGTGTAATGTACTCCGAACTTTTCGGTGGCTTGGATTCCGTCTGAAGAGACGGCGCTTATTGTTGTTTGTTGCGTTACGATTTCGCGAGTTAGTAGCTCCGTTCGAAACGACCGCTAAACCGCTTTCATTTTGTTTCTTTTGTGTTTACAAAAGCGCATCATTTGTTATTAAACCCGCATTTTTTGTTTGCTCAATCAATGAACATTACGTCGCTATTTTTTGTGTAACGTGTTGTCCAGATGAAGCTCTAAGAAACTGTTCCTGCTGTTACGGGGCTAGCCTCTGAAGAAAGAAGACCCAAGAAAGCACCAGATCTTCGACTTAAAAGTTAGTGATAACTTTTATTTGGTGATTCGTTTATGTGACGGCACGTGTTTATTGATTGTTCCGCTAAAGGTCCTTCGTCAATTATATACTTGCATTGAACCAGCATTGAACTAAAACCGCAACATCTAATTCATACATTTTTTTGAATATTCTCTATGGAATGTGCCATCGAAGACATACCATTGATATTTGAAGGATCACTAAAATCATCAGGTAGCATATTTTTAAGATCCATTTTCTAAACGTCCTAGTTCACTCCATAGACAAAAGTTTTTTTTTTGTTTTTCCCAATGTGCAAGAAAAGCCCGTCTTTCTTACCTAATTGGTGACAGCAAAATTCCTCAACCTTTCAAAATGCTCTAAGTTTTTTTTTACATTGAATAAGCATTACTTTTTTTATGACCTGCTTTTGTCGAAATGTCATCCAAGCAGCACATAACTTGCTCATTCTTACTGTTTTAGTATGTTTTAATAGAAGCGTGCGCATTAAAAGTTGTGATCAATGCATTTGTGGAACTGGAACAAGTATAAATTTACATATTTGGGAAGAATAATAAATTCGACTGGAAGTTTCACTGAAGAAATCAGGAGCTGAAGAGTCATGAGCATAACATCATTTGTCAAAGTAAAAGGTCTGATAAGAGCAAAACAAATTTACATGAAGCTGAAAAAATGGTTCGCGAAAAGCTATATCTGGTGTGTGATCAAAGACATGGACATTAATAAAAAGAAGATTAATGCTTTGAGAGTTTTGAAATATGGCTATGGATAAGAATGGAAACCATCAAATGTCAGAAAAGAGCGGCAGTCATGTGAGACTGAACGATGGAAGCCAAAGCTTCTTATGAATTCTACTTCTCGTTACTTGTTATTTCCTGTCTCTGTTTCTATTTAGTTGTTTTATCATTAGTAATGGTTATAAATTTCAGGAGAATTAAAATAATTGTCACTATTTAGTTATGACTAAAGTATTAATCTTAATGTGTAATTTAATACTTAATTTAAATTTCTATAAGTGCCAAATAAAATTTGTTGAATTATTAACTTGCAATGAAGCTCATATCCGATGAATTGTAAATACTGCAAAAATTTAACAAAAGATGTATGAAATTAATAGCTTCCTTTCTGACTTCTGACATATATCAAGGCCGTAATTTAATATATCGCAAAGAGAGAACTGGACGTTTTATTAGAAAAGCCAATTTTGTGCAGGTTTTCTATATAAATTGGATGTTATACTAGTTTATTTCCTATAAATGAAGAAACTCATACTGAATTTTACCTGGTCCCTATTTCTTACACGGTGAACTGAATTGTATGGGAATGTCAAGACCAATGTATTGACAACAGTCAGTGTATTGAACCTAATAGATGTCGGTGACATCTACCGTCTATTGAGTAATTTAAGTATATGAAGGCATACTATGCTTTAACATATACCATACTCTTGACAGATGGTTCGAGTGTTTTATATAAAAACACATAAGTAAATATATATACAGATATATATCCACATATTTAGAACTTTATCATTCAACGTATGACAGCCGTTTCGAACCAGGAGTTCTCGTCAGATACGCTTCCTTGAATGACAAGTTCTAAAGTGAAATACTTGGATGTTATTCACATCAGTAAGACAACAGTCAGTGTATTGAACCTAATAGATGTCGGTGACATCTACCGTCTATTGAGTAATTTAAGTATATGAAGGCATACTATGCTTTAACATATACCATACTCTTGACAGATGGTTCGAGTGTTTTATATAAAAATACATAAGTAAATATATATACAGATATATATATCCACATATTTAGAACTATATCATTCAACGTATGACAGCCGTTTCGAACCAGGAGTTCTCGTCAGATACGCTTCCTTGAATGACAAGTTCTAAAGTGAAATACTTGGATGTTATACACATCAGTAAGACAACAGTCAGTGTATTGAATGAATCGGTAGATGTCACCGAGATCTATTAGGTTCAATACATTAGTTTTAATCCCAGGGAATCCCTCATGCCCGTGTAACGTTAATTGTACTATTGGCGCGACTAACGCTTCCCCTATTAATGGAGGGTGTAACGAAGTTATAATAAAGACTGCTTAATCCCTAAATATCATTAAACTGTTTACATAAAGCATTCGTTGATAAAAACTTAGAACACAGCAATGAACTCGTTAAGTAAGTAAAAGTTTAAAAGATGCAACTAAGATTAGTTGTGACCAATCTTGAATATTTTGTAATATAAAATGATAAAATAATTTACTCAGATTACTTTTCATTTAGACGACCAAATTTTGCTTTGTCGTATATACCTATCAAATTGTAATATAGTAAATAATATTTAGTGACTAGAACCTCTTAACGACCAACCTTCAGTACTCAGTGCATTCACTATATAAAATTTAAATACGACACTAATATCATAGGTATATTATAATTTATGAAAAAAAAAAGTTGTGCATTACCTTCTTAAGAGTAACTAATTTATTATATCAACCATTACAATTTCATACTACTGAAACAAATCTACTAAAATGCCAATTTTATTTGTAACTTGACGACATACTTATTTGTCAGATAAGAGGTATCAGTTTTATACTTTGATAATTCTATATAATTTGCTCATTACTAAGTTCAACAACAAGAAAGATTAATGCACAATAAATCTATCTGTTTGTTTGTTTATATATATATATATATATATATATATATATAGGGTGAGTTTTTTTTGATGATCAGTATGGGGATCTCGGAAACTAGCAGAGATAGAGCAATAGTTAAATTGGGAAAAATTTGCAGTTTTGCTGCTACTAGATATTTTGAAAAAACGAAATTATGTCAATTTAGTCAAATCCCTCTAGCTCCTTTATTTTTGATTATATAAAAAAGGTGCAAATATCAAAATTAAAGGGAATTGTATCCCGAATATGATTGTCATGTCCACGTTTGCGTGACAGCTCTCGAGATATGACACAAACTTATCTTTTTTGAATAGAAACCATAGTTGGCTATGAGCTCAAAAAATCGGACATTTTTAGAGCTTTTCACCGATATAATACTCGATATAGTTATTCATAAAAATAACGAAGTTATGGATGCTTTTCTCTCTTATTTTCACTTTTAACGTAGGTAGCCATGAAAAAGATTGTTTTCACTTTGACGTTTCCTCATTTGAGAGTAATTTCATTAGTAGTGCTGAACTGACAGTCGATATTGACAAGTTTTCGTAATAAAATGGAATATTCTAACGAAGAAATATGGTGGAATGTTATAACATATGCTATAAAAATTCAGTTCGTACAACTGGAATACTTTCATAAGATATTTTAACTGTCGTCAACCTGCTCTATGTACATTTAAGAGGATTTACGATAGTTTACGCAGAAATGGCTCTTTTACTAAACCACCAAAGGAACGTAATCAAATTAACGAAGCAGCACTAATAAATGTTTTGGCAATGGTAAATAAAAATCCATCTACAACTCTAGCGCACAAGTTCCACCCGTACAAACTTTAAGTTTCTCAAACTTTGCATGCTGGTGACGAACATCGACTTATTTTGTTTTGTACATGGTTTAGATACATGTGCCTTGACAATCCACAGTTTCCATTAAAGGTGTTATGATCAGATGAAACTAGATTTACTAACTGGGGTATGTTCAATAGACACAATGAGCATATCTCGGCTAAAGAAAACCCTTTCCATGTAGAACAAAGACGACCCAGATAAAATTTGGTTTTAATGTTTGGTATCAAGGGGTCTAATATTCTGAGGCCTTTTATCTTTGACGAATCACTTACTGGGGAGCGCTACTTGCATTTCTTGCAATACACTTTTCAAGACATGTTGCATAATTTGAATTTGAGAACTCGTTTAGAAATTAAATGGTTCCAACATGATGGAACACCTGCTCATAACTCGTTATTACTAAGACAACACTTAGATAATATCTATCAGAACTCTTGGATAGGAAAAAATGGCCCACGCGAATGCCCACCCCGGTCTCCCGATTTGGCAGTTATAGACTTCTATTTATAGGGTGCGCTAAAAAACAAAGTATACAAAAGAGAGTATGAGACAGTTGGTGACCTAAGGGAGGCTGTATTACAAGCAACTGAAAAAATTGATAGGCGGTCTGTCAGGAAAGCGGTAATGGCAATCTTAAAAAGATGCAATTTTTGTCTAAATAACAATTCTTTTCGAGCATAAATTGTAACCATTATTATGTACTTTAATTGCTTAATTTTTTAGTAAAAACCTACTTATTTAGTTTTTTTGTTATATCTGATATACCTAATAAAAAAATTGTTCAATGTTTTTTGGAATAGTTATTAATAAATCAATCTATTTCATGGCTCCCTACGTTAAAAGTGAAAATAATAGAGAATCATCCATAACTCCGTTATTCTTATGAATAACTATACCGAGTATTATATCGGTGAAAAGTTTTAAAAATGTCCGATTTTTTGATGTCATAGCCAACTATGGTTTCCATTCAAAAAAAGATAAGTTTGTGTCGTATCTCGAAAACGAGAGTTTTCACGCAAACGAGGACATGACAATCATATTCGGGATATAATTCCCTTCAATTTTGATATTTACACTTTTTTTATAAAATCAAAAACAAGGGAGCTAGAGGGATTTGACTAAATCGACAGAATTTCGTTTTTTCAAAATATCCAGTAAGCCATGACTTTTTACAAAAATCCGAAAGTGTCATTATATTGGACCAGTAAAACTGCAAATCTTTCCCAATTTAACCATTGCTCTATCGCCGCTAGTTTCCGAGATCCCCATACTGATCATCAAAAAAAAAGTCACCCTGTATAATGGTATTTTTCTTAAAGGGTTTTAATTATTTTTAGCTTTTTAGTTCTTTTTATTAACAAGTAATAAAAGCTTGTTTTTAAACAGTTTTTTTCTTTTAATTGTATTTCATAGTTTCTTTGCCATTGACAATGGGGTCTAGTGCGTAAATATTGCCTTCTTATAGTTATTATAGAAAAACCCTCAAGCAACATTAACTGAGAGAAATTAGGTGTACGGATTTGTCAACTAATTTTTCTGTTTGAATAAATATTATACCATACATATCTGTATGATGTGACTTTTCAAATCCTTATCAGGAATCGTTGTCGAAACAATGTTGTTTTGATGCAATTTGTTGAATAGTCGTTGGCTTAATTTTAATCGCAATTGTCAATCAATTGATTGATTGACTTTGAAGTTTCATTTTTGAAGTTTTCTCTTTGATGTTCATTTGACAGCAGCTGTTGCTACTTTGCCTCTACAGAGTGTGCCCCAATTTCTTCATTGTTTAACAATATGCAGGTACTTTCTTTGATTTTCCTTTTTTAGGTGTGTTCTTTAAGTAAGACCATTTTATATATACCATTATCCGTGAGTATATGGTTTACCAATCTTGATATGTCTATATGTTTTCAAAAATCATTGTAGGGAGTGTAACTACTTATTAATAAATGTTGTAGTGAATGAAAAGTTAAATAATTTTAACTATCCACCAGGCATAGCAGTAAAATTATTTTTTTCAAAATTTGCTCCAAAATATAAACTACTTGATTACTTTTAACAAACTAATTAAAGAAACAAGCAAATATTATAACTTCAAAATGTACATCTATTAAGTTATGGTAACGATTTCCTTGTACCTCACTTGGACAAAGAACATATTTTGTGGTTATTTTGTTGCTAATTTGTGTCGCCTATAATAAAATTGTTACTCTTGTGGTTTCTGAGAAATTGGAGTCACTGCATCTTAGGTCTTAAACTATATTAATAAATAAGTATCTAGGAAATAAAATTAGTGGTAGAAAGGAAATTTTGTTGATAGTTTGTGGTTTAAAGATGGCATAAATGTATTTGGTAAAACCGTTATGCGTTAAATTATTGTTATTTGTACCATCAGCAACACTCATATGAGAAAACGCCTCAAGAGAGATAAGGCATCTCTTCTTTGACGAGAAAATATAGCAATATATTTAAAAATTAGGTTGCGAGTGACAAAAATCGATGGAGGCAACTTGTCATGTTGACTAAAACACACCCAGGCTTATAACGCCACGGAATAAAGTACTAGAGTAATACAAAAAATATATAGTAAATAACAACAATATTTTATATTATGTATTTTATATATACAGATAAGTTGTTATACAAAATTTAATCTATATTGAAATATTTCAGATTTTTCATAGGATGCAAAATATTTCTTACAAAAACCTGGACTATCTTGCTGTAAATTCACAAATAAGTATTACATTCTCCAGAATTCTGAACACACCATCGCGGTGTAACGGCTTCTGCTTGTAGGCCTTTTGTTATTAATCGTTCTCTGTGTGCATAGAATCTACTACGGGCGAAAGTGGCTGAAGTTTCAGGATTAGACCACAATCTCTCTGCGGCAGCAGCTGCTCTAGGCCATATTCGTTGTTCCACATTATTGTCGTCGACTAGTTCTCCCCACATACATACCTAGAACATGTTAAACAATATTGACGTTACAGTGTTCAAGAGAACAAACATATTACATGCCACTATGATTCAAATTATATGTTTTTAACGTTTTGTTTCCTGCTGAAGAAATCTTCTACAGGATAATAGTGTACCGCAGGTATTATAATTCACAACTCTGTCTTTACCTTATTGATCAACACCAATCAGTTTAATAAATATTTCTTTGTAAACATTTTAGATAGCCTGGGGAAATCTTTTTTTGTTAAATTTAAACCGTAATTCTATGAAAGAAGGTTAGGTCGTCTTCGCCAACTCCAAAGAATTAGCCAAGCAACTTGAACTTAATCTGGCAGACAGACGGCGGAGATAGGTAACATGGAATTTCTCTTTAACTCCAAGAGGAGAATCACGGCTACAATAAGCAATACACTGAATAGCAGCAGCAGCAGAATGGTAAGAAAGCAATATAAGAGATTTAAAAAGCCTAGGCTATTTGGTGGTAGTCGATGATTATTGACTTAAACTGAGACCCTATTGGACAAGAATCCAGAATTGCCACATATGCGCTAAAACGTAAAACAGAGTCCGATATCTTAAAAGAAGAAGCAAATATAAACATCATGAGAGAACTTCTTCCTAATTGCCACGACAGTCGCCACATAATCTGTGGGCGTTCCCAACTTGTTACCCTAGAAGACTTAAACGCCGCGGCTACAAGAATAAGACCAAATAAAAAACCACTAGGCCTGAACATATAACTATAGAGATGCTTAACATGCTAGTGAACGGAACCAGAGAATTTGCTGACGAATAACACCAAACGTATAAAAGACCAGTTTCCAGTAGAGTGGAAGAGAGTCAACGTCATTTTGATCCCGAATCCGTTGAAAAGAATTGAGGCGAATACAACACACAATAATCTGCTTGGTTAACGCAATCACCTAGTCAATGGAAATCATGATAAAAGCAGGCGCGGGCGCGGTTAGCAAACTCGTGGAGCTTGCTAGAAATTGTTGGTACTTGTAGGCGACTACAATATTGGTTGACATAACGAACGCTTTTAACATCGCCAGGTGGAGCATCATCAGCGTGGTAAAGATTGGAATCAGTTACCATTCAGCGACGAACAGAAAATTATTTGATGGACAGAAAAATCTATGGGAGAAACGGTTTTGAATACTTAACAGTGTCCCGCACGGTTCGGTTTTAGGGACCGCTCTCTTCCGGTATTGAGGATATCCCTTCCGGCAGATAGTTAGTTATAGTAGCAAATAATCCTAAGGAACTGGTTAAAAACGGGAATGAATCCATTGATAGACTGGCGTTCTGGCTAAGAAATAACAAGATTGGCTTGAACGCTCTCGAAAGAACGAGTTGATTGCAATAAAAGGTTAAATACAATATGGATGAAATGTAAAAACACAGTTTTGCACCGTAACACCAAACCTTTATTTTAAACACTCAACGCACGTTTCAACAACTCTAATTTGTCATCTTCAGGAGTAAACCAAAGTTTGGGTTACAACTTAGAGTTGTTGAAACGTGCGTTGAGTGTTTAAAATAAAGGTTTGGTGTTAGGGTGCAAAACTGTGTTTTTACATTTGTGACACACCAAAGGTTCCACAGCTTTTCGATTACAATATGGATGAAACAATCATCACTCTCAGCAAATATGTAAAGTACTTAGGTATTCATCCTGGACGACAAATTAATTTATAAAACAATATATAAAGCGAAAAAAAATAGTGGAGCTGTGAAAAGAATCATGCAAAACACAGCCGAGTCCAGTGAGAAAAACTCTAATGATGGGGTAACAAATCTATCTTTCTATATAGTGCGCCAGACTGGGAAGGAAGTGTATGATGGTCAAAGGTAACTGTATGCATATATACAGATATATATCCACATATTTAGAACTATATCATTCAACGTATGACAGCCGTTTCGAACCAGGAGTTCTCGTCAGATACGCTTCCTTGAATGACAAGTTCTAAAGTGAAATACTTGGATGTTATACACATCAGTAAGACAACAGTCAGTGTATTGACCTAATAGATGTCGGTGACATCTACCGTCTATTGAGTAATTTAAGTATATGAAGGCATACTATGCTATAACATATACCATACTCTTGACAGATGGTTCGAGTTTTTATATAAAAACACATAAGTAAATATATATACAGATATATATCCACATATTTAGAACTATATCATTCAACGTATGACAGCCGTTTCGAACCAAGTTCTCGTCAGTTACGCTTCCTTGAACGACAAGTTCTAAAGTGAAATACTTGGATGTTATACACATCAGTAAGACAACCGTTAGTGTATTGAACATAATGGATGTCGGTGACATCTACCGTCTATTGAGTAATTTAAGTATATGAAGGCATACTATGCTTTAACATATACCATACTCTTGACAGATGGTTCGAGTGTTTTATATAAAAATACATAAGTAAATATATATACAGATATATATATCCACATATTTAGAACTATATCATTCAACGTATGACAGCCGTTTCGAACCAGGAGTTCTCGTCAGATACGCTTCCTTGAATGACAAGTTCTAAAGTGAAATACTTGTTATACACATCAGTAAGACAACAGTGTATTGAACCTAATAGATGTCGGTGACATTTACCGTCTATTGAGTAATTTATATATATGAAGGCATACTATCATCTGTCAAGAGTATGGTATATGTTATAGCATAGTATGCCTTCATATACTTAAATTACTCAATAGACGGTAGATGTCACCGACATCTATTAGGTTCAATACACTGTTGTCTTACTGATGTCTATAACATCCAAGTATTTCACTTTAGAACTTGTCATTTATGGAAGCGTATCTGACGAGAACTCCTGGTTCGAAACGGCTGTCATACGTTGAATGATATAGTTCTAAATATGTGGATATATATCTGTATATATATTTACTTATGTGTTTTTATATAAAACACTCGAACCATCTGTCAAGATTATGGTATATGTTATAGCATAATATGCCTTCATATACTTAAATTACTCAATAGACAGTAGATGTCCCTGACTGTAACTGTATGCTCTCCAACAGGCTGCAGAGAATAGAAATACCTCGCGTGACTTGCGGATATCACACAGTATTCGAAATGCTGTATGTGTTTTAACGGGAGAACCCCAATAGTAATCAAAGAACATGCCAAGTTACATAGATGATTAAAGAGACAAACGGTGCCTAATCAAGGTCAAAACCATAGAAATATGGTAAAATATATCAGTGAAATATATCAGATTTGGACAAGTAGTCATGAGAGTGGACAAATAAACGCATTTCTAATCTAAACGCATGGTTCAATGTTAAGCACGAAAAACTAAAGTTTTATATTACCCAGGTACTGACCTGGACATGGGTTCTTGCCAAATCTTCAATTGTGAGGGGTGGGTCTCCGAGCAGAAAGAGCGTTGTACCATAGTAGTGGTGCAAGTAAATGGGGATGTTGATCACCGCTAATAAAGTTAGCTGTGAGGGGGTAAATTGTTTTTAACTTAAGATACTAAAAATAAAAGCTGAGAAAGAAATGGAGCCATAGTACCCGTTGACTCGTGCACAGAATAATATAGAGGAATGAATAAGTCCGTTGTAGGCTCAGTGTGTTTCCAACTCTCAACTGAAGGCAACAGAGGTGTTTTACTGGGTATTAGGTAAGTTGCTTATTGACCTGGACACCACACCCATGAGGCAATAGTTGCTAGCTTGAGGAGAACATAAACGTATTTCCCGTCTCACAAAAGAGTTACTCAGTCAAAGGAAGTTCACAAGTCAATATCATATTTCATTCATAGTTAAGCTGTGAAGAAAAAATTCTAGGAATATGTAAACTCTAAATAATATACAAGCTATTTGTCTCTGATATCCTTTTTTCCAAATGAGTTACAAAATAGATTTTGAAAGATTTTTATAACACTGTTAAGGCTGGAGTTAAGGCAAGTATTACGTATTTGTAACCGTTTGGCTCCTCCTACATTACGTATCTTTCCACGGTTACGTTTATAAACCGACGTAGAAAGGGGAGTGATACGTTATCCGGGGTAAAATGAATAAATACCAAAAGAAAATAATGTGCTTTATAGGTGCTTTGGTTTTCAAGACCAATCCCTAGGTATTACATTTTTTTTGTTTTCCGTAGAAGTACTGCTTCTGATTTATGTTGAGCCCATTCGAGTGGGATACCTTTCAATAGTCTATCTAACAATATACTAAATGCAGACCTTGATGCTTTCTTTGAAAACGATGGCGCATATTCGACCATGCGCGGTGGAAGCCTCGGTGGCAGCCATTCCTCCTGGAATTATAGAGCCGCCAATAATTGTTACTCTACCCTATTCAGAAATGTCCTTCAAAGTGGTCAATGAATCTAATGAATTAACTTACTTTTAATCAGAGCTCACATCAGAAGATGAAATCTACACCAAAACAGCATTGAGTTCAAATAATAATTGCCTAATGGAAAGATCGCTTTTTGGTACGTAAAAGACAGGACGAGAGTATATTTTTAATTGGATGCTCGTCACCCCGACCAAAGTTCTAGTAGTATTGGACAGTTGTTCAGAGAAAAGAATAGACTTTTAAATAGATGCTCAGAAGAGCCTAACATTAAGCCCCACGTATATAAAACAGAAGAGGAATGACAAAGGCATGAGCCCCATCTCTACTTGAATGACCACTCTCCTAACAGTGCCGGGTTATAAAAAGGGAAAAAGTCTTAGCAATTTTAACTCCTATCTATGGGCCTAACGATGTGTCCTCCACAAACATGTATACGCATAGGATCCTAATTATAAAGGTATGGAGTTTCTAGCAGAACAATTGCTCAGGTCTCTATTAATAAATAGAATTTTATCCTTGGAGGTCAATCCAATACACAAATGTACTTTACCCGAATACCTACAAAATTGTGCCCAACGAAATTAGAATACAATCTTACCTCACCTCCTAGTATTTGTGGGCTTTCATGTGTATACATTTTATTGTTATAAACGTCTTGCCATTTATAATAGGATGTAGTGCCCCAATAACCATGGTCCAGATACCAACTGTCTTTTGTTGAAATTATAAGTTGGTAACCGAGATTTAGCAGATCTGTTATCAGACTGTTATTTTTCTTGGGAATCCAAGTCTGAATGATGTACCTGAAAAAGAATTTAAAATATATTACCTTGGATAAAGCAAAAATATTAAATTAAAAAATAAAAATTAACTGCTCAAAAAGATGTTGACTCTTGAATTAAATTCAAGGACCTAATAAGTATTTTAATGTCTTATTTCAAGTTTGACTTGAACTCATTATCTCCTTTCAGAAAAATGGTTGGTTTTAAAAACACTTTTTTGTATATAATAGTAAAATTAACTAAAGATAGGTGTTTAATTGTTGAATTCTGATTTAAAAATGGGTTCCTTATGGTTTATTACCTCTAATACCAATCTCATTCTAAATGTTCGTTGCTTAAGATTTGTCACCCACGGGTCTGTCAGTTTTTCTTTATAACAATCTGGTAAAATCTATAAGATAAATTTAGAGGAAGTATTGTCTTATTTTACCTATTTTTGTTCACTGTTCACTTTAAAAAATTATTCAAAATTATTAGTATTGTCGTGATTGTTCTAGGATTGCTGGATTCCCTAAAATTCCCATTTTATGAAACTCTACTCACTATAATGGAAGAAGTATCTGAATACATACTCGTTTACTGCTATATGCATTTGTATATACAAATGCGCATAATCCGATGAATGTTTATCAATATAACAGGTTTTAATTATTAATTATTAATGTAATGTTTTTATTTTCACTCTCGGGTTCAGTTCAGTTCTCAGAGCCGAAACCAGATTAGATTCTTCGATAAATACATCAAAGCAAGCCGCCGACCTCGATGCGCCATCAGAACAATATTTCGCATTCCCCGATATATCGGATGAATGCCGATTCCACGGATTATGGGAGGAATTCTATTACATATACATATTAAAAAAAAAGTTTGTTTTTACATCATCAGGTAGTTTTAAATTTTCTTCGTCAACTTTGTATTTTATTACATTTTTACGTTAACAAATGTTGTATGTTTAACTGAGCAAAATATTATTAAAATTGTATGACTAGTTTTCGGGATATATGGGTGTTAAACATAAGAAAAATCCTTTTCTAATCAGATTTCTCATAAAAGAAGTGTATTATTTCCGTTTATTGTAGAAAAAGTGATTTTCACATTTTTTTGACAAAAATATTGAACAGAGAATTAGTATTAATTATCTTTGATTACAGGGTGTCTCCAATATCCGTAACATGTTTTATTAGAAAACTCATTTTTTTATTACAAAGTTGAATCCATAAGATGTTCTCGCACAATTAATATAATGCTAAAGCAATGAATTCTTGAACTTGTTTTTACAGTCTGAGTCGAAAATATTGCTACAGTCGTCATAAATTATTTTTGCGATTAATAAGTAATCCTGTATCAAGTACTTTTCTTTGTTTGTACAGTTTTTTCAAAACTGTGGAGTAGGGTGTGACGGGCCGTAGATTTGGTTAATTTAATATAAAAATCACATTACGCATGGTTTATACAGGGTTACTCATTAATGGAAAAAATAGTAGATACCTACTATAGCAATATTTACGAATCACACTATATATGAATACGTCCAATAATTCTTTACTTTAACATTGTATTAATTGTGGAATTTGATCTTCTTATGTATTCAACATTATAATAAAAAAATTTCTAAAAGAACATGTTACGTATATTGGAAACACACTGTAATGAAAAATAATCAATAGCAATTGTTTTGTGCAATATTTATGTCAAATAATGTGCAAATCAAGTTTTCTAAAATAAACAGAAATAAAACACGTCTATTATATGAAAACAGACATTTCCGATGTTTAACACCCTATATCTTGAAAACTAGTCATAGAAGTTTTACAATATTCTGCTCAGTTAAACACTGAACATTTTTTAACGTAAAAATGTAATAACATACAAAGTTGATGGAAAAAATTTAGAAATACAAAAATAATATATGCTCGCTCTAGCTATATTTATGGCTCACACTGTATATTATATGAAGCACATCCAAGAATTTATAACTTTAAGGATATATTAATTGTGCAATAACATCTTCGTACAGTTTCAAGGTAGTAATAAAAAAATGATTTTTTACAAAAAAAAAACATGTTACGTATTTTTGCAAAACCATGTAATCCACTAAAATTTATGGCATTTTCGATGTTAACACTGTGTATCTCGGAAACTAGTCATATAGTTTGTTTGAGCCCTTGAACTCTTTTGTCAGAACATCAAGTTCTACAACATACCGACATTTTAAATAACGGAAGTCCATTTTCCCATAAGAAAGGTGCCTGAAAACATGGGTTCAGCTACGATTAAATTAAAGAACACTTTTGGACGCAATGCTGTATCTAGTGAGTGTTCAACTGGTGATCTAGTGCAAAAATTTGAAACAAGTGGTATGCTTATTGTTAAACAAAGGGTCTGTCAACTGGTTCAGATAAAAATATTGCTCGCGTAACTGACTGTGCCCGTGAGGAACCAATCATGTAGGTACATCGTCGCCGTTCGCAGCAATTGACACTTTTAAAAGGCACTATTACAACGAGTTTTACCAAAGATTATAGCATCTAAAGTTGAGTATAATTCAACTGAAACACGAGCTTAAAGACAAAACACCAGAAACGCCGTATATGTGTTAACTAAATTTTAGAATAGAACATAGAAGTCGCTCCTCGAAGTTTTCTTCCATCGTCTTGAAGTGGTTGATCTCACAACGTTTCAATAGCTGTGTATCTGCTATCGTCATCAGGTGAATGATAGGAAATTCAGAGTATCTGTCGTATTTATATTATACCCTTAACCGGTCAAGCGTCGCCGGCCATGGTCATTGGGTCTTATCTGGTCCAATCAGCGTCGTCGTACCTGGAGGTTGGTTGCCGGTGATGCGTAGCGGCAAAGGCCGAAGAAGAGCTCTCCAAATATTTTTAATTTGGACGCTGGGCTCGCTAATTATATTTTCGTTCGAGACTATATATGCTCTCTCTATGAATTTTCTTTTGTACCAATGCTCTTCCTTGTGAATTGCTTTAACACAAGGCTGGAGTACCTCTCAGACCGATTACAAGTTCGTGCAACTCACCAACATCAGCACTATCGAAATTCCTTCTACCAATCATCCAACCTTTGGAGGGCAAAATATCATCACACGTCAAGGACTCGAAGCACTTTGTCCAAATCACCGGATCCATGGAACTTGGGCCGGAACATCGCTTAGTAAGTTTCGACGTTGAAAATCTTTTCACGAACGTACCACTAGACGAATCTCTCAACATAGTGAGAAAGAAACTTACTGAAGACGAAACCCTGATGGAGAGGACGGAGCTGCCAATAGACTCAATCATGGACTTGCTTGGATGTTGCCTCAAGAACTGCTACTTTCAGGAGAAGGACCGGTTCTGCATGCAAGAAGATGAATTGCCTATGGGTTCCCCGTTATCACCAACCATTGCCAACATCTACATGGAATGGTTCGAAGAACAGGCACTAAGGAGTTTCGAGAAGCAGCCTAAGCTATGGTTGAGGTATGTCCATGACACGTTTATTATTTGGCAACATGGAGAGACAGAACTACAGGCATTCCTGGAGCACCTGAACCAATCCCAACCATCCATTAGATTCACCATGGAGATGGAAGAGAGTGGGTGCCTACCATTCCTTGATGTAAAGTGTCAAAGGACTAGGATCGGAATCCAAACAACAGTCTATAGGAAGGCTACGCATACAGGATTATACCTTCACTACAATTCCAACCACCCATCAGCAACGAAAACTGGCATCATCAAAACACTAATCCATAGAGCCAAAAATATCTGCAGCACACCAGAAGCCCTCAAAGAAGAACAAGTGAAACTTAGAGACCTTTTGGCGAACGGATATCCGGAAACGATCATTACCAAGGCGTTTGAAGAGCTGGACAAACCACCTAGGCAGGAAGAGGACACCACAGTGGCACCTCTACTATTACCGTATACTAAAAGCTTGTCGGAGAAACTTAGAAGAACTGCACACAGCTATGGGATCAGAATGATCTTCAAAAGCAACGACACCTTGAGAAGCATGATAACAAGAACGAGGCCCGACGCACCAGCAATACCAAATAACTGTATATATAGCATACCGTGTGAATGTGGCAGTCTTTACATTGGAGAGACAAAACGACCGCTGGACACCAGGATTAAGGAACACCGCGCAGCTACTTAAAGGGCAGAGGTAACGAAGTCTGGGATAGCGAATCACGCATGGACCGAACACCATAATATCAACTGGGACCAGGCTAAAGCAATTCACAAGAAAATATTTGGAGAGCTCTTCTTCGGCCTTTGCCGCTACGCATCACCGGCAACCAACCTCCAGGTACGACGACGCTGATTGGACCAGATAAGACCCAATGACCATGAATTTCCTAGCATTCACCTGATGACAATAGCAGATACACAGCTATTGAAACGTTGTGAGATCAACCACTTCAAGACGATGGAAGTCCAAGAAAACTTCGAGGAACGAGTTACATTGTCTGCCAACTTCAGACTAACATAGAAGTCGCTGTTTATGACAAAAAATCATATAATCCGATAAAGAGCTTTTTCGTTAAATTGACTTAGTGAATCGTCAAAATTTTCACATCTGGGGTAGTAGAATAACCATGTTATTCAAGAAAAACCAATACATTGTCTGGTGTACATTAGGAACTGGAGTAATCATTGGCCTATACTTTTTTGAGCGGTAGTGTACGCTATCGGAAGATGCTAAACGCTTTTTTTAATGAAATCGTCAATCTGATCTTGAATGATATGTGATGTCAACAGGATGGAGCCACAAGTAACACAGAACATGAAGCACTACTTCAAACCAAATGTCCTCGTCATGTTATTTCTCAGTCAGCTGTGACATCGATTGTCTACCGGGGTCTTACGATCTAACCCCATTAGACTTTATTCTGTTCGAAGGAGGCGTTAATGTCAACAAACCTGCTTCGACTCTAGGGCTAAAAAGGAACATGCAACATGCAATTGTTTAAATAGAGCCGCATTTATGCGAAAGAGTCATGGAAATCATCTCTACAACAATGGTAGCACCACTGACATCATATATATTGCATACCTAACTGCTAAGTTTGCTCTATAAAACTGATAGCATGAAAATTCAGTTTTTTCCAATATTTTGATATTAGAAAGCAAATCCTAAAGTTTAGTTTGGATTAACCTTTACTAATTTACAAAATTTGATATTTTCAATGTTTAGTACAAACTTTCAATAAAAAAAACTACACTGAAGAATATGGAACAAGAACAATAACGGAACTTAAAAAATGGTAATTAAACTCAGTAATATTAGAAACGTTACACCCACAATTTATAATTTCTTAAACTTATTTTTTGGGAACGGAATGGCCATATGTCACTATATTACAATACCAATATCAAAGTTTTATTTTTGATAGTTTCTCGACAAAAAAATACTGAAAAAAACAGGTTATGGCGTAATTTTTAGAATTCTCTGCATGCTGGATCTATACATTTTTACTTGAAAATTATCCAACTGACCTACAAAATCCACTTTAGTTTGTTTGCGCATTTTATTCCTACAAGGCGCTACATAATTTTGTCCAATTTTATGTCGAAATACAGGGTGTTTCGAAAAATTTTTTTGTAATATTGTTAAGACTTTATAAATCTGTAAAGAAAATTGTAAAAAATTGAAATACGGGCACAAAAACCCCCTGCAAACACATAAATAGGAGACTTGTGATTTGAATGTCGAAAAACGGAGAAGCAGATGTTTTTTAGCGAAAAAAATTATTTAAGACCCATACATTTGTTTCTATTTATTTTCCACCGTTTTGTCAATAACAGAAAAAAAAAGTTTTGTTTGAGCCGTTTGAAGCGCATATGACATCTTTAAGGTGCATTTTAGATAACATGTTAATTGGGACTTATCGGCTTATTTTAATGAGTTCTAGACACAGAAGAACTCTATTTTAGAAGCACCTTGTATATTATAGTGCGGCGCGGCGGTTATTCTCAAAAATCGATAAATGTATACAGTTGTAAATGTTGTTTCAAATATGCCTGAAATAACAATAAAAAACTTTCACACCTTTCTTTTGGTAAATATTTTGTCACAACAGAAGGTTGTGTTAGATGACTTGTCCAGATTACTATAGAGGTATTATTATGTCCAATGGCACTATCGAAGGTGTTTAAATTGTTGTTTTGATAATCAGCCCATAAGTTCAAAAACGTTTCTTCTGTCAGAGGCTTCCCCTTTAGGTATTCCAATATTTCTTTTGAAGAATTCCAACAAGGAATGAATACCTAAAAATGAACATGGAAAAATATAAATATTATATAAAAGAAAGTCGTTAACCAATCAAAGAAATAAACACCCAATGGACAGGGATTATGGAAATCCGAGACACTTAATCCTCACTCAGCCCAGCAATAAAATATTAATGACAGCCTAAAAGGTGGATATAATTTAATATCAAGAATGCCAGTCTTTTTCGTCTCTCATCTAGTACATTTTTTAATACAGCAATAAACAGGATTTCTCTGTAAAAACTTATGTTACTCCTGTTGAATTGTCTGATACTGTAGCCTAGTTGGTGAAAAAACATATGTAGCAGAAACTAATCAACGTAATTTATATGGACATTCTTAATGTGTGGGTTACATTCTTTCACAGGCTTATAGAAAAAAACTAGTTAACTTGTTGCTTTCTGAGGCAGAAGAAATTTTACTCTAGGGCTGTTTATTCAAATTTCCCACACTTTCCACAAGCTAATTACGTACCTCATCTCCACCCATGTGAAAAACTCCTGAATCGGGAAACATTTCGGTAATATCCTTATATAATTCCTTCAGAACACTATATAAATAAGGATTAGCTGGGTTCAGTTGTCCACAAGGAGGTTGAATGCAATAAGACCTCCATGGCTGTTGAGTTATACAAACAGCTAAGTTACCAATGCCAGCTTCTGGTCCCCACTGCCAACCCATACCAGCATGGGAGGGTCCATCAATTTCGAGCAAAATCCGTACCCCTTTATGTTTTGCATATTTTACTAAATCACTAATGTTCTCTGGGCTATATATTTTCTTTGAATCGTAGGCACCATATCTAAAACAAAGAACGTTACTATCTAAAGTGATACTGTTTACCTCTCTTTGAAAAAATGTATTAAGATATTTCATACAGTGGAATCTCGCTTAATGAGCACAATTCCTTTCAGAAACATAGTCAATAAGCGAAACACTCGTTATGTAAAACAATTTTTTATATAAATTAATGTAAAATATGATAATAACACATTATACACACAAAATGTTATTAATAACTATTGAGAGAAATTTAGTTGCATATTCCATAACAGAACAAACTCATCTGGAATACGAATTTGATCTTGAGCAAATAAATAGCTATTAAAAAAAACACCGACTTCGATGGGTAGTAACAATAATGACACTAAAAACTAAAAAATAATTCAATTGGATATTTAAAACGAAAAATATTATATGTTCTATAGGACTGCGTTTGAAGTTGATGTCAAGCCTAAGAAATGCATATATTTTAAATAGGAATATAAACAGCTTTATAAATTAAACTCTTATTAATTTATAAAGCTATATATACCCCATGTTACACACATATATTTCAGGCTTGGCACTAACTTCAAACGCATTCCTATAGAACATATAATACCTTTCGTTTTAAATATCCAATTAAATTATTTATTACTTTTTAGTGTCATTCTTTTTACTATGCATTGAAGTCGGTGATTTTTTTTAAAAGCTATTTATTTTCTGCTTTTTAGTGATATAATAGTGTAACTAGATGCATGTTTCAGTTCTTACGAACTTTGTTTTATAATATTCTTTTATAGACAAAACAGGAGTACTTTATTATTAGACAAAATTCAAATTTTTTGGCGAATCTCCTATAAAACTGAAAAAACTGACATGTGACATTCTATAAAAACTGGAGAATATATACTTTTAAATAATATGTTAATTTTTGACTAAAAGAAATTCACTCGCAAATTCAAGGTTTCGAAAAAAAATGTGGATACTTATATGTAAATATTCCATGTACATAAATTTACCCTGAAACTAAATAAATCAGTTTAATTTAAATTCTTTAACATTTATTGAGACACTCTTTACTCTGCCAATAGCCACCCAATTTAACATCTTTTGAACCACCCTGTTAAAGTATTATTCCACTCTACCTTATACTCCAACCATTCTTTATTTGTAACTGCTAAGGCGTTACCCTAAAGGTATAAAATTATTTTACCATTTTTTAAAACAACTTGTATAACATATGTTCTACTCCACCCTATCTTTCAACTATCATATGTAATCAACTGCTTGAGGGTTTCACGATATAATTTTTATTCTAGTTTTTTTCTAACGAACCTGTATAACTACAGCTTCTCTGTACTCCACTCTATATTCTAACTCCTCTGTATATGGAACTACTTATATCCCAACCAACAAAACATTTAGTTGCTATAAAGTATTTTAACCATCCTGAATAATTATAATTCTAAAATCCTATATTTCAACGAATTTATATAAGCATATAAAACTGCTTATTGGATTTGGATACATAACATTTTTTAACCATCTTGTAAAACGGATAACGATAAACTTCTATAATTTCGTGTGCCTCAAATTAACATGTGACTCGTACGCTTTTACCCGTCTTAAAATAGGCACCTTTTTTTCTACCGTTAATTCATAATCAGTTTCGATAATGTCAAAAAAATGATAGATCCTTCACTATAAAGTAAAATGCATCTTTTCGACAAAGCTCGTATACAGTTATTGATTAAAGTAACATGTGTTGATTTCGTTTTAAGTTTTTTATGGAGACTAACTTATTATTTTGCAAATATTATGAATGAGAAAATTTTCGAAACATTCATCTGGCAATATTTTGATTAACTTCATCCTAGATTTTAAATAACACTAACTAAAATATTTTAATACCAGCGCATTCACCATATATTATGATATATTAAGAAGTCGTCATAAGATTTTTCAGATTTTTTTGCAAACTGGGCGACTCCATGTCATTGATGATGAAATTCCAGTCTATTTGCAGTTAATTTCATCATAAATTCCGATAAAAATAACTGAAATGTTTTAATACCAGCGCATTCACCATACATGACGATACATTAAGAATTCGATTACTAGACTTTTCCGATTTTTCGCAAAATCAACCATTCCGTCATTGAAAAAAATCTAGAAAAATGTAGGACCAATCTGAAAGTATATTCTATCAAATGAAAAAAGAATGATCGAAATCGGTTCACAGATGCCGGAGTACGGAGGTGACAAAACCTTAAAATAATTTGGTCAAGTGCGAGTTGGACTCGCATACTAAGGGTTCCGTACCGCCTTGCAAGATTCTAATAGTCCAGTTTCAGACAAGCAGAGAATGAGTGCATTTTCTGATATTTAAATTTATAAAAATTATACACTTTCATTTTCCACACATAAACTTTTTATTTTATGTGCTTCAGGATTCGCTTGATTTTTATAAGAATCCATATGTATTTAATTTTCTAATTTGGCCCCAAAAATTAACGTTAGAGTTTTATTTTACTTTTATAATTTACTGTCTCAATTTTGAGGCTCTGTAGATTGGAAGATATAGGGCAAAATAGGTCAAGTGTTAAATTATAAATTATTAAATATATTATTCAAATTATTTAAAAATACAAATAAAATATATATTTCAAAATTTGAATAGTGTAGTTTCTAATGTGGGAATTTAGTCGATGTTTAATATTTTTGTTAATATCTTTTAAACAAATGATTTAAAAATAGGATATATTTGTAATTCACATAATAAGCCTTTTATCTGATGCGTTTGAAAATTAAATTTTTATTTTCCACTTAATTGTATAATTTGTCCCTAAAATTACTATGAGGGTTTTCTAATAATATTTCTTATAAATTTCAAATGAGCACCAGTACCCATAATTATTTTCAAAATTTTAGGTAGTAGAAACGGGAATTTTTTATATTTTCATGGTAATATCTTGTAAACAATTAATTTTAAATATATGAAAAATATGTATTTGTATTCCTCATAATAAAACCTTTCATTTGATGTATTGCATGATGCGTTAAAAAATATTTTTTTATTTCCCGTGTATTTCTATAATTTGGCCCCCAATATTAATATCAGGGATTTCTTCGTATTTTTCCTGTAAACCAAAAAATGTAGGTCTTATAGTTTGGGGAATAAAGGAGGGAATGGGTAAGTTTTTAAATATATTTTTTTAATATATTTTAAAATATTTATTCAAAAAAAATAAAAATACATATTAGTATTCGTCATAATGAGCTCTTTGATTTGATATATTACTTGATCCGTTAGAACCAATTATAATTTTTTATTTTCGATTTAATTTTATAATTTGCCCCCCAAAATTAATATTAGGGGTTTCTCCTTATTTTTCCAGTAAAGTTCAGGTGAGGCGCTATACCCGTATTTTTTTTCAAAATTTTACAGCTTATGGTTTCGGAGATTAGAGGGGGGTAATTTTTTTATATTTTTGTTAATATCTTTTAATTTATTTATTTTAAAAATATGGAAAAAAATATTCGTTTTCATCATAATGAGCCCTTTCATTTGATATATAACATGATGGGTTAGAAACAATTTTAATTTTATATTATCCATTTAATTCTGTAATTTGCCCCCCAAAATTAAAAGTAAGAGGTTTCTCCTTATTTTTCCAGTAAACTTCAGGTCAGACCCTATACCTCAATTTTTTTCACAACTTTACGTTTTATAATTTCGGAGATAAGGGGGGGGGAAGGGCAAATTTTGGTATATTTTCGTTAATATCTTTTTAATTAATTTTTTTTAATATGAAAAAAATGTATTTGTCTTCCTCATTTCATATATTACATGATGCGTTTGAAATTTTTTTTTAATTTTCATTTAATTCTATAATTTGCCCCCCAAAATTAATATTAATGGTTTCTCCTTATTTTTCCTGTAAAGTTCGCACAACGATCTATATGTCCTATTTTTTTCAAAATTTTAGGCTCTGTAGTTTCGGAGATCAGTGGAGGAACGATCGATTTTTTTAGTTTTCCCCCCAAAAGTACCCCTAAAATCAAAATTTCTTCATTTACGATATGTACTTCTGATCGGGCCACCAAACTATACATTGGTACCAATTTTCAACCTCTTCGGTCCAGTAGTTTAGGAGAAAATGGCCGTGATGTGACAGAGGCAAAAATCTGGAGTGATATTATAAGGGTATCCGTATATTGTATATACGAAACCCTAAAAATACAACCGAATTAAGAACCTCCTCCCTTTTTGAAATCGGTTAACAGATAAAAATCGATATGATAAATACCTAATTACTAGAAAGATGTCCAGAGACATTTGTTTTTCAAAGAAACATGAAACGTAAAACATGAAATATAAAAACGTTTTACGAAAAAGAATACGGCATAACAAATAATAGTGCACACACCAATGAAACGAGTCTGTTTCATATTCGTAAGGCTTACTGTCCACGTAGCGTCATTTGTAGATTGCATGCATGCTGCATATGACGATAGTCGTATATTGTTTCTCACGTTCTGTCCACGTAGCGTCATAAAAGATGCATGCAAGCTACAAATATGTTTCATTTTTGTCAAATTTTACAATGCGAATAAACGTCATTTTAGAGAAAATGGCAAATGGTGATTCTAATATACAATTTTCTTAGAACACGACGTAATACACATATTGGCTTAATCCATATAGCCAAAATAACATTTATTTTAATTTAATCCCTATTGTTATTAATATACAACACAATGTTCACTACTTACCGTTCCGTCATTTTTACCTAATTGAGTAAACAATAACCAACCACATTTGTAAATAGTGTTATAAAAGATAAACTATTGACCGTGATATAGAAATATAAAAAATATATCAATGTAAAATGTATTAAATTGCATTTTATTTATTACCTTTGCGTTTTACAATATGCTTGAAGTAATGGCATGTTGCCGCTCAAGCTGCATAATGATTGCACACCACTACGCAAATGCGACTTTGCCGCCTCGTGGACACAGTTGCGTTTATTTCATATGCAAAATGCAAGGAAGCGTACAACAATGGGAAAATGACGAAAGCGTGCGTATGAAGCGACGACACGTGGACAGTGGGGCTAAAACATTTTTATGGCTTGCAATCGTATTGAAACAAGTTTCATGAAACAGAACACGTTCCATCTTTCTGATACAGTTTCACTGTTTGATCAACTTGAAATTTAGCGTAAAGTTCTTTTACAACCAAATAGATACTATGTTTAAGATTAATATCTTTTTTGGTTTTTGGACATTAATAAAGGAGTTACAATTAATAATAAGCAGAATGATGAGTTATATTGTTGTAATTGTTTCTATCTTTGTATAAAATGAATTAAATTTGACATGATGGTTCAATTCCCTTGCACCCGTATAGGTAATATGTTTTAAGATTTGTGTACCTACTTTTTCGCTTTTTAAGTTTAATAGAGGAGTTGCCACAACAGCAATAACAACTCGACCTTATTACTTTCCATTGTCTGAACAACAGTGTAATAAACGTGGTCTCAGCTAATATCTACTACAACAACTATGCAACTTTATTTTTGTTTCTTTGATTAGTATGTTACAAAGAAATGTTTCATGTTTTATATTTAATGTTTTATGTTTCTTGGACATCTATTCACGTTCTTCAAGAACAGAGAAGTGTTCTTTTATCCTCCATATATTTAAAACCTTAGTATCATTTCTTCAAAAATGTTAACACAAATGTCGACTGATTTTTTAGTGTATTACACGGGGTATTTAAAAGCCAGGAAGTAGATCAACTTCTATTAGATAAAACTTAACCAAAACAGACAAAAACGGACCTCTAATATCTTGGAAATAGTTGAAGTGCTATAGACGTTATTTGCATCATCAAATAAAGGGAAATGATCTATGTAAAAAATTATGAATCAACTTATAAATAAATCAAAAACAAACCGTGTCAACAGCTAGCATTTCAGATAACCTACCAGTGGCAAATGAGTACAACACTTACGTTATTCAAGTTGAAGAAGCGAGTGAATCTCCCTAAATGTAACTACGAGAGTACTAAAATAAATAGTTATAGAATCTTACATCACAGGTATAAAACAACAAACTAAATCCACAAGTTTCAGCAACCCCCAAGTGTAAGCCGGTTGTAAGAAGGATACATCGGAAAAGAAACCCAAATACAAAACGCAGATATAGAATGCAGTCATGTAGACAAATCGGTAGTCGCCAACGTTATCTAAAACAATAAAAATAAAGAAAAAAACATATAATTCGTAATGGTAATTATATAAAGTGTACAAATTATACATGTTATTTTATAGCCATTGAGAACGAGATCTGATTTTGACCATGAAAAATTTGAAACATTTAAAACATACAGACTTTATGGTAAGGGTGGTGGTGTTCCCATGAAATACATTACAAAAATATAATTGTAGAGAGGTGACAATTATCATTCAGAAAACAATTATAAATTAGCACTGAGACTGTGGTGACCAAAGCCCTTAGGAGACTTAGATTAGAATTATAAATTGTACAGTATATAATTGCCATCAAGAATTTGGTACTTTCCTTAATTATATTGTATTATTTTATTGCCATGGGAATTTTGACTCTGAAATGTTTTAAACATTTGAAATATTCTGACTTTTATGTAGGTCAGGTATTATTCCCAAGAAATTAAAAAATACAAATCGGACTTATGTGACTCGTTTTTTGAAACAATCAAACAGACAAAGGTATGTAAAGTCAGTTTGCCTAGTGTTGATGCATTATAAGTCTTTACATTCTGTTACGATAATTCATCCACAGCTGGTGCAATCGGCCATCAACCAATTCGTGGAAGGCACATTTTTTCGATACTTCTGGGAATCCGAAATGTTTTGTCTCTCAACCGGCCGACCGCTGCCGTTACTGGGTATCCTTTGACTTGCCACAATAACTCCGAGAAAAATATATAAATACCGACAACTGGCGATGGGATTCAGTTCAGTTTTCGACGGTCGTATTGTATAGTTAAGATAAATTGTATATAGTTCTTTGAATATAAATTGTGTTAAAGTAGTGGAAATAAATTAGAGTGAGTTGGACGGTGTTTTTAAATAAATCCAAGAACTGAACAGAAGCCGTGTGTGAAAATAAAAACATTACAATTCTATAATTCTGTAATGTGCAAATTTTCAAAATTTTGTGACAAACGACTAAATTTCTTATTTAATTTCAGGTACCTTACTAACTAACAAACTTACTTTGTCATATTAGGCAATCTTCTGGATTCTAAAGGAAAACTCTGTGAATCTGTAATGTGCCAGTGAAGGACATTTAGTTTGGAAGCAGCCATTCCATCAATGTTCCTTTTAATTGTATTTACAGAAAGAAAATTTCTAGCTGAGTCAATTAGCAAACCACGATGTCGGTAAACAGGCTTGTCGGTAATATAAGCATAGCTAACTGTGGCAAGGCAATTGTTTGTCTCGATTTCGTAAGGCACAATTAATTGGAAAAGTGTTTCTAGCCCATGCCTTACCCCATATACAGATAAACCGTATATATTTACAATTATTCTTCTATCTGAAATTAGTTTTAAGGTTTTAAAACAGTTTTGGTAAAAATGAGCAGAAATAGTTGGATATAAGCATCTCAAATATAGTAATAAAGAAATGCTAGTAAAATGACAAAGGTAAAAAGACGTAAGCAGACAAATTCGACAGCGGGTGAAGAGACCTGATGAGGCCAGACGTAACTGCCAAAACGTAGATATTTTACCATCGACTTCAGGAGGGGTATACAGTAGTTTCATTGGTGAAGTATTGTCATTGTGAACTGTCCAGTAATAAAGAAGATTTATTGTTGTTAGAACAGTTGTTTTGAACACACGAAATTTATTGCAACACTAACATGAGTCACAGCATACCCCACTGAAGAGATTTTTAGAACAGTGTAATTTTTGAATTATTTATTTTTACAGGTCAACCAAAAGTGAAACCATAATGAAATTACTGATGACATTCAGTAATGATGAAATGAGAAACTGGGCTGTAAATTTATCTGTACAGTTTACGTTAACTTCAAGAGTTATATGTGCAACCTCCAGTACAATATGTTCCTCCAATTCTTATATATGATTTGGGCAACTTTGATAAACTTTGCTGTTCAAGAATCCCAAAAAAAAACTTCAATACGTTTCAAATATGGAGATTCTGGAGGTTCATTCGATCCCTTCTACCCTCTCCATCAATCAGGAAAAGCAGAATTTGTGTAGGTCCATACATCAAAGGCGAAGTGTAGTAGTGCACCATCCTGATGAAATCATATATCACATCTATTTGAAAAGTATTGTAAATTCAGTTCTGACAACAGATAACTCTGAATAAATCTAGAACAAATCAGCTTTTCTCCCAAAAATATGTCCCTCTAATATGAATTCTAATATGGAGTTTCACTTGCCCATTGATAATATTTATGGGAGTTTATATGACCTTAAGCATTAAAGTAATTTCATCGGAGAAAAGGATTTTGCATTAGGAACTTCTGGCCTCTGTTTATCGATCCATAATGATGTAACAAAGTTGTATTCTACAGGTCTTGCACAAAATATACTTGCACGAATGCGACTTCTTCTGTTTTACCGGGCTACGGCGAAGCAGAGGGTAAGCCTACATTCAAGGGAGAATCTAGAGACAAGCTTCATGGAGGGACGATCTCATCTGACGTTCTGGGGGAGATCATGTTCGAAATTTTCCTAAGTATGGAGAGAGGTTTTTCTATTTCTATTCTAAATAGTGGAACTTCGCCTTAAACCCACAGACATTAATTTCTTTTAAGCTCTTGGATATCAAATTTCCTCCCTTTAGAGTAGAACTAAATAGCCCTTAGGCTCTTGGAAGGGGCGTTCACCCTCACCGCCGCCCTTCCCCATTAATCAGTCTGGGGCAAACATTCGATAAAGTTGGCATTTTATTAAGGCAACCAATTTTTTACGCATGGTCAGTAATATGTCACTACAAATAGAGTTAGATCTTTTAACTTTTTTTAACTAATTTTTTTTGTATATATCACATGCTTTCTCTTTTCCCTACCCCGTTCTTTTTCATATATGTTACATCTACAGCTTGTGGTGACAACTCAAAAATTAAAATTGACTTGTTTTAGGGATTTTTCTCAGTGTTGGAAATTATGAACATTAGTATCCAATGGTATGTTATTCATTTTTATAAATATTTCCGTAGCTTTTGCTTTTATTATATACTCACTAACAAAGAAATCTCAACACCCAGGAGAAGCCTTAATTTAATATTGTTTTGGTGAAACATAAATGCTATAGTAAGAAGTAAGTGATTAAAATTTGGTATAGTTTGGTGAATGTTTTTTCGCGTAATTTTTTTATGAGTTAATATCGTAGTCGTTTTTGGGGTTATATTGCCCATGGACGTACGTCAGTCTTTGTTTGAGGCATCATGACGGCGCAACTTTGTCTTTAGGAAGTAGTGGAGCCGTATGTACTCCTTTACTAAATTCTTTATTTTTATCATTTTTTACAATTGCAGTTATTAATGACATTTTGACCGTGTTGTTTCCCTGGCCGCTGGGGTTTACAAGATAGCCCTGTATAACAGGGTATAGTGGGTCCCTAACTAACTTAACTACTAAAGGAACAAGATATAGAAACTATAAAGGTAAGTTTATACAGTTTTGAAAAGTTCACTATTGTCATCTTGTATCACAAATAGCACTAGACAAAAAATGTATATGTAAAACTTAAAAATACATAAATAATACAGATTTAATAAAACCAGATTGTGCAAAGCTGTAGAATTTAGTGTGATGAGTCGTAGATTTGTATAATTTAATATAAAAATTCGAGGACGCATGGTTTATACAGGGTTACTTATTAATGGAAAAAATAACAGATGCCCACTTTAGCAATATTCACAACTCACGGTGTATAATGTATGAACACATCCGAAAATTAATTTCTTTAGCATGATATTAACTGAGCAATTAGATCTCCTTATTTTCTAAAAAAAAATTTCCGTATATGGGAAACACCCTGTAATAAAAAATAATTAATATTATTTTTTTGTTTAATATTTATGCCAAACAATGTGCAAACAACGTTTTCTGCAACAAACGGAAATAAAACACATGTATTATGAGAAATCTGTGAGGATAAAGGTGACATTTCCGAAGTTTAACACTATTTCTCGAAAGGTAGTCATACAATTTTAATAATATTCTGCTCAGTAAAACACTGAACATTTGTTAACGTAAAAATGTAATAACATACAAAGTTGACAGGGAGAATTTAAAACTACGGGGTAGTATAAAATAATACATTCTTTCAATATATATAGTTTTTGCAATCAGTTTAACATCCCGTTGAGTATAAAGAGACGGATAATATATCTGTTTGATGTCTTATTGAAATTGCAGGACGAATGATTCGTACAGGGTGACTCATTAATAGGGGAAAAAATATATGCCTTCTCTAGCTATATGTATGGCTCACACTGTATATTATATGAAGCACATCCAAGAAATTATTACTCTAATGAGATATTAATTGTGTAATAACATCTTCTTATGTTTTCAACGATGTAATAAAAAAAAGATTTTTTCCAAAATCACATCTTACGTATTCTTTAAATACCCTGTAATCCACCAAAACTTATGGCAATTGTTTTATAAAATATTTATGTCCAATAATGTACAAATCACAATTTCTCCAATAACCGGAAACAAAGCACGTCTATCATTGGAAATCTGATATCAAAAATGCGGCATTTTCGATGTTTAACACTTTGTATCTCGAAAACTAGTCATAGAATCTGTTTGACCCCATGCACTCTTTTTGTCAGAATGTCAACTTCTACAGCATAGCAAAATTTTAAACAATTTGACAGAAGTCATTTTTTCCATAAGAAAGTTGCCTGGTCCTTACTGTACGAACAAATAATTGCAGTTACGTGTAAACGTTTTTTTGATACTGTGGGGGCTTTTTTTTCCTTCAGTGCCACGATATTATACGGCAATTTTTTTTAATACTTGATTTTCAATGAATTCGATAAGAGCACAAATGCCGTACGGAACTTTTTATTAAAATATCCATCCCTTGGGCGGTATATTCACTTCCCTGCAGTGAGCTCATGTGCCATGAAAAGTGTACGGCACATTTATTTAAGGTATATTTTTATATTGTATTTTCTAATTTTTTTAATTTTAGGGTGCCTCTAATATTTTTTCGAATAGGGGTTGAAATGAGAAAATTGGCGTCAGAGTAGAATCCCTTAGAGCTAGAGCAATGATACGGCATAGTAAAATATTACTTTTAAATAAATATAATTATTTAAAATCAGACAGTCCAGTTTTCTATAATTTTTCCATCGGAGAAAATTTTTGGAAAATGAAAAAAAAGGTTTTTGCGTCTTACTTCTCCAATATCTAGCTTAGTTCGAAATGCCGTCAATTATAATTTAATAAATTTACCGGGTTCGAAAATAGCAAGTATGACTTTCCGCGGACAACCCATGTGCCACGGAGAATTGACAGCTTAGTACTCAAACGTTTTCTTTCATGCTGTAGTAATTAAGTCATAGACACTCATGGTGCCGAAAATGAGTAGTAAATTTTTCCCATCCGGCTCTTAGTCGCGTCCGATTCTCTTATTGGAGAATAAAAATAGTTGGGGAGCATATGCTATTTTAAGAATTGAAGTAACTAGAGGATGATATAAACGTTAATGTGATAGAGAAAATATACAGTAGTTAATAACAGAGTATACAGGGGGAGAACAAAAGTGATTGAAATAGAAAGATTGGTATGATTTTGTTATCTCCATACTGCTTGATTGAAAAAGGAGTAGCTGGAAATAGATCCATTGATAACACTATGGATGATTTTGCGAGACTTTAATTTCAGTAGTGTTATTCCTTTTGAGGACAGTGTCGGTGAATTCGGGATCCTCATAGTACACTCTCTTGTTATTTGAGCTCTCTGAGTGGGAGTGAGGCCCCTCTCAGTGAACTCCAATGTCACAGATAATCGATTTTCGAGCTTCGCTAAGTACAAGGTCGGGTGTCTTCAAAGTGCCTCCGAGTGTACGTATACGGCTCATTCATCTCATATTTCAACGAGATAATGCCCGACCTCATGTTGTTCAAGTTAGTTTAAACTTTCTTTTTTGAAGAGACCTATGTGAATCTGTTGCTATGGCCGCCCAGATCCCCCGATCTTTTCGCCATAGAACATTTTTAGAATATGAAAGCTCCAAAATTTTCCCCAGCCCCTACAGACTTTGGAGATTCTAAGACATGAAATACAGGTAGCTTGGGACAGTATTCCTCACCTTATTGAACCAATGCCAAGAATTGTTGGAGAGTATATAAAATTTTAATCATTTACTCCTTACTGAAGCGTCTATGTTTGACCAAAACAATATTAAATTTAAACATCTCCTTCTGGGTGTTGCCATTTCTTTGTCAGTGAATATATTTATTTTTCATGCAATGTTACTTAAAGGCTTCCTTCATTTGTATCTAATCGTTTCTATTTAATAAGTGTTATTAATTAGTGTCAGTGTCTTGAGGTAAGAGGTAGCAGACATCATTCACCTGATGACGATAGCAGATCCAAAGCTATTGAAACGCCCTGGGATCAATCATTTCAAGACGATGGAAGTCCAAGGAAACTTCGAGGATAGTTGGAGAATATTAAATCAGTGAATGAGTGTAAATGGATTTACTTGAAGTGATTTCATTTCATATGATCATTATAGAATATTTTTTTATTTTTTTTATTTGCGTAGAATGATTAAAATAAAAAATAAAATAAGAAAATGTCATGATTAATGAAATTTTACTGTAAAGGCATTCATGTTGTTATTAAAAAGTGACATCAGCAGAGGACTTTGAAGTAAGTGTATGAAACTTATGAAATTATTAATTTTATAAATAAAATATAGATATGGAAATACTCCACTTGTTATTTCGTTGAAGTAGAGTTGATTTTAAAGTTGTTTTCGCACTGTATGCAGAAATAAAAGATAATCTAAATGGCAACATTCAGATATTATTTATTTACTTTACACTTAATGATATATCTCCTAATTTTTTACATTTATACAAATATATCAATCCTATATTTTGTCACCTATCTGCCTTTATCTAATTACATTGAGATTACAGCGAAATACTTTAATGCTATGTTAACTATCCAACAGTATAATATTTAACATATACTTACCATCTAATTCCATTTTGATCTCATAAGACTCGTCCGTGTTCAAGTTTAAGTCTAAATTGTCATCAGATGTATTCAGGGAAACTTCCATTGGAAATGCTTCTTTCGAACAATCAGAAGAATCAGGTAATGTTTTCGTGAAAGAATGTACTACTTCAGCTAGGTAAGCTGTTGTTGATACAGGAGTTTTATAGTTGAACTGCACCTTACTATTTTTAAAATAAAGCCATTAGAAGTTTTACTCTCGGGCAAAGTGTATACACTTGTTTATGCAATATTAAATTTAAACATCTCCTACAAAACTATTTAAGTTTTTGTTCATTCCGTGAAAATGACATCTTAACTTTCCAAACAAGATTCAGGGTGAAAAGGAAATAAAAAAACACAAATTAATTTTATTAAAAGTGATAAATCTGCAATACTAATGTTTTGTGTTATTCCTTTTAATGAAATTGATAAATAATTATTGTTTATAATGTAATTATTACTAATTGTTTTATATAATTTGAAGCCGGTGGCATGTTAAATACGGACACTAAACTATTTAAAACAATTTATAATAATTACATAACAAACCATTATGACTTAATTATAATAAACTAGCTGACCCGTCCAGGCTTCCCACTGGCTAGGCAAATATGCTATTTGGCGTATTTGCCTTGAACATTTATGTCAATTATTAATTTTTACATCCTGTACAATCTTAGCTTTTTTGGGAAAACCATTTTAGGAAAATGTATATGGCAACAACCGCTTCAAAAAAATACATTATTGTTTTTGGGATTTAATATGAAGAGCTAGACATATTGAAATGTTTGAGATTTTTAGTATTGAATATTGTGGTTGTCCTGGTTTTTATTTTAGGTGTTTTAAATGTATTGGATATTGTCCATTTTGATGTTTTAGATGTTTTGACATTTTGGATATTTTTGACAATTTTGACATTGATGACTTTATTTCACATTTACGATGACGTTAATATTTTTAGATTTTTCTTTTTTATTTTAAGTTTGTCATTTTTACATTTTATACATTTGAACTAACAGTATATTGTTTTTACACCATATTATATTAGAGAAGTCAAAGAATAAATAGCTATCTCGAAATTTTTAGAATCAATACTATGTTCGTGACCGTTTTTGATTAAAAACTAGGAGTACAGAAAACAATTTCCATTTAAAAGATGAATATAAAAAACTAAAAAATTGAATTTTAGCGCTTTTTCAATATTTTTGAGATGGTGTCAAAAAATGGTTTGAACAAAAGTTTTAGGTCTTTCAATTCTCTGCAATTTTTTTCGAAAGTAAATCGGCTTTCCCCAGAAATTGAAAAAACCTGTTCTTGTTTTCTGAAAACTTATTGTTTTTACTTATTTTTATTGATTCTTGCCATAATTCAAAATTTGATCACTTTGTTCAGTAATTTCTACTAATTATAAATACTCTTCTTGTATGTGTGTATATATGTTCAGTATGGCAGGTAACTACTTTTCTTGTCTTAGTTTGTGCATTGGGACATCACAATATTTCAAGGAATATTGCAAATCATTAACAATATCACATTATTAAAGTAAATATATACATACCGAGAATTTATATGTACCAAGTTCTTTAAAGCGGAAAGCAATCCGGTGGGTTGTGGCCAAATGTTCAAGTAATTGTTGCAAACTAATTCGCATAACTCTAGGGAAGGGAAAAGTTCTTCTTGTGAATTGAAAGTTTGCTGACAAAATCCATTTTGACAGCGCCACGACCTACTAAAATTATAATTTTTAGTCGTTAAGAATGTTATTTAAAATCGTCTATGCTCAAAGAAATTCAAATTTCTACATTATTAGAAAAGAAACTTAAATTGTATCAATACTGATTTGACTGCCATTTGTTGAGTCATCACCCCATATATTGCATACTTATTAGTTCTGACAACACAGCCCTAAAGTCTTTAAATACAACATGTATGGTATAAACCAGATTTTTGCATTCTTCTATCCCGTTAAAGGAGATACCTTAAGCTTCTAGTACAAATGCAGAGGAGATCCTTAAAGTTGACTTAACAGATTCCATTTGATTATTTTAAGCTGCATTGCAAAAACTTCAATTTCTTTTTTACATAAATTGTTCCACAACAAAAAATGATTCATCTGATTTTCTGAGTATATCTTGACATTCAAATTTGTTTAGAAAGTTTCGTCGACAGTTATTTACTTTTACATTTCCTATTTTCTCAAAAACAGACTTTTTACGTTATAGAAAAATCACCGGTGGAGATTCATTGAGCTACAATCTTAAAAACCGCTTTCTCCGATTTCCTGGAGAAAGCCTTGACTTATGGGAAATTATATGATCCCCTTTCGAGATGTTTCTGAACATAATACAGTTTAAATTATGCAAATTGATTAAGCCGTTTTAGAGCAATAAAAGAGCATACATAATAAAAAATGCCGACGAATTGAGAACTTCTTCCTTTTTTGAAATCTGTGAAAAAATCAAGGTCGAAGATTCTCACCGGAAATAAGCTTTTTTATTGTTTTAACTTTAATAAGTTGTAAAACTATAAGCCTAACCTTTAGAGAAACCAAGAAAACGGCAATGCCCTAGAAACTATCGATAAATACATTCATCTCTTCTGTGGAATGCCAAAAGACGTACACGGATAGATAGGAGTATCCTTGCTGTTTTTTAATTTACAATAGCAACTGAAGATTAGTGTTATTCGCGTACTTAGTACTGCCGTAGTTAGACCATTTGGTAAGAGCGATCGTTTTCTTCCCTTTCAGGCATAATAATAAACGACCATAAAACGAGAATCAAACAATGTTTGCTATTGTTTGATTCTCGTTTTGAATTATTTCGTACTGAACGTTTTAAAGTACTAAATATCCATATAAGAATAGACTTTCTAGAACCAGACAACCAAAGAACACACGAAATAAATTCAAATTTAAAAGCAAGGCATACAACATGCAGCTGATGAAGCATTAGGCACAGAGATGAGACTCCAAAGTAGAATATCCACTTTTTTCACATAACGACAAAATTTATGCGAAAAATTCAAAAAAAATAAGTTTTTGTTTTTATATTTTTATCTTTTACAGAATAAATTCAGGAAATTTGGTGAAAACTTACTTTTTTATGTCCGAAAAATACTCTGTAGTTTTTTATTTAAAATATTTATTTTTCACCTAATTTTGACTTAATATCGAAAAAGCACGATAATTTTCAGTCGAGAATTCTAACGTCAAATATCTGCTTTTTAAAAAAGCTTTTTGTTCGTTGAAATCTATATTTTCTGATGGTATAAAAAACATATACATTACTATGAAAAGTATTCTCAGAAAATGCTATGAAACAAAAAAAAAACCTAATCTGATTTTTTTAAATCATTATGTACAATTTTGAGTTATTTCTTAAAATTTTTAGTTTAGTTCCTCAAAAAACATCGTCGAAATATACTACAATAATTAGCAACAAAAAACATAATATTTGATAAAACGTCTACATTATTTTGAGAAAGTTATAGAATCTTCTTTAAATTAAATACGTACATGCCTATTTATTGCTATTTTAAGATAACTAGTGGTCGCCCAGTGGTCGAAATTCGACCCTTTTCATGAAATTGTAAAAAGTATAATTTTATAAGAAACAGAGTTGTGGAGAAAACGGAGAAGTAGATGTAATGACCAAAATTCTTCACTCATATTGACAAATCTATTGCAATAAAAAAAATGTAATCAAATATCGGTATTCGAAATATTTTTGACAAATGAATGACCCTTTAAATTTTTGGCTGGAACCGCTCCTGGCAAGATATTCGATATAATAATTGGAAAACAGTTCTTTGCAATCTAAAAATTTTTGTTATTGGCAGTTTCAACCAAGTTCAGAAATATTAAAGAAAAGAGAGGACCAACAACCCTAGGAGAACTTAAATATTTAATACATTCTCTATTGTCCGCTGTCTGAAGGGAAGGTTGTCATATTAATATATTAATCGAATAACTAAATCCACATAAAAAAACAGAATAATTAATATGAAAGTTACTGCAATGCGTCCGAAAAATCAATACTGATCTACTACATTTACTATTTTACCACTAAACACTAATAACGCTTGTATGTCACTTCCAGAAGTACATGCTCTAAGAATATAAAAGCATCTAACGATTGCTCCCTCCAAATATAATTACTCAATGCTTTGAGTTGTGACCGTCTGGCAGTGTTGCCAGACGTACGATAATTATCGTATTTGTACGATATTTTTAGACTTTGTACGATGTACGATAGTACATGTACGATAATACAGGTCCAATTTTTTAACTCCATAACATATTTAAGGATAATTAAAACACAGGAAAACCCCAATAAATATACAGTATAATGTTTGCTACCTATTTAATATGATAATGCTTTTGGTCTTAGTCAAAATTGAAAACACCCGCAAGTATGCCACTATTGTAACATTAGTTCCAGAAAAATACCTCTAGACGACACATTAATTTGGGAATTCACGTAAAAATTGTTTTAGTGTCGGTAATTTAGATATATTTCATATTTCACATAATTTCATGTTTGTTCTGCGAGCCCTATCTCTGCAGAGCTGGTTAAATTTGTTTTAGTTTTTATTATAGTAATAATACTATTATCATTGGTTATTGTCTTATATTCATTATAAACATTAAAAAGACCAGACAGTATTTGAGTGTTACCATTGGTAAAATTGTTTGTTTTTCTAACAAACATTATAAAGACAATGTCTAGTTCAGGAAGTGGAAATGAAGGAGAACTCTATATTTGCAGATAATATGGAGTTCTTATTTCCAGATTTGAGCACATTTGCCTTATCTGTGCTATCACTACCCCATTCAAGCGCCTCCTGTGAACGACTAATTTTCCATAGTAAATATTATAAAAACTAAATCTTGCAACAGGTTGCATACAAGTGTTTTAAATGCCCTCTTGTTGACATCGCAGTACATAAATTTGGAAAATGGTTGTGTTAATTTTGCACCAACCAAAGAAATGCTAGACCGTATGTCGTCATCAAAGTTATACAATCCCAGAAAAACGGAGACATCTAGGATCTACATCTACTCTGAATTCCAAGGTCACTGATGAAGATGAACCCTGATTTTTTTCATTGTATGTATTCTGTAATAAAAACTTATATACTGCATTTTTTATTTTTTATATGTAGGATAAAAAATATTTTTGTACGATCAGGAGGTGTACGATAATGTACGATAAATTTCATATCATTCGGGTCTGGCAACGCTGTCTGGTCTAGCGGCGGCGGCACTGTCAGTTGTTTGGCGTTGACAGTATGGACATATATGTCAATTCATTATTTATGAATTTTAATTATATTTTATTTAATGAATGAACCAATATTATAAATTAATATTAGCATTCTGCACTGAAGGTCGTCAGTAGCTACTTAACAAAACAAAAATGGAGAAAGACAGAGGAGAAAATGGTACCTAATCGTTTTGTCTTTGCCTATTTGTATATAGATACTTATATACCTAAATGACCTACGGTAAATTTTAGCCTATTAAAAGGTATTTCATAGAGAAGGGGCTAGAGGGCTCTGGGTCTTCTTTGCATTTTCTGAGAACATTTAGCTGAGTAATACATATATTTCTTACACGATCAGAAAGTAGAGATTTCAACGTGCAAAAAACTTTTTTAAACAAGCAGATATTTTGACGTGAAAAGTCATATATAGTGAAACATTAAATATTTTAAATCACAAACATGTGTTTGGGATATAAGAAGGTCAGTTTTCACCATATTTCGTGACAGTTTTGTTTTTTAAGTTAAAAAGTGAAAAAAATGTAAACACAAAAGGTCTAGATATTTTTCTTGCCTACAACTTTGCCATTTAACTTTTTTCCATAGGACTTGCAGTTTTACCGGAAATTAACGCTTAAACCCCACCCCCTCCCACTTCTCGACCTCAGAATGCTCGTAAATTATTTTTCCTTTTATAGCTCTTCTATGTTCTTACTTTTCCAATGGGTTTCATCCTACTATTTTTTTTTTGGTTTCAAAAATTATCGACCCTGGTCTACTAGAAGAAAGTATTAGATAAAGAGAATTATTCAGTTATTATGTTTAGAACAGACATGAAACAATAATAGTAATATTTGAAAAATCTTACCTAGAGTCAGCCAACACCACTATTAAACTTATCAACAATAACGAAATGTAACCTGAAAATAACATTTCAAATTATCAACAGTCGGAAATTCTGGGTGTAACTGATATTTGAAACGACAAACTACAACGTTCATATTTTACGCACTAAAATACCCATATGATAATCGGCTTCCCTAAAAAAAGTTTTAGATAATTTCAATACAACAAAATCCAATGTTACTTTATATTTTATCGCGAAATAATTTCGTTGAAAAGTTCAGTTTTGAATTAATGACTTGTAGATTAATAAAAGAACAATGTGTCAAATAATTAAACAAAATCTTGGGAATAAAAAAACTTTGAAGGTTTTTTTCCTATGTGTGGCACTCGTAAATTTATAATTATTACTATAACCTGAAGTTAAAAAATACATATGACTTTTTAGCTCTGTAATTGGGTAATAAAAACCCCACTTCGAAAACAGTAGGAAAAAACAGGAAATTATTTTAATCCCTTGCGTAATAGGCGTGTAATGAACATATCAAGCTTCCCACTAATGATAGATGAACTTCAGCTGTTGCGTACACATGTTGGAAAACATGTTTCTTTAGTCGAATTAAAAGAACCCTTGTAAAATTTAAGCAGATTTTGTCAATAAAATAATCAGTACTGATCTTTTATATTTATTTAATAATTTGGTCAAATGTTAGTTGGACTCGCATTCTAAGGGTTCCTTACCACCTTCAAGATTTAATACAATGTAGGTGAATTAAAGTATATATTTTTTAATATTCCAGTTCCAGACAAGCAGGGAATGAGTGCATTTTCTTATATTTACCCTAAAATATCTTTTAAAGGAAGCATTTTAAATTTATAAAAAAATATACACTTTTAGTTTCCTCAGATAGCCTTTTTATTTTATCTGCTACATGATTCGCTTGATTTTTATAAAAATATGTATTTAAGTTTTACTTTACTAATAAACTTTCTAGGAAGCCTTTTATAATCTACTATCTGAATTTTAGGCTCTGTAGATTGAAAGATAAAGTTTTAAATAATAAATTATTAAATCTTTTAGACACATTATTTAAAAAAACAAATGAAATATGTTTTTCAAAATTTTTGATAATGTAGTTTCTAGAGTGTTTAATATTTTTGTTAATATCTTTTAAACAAATGATTTAAAAATATGATATATTTGTAACTCACATAATAAGCATTTTATTCGGTTTATAACATGATGCGTTTGAAAAATTTTTATTTTCCATTTAATTCTATTATTTGTCTCCAAAATTAATATTGGGGTTTTCTACCAATTTTTCTTATAAATTCCAAATCAGTCCCAGTACCCTTAATTAAGAAAATAAGAATTTTTTATATATTTTTGTTTATATCTTGTATACAATTAATTTTAAAAATATGGAAAATATATATTTGTATTCCTCATTTGATGTATTGCATGATGCGTTTAAAAAGTTATTTGTTTTTTATTTTCTGTTTAATTCTATAATTTTCAATTTTCTCAAAATTAATATCAGGGATACCTCCTTATTTTTCCTGCAAAGTTTAACTAAGCCCATATAAGCCTAATTTTTTTCCTTATAGATTGGAAATAAAACGGGGGAATGAGTAATTTTCTTATTTTTGTTAATATCCTTTAAACAATAAATTTTAAAAATATGAAAAAAATACATTTGTATTCCTCATAATAACCTCTTTCATTTAATGTATTGCAAGATGCGTTAAAAAAAAATTTATTTTCCGTGTAATTCTATAATTTGGCCCCCAAAATTATTATTTGGGATTTATTCGTAATTTTTATGTAAACAAAAAATCTTAGGTGTTTGGGCAATAAAGAGGGGAATGGGTAATTTTATTTTAAATATTTGTTAATATATTTTAATATATTCATTTTCAAAATATGAACAAAATGTTAGTATTTGCCATAATAAGCTCTTTAATTAAATACGTGATGCGTTAGAAACAATTTTAATTTTATATTTTTCATTCAATTCTGTAATTTGCCCCCCAAAATTAATATTAGGGGTTCCTCCCTATTTTTTCCCTAAAATTCAGGTGAGACCCTATATCTCTAAGTTTTTTCAAAATTGTACGGGTTATACTTTCGGAGATAAGGTGGGGGGGAATAGGTAAAACTTCTTATATTGTTGTTAATATATTTTCAACAATTTATTTTAAAAATATGAGAAAAATACATTTATTTTCGTCATAAAGCAGATTTGGTGTCCTGTTGGAGTTACATTCGGATCCAGGACGTTTTGGCTCACCAGGAGACCTGCCCATTAAAGTTAACGGTTATGCCGACCAACTCAGAGTTATGCTGGCCAAACACGAACTGGCCCAAACGCAGATGTTGACAACCGACGATCGACCGAAAACATTCTATGATCTCCAAGAATTCATTTGGAAGAGATAAGTTCTGGCTTTACAACGCCTAGAAGTGTAGGGATAAGTCTTCAACGCTCACACCAGCTTGGGATGGGCCAGATGAAGTAGTTAAAAATATCAAAAACGTGGTCTATCGCATTCACCGGAATCCAAGGGCCAAGATGAAGGTGGTCCATCTAGTTTGACTGACTCCCTGTCATGGAGAAGGCAATTCTGAGTGGGAAGTATTAAAGTGGGAGCAGTGTTGCAACGTTTAATCAATCATTATTAACAGAAATTCTCTCAAAATTACTCACCGTAATAAAAAACCGGAGAAACAATGGTTTGGCGAGAAAATCGTATTTCTAATCGCATATAAAAAGAGGAACCGAGCCGCACAGGTGGAGCAGGATAGTAGTGGATTGACTTGTCGTTGTAATATTCTCTGGAATTATTAGTCAAAGAAAGGTACTGTAGTAAATTGTATTTTTTCTACAACGTAAGATTTACGATTTTCCAAAAAATCAAGAAAAACAGTAAACGTCAAATTTTCATCATAAATATCTAGTTTAAATGTCAAGATATTCCATGAAAGTATATCGTACAGGGTGTTTGTAATGGTTTTTGTTTTGATTCATTTGAAGTCTTCTTTTAGAGACGAAGTTAAGTTAAGAAGCTTATAGTCGCATGAAATGGCAGAAAATATTCCATTAGTTTATTGAAACGAAAATTTGTTATGGCGGCTATATTTTCTGTATGGCATACGGTTGTAGGAGTGTGCATGCATGAATGTGATATTAGGTGGTACATAAACAGTTGCATAGAAGGATGGTTGAAACATAAATTGGAATTGAATTAGTTATACAGGGTCGTTCAAAATATATTGTAATGGGTGGCATATAAGTAGTTGCGTATACAAGGTGATTGAAATAAGAATGGAGCAAAAACATAGTTATATTATTATTATTATATATATTTGCGTTAGAAGACGGGGTATAATTACAGTTATACAGAAGGCTTCAAAAAATGTTAGAAGCAGTTGAATATACAGGATGATTGAAATATAAGGTGGAGTAGAATTACAGTTATATAGGCCGATTAAAAAAGTTATGTAGTGTGAAACATAAGCTGTTGCTTATACAAGGTGTTTGAAGTAAGGATGGACTAAAATTTTAGTTATTCAGTGTGTATCAAAAATTTGTTATATAAGCATAAGCAGTTAGGATATTTGAATTATAGGGCGGGGTATAATATAATTATAGACTTGAGTTCAAACAAATTTAGAAGCAGTTGCATATACAGAGTGATTGAAATTAATGGTAGAGTAAAATTAGTCATAAAATGTGGTTAAAAAAATGTGGATTTTGTTATGTAGGGTAGACCATGAGCAGTTGCATAAATGGAATACTAGACATATGGGGCGAAGTAATATAATAGGTATACAGGAACAATTTAAATAATAGAAAAATATAAATAGTCAACGGGGTGGAGAGGGTTTATACTTATACAGGGTGGTTTTAAAGATATTAGTAGGACCGTTGCAATATTGTGTGGAGTTAAATTATAGTTGTACAGGGTGGCTCAGAAAATGATAGACAAATAAGTTATATAGGGGAGACCAATACACAGATGTACATACAGTGTAGATGCAATATTGAGTGAATTAGAGTCACACTTCTAGAAAGTGGTCCATATAATAAAGGTTAAAAAACATTTAGAAAATATAGAAAAAGAATACAAATTAGAGACGGAGAAAGAGAGAAAGAGAAAGAATACTATTCAACAGATAAAAAAGAAGAATGTCTGAAAATTGCACAAGGTTTCTAAACGGTTTTTATTTTAAGTCAGCTGAAGTCGGTTCTTTCTTAAATATAAATTATTCACATTTAAGTTTTTAATTTTGATGTATTTACAAGGAGGATAAGATTGACAAGATAAAACAAGTAATAACTCGAAAATTTAAATAAAGTTAATAAAGGGAATACCTCCTACAATACATTTGCGAAAGCACCGTAAGCAATTTAAAGATATAATACTTGTAAACGGAAACCACTTCTAATTCATAACTAAAAATAACAAAATGCTCGTACTTACCATACATTTTATCACAATCACAAAATTTATCAGTGCATGCCGGAATATCATTCAATCTTTCCGCCTCTCCTTGTGTACTAATGACTTTGTCTCGTTTCTCGATGGAATGAATCGTTATTAACCTTCTGAGAAAATTTTGCGCACGCATAAATTAAAGGATGAGTGCTATTCTTTAACAAATTTTATTGTATAAAAAAAATTACAATGCTGCATTATATTAAGATTTACGACCCAAAAATTATGAATAGCCAACATTAATTCAAGGTTTCTGCATTATGTTTCATTATTGTTTTATTAATTTGTTATAAATATCTTCCTTTCAAATTGCTTTATAAACGATAGAAGTAAACAATCGCATTGGGTCAATGAAATACGTGCTTTGACTTTATCACCAGCAATTAGGTGAGACTTTATCTATAATGTACTCTATAATTTGATACCGACACCTACTTTTGGCAATAACAGAATATTTTATACAAATTAAATGAGTTGAATTATTTTATATAGACTCAGTAGAACAATAGATTAACAACGTTACAAAATTTGCCTTTGAAATTTGTAAGAATGAAGCAATATTTTGGCCACATACATAAAAATGCACTAAGTGAGCTCGTACCCAAATTGAAAACATGCTTTTTCATTTTGGAAATGAGAAGCTCTCTATTGCTCCACACTAAAAGAGGAAAATCTACATGAAAAATAAAACATCGAATAATTAAACATGTGTTGATTTTGATTAATATTAACTGAAATAAAATTAAAGTAAAAAAACCTTTTAAAAACAAGCGTTTATTACTTGTTCATTAAAAGAACTAAAAAAATAAAAATAATTTAAACCTGATATGAAAAATACCATTATATAGCCTACATTGCAACGTTAAGCGATAAATAACCTTCTGCGACTAGGTCACAATAATCCCATATCCTACATACCAGAATATATTTCTTTATTAAACCCTAAAACTGAGTTTTAGGGTTTAATAAAAATAGATGATGAAGGATAATTATCGTTAAATGTAATGTATGTAGTAGGGATGTAACGAATATTCGCATTCGCATCGCATTAGCGAATATTCGCATGTTTTTTTAATATTCGCATTCGCGGTTATATATGCGAATTTTTTGCGAATAATATTTCTATGCAATTACTGAGATTTAAAATTTTCAGGTTTATTATTTGTACTTTAAGAAAAATCTTCTAATTGCAAAACAGTCTTGATGTTACTCATTAGGTAAATTGCACATTGTTTAATGATCATTGATTCTTACTTGCCCAAGCAAGTACCTCATAAACTTCATTATAACTTTAATAAAAAATATAATTTTGGTATTTAGATGTATTTAAATTACATTTTAAATACTAAGGGCCGGTATATTCACCTAACAGTAAAGTGTCAAGAAACTACTTGTCAGTTAAATTTATTGGCAGGATTAATTTATATTGAGTATATTCATGCAAAATATTCTGTCAGGTAAGTAGTTGAAAGAATCTATTGTTTCTCTCTGTCTGGTAATATGAAATGCATATGTTAGAAAAAGAGAACATCATTTAGTTTTTTTGTGTTATGTACATTTTTCAGAAGGGGCTTTTAATTTTACACAGGATAAATGAAAATAGCTATAGATCACAAATTGATTCAAAATATTCACATTATTGAAACCTATTGCGTGAAATATATGGACGCCGCACATGTTATATATCTTCAACAATCATAATCTCTTCTTTATTAAGTCAATAATATTTTATTCAAAATCTATATATAAATAGGCAAAGACAAAACGATTAGGTACCATTTTCTCCTCTGTCTCTCAACCGATTTTCTTCATTTTTGTTTTGTTTAGTAGCTACTGACGACCTTCAGTGCAGAATGCTAATAATAATTTATAATATTTGTTCATTCATTAAATAAAATATAATAAAAATTCATTATTTAGGTCCATACTGTCAACAACAAACAACTGACAGTGCCGCCGCCGCCAGACGGTCAAAACATTGAGTAGTTATATATGGAGTGATCGTTATTCGTCAGATGCTCTTATATTCTTAGAGGGTATACTTCTGGAAGTGGCATGCAAGCATTGTTACTCTTTAGTGGTAAAATATTCAATGCAGTAGATCAGTATTGATTTTTTGGGCGCGTTGCAGTAACTTTCATCTTAAATATTCTGTTTTTAATGTGAATTTAATTATTTGACTAATATATTATTATCACAACCTTCCCGAAGGTGTTGTGTAAAAAATGATGAAGTTCTCCTAGGGTTGTTGATCCTCTATTTTCTTTAATATTCCTGAACTTGATTGAAACCGCAAATGACGAAAACTTTTAGGTTGTAAAGAACAATCTTCTAATTATTATATCGAATATTTTGCAGGAGAGGTTCAGTTTCTTATAAAAATATACTTTCTTACAATTTCATGAAATAGGGTCGAATTTCGATCACTGGTCGACTACTAGTTTATAATTAAAATGTTAAAAACGTATATAATTCTACGTAATTGCTGATATATTATGTTTCCAGTAAATATTTACTTGAATCTGCCAAGTAAATTATCCTGTCAGTAGGTGCCTCTAACATTAAGATTACCCTTACTGGGGATGAATATACACCTAAATAAATTAAAAGTACGTTATAACAGTTTCATTATGTATAATATGTACTTGCAATTCGACTCATGAACAAGATATTTATTCTGTTTAATAAAAACAATAAACTTGTTTATAATATTACTTCATGAAGTAAACCAAAGGTTTGGTTTACTCCATAAAGATGACAACATAGAATTGTTAAAACGGCGTTGAGTGTTATAAATAAAGGTTTGATGTTAGGATGCAAAACTGTTTTTTATATTCAAAACTTAAAAAAATACATTTAAGTAAAACAACAACAAATTCGTTACACTTTGTCTCATAAAGAATATATATAAATTTCAACATAAAAATTTAACATTTCTTCTTTGAAACATAAAACATACAATTTATTTACTGGACTTAGTAACTCAATTTTAGTTTTGTTTTCAGTTTACTTTATGAATGTGAGAACTTGGCTGTTAAAACAGCGTTGAGTGTAAAAAATAAACGTTTGCAGTTAGGGTCCAAATCTTTGTGTTTACATATCTGGGACACCTCAAAAATACCACTGCTATTCTTAAGTATTTGTACTAAGAATATAAAAACTGATTTATATAATTTCGATTCACAATTTATGATATATTTTTTCATGGAGCCAAAATAACTAAATTTCATTATATCGGGTTCAACATAATCAGTCTTAAATATACGATTTAAATGTGTTTGTAATAGCTTAATTTTGGCGCCATATTTAAAAATCTGATATTCGCATTCGTATTCCCGAATATTGGTACCGAAAATTCGCATTCGGGAATGTGGAAAATCGGACATTCGTTACATCCCTAGTAGGTACCTATGTAATGGTATCTTTCTTATCAGGTTTAAATTATTTTTAATTATTTAGTTCTTTTAATTAACAAGTAATAAAAGCTTGTTTTTAAAAAGTTTTTTTACTTTACTTTTATTTCTAACTTTGTCTAACTGCCTGTAGCAGTGTTTTTCTCTTATGTAAAACTTAGTACGCCCACAATGTCTTGTTTTGATCGAAATCAACTTGGGGCAGTCAAGTTTTTCGATTTGAAGGCCCGCTAAAGACCGAAATTGGTCTAAAACCACATAAGCTTGACCTGCAGCAAACAATTTGGAACCAAGATAAATAGCATGATGTACAGTAGTTCCTTGCATTTTGTGCACAGTCTACGCGAACCCTTAGTATATTGCTATAGTATAGTTCAGCATGTCCATATAATTTCAGCAATGTGACCTATCCCTCCATTCACAAGTCCCTGAGCACCGTCAACGTTAGACCTCAACATTACTTTAGCACGAACAAAAATTTCTAGTCCCTTTGGAAGACCACCTGTTTTGTTGATGTCCGCGTGTATTATATTATTAATATCAATCTGTTCATTCTTTTTTGTCCATCTTGGGCTATTATTTTAAACATTTGTGTATAATTATTTGTCTTCTTAAAATGTACAAGAACGGCTGCAATATGTTTTGAACAAGGGATTATTAGTCACCAACTCACGAATAATATTTAAATTCTCCAAATGCTCAGTAACAATCACTATTCCACAGTTATCGACAGATCTAGGCAACATATGCGGTAATTTTTCAGTTACCTCGAAAAGACCTTGGACAAAAAATACTTCTTTGCCAGGAAATCCATATTGACCAAATAAGCTGTTAAATTTTTAGAAATTGTGTTATTCGAGAAAGAAGGCGCTTTTCAGTGTGCGACAATTGTAGTATATGTCAGATATAAGCTCATCTCTTTATGCAAATATTACACACTGTATCGCAAAATATATTTAGCGCGTTATTAAAGTACTCAACGGTACCAAGTTGCATATTCATCTGATTAGTCCTTTTCTGCCGTTCATTCTCTGCTGTTTGGGTTAACTGACCTGCTTGCCTGAGCATTCTGTTCCTCTCGATCTGGCCAAGTGTTCTTATAATTCATTTTTTCTTCTCTTTTGTGTACGTACTCTAACGTTATTTGTCCTTAGTACGTTGTTCAGGTGATTCATTTTCTCTTTTCTCTTGTATCTGTATTCTATTCATGTGTAAAAATTATATCAGTATATCTAGAATCTGTGATATTAACTATAATAATTTTGAATCAATCGCTGAAGCATATATACAACAAATGACAGGTTAACTATGATTCATTTACTAGCAAAAGTGTCTTGTCAATTGTTATTTTATTTCTTTTTTAAAACTGTGTTTAAAATTTATGATGTAATATTTGTAATATTCTGTGTTCTTTTTTTTTATTTTTTGAAATATTTAAGATACCATAGATTACTAGTATGTTTCATTATTTTATAATATTTGTCCTGTAATTGGATATATTTCTGTTTATCTAACGATTCGTTTTCTCTATGTTTAGCTACTGCTAAACTATTTTTTCCAAGCATTCTCGCTTGTGGACATCACTTTCATTAACAATCTTCTCCTGTCGCTTTAATTTCGCCTTCTCTAAACATATCTTTCTTTGTATGGTAGTTTCTTTTTTGTTCATGTTCTTCCCACGAGTATAGGAGAAAAAAAGGTCCATCCCCGCAGACGTCCATTATATGGGGATGAGAGCTTCAATACAACAGGGTTCGCCCTAGTATCCTGAGGCGTAACGGTATCGATATGACATATTTATCGACCCTCACACCATTCAGCCCTTGGCACGTGCTCACTTTGGCATTGGGTCCACCATCTAATCCATCTAATCAAAAGCAGAATCCACATTCATCGCAAACGTTCACCAAACAACCACCACTCACCAACCATCAAAACGAATAAAACTCGACGCTGTTGTGCCGCTTAATACTGAGTTCCTTTGGCCACCTAACAGCTCCATCATCAGACCCTAGTTACCATCTAGCACTAAAAAACTCGATAAGACGAATCAAACGAGCCCAAACTCAATAGAGTGATATCGTTTAAATACAGAATTCCTATTGCTAACTTCCAGCTCCATCATCAGACTCTGGTTACCATCTAGCACCAAAGGACTCGTCAAGACGAATCATACGAACTTAAACTCAATGGGGTTGTATCGTTTAATTACAGAGTTCCTATGGCCATCTTCCAGGTACATCATCAGATCCTGGTTACCATTTAGCACCAAAGGCTGATCAAATCTGTCCAAACTCGAGTTCCTATGGGCACCTTTCTGTTCGATTATCAGATCACCTCCACGTCATAACAATTTTTCATTGTCATTCGATTTACACACGCATGCAAAATTTCAGCTCAATCGGTAACCGGGAAGTGGATCAAATTTAACTTGCAAGATTTGATTTTGTGTCGTTTAACCACTGAGTTCTTATGTCCACCTTCCGATTCCATCATCAGATCAGCTCCATGTGATAATAATTTAACTTTATGTAGACAGGCTCCGGAAAAACTATCGAAAAACCATATGGTGCCTTTACAACTGATATGTACCTATGTAAATACATAATTGCTTTTTGACACTTTTAAAATCGCTTTACCAGTATTTGCATAATAAAGTTATCTATCGTCAATTTAGCCTTAAATTTATATGACACATATCAGTCGTTTATACCTACTACTATCATATAAATACAACGTACAGCATACACTTTTGTATTTTAACGTTTAAAAATCACGCGATTATTAAAAAAAAACAAGGTCAGTAAAGTTAACACCGCTATTTTTCAGAAAATCAAATATATAAAAATTGCTAGCTAATGAGGACTTTTAGGAGCTCTTGATTTTTACGTAAACGAATATTTGTATTCTTTTTTTTAATATGAAAACAATGCTGGAAACCTAAAGTTAGCACCGCCATCTCAAATAAAAACAAAAACATACATTTTTGAACGTCTTGAATTACTAGCTACTCACCTGCTTTTAACTGACATTTTCAAGCACTAAATTTGTTTAAAGGGTGAAAACCACCCCGGAAGAAAATCATTTAAATTTGAAAACTGCTAAAATTATTTACAATTTATGAGCGCTTTAATATGATATATTGCACATTACATATAATATCCAAAAAAAGTTTATAAATTAGATGTGGCGGTTTTTAGTTCAATGCTGTTTTAAAAGCAAATATGTAAAAACGAAGGACCTTTAGCGGAACAATCAATAAAAACAACGTAACGTCGCGTAAATGAAATCATTAAGTAAGAGTTAATCACTTACCTTTAAATAGGCGGTGTTTTCTTGGTTCTTCTTTCTTCAGAGGCTAGTCCCGCGGCGGCAGGAACAGTTGTTGAGTTGTTGGAAGGCTCCAAATCTGGACGATACGTTTCAATAAAATGGCGACCAAATGTTCATCGATTGAACAAACAATAAAATGCGGGTTGAGCAAATAAATTATGGGCTTTTGTAATCACAAAAGAAACGAAGGAAAGCGGTTTAGCGGTTGTTACGACCGGAACTAAATAACTCTCGAAATCGTAACACTTGTTAGTGTGTTACGATTTCGCAAAAAGCGGTCATCTTAAACCGAATGTAAATGCAAGTGTTCTGTCTTATAGTAGACGCAAAAACAAATAAATATAAATTAGTATCGGCACCACAGAGAGTCATCAAAAAAGGTGCAAAAGATTAAAAATCAATTGACTTATTCAATCAACTTTAAAAACTAAGAATAAACAAATTGATGATATATACGACAACTTTCGAAACAACTACTGATTCTTAAAAAAAACCTAAATTTTTAAAGTTTTCAAATTTTGTTATTTTCAAAAGTTAAACAATATAATCGTCGACTTTCAAAACAACTTAACAGGTGCAAATAGGACTATAAATATCTACTTTTTAAATTTTGCAATTTTTGGATTTAGAACAGAACAGTGTATTTTTAATTTGGTAATTTTCCAAACATAAAAACGACCAAAATCACTGAATTACTTTTGAATACTTTATTTACGCTATTTCAAATGATATATTGTATAACTCAGTGTGCATTTCCAGAGGTTCATTATTTGAAAAAAAATTCTAATTGTACATTAACATTAATGAAATTTAGACTGTTGATATCATAACATCTGGTTCTAATTGAGATTTCAAGAAAAAGGTGGAAGTGTTCAGAACAAATAGAAATGAGCAAAATTTCACGAAGGTATGCTGTATAGGTATACCCAGGCCAGTATTTCCGGGGACGGGGCTGGATCTGCATTTGTTGCCCCTTAAAATTCGGTGAAACGTCACATTATTAATACAACCTACAGCTTACTGTACCCCCTCTAGGAAAAATTCTTAGCTACGCCTATGAGGAATATCTACTAAAACGAGACTTTCATAAACAGACTATATTTTCTCCTTTAATAATATAAATTTACACAATAATATAACATTAATATTTCATATGTTTTTCAATAATAATATATTGTATATGGCAAATATATGATATGTTCCTTAAAGGCCTTACAACAAGCTAGGAATATAAATGTTGAAATATTCATATAATCAACAATACAATTTTATTAACTTATGAATTTATATAACAATACTTGAAAGAATAGTAATCAATACATCAGGAGTAAAAATCTCAGAATTGAAGGTGTAAATATGTTGAATTCTTGAATAAGTCTTTGTTTATCTACCTATGGTAAAATAATAAAGAAAAATTTTGTTGCGATTCATCGAAGTAAAAAATTGAAAAAAACCTGCAAAAAATAGGGAGAGTAAAATAATAGAGAGGAAAACTGTACATTTTTATTACTTTTAAATTACAATATCAATAATTGTATATTAAAAAAAAATAGCAATTTTCTTTTCTTAAATTAAAAAAAATGGAATGATCCTTTTTGTTCTCCTTTAGCAGTACACATTATATATTATTACTACGTAATATTTCCATCTGATCTTGTTCTTTAAGAGTAAGTATTGTTACATTCATTTTTTAGCTTTTTCATTTTTAATTACATCTGTTATCTTGGTCATATATGGTATTAGGATAAGTCGCGCTATAATTTGTTAATTTGTTTTAAACTTGCTTCTTGTGGTTACTGACTAAAGAGTGTACCTAGATTACACTATTTTCAGTCTATTGTAGATACGATTGCCACCTGTACTTTACAATAGAGTATTGTACTTAATTTCGGCAAAACGTACTTTCTGCTTTATCAAGGCAGTAAAGTGACTTGAAGACTGATATGATAGAAATCGGAGAATCTGTCCAGGTTTCCTTTCAAAAAGAAGGATAAATACTATATTTTACCTATTTTGCTGGGAAAAAAATGAGAACACACCCATAGAAGACTGAAAACAATCCAAATATTGTCTATGAAATCAGGTTATAATAAAAGATTATAATCATACTGTTAAAATATTGTCTTCAACTTAAACTTTTCGTTTTGCTCTCCATTTCCCTACATACTAAAAATAATATGACATATGGAATGTAGAAGACTTTTTAGATCCGATATCCATATGAAACATAACATTGAATCAAACTAAATAAATATTTCAACAATAATAATTTTATATTCCAGTTATACACAAAATTTTTACTTACAAAGAAATTACAAAACCCTGTAAAGAGATTACTAAAAATAAATAAGACGTAGGTAGATATATATAAATGTCACTTTTCATATAAAAGCATATTTTGTCCTAACAATAGTTCATTTGTGACTAATCTCGAGACTCATATTCAAATTTTCGAATGGCTGTTAATCGAACAGTTGAACATCTGGAGAATAAATTCAATACTAAATGCAACACTTTTACAGCAGGCCATTAAAACGTAATCGAAACAGGAATTGATACCATTTAATTTCTGGAATATATGTCACTAGTTAATGTACACAGTTTACTAATTTGGATGTTCAGTGCATAAACTGCAATCAAAGTTTATTAATCATTTTCTATTATCTACATATATAATAGAATCTAATACTTTTGCCTAAATATTTGCCAAACCGCAGAATCTGTAAAGTCTATTCATTAGCAAGGGTTTCTTAAATGATATAGAAATCAATAAAGAATCTCACACATCATGAATTATTGGAAAAAATATTTCAGTGAAATACATCTGAAATATTCCTGTATCTGTGACAAAACGTATACTGAAATATTTCATGAAATATTAGAGGAATAAGTAGTGACATATTACAAAAATATTTCATGAAATAGTGACATATTTCAAGAGATTTGTAGTAGAGATTATAGGAATATTTGTAGAAATTTTCTACTTTAATATATTTTACTCTAATATTATGAAATATTAGACAATTATTTCAAGAAATATTTCAAAACGTATCATGAAATATTATAGGAATATTTCATAAAATATTACAGTAATATGAAATTAAATATTTCACTATTTTAGAATGTTAGAATGGCATAACTAAAGAAAATCTTCTGTTTTACATATACATGATAGCTAAAAAAATCCACAAAATTCGATTCGTGGGTACAGTTGCCTCACTGATAGTTTTTTTATTAAGTGAACAAATGCATAAACCATTTTTTAAATTTCAAGATGTTGCTTAAAAATAAAAAAATAAATATTGGTCTTTTTAAAATAAAAACGATGATGAAAGCTGTTAACTTAGTGAGTTTCGTAAGAATTCCCTCTGCAGAATGGATTCAAAATATATTATTAACCTGACTTCACTAGCAGAACTGGAAGATGCACTTGTCATTTATATTATAACTGCAGTTGCAATATATATTTTATGGGCTAACTATTTTAAATTGCTGCAAATTTACATATGGTACAAGGCAATAGATTTAAGTGATGTTAATGATTTACTGTTTTAATAGACGATTCAAGCTAAGGTCGATCACAAAAAGGTATAAACAAATTTTGAAAAGTCTGAGGAAAACTTGTTGTGTTGTTAAAGTCTTGCTTTGCCGCCTGTATTGATTTTTTAAGAGTTACGAAACTTCAAAATCCTTATATGTAACCGAGCGTATAGTTCAATACTCAGCGCTTAAGTTCTCTTGAGAAAGGAGTATGACTTAGACCCTAAAACGTTTAAAAGCTTCTCAAGGTATTATGCCCATAAAGTCCATAAATTATATTATTTCTGACAATCAAAGGAGTATCAATTCCAGGTTCCAGTGGGTCCTCGAGCGAGTCAAACGTAAAAATTGAGAATGCTGTAGAAATAACGTAATATCCCAAGAGATTGCTGATGCTATCAAATACATGAAGTAAAAGAGGCTTTAACAAATCATTAAGTACAGATAGTAATAAGGTAAATTCGAAAAACTACAATTTTAAAGAACTTACAATGTAAAAAATGTTCTGTCCTTGAGTTGGACAGCTCACTATTTTAGAAATAAAGAAAAAAGACATCTATAAAATTGCTGATCCAACTCTAGTGCAGAGAGAGAAGTGAATAACTTTATATTAATAAAACTAGATTACAATATCAGTGCCATGACAGCAGCTGTTATACTAGTGAAGATATATTACGTTGGAAAGATAACAATTAACAGCCCAGTGAACACTAAACCTGCATGTTACATAACACAGAAGTCACTAGTTACGTAACGATAAAAACCTATAAGTAATGTAACGCTGATATAATGTGTAAGTAACAAAATTACTTGTGCACATTGATGTAAAAATTATGTTTTACGTAAATAAGTGAAATAATTAAGCACAAGTGAAATCTGATTTATGGTAAGGCGTTCCCTGGGAGAAACTTAAACGTAGTGTAAACTTTAAAAAAACTCTCAAAATCAACGACAAACATTTGTTATCAAATGTCAGCAATGTTAGAAATAAGAGACAAACTAACAAAGTTGCTTTTTATTCGCTTTACAACTAAGATGGGAACGAACAGTGGGATGTTTGCATATGTGTAAATTTGGGGTGCAAAATATTGACGACAGATATTATTTACTGCAACATCGGGATAATTTTTAATTTTTTTCTAATAAATACCATCTAGTTTAAATATATTACAAAAAGAAATTCAATTTTTATTCTTATATATAAGTACTCTACATTTAAATACTGTGAAATTTTCATACAAGATTAAATTGGTTCTTTTCGAAAATGGAACACACTTATTTCTCATGTGGAATTTTATTAATTCAGAATTCAGAATAAATTCACCAATGCCATAAAATAGTTAACAACTGTCAACACCTAACATTTATTTTTAATTTTTGGCGCACGCTCCAGCACATATATAAATATATTCTAATCATCTTGAGTAAACGAAAATATCATCACTTTTACTTTCGAACAAGTTAATAAAATGTTTGCTGTGGGGTTAAAAATATTGTGATTATTCACATAAGGGTCATACAACATCTTCAAATAATTTATTATATTTTTATATTTATTTTATGAATTTATGAATGCATTTGCCTTTTATCAGAGTAGCATTTTCGCGCAAGCACCATTGAACGTCAAAATACGAAACAATATAGACAAATTCAATAAATGAGATATTTATGCAACTAAAATGGAATAAAAACTGGTTGATCGAACTCATTTAATATAAATGAACTAAGTGGCATTATTAAACAAGGAAAGTGTAGTTTGGCTTTAAATCCATAGGTACTTTGTTTCATTTGTTAATTTAATAACAATGTGGATAATTTACATTAATAATTATTAGAATGTGGGGCTCTCTGGCATATGTCAGCCTAACAAAAATTTAACAAGGAATTAAACGTTTAACTATTTATATGTATTATGTCCGCGAGAGTAAAATTTATCCAGACTGGTCTGGCAATACTGTTCAAGTTAGGCCGTTCAGTGTACTAGACTCGGAATATCCCAGAGTTGTTAATTCTTCAGTTTTTAAAATCTAATTTACTAGACCAGTGATGAACAAAGTACGGCCTACAGAAAGGGTGGGGTGCATAATTCTCCTCTTATAAATAGTTGCCAACAGAATAATTGTAAAATTTTAAGCACGCTTTTCACTCTGAATCGAATTTTTCTGTTAATAACTATTTTATTTTGAGGTAATTAACCATGATTGATTTTTCGACTTTCTACTGCTGTAATATAAATTGTTCATAATTAAAAATTAAAAACAGGAAAATTCAACTTAAAGAATTGTATTGTCATCGGCCCTTGACACGTGTGCCAATTTTCAAGTTAATCAAATTTCTTTAAGGTGGTGAAAATTACGTTGAAAGTTTCCGTTACATACATACACCTCAACCTAATAAAAGGGCATTGAAAAAAGAAAAGACGTTTCCGAGTGTCGTTTATGGAAAATCAACCACAATTCCACATGTCTTACACGTCTAACATGTCAGGGCTTTCGAATAAAAGTTAAAACAAATATTATTTAACGTTAAAAGTAATTTGTAGTAATATTCGTGTGTAATGCTGTAATGTTTATATAATATGATATTATGAATAAAAAAACTAACTCAAAATGCATTTTTTTATAATTCTGGCCCTCCTCTAGAATTTTTTAACCTTTGTGCCCCCCCTTAAAAAAGTTTGCCCACCTCTATACTAGACTGTATGTTTACATAACAATCAGAACTCACAGTTCTAGTCGGTACAGCTTCTCAAACTTATAATTGGTTAAGACCTACTTTAAAAATATAATACACCAAGACAGATTATCTGTTATGTGTCCTATGGCGACAAGTTTATGTACTTCACGATTTGGTTAGGAATAATGCTCATACAATAGTGTATAATTCAGAACATTTACTTTATTTTTTTCTTACAGCCTAGGAATAACAGGAGTCTCGAGAAACCGATGTCACGGTCGGTCTAGTGGCTGTCATTGAGTCAGTCCTACACTTGACAAATATGTTTTCTGTTTCTGATAAATTTAAATGTTCAATAGGCATGTGCTGTCGAATGAAGAGTTTGCTGACATAATCTACATTCATGGATTTTTACACAGCAATTTGGGTGTTGTGTTTCTTCATGTACAAACACATATTGTTTATTTTCAACATGGAAATGCTGTGGAACCCTAACACATTTATTTTAAAAGTTTAGAAGGAGTAAACTCCTTAATGATGACAACTTAGAGTTGTTGAAACGGCGCTGAGTGCTTAAAATAAAGGTTAGGTGTTTGGGTGCAAAACTGTGTTTTTACATTTAATTTCAAAATGCTCCGTATTAAGTCGGCCTCACTAATATATGCATAGGGGCTCTGAAACTGGCCATGTTGAAACCAAAACATAGTTACTTTGCTCACATTTTCATTGTTACTTTATATTCCAGAAATTAAAATGGCACATATAGCTTTACAACTGAAAAATGAATGCAGAACATTTTAAACACCTTCATAGCTACGTTTCAGTGCGCTAAAATATTCCCTTACTAAATTTAAAAGTGAAAATCATAATTTAAAAACATTAAATAATTATCACAATATCAGAATACGTAACTACAGGGATAGTATTCAGAAATTGTTCAATACTATCCGACTTTATTTAACTTAAGCTTCAGCAGGCCTAGTCGAGAACAGCATGTCAACAACTGTTGTATCAGCTAATGTACTAATATCACCAATATCTCTATCGTTGACAGCGATTTTTCTTAATATTCTCCTCATAATTTTCCCGGATCTTGTTTTTGGTAAGGCAGGAGCGTTTTGAATGACATCGGGTTGAGCGAAAGGACCTATTTTAGACCTAATGTGCTGTTTCAATTCTGTGAGAAGCTTTTCATCAAACTTTGCGTGTTCTGTTAAAGTTATGAAACAGTAAAGACATTCTCCTTTGACTGGATGAGGTTTAGCAACAACTGCGGCTTCTGCAACCGAGTGATGTTCAGTTAGTACAGATTCGACTTCTGCTGTTGACATAAGGTGACCAGAAACGTTCAACATATCGTCTACTCTTCCAGTAACCCACAAGAAACCATCTGCATCCCGTCTTGCTCCTACAACACAGGATACAGCTATAATTATGGTTATTTAAAAATAAGAGCTATGCTAAAATGATTTTAAACACATATTCAATGTTCAGAGACTACGCATCTCTCCTTTCCAAATTACTTGTAAACAAAATAAACAGTAACTAAATTTCATCATGAAGGACTGACATCACTTAGATAAAACCATATTGAATAACCATGTATTTTTCTTCAAATTCTTAAATTAATTAATAACTGAATTTTATTTATTATCAGTGACTAAGAGATTTTTAGAAAAGAAAGTTTCGAAATAGACTGCATTGTTACAACGTTAATTTTTATTGTACTCGAACTGAATTATCTATAAGAAAAACCATCTCTTCGAAACAAACAATTGCCGACAAAAAATATTTTCTGCAAACAACTTTGGTGAAAGATGTATCGAAAAATTCCACTCCTTTTCGAGGAAGTAATGATATAAGCAACGAAGATAGACGATGGGTAAATTACTGTTTTTTTTTAATTTTGTTTATGTGAGAAAACAACTTACCATCTCCTGTGCAGTAATAACCAGGGAATTTCGTGAAATATGTGGTCTCGTAACGATCATGATCGTTGAAGAGGCTTCTCATTAGTCCAGGCCATGGTCTTGCAAATACAAGATAACCTTCACCTTCTCCTTTGATTTCCTTGCCATTTTCATCTAATATTACAGGTTCAACTCCGAAAAATGGAAATGCCTACAAATAAGAAATTAATTTAAATCTAATCGTATTAAAACAATTGATAGTAGGTAAACTTAACACCTAAATAAATTTGTTAATAACAGTAAATACAATATGATTTTGTCATCTCGTCATACAAGCCATCAACGGGTATCCATTAGGTTCAATTTCAGCCACAAATCGACCCAATAGGTTGCGTATTTTCTTTTCAAACGTTCAATATATATTCTTCAAAATTGCAGGTATCTGTCATCTGGGTTACGAAAAGAATCAAAGAAGAGCCAGCGTAAATTACACCATGCGGAACCATTGTGAAAGTCAACAAACGCAATGTGCAAGTCAAAGTTGTATATCATGGCCTTCTCTATTGGGCCATTCAATCGGCCCTCTCATACTAATTCATTTGTTGGGAAAATGGTATCTAAACAATTTCCTGACAGGTGAATACCCGGTCCTGCTGAAAACAGAGAACCTCATCAAACATGCCGGGATGCTCTACATTTGGAAAGACTTCTACAGTTGCCAGTATTATGTTTTGCTGTAGTAATTCCACCTAATTCGCACCATTTAGTGCACCTTCAGGTTTTCAGGTGCCAAATATCTACAGTTCTGCCTATTGACGGAACCATTTGAACAAAAAATTGCTTTGTCTGAGAAAGTTATACGACTTTAAAATTGCATATCGTTATGGCATCGCCCCATCATTGTTTCACAGAATTCAACTCATTGGTCAAAATCATCTTCTCTAAGTTCTTGTACCAATTGAACTTTGTATGGATGCTCTTTGTTATACTTTAGGGATTTTAAAACCGGTGACTGACTTATTCTTTGTTGCATTGTAATCTGACGTCTTCATAAGAAAGGATTTTTTTCAATAGTTAATAAAACATTCAATTGTTTTTTTTTCTGACATTGATAGACGATCTGATTTAGACAGATCTCTTACGTGAACTAAGTTCCTAAATTTGCCCTGTACCTTACTCACAGTTGATCTTGAAATAGGTCGATCAGGCTACTTATTGTTAAATAATTTGCAAACTTGTTCTTGTGTGCAAGTCCCCTCTCAATAACAGGTCATAATTAAAATTTTAATACGTTGGGTTTCACTTAAACTCACCATTCTTTACGTTTTAATACAATCCAAATATTCAATTCATTCTATCAACTTCAAATCACTTATTATGATAAAAAGGCAAAATCAATTTGTTTATTCATTGTTCGAGAAAAAAATCGAAGTAGAAACGAGCAAAACATCGACCTTTAAGAAAACATGAAAGGTTGAGAATTTTTTTTTAAACACCACTGCAGTGTCAGTTATTGTCAGCTCTAAATGGTGCCAATTTCAAAACAAACTTTTGTTTTTTTCATATTATTTTGTAGATTTTTCTGTTTTAAATGAATAAAAGAGAAAAAATTCAAGATAAACTTGTAACCGATCTGAAATATAAACATCCTGTATGCAGAACTCAAACTTTCAAATCGAAATAACAAAATTACAGACCACATTAATGACGTCACGAGAAACCCATTTATGTTGAAATTTGCGCATTTTTATTATAAATTTTATTTGGTATGTTCCATACTTAACATGCACACTGCATATGAAACTACATATTTTGAATAAAATGATTCACCTGTCTCATCAATCCCCCGGAGATAAAACCTACACCTAAAAAATAATTGAAAAGGGGTAGCGTATGATACCGTTTTTAAAAGAAATTTCAATTCTCTCTTTAGCAATATAGGATACTTTGATTTTTGGATGTTGGTATTAAGAAAAATCAATTTTGAATTGGTTAGTTTGTAGAATAATTAATGATACCATAGAAAGAAATAAAGATTGAAGTAATTAACAACATTTACAATAATTGTTCATTTCTTGACAAAAAATCAGACGGTGTTAAAATTCTTCGACAACGTTTGTCAACATTTCAGCGCTTGGCATTATTCGGTGTTTTAAATCATTAATATTACTTGGTTTGCTCTTAGAGATTTTTTATTTTAAATTACCGCTCAAAAAATAGTAAAGTGGATTAAATCCCAAGAACCGATCCATCGATGTGGAAAAACTTACTGCTGCTACATAATGTAGTGTATCTCCATCTTGTTGAAACCATATGTTTCTATGGATGTGTGTATGATGTGTTAATAATATCAGGAAAAGTTATCATAAATCAGGTATTGAAACAGTTTGTAAAAGATCGAAGTAACTCGCCCCAGTTAATGCCCTCTGAAAAAAATATGGTCCAAATATTCTGTTATTTATTATGTCAGCCCAAACGTTCACTTTAAATAATAGACTATTAAATCGTGAAGTATTTGACTCAAGCACAACTGGCCTGTATAAAATAAAATTCATGTATTGTTGAATAGGGTATTGAAAACTCTATTAAATGTGGAATAACACGTTAGCCCTTTTTATTTATATATTTTTTAAGGATAGTTATTATAATTGCTGTTGTTGAAGGGGCAGGTGGGTAATTTTATTCAAACAGTGTAGTTCTCAGTATACATGAAAAATCTATAACTTGTCAAACTTGCAGTCTTGCCTTTCTTGTATTTATAAGATCAGCATTCCTCCCCCCGCAATTTTCCTGCTTTAATATATCTATTAAACATCTCGTAGAGTTCATATTCCATTCTCCCTAGTGCTTTGTTTTGATCGCACAATAATAAAAACAATTTCATTCAAATAAACCTATAAATACTTAATAAAAAAATGATTACTTAATTTAAATCCTGCAAATTCCAAAATATTAACCAACTAATATAACGCATTTACTAATTAATATAATTGGCAGTGTATTGTTAACTTACCGCAGCACCCGGTTTCATTGGGGTTGCACCAGGAAGGGGTGTCAGTACGTGACCACCAGTTTCTGTTTGCCAGAAAGTATCCACAATTGAACATCTCTCGCGGCCAACTAACTTATAATACCACATCCATGCTTCAGGATTAATAGGTTCGCCTACTGAGCCAAGTACTTTAAGGGATGATAAATTATGCCTGAAAAAAATAATGAGGTGTAAATGTTTTTCAAATTTAATTTACCCCCGATAAAGGAAGAGAGCAAAAAAATTGCTGTCATGTCTGAATTAAGGTTTTCCACCAACTATACTCGAATTTCATCATCTAAACACTAATAATGTACAAACAATTTTTTTGTATAAATTCGTGTTAAAATAAAACAGTTTATTTTGTCTTTATATTTATTGGCCCTGAAAATGCAACCTCTTATAGATGTATTGTATTTTCATAATGTTCAGAAATAGTGGAAACATAAAATATGGAAATAAACTGTTCATATTCACGGAACACAATTCTGAACCAATTCGTTATTAATTCAGTTCTACTCATGCCTGATTCAGAACTAGTAAATAATATGTGTGTACCGCGAAGGTCATTGGAGCTAATTCAGTACCATAGACAGCATGGTTGGTTTATGAAATGATTTTGTCCATGAGTTGTTCTTTGATATTTATATTGATTATTGAATTAATAAATATTTATGTGTTATAATATTGATATAACAACAATACAATGTTGGATTATGTTTGCATTACTTTAAAATTGCTTGATTAATGCCCCGAAGTTTCAAACAACTATTTAATGAGCAACAGTAATTCCCAAACAACCGATACGTAATGCCACGAATTGTACGATATATGATACGTGACTCTGCTCCTGCTATTTAAAGTTGAGGTAGATTAACAACGTTTTCTTTTGTATATATTTCCTGACATTGCGAAACGATTTGCAAGATGTTTCACGACTAATCCGAAAGTAAAATCCAAGCTGATGATCATCAAATTGTGGCACAATATATTCAAAGTAACCTCTTGCTTTTGGTACAACAAAATTTCCACGAAGTTCTTCCAGTACCTACCTCAACCCTTGAACCAAAGTGCTCCATGTCGACAAATATCCCAAACATATATGCAGGGGCTTATCCAGCGTTTGGCTTAGGGAGGGGAAAATTTAAAAAAATGTCGTAAAGGGGGGCAAATCGGAGAAAAAATTGTTCTTGAGAGAGTGAAAATTCAGAAAAATTGTTGATCCAGGAGTGGGTAAGTCAGCAAATTTATGGGAAGATTTAATGGCGCACGACAGATTTTTCAGTGCCAGGCCCTCCCCTAAGCACGCACATGCATATATAGAAATAAACTTTGCGAATAAACGAACATTATAAGTGATCATCTCATTCGTATAAATACGAATAACTTCTCCACCAATTTTAAAGTCCAACCTAAACAATGTAAACAGTAAATAAATTTCTCGGTGTAGGCAACACAAAACAACAACTGACAATCTGATGAAGAAACAATAACGAATCGAATTTTCTTTCACCGCGAACACATAATTGTTACTGCCAGTTGTGTAATTTCTGTCCCGCGAACGATAACGAATTGTTACCGCGAATACAGCTATTGTTTAAATTAAAATACAATGTTTTAAGCACATGATTCATTAAGCTCTTTCGCTCTATGATTCTCTAAGCTATTACACATAACCATTCCCTTAGAGTGATTTAATAATAAACTTGATAAATATTCATAAAAATCTGAAACCGGAACAAAACATAGGTATGTAACAGAGCATAATATAGCTACAACGTACGCCTCTAAATATGACGAATCACTAACCGACAGAAGAAAATTCTGCGATCAAACAAAAGGTTCACAGAATATGGGGATATATCTAAACAAGTTTAATAACAAGTACCTACAAATGCACGCAAAAAATGTAGATTTAGTTAATAGGATAATGAGGAATAATGACGTTAAGTGTCTTACCTCAATAATAATGATTGGTAAATGTAAATTATATGAAACTAAATTGTAATAGTAGATCTTTTTGTTACACTACATACACTTTTTTATGTTTATTAACAGAGAAATAGGCCTTTTATTATATAGCTGCATATTTTCAAGTTAATTATTTAAATAATTTATATTTAAAAAAGAACCGACTTCAAATCGGTTTAGAAACCGTGTTCAATCAATCACTATTTTCAGACATATGTTTTGTTATCTGCTTTAATTAAGGTACAATTCAATTGAAAATTTTAGCGTATTCTTATTCTAATTTTTATCCTTTGTCTATATTTCCCAAATATATTTTAACTTTCATATTTGTTATATTATTTGGACCACTTTCTATAAATGTCACTAATTCACGCTATATTGCTTTCACACTCTATATGCTTCTGTGTACTGGTCACTCCTATTGGACTATCATTTTCTGAATCACTCTGTACAACTATAATTCAACTCAACACAATATTACAACAGTCCTGATATCTTTAAAACCACCCTGTATAAGTACAAATCCTCTCCACACTATTGACTTTTTCCATTTTTCTATTGTTTAAATTATTCCTGTATAGCAATGATTTTACTTCACCCCATATGTCTAGTATTCCATTTATGCAACTGCTCATGGTCTACCCTATATAACAAAATTCATCTTTTTGAACCACATTTTATGACTATACATTTACTCTACCATTTATTTCAATCACCCGATATATGCAACTGCTTCTAAAATTATTTTAACCCATGTCTATAATTATACCCCGTCTTACGTCCTATAATTCAAATATCCTAACTGCTTCTGCTTATATAACAAATTTTTGATACACCCTCAATAACAATAATTTTACCTCACCCTTACTTCAAACACCTTGTCTAAGCAACTAGTTATGTTCCAAACTATATAACTTTTTTAAACCGTTTTGTTCCACTCTTATTTCAACCACCTTGTATACGCATACATACATATGTGCTACCCAATACAATATTTTTAGAACCACCCTGTAGAACTAATTCCAACTTATATTTCAACCATCCTATGTATACAACTGCTTATGTACCACCTAATAATACATGCACGCACGCACACACCTTCTACCTTATTCCACACAGAAGAGATCGCCGAAGTAACAAATTTTCGGTTTAATAAGCTAATGGAATATTTTCTGCATTTTCACGCCACTGTAACTTAACTTCGCTTCTAAAATAAACTGACTTCAAAAGCATCAAAATGAAAATCACCCTTCTAACTTCTAATATTTCAAGTGTGCACATTGCTTGCTGCTTGACTTTCGACGCATGCACACACCTACCACCGTAAAACATTGCTCACCTAAAAAATTTTCTTTTCGATACACTAATTGAAATACTTTGTGAGATTTTACTCGACTGCAGTAAAAACCGTTCCAAACACCCTGTACGACATACTTTCATGGTATATCTTGATATTTAAACTAGGTGTTTATTATGAAAATTTGACATTTACCATAATGTTGACAGTTTATGTGCATATATTTTTCCGATTTTCAGTAAAATGGTATGTTTTACGTTCTAGAAAAATGTGCGGAATCAAGCTGGAACATATCTTTGTATAATACAATTTATAATATTCAAATTGAGTGAGCAGTTTTAGAGAAAACAGTGAAGATTCATTGAAAATCGCTGAAACCTAATCCCTTATATACATTTTTTCTGATTTTCTAGAAAACCGCAAATCTCATGTTATATCGGACCTTTCTGTAATGTTTCTTAATATAGTGTAGTTCAAATCATCAAATTTGCCCAAGCCGTTTTTGAATTATCGCTCGACATACATAAGAAAAAAGTAGTAGTTGTAGACGAATTGATAACCTCCTCCTTTTTGGAAGTCGGTAAAAATTTCTGTCAATAGGCCACTGCAAGTTGTAAGCTTATTCATCAATCACAATTATTTAGGGCATTAACAAAACAATGAATACCTTATTCATTTCATCTTAGATTTACAGTACAGATTGTATTCAGCTGGTGGAATAGCGTAGGGTTATTAGAAAATTAAATACCAATAAAAATACTTGGGGTCATATTTTGTTGGGGAACCCAACAGAAGCGTATTCCTTTATTACAAGTCATTTATTGAAAGCACACTTCTATAGAAAACTAATTGACGTATTAATTACTCAACGGCTATAATACTTTAGTAATGATATACAGGGGACATAACGTTACTGTTGGAGCTTCAACGTCCCTCTATTTAAAACTAAAAAGTGGAAAATTTTCATCGAAAAGCGTAGAGAAAAGTCACTCTATGGGTGTAAACCGCAGGTCGACGTAATATGTGTCCACAATCAGAAATGATAGGCGGACAGGATGTCTTGCAGTGAAGATAAAAAAACTATTTCCATATCGTTATCACAAAGTTAAAGAACCTAGACGCGTAATTTTTTTGATAATTATTCTAATCAACAATATTAAAGTATATTTAACGATATACCTTGAGATATACTTACTTCAAAACTAGGTCATCTTCAAACTTCATTAAAGCCCTTATGGCAGTTGGAGCTGTATAAAACTGGTTAACTTTATACTTATCTACAACTGCCCAAAATCGATCATTATGGGGATAAAATGGCACTCCTTCATACTGTAAAAAAATGTTCATAATGAGCCCCGTGAAAAAACTAATATTACAAAGCAAAAAATTAAACATTCCTGAAACACGTCGCATTAATTGCAGAAAAAATAATACAAGCAGAAAATCAAGGGCGTCCCCAGGTAGAGGCAGGGGGGAGGGGCTAGACCAAACATTAGTTGTACTACCCTCACGGAGCAAAATTTCGAAAACATCTATTTATTTCATATAAATGGTTGAATAGTAAAAGTAATGAGGACATCTAGAACTTACATTTCACGGGGAAGTATAGCATGTCTTCACTTATAGGAAATTGGTGCTCAAACAGAGCACTTGCTGCTTTGTCTTAGGTACTTATGCTTGGCAGAATTGACATACATCAAATATATGCATTAAAACATTCCGGGTAACAATGTCAGTCATTTTGTGGTCACTATAAGTCGCTTGTTTACTTATTCTACGGTAATAGGCAGAGTGCGTATAAGAAGAGTGCCAAGGTACAGGCTAAATGCTGATTGGTTCCGCCATTTTTTGCACTGATTTCCGGTTTATTATAGCAACGTGTGAACAGATGTTTCACGATATCTGTATAATTCTATCAGTTTGGTATTCTTAGTTAAATTGCCCTAAAAATACAAACCACCTAAATTAAAAGCTGTTAACAACAGTATTCAATGCAATATCAACCTGATTTTACTTGACAAATTGCGTATTACAAAGTATTGGGGAAAAATGAGCGGAAAATGGCCGTGCTTCCGGGCTTGGCACCACTCTCCTTATACGTACTCTGATAGTTTGAAGTTGGTAGACAATGTAACTCGTTCCTCGAAGTTTCCTTGGACTTCCATCGTCTTGAAGTGGTTGATCTCACAACGTTTCAATAGCTGTGTATCTGCTATCGTCATCAGGTGAATGATAGGAAATTCAGAGTATCCGTCGTATTTATATTATACCCTTAACCGGTCATGCGTCACAGGTCATGGTCATTGGGTCTTATCTGGTCCAATCAGCGTCGTCGTCCCTGGAGGTTGGTTGCCGGTGATGCGTAGCGGCAGAGGCCGAAGAAGAGCTCTTCAAATATTTTTAATTTGGACGCTGGGCTCGCTAATTATATTTTCGTTCGAGATTATATAGGCTGTCTCTATGAATTTTCTTTTGTACCAGTGCTCCTCCTTGTGAATTGCTTTAGCCTGGTCCCAGTTGATATTATGCTGTTCGGTCCATGCGTGATTAGCTAGCCCAGACTTCGTTACCTCTCCCCTTTGAGTAGCTGTGCGGTGTTCCTTAATCCTGGTCTCCAGCGGTCGCTTTGTCTCTCCAATGTAAAGATTGCCACATTCACACGGTATGCTGTATATACAGTTATGTGGTATTGCTGGTACGTCGGGCCTCGTTCTTGTTATCATGCTCCTCAAGGTGTCGTTGCTTTTGAAGATTATTCTGATTCCATAGCTGTGTGCAATTCTTCTAAGCTTCTCCGACAAGCCTTTAGTATACGGTAAAAGTAGAGTTGCTCCCGTGGTGTCCTCTTCCTGCCTAGGTGGTTTGTCCAGCTCTTCAAATGCCTTGGTAATGATCCTTTCCGGATATCCATTCGCCAAAAGGTCTTCTCTAAGTTTCACTTGTTCTTCTTTGAGGGCTTCTGGTGTGCTGCAGATAGTTTTGGCTCGATGGATAAGTGTTTTGATGATGCCAGTTTTCGTTGCTGATGGGTGGTTCGAATTGTAGTGAAGGTATAATCCTGTATGCGTAGCCTTCCTGTAGACTGTTGTTTGGATTCCGGCCCTAGTCCTTTGACACTTTACATCAAGGAATGGTAGGCACCCACTCTCTTCCATCTCCATGGTGAATCTAATGGATGGTTGGGATTGGTTCAGGTGCTCCAGGAATGCCTGTAGTTCTGTCCTTCCATGTTGCCAAATAATAAAGGTGTCATCGACATACCTCAACCATAGCTTGGGCTGCTTCTCGAAACTCCTCAGTGCATGTTCTTCGAACCATTCCATGTAGATGTTGGCGATGGTTGGTGATAACGGGGAACCCATAGGCAATCCATCTTCTTGCATGAAGAACCGGTCCTTCTCCTGAAAGTAGCAGTTCTTGAGGCAACATTCAAGTAAGTCCATGATTGAGTCTATTGGCAGCTCCGTCCTCTCCATCAGGGTTTCGTCTTCAGTAAGTTTCTTTCTCACTATGTTGAGAGATTCGTCTAGTGGTACGTTCGTGAAAAGGTTTTCAACGTCGAAACTTACTAAGCGATGTTCTGGCCCAAGTTCCATGGATCCTATGATTTCGACAAAGTGCTTTGAGTTCTTGACGTGCGATGATGTTTTTCCCTCCAAAGGCTGGATGATTGGTAGAAGGAATTTCGATAGTGCTGCTGTTGGTGAGTTGCGCGAACTTGTAATCGGTCTGAGAGGTACTCCAGCCTTGTGTATCTTGGGTAGTCCATAGAGATGTGGTGGTTTGCTGTGATGTGGCGTCAATTTTCTCCTGGTCTCGGGTAGAATGTATTCAGCATGATCTCTGAGCGTGTTGTAAGTTTTCCTTTCTATTTTGGATGTTGGATCAGTAGGCAGTGGCCTGTATTTTCCCTTCGACAGTACTTCGTCGATTTTCTTGTTGTATTCCGTTCTGTCCATCAGGATGGTGGCATTTCCTTTGTCAGCTGGTAGAATGATGATAGATTTGTCGTCCTTAAGTGTTTTTATGATTCTCCTTTCGGATTCGTTGATGTTTTGTTTGATGTGTTGTGTTTTCTCAATTGCGGTTCTGACTTTCCATCGGAATTCCTCCAGTTGCGGTGTCTCTTTGCTGCCTATTGCTGACTCCACGGAACTGATGATATCTAGTACTGGCAACTTTTTTGGAGCTACAGCGTAGTTTAGTCCCTTAGAAAGCAATGTTTCCTCGACTGCTGTGAGAACTCTGGATGACAAGTTCACCACTGTTTTCTTGTTGGTCGTATCCTTCGGCAGCTGCTTCCTGGTAAGTTTGTTAAGTTTCTCAGTGTGCACCTTTTGGCCGATTCGTCTGATGTTGTCACAGTGTTTTTGAATCGAAGCAAAAATCGGCATGTGGTCCTCCTCGTGTGTGCATCTTCTGATTTCTTGAAACCTTTCTTCTGCGTCCTGCAGAAGTTGGGATTTCTTCCAACGATGATGGTTGATTTCTGACCTCACCTTTAGTGACCTTTAGTGAGGTCAGAAATCAACCATCATCGTTGGAAGAAATCCCAACTTCTGCAGGACGCAGAAGAAAGGTTTCAAGAAATCAGAAGATGCACACACGAGGAGGACCACATGCCGGTTTTTTGCTTCGATTCAAAAACACTGTGACAACATCAGACGAATCGGCCAAAAGGTGCACACTGAGAAACTTAACAAACTTACCAGGAAGCAGCTGCCGAAGGATACGACCAACAAGAAAACAGTGGTGAACTTGTCATCCAGAGTTCTCACAGCAGTCGAGGAAACATTGCTTTCTAAGGGACTAAACTACGCTGTAGCTCCAAAAAAGTTGCCAGTACTAGATATCATCAGTTCCGTGGAGTCAGCAATAGGCAGCAAAGAGACACCGCAACTGGAGGAATTCCGATGGAAAGTCAGAACCGCAATTGAGAAAACACAACACATCAAACAAAACATCAACGAATCCGAAAGGAGAATCATAAAAACACTTAAGGACGACAAATCTATCATCATTCTACCAGCTGACAAAGGAAATGCCACCATCCTGATGGACAGAACGGAATACAACAAGAAAATCGACGAAGTACTGTCGAAGGGAAAATACAGGCCACTGCCTACTGATCCAACATCCAAAATAGAAAGGAAAACTTACAACACGCTCAGAGATCATGCTGAATACATTCTACCCGAGACCAGGAGAAAATTGACGCCACATCACAGCAAACCACCACATCTCTATGGACTACCCAAGATACACAAGGCTGGAGTACCTCTCAGACCGATTACAAGTTCGCGCAACTCACCAACAGCAGCACTATCGAAATTCCTTCTACCAATCATCCAGCCTTTGGAGGGAAAAACATCATCGCACGTCAAGAACTCAAAGCACTTTGTCGAAATCATAGGATCCATGGAACTTGGGCCAGAACATCGCTTAGTAAGTTTCGACGTTGAAAACCTTTTCACGAACGTACCACTAGACGAATCTCTCAACATAGTGAGAAAGAAACTTACTGAAGACGAAACCCTGATGGAGAGGACGGAGCTGCCAATAGACTCAATCATGGACTTACTTGAATGTTGCCTCAAGAACTGCTACTTTCAGGAGAAGGACCGGTTCTTCATGCAAGAAGATGGATTGCCTATGGGTTCCCCGTTATCACCAACCATCGCCAACATCTACATGGAATGGTTCGAAGAACATGCACTGAGGAGTTTCGAGAAGCAGCCCAAGCTATGGTTGAGGTATGTCGATGACACCTTTATTATTTGGCAACATGGAAGGACAGAACTACAGGCATTCCTGGAGCACCTGAACCAATCCCAACCATCCATTAGATTCACCATGGAGATGGAAGAGAGTGGGTGCCTACCATTCCTTGATGTAAAGTGTCAAAGGACTAGGGCCGGAATCCAAACAACAGTCTACAGGAAGGCTACGCATACAGGATTATACCTTCACTACAATTCGAACCACCCATCAGCAACGAAAACTGGCATCATCAAAACACTTATCCATCGAGCCAAAACTATCTGCAGCACACCAGAAGCCCTCAAAGAAGAACAAGTGAAACTTAGAGAAGACCTTTTGGCGAATGGATATCCGGAAAGGATCATTACCAAGGCATTTGAAGAGCTGGACAAACCACCTAGGCAGGAAGAGGACACCACGGGAGCAACTCTACTTTTACCGTATACTAAAGGCTTGTCGGAGAAGCTTAGAAGAATTGCACACAGCTATGGAATCAGAATAATCTTCAAAAGCAACGACACCTTGAGGAGCATGATAACAAGAACGAGGCCCGACGTACCAGCAATACCACATAACTGTATATACAGCATACCGTGTGAATGTGGCAATCTTTACATTGGAGAGACAAAGCGACCGCTGGAGACCAGGATTAAGGAACACCGCACAGCTACTCAAAGGGGAGAGGTAACGAAGTCTGGGCTAGCTAATCACGCATGGACCGAACAGCATAATATCAACTGGGACCAGGCTAAAGCAATTCACAAGGAGGAGCACTGGTACAAAAGAAAATTCATAGAGACAGCCTATATAATCTCGAACGAAAATATAATTAGCGAGCCCAGCGTCCAAATTAAAAATATTTGGAGAGCTCTTCTTCGGCCTCTGCCGCTACGCATCACCGGCAACCAACCTCCAGGGACGACGACGCTGATTGGACCAGATAAGACCCAATGACCATGACCTGTGACGCATGACCGGTTAAGGGTATAATATAAATACGACGGATACTCTGAATTTCCTATCATTCACCTGATGACGATAGCAGATACACAGCTATTGAAACGTTGTGAGATCAACCACTTCAAGACGATGGAAGTCCAAGGAAACTTCGAGGAACGTACTCTGATAATATGTATATGTATATGTCTATGAATTTATGTCATATGATTTCGTACCTAGAAGCTAGAAGACAATAACCTTAGACACAGATGATGCTTTATAAATTTTGCTTTAATAAATCCTTGTAGACGGACCAGTCTCAGTAACTCTTCACTAAACAATTTATTTTGAATTTGTTGGGCTATGTACAAGGCGTTTTTTACCGTGACGCAAAAATTCCTTTAATAATTCGTTCCCTTTCCTATCGACCCATAATTAGAAGGATGATCTGTTATAATATATGCTTGATACCGTATTAGATAATAGTACAGTATGTAGATATCTAGACCCTCCTGAAAGTAATTACGCCAGCGCCCTGGACCAGATATACTGGTACACTACATCGTTTGGTCATGAGTGAGCCATAAAACTAAAGATTCTGTTAGTTGTACTTACCAAAACTGACGTTGCACCATTCGCCAAAGGTCCATAAACAACGTAGGTATGTCCAGTAATCCAACCCACATCAGCAGTACACCAATATACATCATTCGGTTTGTAATCAAAAACATATTTAAAAGTTGTGGCTGCGTAAAGCAGGTAACCCCCTGTCGTATGTAATACGCCCTTAGGTTTGCCGGTAGATCCACTTGTATAAAGTATAAACAGTGGGTCTTCAGCTTCTACCCATTCTGGATAACAACTCGTTGAAGCTTCGGGTACTACATCCTGCCAAAATATATCACGGCCTTCCATCATGGGAGTCTATAAGAATATACAATTTGTTAAGATTCTAACGATGGATGTGTCTACAGAATGTTATTACATAGTGAAACGTGTGGATAAAGTGACTAAAATTGTCGTACTGTGAAAATAGAGTTTTATTTTTTAGTTAATTTTAAAAGGACCGCAATTATAATATGGAAAACCGGACCTGATTAAATCGTTTCGAACCTTTGCCAAATGATATTTCTCAATGAATTGTTCAAAAATGTCAATGGGACCAAGGTCTGAAGAACTACTGTACAGCCTTCTGAAATTATCGAGCCCATGAAGTCCAATGATCCACACAAAAGCCAAAGCAAATATTTATAAAGTGGTGGTAGTTCCATTGTGTATTTTCATGGGCTAAATGTAAATCCGTTAGCAAGTAACAGATTTCTCAGCTACCGAAAAGCGCTGAATCAGTAGCTCTCAGCCCTAAGTCCCATTAATTTTTTTAAACAACTCATTGAGGACTATCATTTGGTAAAGTATCGAACCGATATGCCCGGTACCGATTTTCCATAAATACAGTTGCGAGGTCTTTTGCTTCTCGCTTTATTTTTCTTGTAAACATTGACAGAAGCCCTATATTCCCATTTTCTTCAAACTATTAAAACAACAAAAATATAACAGCATTTTACACGAGAAGCTCATTCATTTGAGCCAATTTGAGGTCAAATGCGCTTGAAAAATTTTAATTTGCTCCCCAAAACGAAATTAAAGAATTGTTTCTGTAAACTTTTGGCTCAATACCTTTCTCCGACCGAACTTTCTGTTTCGGCAAGTGCAACAATAATTATTAAACAAACCTACGAATTTCGGCTATCAAAAATAATAATGATTACTCTATGAATTTTCTAAATAATCTCGGTAAATTAAATTTTACTCAAGCTACCATAAACACAAAATAAACATTTCATATTAATTTTGAAGATTGCCAACGCGATAGAATAAAAGACTTCTACTTGTAGCCCAACTGTTAATTCAGTAGCCAAGTAGCATGGAGAAAATCGCCCAATTCCGATAATGGTTCAATTTGGTAAGCAGTGGTGTAAAATCATTTAAAAGTCAAATTTTTAAACATTTTGTGACTCAGAATTGCTTTTTGTCTTCTAAACGTTGTTTGTCGCATATTCTTGATAACTTTTCAAAATCTATTCTGACTTCGTTGTCAATGGCTTTATATTTATTGATGTAAATTGCAAAATGAAAATTTGATTTATGACATTTAAATTGACAATTCAATTTCGATTGTGGTGTTATTGCCCAAAAAAAAACATAAAAGTAATCAGAATTGCTTTTTGCGTTATAATGACAACTTTCTGTTGCGTTTCGACCATAAAGAGTTACAGATTCCCTACGCTGGACAGTAATAAACTAATATAACCTCATTATTTTCTTCTTCTTCTTGATTCGCTGTTGACCTTCGCAGATACATTTAACCAGCCACAAGTTAGAGGAGCTCATAATAAAATGCATCTGAGATAGACTCATCCCCCCTGTATTTCTTAAAATCTGAATGTTTAAACTTCCGAGACAACAACATTTTGACTTTCTGATGAAGCGCAACTCCTCTAAATTTAACTAATATCTTCTTAAGTAGGGCCAATATTATTGACGAAAAATCTACATCTTTAGAGCTTGTTTCGGTCGATAAAGATATTTTTAACGAACTTTTGAGAAGTAAAGACATTATTATTGAAGAATTAAAGGACAAAGAACTCATTCTACAGAAAATAATTGGGCTATTGGAGGACAAAGTACATAAATTGACCATTTCATCAGCTAAACAAACAAACGGCGTGGCAACCCCGTTTCTATCCTCCCCATCGTCATCTTCGACACTAAGACACTCAAAAGAGGCCGTAGAACAAAAGCAGCCCTTTCAGAGTACGGAATCTACCTCCAACATTGACGAAAGTAACACAAATCGCCTTGAGTCAAAAAGTAGGCGTAGCAAGAAGCAGATCCAGCGAGCTTCCATTGAAAATGACAACTTTAATTTACAAGAAGATGATGTAAATAAATTAAGCCAAAATAACTCTGAATTGCAAGGAACTGACAATAACAGTGAAGATGAACTTCCTAGTGCTGCTATACCTAAAAAAGCAAATTTATCTCCATCCAAATCTGACCTGGTTGATGAAGATAACTGGCAGCAGGTAAGGGCAAAGGGACGGAGAAACCGCTCTCTTCGTCATACCTCAGCAACGGCCCAACGGCCCGCTCCAATTAGGGGCATGAATGAAAATGAAACTGGATTAGAAATTGCTCAGAAATTCCACTGGATTTTTGTTACTGGACTATCCAGGAAAACCGATGAAAAAGACATTCTCAGTTATCTAGAATCCAAATCGCAAGACAAAAACATCATTACTTGTGAAAAAATGCGGACAACCAGACAACAAGTAAGCTCATTCAAACTCGGGGTACCACAAAACTTAAAAGAAGATTTTCTTGACCCTAACTTCTGGCCAAATGGGGTTATTGTGAACCATTTCCTGAATCTTCAACGCCTGCGGAATCCATCCAATCACCAAATAAGGAACGGAGTCGCAAGGGTCTAATTATCAATAAAAACTTTATTATTTTATGCCAATGTACAGGGTATTAGGGACAAAATATCTGACTTTGAATTGCTTCTAATGAATCAAAGGTAGATTGCTTTTGCTCCAATGAGCACTGGCTTCAATCAGATGAATTCTTTGAGTTAAAAATAAAGGGTTTTACAGCTATAACTAGCTTTTGTAGATCGGATAAAGTCCATGGGGGTGTGAGTATTTATATACGAGAGAATTTAGAATGTCAAGAACTTAACCTGTCAAAACTTTCGAAAGAGTTGCAGTGTGAGGTAGCTGGGATGTATATTTCCTCTATACACACCCAAATAGTAACAGTATATAGATCTCCTAAAGGCGATCTGGATAGATATCTAGAGGTCATGTCTCTGGTTCTGGAAAAAATTGATCATACAGAGAACATTATAGTCATTGGCGACTTCAATGTGCATTATGAACGGCGGAACTGCAAGGAGGTTGACTATCTCAACTTCTTTTTTTAATTCCTATGATTTGTTTCCAACAGTTAACTTCAAAACGAGAGGTGAATCAACTTTGGATAATATCTATGTTAACTTTAGCAAGTCCAATCTAGACATCATTCCCGTTGCTCTAGAGGGCATCTCTGATCATTCCGGATTACTGTTCAATACACCACTCAAACTCTCATATAATCATAGCCCTAGAATTAGAATTATTTTCAGACCAATCACTGATGAAGGTCTTTCTTCTCTGTATAATCAACTACAACTATATAACTGGAAATCAATCACGGAAGGTACCAAAAGTGTGGAGGATCAGTTCTGCAGTTTTTTTAAAGTCGTAACTAACGCTTTAGATAAAAATCTGCCACAAAAAACGAAAATGGTTCGGAAAGTCAAACAAGGCCCTAAAATTAACTGGTTTAATGACAACCTTAGAGACATGAGGGGGAGACTTCAAACTCTCAGTCTCCTTCATAAGCAACATCCAATTGTGGTACCCAAAAACATGGTCAGTTATTACAAAAAACTGTACCGGACAGAGATAGCAAATTCTAAAAAAGCTACCCATGACAATTTCATTGCTAATGCATCAAACAAGGTGTCAGCCATGTGGAGTATAATAAAATCTCATAGGAACTCCGCTCCAGCACCGAAAGTCAGTCACCTCAATGCCCAGGTTTTCAATGATTTCTTTGTGTCAATTGCAGACGAGCTGATTAAAAATCTTTCTTCTTCTAATAGCTCCTTCAATGAGTATTTATCAAATCAATACATTGGAGATAGCTTCAAATTTTACTCAGTATCAGAAAAAATGGTTTCAGATAAAATTTCCGACATTAAAAATAGTGGTAGCAGAGACTGTTATGACATTAACTCTAGAATCCTTAAATATCTCACAGATATAGTTAGCAAACCCTTGACTCACTTGTTTAATCTCTGCATCCGAGAAAGCATATTTCCTTCTGTTCTCAAACTGGCAAAAGTTATTCCTGTTTTTAAAAATAAAGGAGATCCTGAAGATGTAACTATTTACAGGCCTATATCTCTATTGCCACTTATCTCAAAAATTCTTGAATCTTTATTGAAAGATCAAATGGTTAACTATTTTGAAGTAAACCATATCTTTACACCAAATCAATTTGGTTTTCGTAACAACAAGAGCACAACTCTGGCTATTAATCGGCTAAGTGAGTTTGTGGCAGAGGGCTTTGAAAATAAGCATAATACATATGGTACATTCCTGGACTTAACGAAGGCATTCGATTGTATAAGTTTTGAAATTCTTTATAAAAAGCTATCTCACTACAACTTTGATTCGAGCAGTATTACCCTTATACAGTCCTATTTAGAAGCAAGAGAACAGTATGTTCTTTTTGAGACTCAGCAGTCCGCGAATCGCAGGATTCAGCATGGCGTACCTTAGGGCTCTGTGTTGGGTCCTCCGTTATTTCTCATATACATAAATGACTTGCCAAACTTTAACAATCTATTGAATCACCTGATAATCCTGTTTGCTGATGATACCACAACATTGCTGCGCTATCAACCTTCAGACCCAATATTGCAGTGGACTCAAATCAAACAGCGTGAAATAGAGAATTGGTTTTTAGCCAATAGGCTTAGTCTCAACATTAGTAAGACCCAGAACATTAATTTTACATTACAATCTTCACCATCGACTCTAGAGAGTGATGGACCAGTGAAGTTCTTAGGGGTCTACCTTGATCCTGGGTTGACCTGGGAAGCCCATGTTAATTTCCTTAGCTCCAAATTATGTAAAATAACTTTCCTTATAAGGAGCCTGTCAAAAAATGTATCTAGGGACACATTACTGACAGCGTATCATGGATACTTTAGCTCCAATATGTCCTACGCGATTTTAAATTGGGGGCATTCACCGTGCTCTGCTCAAATTTTTAAGTTACAACGCCGTTGTGTTACAATTATTGCAGGCTTAAAATACCGCGAGTGTTGTAGAGATAGCTTTGTGGGGCTAAAACTACTTACCCTACCTTGCACTTTTATCCTTCAGTGTCTTGTCTATATGAAACAGAACCAAAACAGCTACAGAACACACAACGATATTCACTCCTATTCAACAAAGAAAGGAGGAGAATTGGTTCTCAGCTACCACAGATTGCAACGAACGAGAATGGGTACTGACTATTATGGCATTAAATTTTTCAATGCACTGCCAGCAGAAATAAAAAATTTAAACGTACATCATTTTAAAACAAGAGTAAAAAATTATCTTTTAAAAAACGCCTTTTATTCTTTTGAGGAGTACTTAGGAAGTGATTTAAATGTGTAAATTTTTAATCTGTTTGCCTCTATAATGTACAGTGTTGTCTATATATTAGTACATAGGACATTTTATTTTCTTACCATTTTAATAACATTTTATATAGTCTTTTGTATACATATTTAATACATTTCATGCTTGTGTACCTTTGACTTGTAAAAACACACAGATGTAATACTTTACCAATAAATAAACTAAACTAAACTAAACTAAACTCTTAAGCGTCTTTATAAGTCATACACTTCAATAAACAAAAAATTCTTTAACCTGAGCATTACACTTTGGAATCGATTCGCACTTCAATGACCTTCAAAGTAATAAAATTATATTAAACATCAAAATAAAACCATCCTCAAAACATGACTTAGGGATAAAGGACCGTTTAAAGCTCCCTATCTACACAACGTGTAGCTGTCCCGCCATCTTGAAAAGAAGTCCGTACCTCATTATTTTAAGATGTTAGGGATGCTGAACCAGGCAATCAAGTAGTTTTTTAGTCAGAAAACTTTTTTCTAACATGTTACCTCCCAGCTCATGAGAAAAGTAAGGTGATGGACCACATATTTTGAATACATCATAAAATTGGGATGCTTTGAATACTAAAAAACGCCCGTTTCTATTAATTTGTTTTTTAGTTGTACAACTAGTCAAATTGAAGTTTCAGAAATATGGTAATAAATTTCCAAATAGGTATTTTGTATTACGGATTATGAATCTCGCTGGAATAATACTTTTCTATATTTCTTACCTTGTTTCTTTTATATTGTGGACCCTTGGGAGATGAAACCCTTTCAAGATGAGAAACCACAATACACGTCTCAACATTGTGTCCTTTTTGTGCGCATTTCGCCATTGCTTGATCACATATAGATTTGAGTTGTAACAGTTTTTCACCTCTCCAGGCACCATCTGCGGTAATCAGCACACGAGCTTCACAGTCACGAATTCGTTCCGCAAACGAGTCAGCAGAAAAACCAGCAAACTGCAAGAAAATAATAAATCGGATTTCATTCAACATTTTTTTCCCAAAATGTGTTTTTTTTTAATAAAAAAAATATATTCTCCTTTTCAGAAGCCAAAGAGCTTAGTTAAAAAATAACACTAGAGGCGTTTGTTGACTATATATAACAAATAATAATAAATAACTAAAGCCTATTAAGACTTTAAAGTGATTTAGTTAACCTAGGAAATCTTACATGTGATTTTTACCCTAGCAATCATAGGATTACAGACTTCAGCCCCACATGTATTGGAAAGTAATTAGTATCACATTAAAATTTGAGATTATAACTCACAAGGTTAGAACTACAAAAAAAAACATACAACAAATTGCAATAATTCGTTACAAAAATTGTTCAAATTGCCTTCAACCGCTAAGGATGCAAGCGCGACATCTTTTTCTGACTGCTACAGTCGTAATCTGTAGTTGCATCTTACCCCGCATTGGTCTTTCTCCTAACTGCTTCTCGTAAACGACTTGAATTTTTAATGAACGATTTACAGATCTTATGAATTTAAGTCCCATTGAAAGACAGACCAATTATATTCCAAAACGATAATTGTCCAGCACATTATAGATAAACTGTCAGAGAGTTCCTGGACAATTCATTTTCAAACACTGGGATTGGGAGAGTTGGCCCTATTCTCTGACTCCAAAGTCCCCACACCTGACACCCTCTGATTTCTGGTATGGGGCCAAACCAAGGAAAGAGTACATATTGCTTTTGAAACACTGTGGGATGAGATGCGACTAGAGACTTTCCAAAACATTCCCGACCGATGTTTTGGAATGTGTTTAGTTTTTTTACGAACCCTCGCTATTTGTGGACTCATTTTTTCAACCAATTATTTGTGTCAAATATCGACTACAGGAGAGGATACTAACATCATTGATTCCATTTAAGTTTATTTGTTGAAGTTAGAGTGAAAAATAAATAAGTTACAAAAGTTGATATGAAAAAATCTGGGAGCTAAGGGATAACAATTAAATTATAAAAAAAAAATCGTAAGCTATATATATTACTTATTATGAGATATTACATGGGCTACATAATATAGCACATGAGTTCACCTATCCGGCCTCCATGTTTGGCAAACCTTCTACAGAACACCCTGTATTTTAAAAGCAACCAAATGCAACTTGTTTTCAAATATATGGCTATTTCATCAAATTCTATCCGTTGTAATCATTTTGATAACTATATCTATATCACACCATCAAAATTAACCATAAGCAAACGTATTTCTTTCACAAAACTAGTAATTAGTTTCAGGAAATTGTATATTAAGTAATTAACTCAACATTACTTACGCATGGAAATATTAATCGAATTTCGTGGAACATGAATGAGCGTAATTCAGTGTTTGCTTTGTTAATATTAACTAAACGAATGTGGTTATTTCTGTTGCATAAAATAAATGAAAAATAAATACCGATTTAATTAATAATTTTTGAACGGTGACTTGATCGAGAATCTTCTGAATATTTTCAGTGTTTGAGGATTATTAGCCCTCTTCTAGTGAACGAAGGGATGTGAACATCTTCCACAGGTTGATCCATTCAAATTTCTGCATCTTGTGGCTTTAATGATGTTGCAAGACTATGGCTACGTTGACCGAATACTGCAGGATCACCTGGATCCTAGGATATCTTAATTCCTTACAGCAGAGGTATCGTGTTTGGGCTCATTGAATAGGTTATAAACAGACGGTCATCGGTGTCTGATGATGAAAACGAATTAAAAATGAGGATATATTGGTGAAAGATTCAAAACTACCTTCTCTCTTTCAAACGATATGAAATTTTGGTATGAGATGTAGTTTAATTTAGGACAAATTAGTGTATACGTACATGTGTAACGAAGTAGTCCCTTTTGGTGAAAATACCTCAAATTTTAATGGATTCAGTTAATAGAGGTATGTAAAGAGTCATATAGTGAACGGGTATTTCAAACATAAAGAGGTCCACACATAAACATGGACCCAAAGTACGAGTCACCTAAGATAAATAAAGCATACACTACGTCAGGTATACCAAGGGGTCTGTAGAGTGTAAAAGTGACCACCATTTGTAAGTAATTTCGAAAATAGTGTTGAGCAAGTCTTGGATTATTTTGCCTGTTCGTTGGAGTTTTATCTCCTAGGATTTGTTTCTTGTAACAGATACGTATTTGAAAAATGTAAATGGAGAACAGATAGTAGTTAGGCAATTGCGAAGAATTGCCCAGATTACTGGCAGTCCATACAGAAACTTTTCCTCGCAATTATTCTGAGAGAAAGAGATGTCTACAAAATGAGTAAAAAATAAACTTTGTTGCTAGACGCAGAAAACCTATTTTTTCAACAGGATTTAGCAACTCCACATTATGCCTTGCCTGTACGAAATTGGCTTAATAAGACATTTCCAGATAATAGGATAATTGGAAGAATGAGCGTTATAATAGAATGGCCAGCAAGATCACCGTGACCTAACAAAGCCCATTGACTTTTCTTATGGGGATATCTAAAAACTGTGGTGTATGAAACTCAACCTCGCTATATTCCTGAACTTAGACGTAGAATAGTAGAGGAGTGTGAACGGATTACAGCAGAGCGCTTCAAAAAGTGCGGGAGGAATTCGAGCTGCGATTTACCAACAATGGCGGACATTTTGAACATCTAATTTAACTTGTACTCAAATTCTTAATTCTAACGCTACAGCAACTGTCTATTTACACTAGTTACTTGTTGTGTAATTTTCCTTTAGTGTATTTTATTGCCACTTCGTCAATTTAAGTGATAAAAAATAAGCCTAATGCGATATCTGGTGCAAATTATTATTTTTTGACAACTAGACAATGTTTCACTTTCTGCACATGCATTCTTAAGCACGTGTTCTATTATTTCAGCAACGTCTTTATTTGCATGTGTTTTTTATTTAAACTAATATGCCTGTAATAATTCATATGAAGACACAGTTATCACAGTATGTTCGGTACGTCTCATTTTTGCTTAGGACTTAATTCAGTAAAGGGTTTTCTAAGACTTACATTAGTCAATGTGCCAAAACATATTTTAAATGGAGACGAACTTACAAACTGATTGATTCATCGTCTTTTACCACAAAAGCTTTCATAGTGGCCAATCTGTATCAGACTACAGCTACTCACTGTAAATATTATTAAATATATATTATATCGAAGTTGATACCTAAGTCTTTGACAGAGTCGTTCGTAAATTGTGACTTCAAAGAATTAAAAAGATGATCGTCCATATGTAATACTGGTTTAAAAAATCTCTAGTTTAAATATTTCTTGCATGGCGCCTATATATATATATATATATATATATATATATATATATATATATAAACAAATTGTTTGAGTAACGGCTGAATTGGCTAATACATGTAAGAAAGGTTTCGGGAAGCAGCCTTTTATGAGCGATTTTATAAAGAAGTGAAATACACTTTTACTTTGAGAAAGCTTTCGAAATACTTTAATTTCTTCGTCAGTCTTTTGACTACAAACAAAATTTATAATTATAATATGTGAGATAAATTTTTAAATACTTACAGTAAATTGCGATTATAATTAGAAAAGAGCACAAACATAGGAATTATGAAATTAATAAATTTGATGTAACAAAATTTTGAGTGACATTGATAGCAAAACTGGAAATGAAGTTATAATCAAAATTAACATTACTATGGTGAGTAGAATAATGTATTGTTACTATGAAACTTATTTGTTGAATACTGAAAATGATTTATTCTTGTCGATGTCTAAAAGATTGCAATAAATGTTATTCAAATTTTGGATATCTGTTTTTTTATTAATATTATTCGGATAATAGTTAATAAATACCATCTCTAAAAAATTTCTTTTATAATAATTTTGTTCACATGCCAGAACTAAAGCATTGTTAAAATTTATAGTGTGTGAATTTTGAATACAATGAGTGGCAATAGCAGAACTTTCTTTTCCTAATCTGATATCACTTTTATGTGAGATCATTCTACTTTTTAGAGTTCTTGAGGTCTGTCCAATATACGTTGCATCACAATTAATACAATCTATTTTATATATAATATTAGATTTCAATTCTTTTGGTATCTTATCTTTTGTTTTGCTAAAAAGATGATTTACTGTTTTGATTGACTTATAAGTTATTAAAATACTAGATTCGTTTTTTTAAATTTTACTAATTTTAGTTGATAGATCTTTAATATATGGAATTGAAATATGATGAAGATTGACATTGTTATTGGAATTTTTACTTAGAATTGAAATGTCTCTTTCTCTATATTTAGTATTGTTATATAGAATTTTGTGAATAAATTGAGGAGGGTAAGAATTATTTAAAAAGATGTTATATAATAATTTTAAGTTTTTATTAATAAAAGTTGGGTGAGAAATTTTGCAAATTCTTTGTTTCATAGTTTCAATTAAGTTATATTTGATTTTCATTGGTTGATGAGAATAATAATTTAAATATCTACCAGAACTTGTTGGTTTGATGTACCAGTCTGATTTAATTATATTATTACTATCTCGAATAATTTTGGTGTCTAGGAATGGAACACTAGATTCATTATCCTCTTTTTGTAATGTAAATTGGATATGGTCATTATAGTTGTTAAATACTTGCAAAAGCTCATTATTTGATCCAATGGGGATGGCACATATAATATCATCAACGTATTTTTTGAAAAATGGTATATTAAAAGGTATATATAACAACTATAATGACCATATCCAATTTACATTACAAGAAGAGGATTATGAATCTAGTGTTCCATTCCTAGACACCAAAATTATTCGAGATAGTAATAATATAATTAAATTAGACTGGTACATCAAACCAACAAGTTCTGGTAGATATTTAAATTATTATTCTCATCAACCAATGAAAACCAAATATAACTTAATTGAAACTATGAAACAAAGAATTTGCAAAATTTCTCACCCAACTTTTATTAATAAAAACTTAAAATTATTATATAACATCTTTTTAAATAATTCTTACCCTCCTCAATTTATTAACAAAATTCTATATAACAATACTAATTATAGAGAAAGAGACAATTCAATTCTAAGTAACAATTCCAATAACAATGTCAATCTTCATCATATTTCAATTCCATATATTAAAGATCTATCAACTAAAATTAGTAAAATTTTAAAAAACGAATCTAGTATTTTAATAACTTATAAGTCAATCAAAACAGTAAATCATCTTTTTAGCAAAACAAAACATAAGATACCAAAAGAATTGAAATCTAATATTATATATAAAATAGATTGTATTAATTGTGATGCAACGTATATTGGACAGACCTCAAGAACTCTAAAAAGTAGAATGATCTCACATAACATTTATTGCAATCTTTTAGACATCGACAAGAAAAAATCATTTTCAGTATTCAACAATTAAATTTCATAGTAACAATACATTATTCTACTCACCATAGTAATGTTAATTTTGATTATAACTTCATTTCCAGTTTTGCTATCAATGTCACTCAAAATTTTGTTACATCAAATTTATTAATTTCATAATTCCTATGTTTGTGCTCTTTTTCTAATTATATTCGCAATTTACTGTAAGTATTTAAAAATTTATCTCACATATTATAATTATAAATTTTGTTTGTAGTCAAAAGACTGACGAAGAAATTAAAGTATTTCGAAAGCTTTCTCAAAGTAAAAGTGTATTTCACTTCTTTATAAAATCGCTCATAAAAGGCTGCTTCCCGAAACCTTTCTTACACATACATACATTATATATATATATATATATATATATATATATATATATATATATATATATATATATATATATATGCTTACGACTATTGACCCAGATTATTACTATGAGATACGTATGTAGTCTTGGGATGTAGAGGTCAGGTGCAAATTAAAACAATTTAATCATTAGATTACAACGTTTCGGGGTTTAATATTACTTAATAATTTACCCCTTCATCAGGTAATGTGAGTGTATGCCTTTTCACACCGTGGAGTTTACAGATTATATTACTATTTGTCATTTAAACATCAAACTGCTCTAGAAATTCTTATCCTGACATAACTTATGTCAACTTGTGTTGTCAGTTGTCAACATGACTAGAAAAAATTTTTAACGTATTTTGTAGTATATAGTATTTTATATTTTAATCAGGATAAGAATTTCTAGAGCAGTTTGATGTTTGAATGACATATAGTAATATAATCTGTAAACTCCACGGTGTGAAAAGGCATACAATCACATTACCTGATGAAGGGGTAAATTATTAAGTAATATTAAACCCCGAAACGTTGTAATCTAATGATTAAATCGTTTTAATTTGCACCTGACCTCTACATCCCAAGACTACATATATATATATATATATATATATATATATATATATATCGTCAAAATAGTATGATATCAGTATTAAATTATATGCTAAAATAGGCTAATTATTAGTACTATTCAAATCTCCAAATCGTACTTGAGAATTACGAGTATTTCACGAAGCGTAATATTTTTTTCTGATAAAAACATAAACAAGCGGCGTCACAGAAGTGGTGTGCAACATTGTTATATGTACTGTATTAAACATAAACTGACAAATTCATTTTCTACGTAAATATGAATGTAAATGAAAAATCCTAAAACAGGTTATTTTTTATGTATGAAACTATACTATTTGAATAAAATTATTCACCCGCCTCTTCAACCCCTAGGGGTAATAACTAACCCTTAAAAAAATTCACTGAAAAAGTATATCGTGTGGATAACGCGTTTAAAAGGGTTCTAATCCGAATTGAAGGATCTCTTGATTTTTGGTCAATTGTTTAATTTGTAAAATAATTAATGATGACATATATAGAAAGAAATAAAGTTTGAAGCAATTAACAATATTTATAGTGGGGGAGATAGAGCGGGATTTTGCTTGTCATCCAGAAAATGGACAGAATGTATCGTATTAAATTCAATTCCTGAACTACATCACGTTTCTAGGCAGGCGCCAGTGGAAGTGATAACCGAGGATAGTAACGAGGGGTGAAAGTTGTAATTTTTTTGGTCATGCTCATCATCGAGTAAACGTTCCAAAATTGGCTGCATACAAGATTGTGATGCATTTAAGCAAATTCCCGACAGGCGTCTGCCTACAGCGTTACCATCAAACTGGCGGACAGGGGTAAACTTGTCAAAAATAGGGGTGAACTTCGTCACTACGTAAAAAGAACGCACGCTAATTTTTTGCTTACCCAAAAGAAAAGGACGTACAGCTAAATGACATAAATATATTTTTTATGACGTCATTAATGTGGTCTGTATGATGTCATACACAATTTTTTTAAATGCGAAGCCACATTTTTTATTAGGGTTATTAAGTATTCGTAAAGAGTGGAAAATTTCATGTCCGAATATGACTTTGACCATGACCTTGAACTTGATCCTCCGGGTGATTCCAAGATCAAAGCTTTTTTGAGAAAATCAACCAATTATGGCTAAATTAGGTATACGGGGGTTTTCGACAGCGCTGATCCGAAAAATGGCTCATTCAAAGAGGGTATTCCAAATTAAAAACAAATTAGACGTTGAACTTAACCACTACTTGTTTTTGAAAATTTTCAAAAACTGATTTCATATTCGTAATCATCGACGTCGAAAACACCCGTATACCAAATTGGAGGTAGGTTGGTTGATTTTTTCAAATTGCCAGTTTTCAAAATCTGATTACGAATCTGAAATCAGATTTTCGGAGTCCAAGAGGGTTGACCAGTTAACAAAAACTGATGTCAGATTCGAAATCAGCGACGTCGAAAACTATAATAGGTTGATTTTTCAAACCTTGAAGGTCAAATTCAAGGTCATGGCAAAAGTCATATTCGGACCTGAAATTCTTCGCTCTTCCCAAATCAGTAATGAGAAATGTGGCTTCGCATTTAAAAAAAATATGTATGACGTCATACAGACTACATTAATGAAAATGAAAAATATATTTGTCATTTAGCTGGCAATTTGCTTATGTGCATCACAATCTTGTATGCAGTCAATTTTGCAACGTTTACTCGATGATGAGCATGACTAAAAAAATTACCACTTTCACCCCCTATACTAACTATCCTCGGTTATCACTTCCACTGGCGCCTGCCAAGACTAGACTTAGACTATTAGAATAATTATAGTCTAAGTCATATGCTCAAACGGACTCTTGACAAAAAAATAGACGGTGTTTAAATTCTTCAAAAACGTCTTGCAACATAATCTAGTCTGCAAAAGCCATTTTGGTGAAATCCTAATAGAGTTCACCGAAAATCATAATTTTGGTGACATTCAATTCAGATTGAAGTCTAGAAATTTTTTTAATAAGTTGAAATGCCACCGAAAAAATTGCAATAGTTATAAACAATATAGTGAAAAAAAGGGAGCTTCCGATTTTTTAGAAATTTTATAAAAATCTCAAAAGCGATAAAAGATTTTTGCAATTTCAAAAAAGACCTGAAAAAAAAAGGAGGAAATTTTATAAAAAAAAGTCTTAACTCCCGTAACTGTATCTCCAATATTAATAATTAAATTATTGCTAAAAGGGGAGTCTGGCGTTTACGTGTGCCGCGTCATTCAGATAAACAAAAAATATATATATTTACATATTAACATATTAAATATGACTATTAAGGAATAGCAAAATTTAGTTTCTTCGGAATAGGTTAATAATATACAGTAATCCGCGGACAAAAAAATGTTATTTGTATTTTTTCATGTTTTATGCATTTGTTAATTAACAACATTTTTGAAATGGAAAGTAAACATAAAAACCTTAGTAATTATAAAACTAAAGAGCTCAATTTTGTTGCTTCGTACAGTTATTCTCAAAAGATGAAAAAATAGATTTCCCTTAGAAAAATTGCAAATTTTTAATTTTCTACTTATTTTCAAAAATCTAGGTTATTTCGTTTTTTTTATCATTAAGAGCCACCTGAAAATATATATATTTTTTATTCTTAACTTCTATTGTTTAAAAAATGTAAGAAACAAATGTTTATGAGATAATGATTCATGATTCCAACGACAGAAAAATATTAATATTTAAAACAACCGTTTCCTTAAAAAAATTATTGCTTAAAAATGCATTTATTAATTAATAATTTTTTGTACTTTATTATTAAAATTAAGGAATCGTTTTTTTAATCACTATTTCTATTGTCCTTTCAAAATAATAATTATAATAAATAATTTTTTATTAACATTTAATTTATTTATTTAATAAATAAAGTTTAATATTATTTAAATAATAGTGTTCGAATGCTCAAAGAAAATATTAAACTTACACACAGTAAATATTTCAATTTTATTAAAAATAGACAAAAATTGTTTATTAATCATGGAATACATAGTTATTTTTATTTATATTTGGTGTTAAAAAATAAAATATTGCAATAAACTTCCTGGGTTCAAATTTAAAGTTTAAAACTGATATTTACTTTCATATTCTAAAACTTTATTAACACATAAAAATCCAATATTTAATCTGATTCCGAAAACCATTTACAACAAAATAATAACACTACTATATAAGCTAAACTAATTGTGGAATGTCCAGCCGTCCTTTTTATAAGCCACAACGAACTATGTAGCAAATTTCGAGGGTCATCTCCTAGTTCGTGTAGCGTTGGCCTGAATTTTATCAAAATTCATCATCATTTTCAGTCAGATTGAACTTGTACAGGATCCCTTTTTTTATACTTCAGTCGGCTTAAATGTTTTACGTTGTTTTAGTCAAGAGCGACGTCGATAACTTTTATATCACTGCTCCCTCCCCTTTAATCCCAATCGTCCCGACTGGTTCTCTCGAACGGATACGGTAGACAACATCATTGATCCTCTTGACCACCTCGTATGAACCATACCAGGCGGGTGTAAGCTTTGGAGATTTGCATGTCTGGGGGTTGTACAGCCAGACCTTGTCCCTCCCTTGGAACTGAATTCGCGTTGAGGTCATATCGGGTCTTCTTCCGGTCGCTGGTGACCAACATCTGTGTTGGTAGGCATAATCGTTGATTTCTTGGGACGGTTCTTAGGGGGAGCCAAAGGCCAGATCGCTGGGTAATTTCAGCTCTTTTCCGAATAGAACCCTGACTGGAATTAGACCCGTTCTGTTATGTACAGCTGAGCGATGGGCCAACAGGAATAAAGGAATATACGCATCCCAATCACGCTGGTTATTGCTCACGACCTTTGATAGGTGTTGTTCCGAGGTCCTGTTAAATCTTTCCACCATTCCGTCTGGTTGTGGATGCAATGGTGTCGTTCTCGTTTTCCTGATTCCAAACATCTACAGACCTTCTGGAATACATTTGATTTGAAGTTACGCCCTTGGTCTAAATTCCAACGGGACGCCAAACCTGCTGAATAGTTGTTCTACCAGCATCGTCGCTACCGTGGTTACCTCCTAGTTGGGTATCGTATATGACTCAGGTCATTTGCTGAAGTAATCCATTGCGACCAAAATGTATTTGTTCCTCCTCTTAGACTCCGGCAATGGACCGGCGAAATCGATGGGAATTCTTTAAAATGGGACGCCCACATTGTACTGCTGCATTCTGCCCTTGGTCCGGGTCTTCGGGCCCGTACTGGCTGCACAGGTGTCACATTTCCGGCACCAAGCTCTCACGTCTTCAAAGTAATTTACCGAGTAGTATCGCTGCTGGCGAACTTTGTCTAGGGTTTTGTTCATGCCCTGATGGCCCCCGGTAATCCCATCATGTACTTCGGTCAGGATGGCTGGTACCTTTTTCTTAGGAACTACCTGTTGGGACTTGGTTTCTCGGCCATCAGTTCTTTCCGAAACTCGCTTGAGCATACCATTCTCTACTGTTAGAGAGTCCCATTGGGCCCATAACGATTTCGGCACGCCCGAGTAGATACATCGTAGCCTGGGTGCCCCTCTCGTTTTGAGTGAGAAGATTGGTTCGATGTCTGGATCAGCCATTTGGTCCTGGATGCACTGTTCCGACATACCCTCTCGCTGTTCCGTCTTCAGACAATATCGGCATTCTACCCTACAGGGTTTTCTTGACAGGGCATCGGCATTATGTTAACTTTCCATTTCAAAAATGTTGTTAATTAACAAATGCATAAAACATGGAAAAACACAAATAATAAATTTTTGTACCCGGATTATTGTATATTAACCTATTCCAAAGGTGCGTAATCTTTTCATTCCTTAATATTCATATTTAATATGTTTAAATTTTTTTTTTTGTTTGGGATGTCTAAATGACGCGGCACACTTGAACGCCAGACTCCCCGTTTTAGCAATAACTTTAGGGCTTTGTAAAAATTATTAATATTGGAGATATAGTTATGGGAGTTGGGACTTTTATAAAATTTCCTCCTCTTTCAGACCTTTTTTTCAATTTCAAAAATCTTTTACCGTTTTTGAGTTTTTTCAAATAAAAACGAAAACATTTTTTCACTATATTGTTTGACTATTGCAATTTTTGGCTAGAGATATAGCCGTATTTTAATTCTCAATAAGTGACTAACGGAGCTTCTTTGGTAGTCCTTCTAACTGCCTGTATTTTACTCTTATCTTTATTCGTCATTTGCCAGCTTTCTGATATTATGATATAACTTCCATTATAGTTCTCTAAATCATTAATTTTGTTATTATTTACAATATTGGCTGACCATAGTAATGATTTTAGTATCAACGTTGCTGACCGATACTAAACGTATTTTGCTGGATTTAATTGAGCTGATATGATACTCCGCAATTATTATATAAACCCCATGTTCAGAATTGATCCCCAAATCTCAGACACACATCCTCTACATCTATTTGATTGTTTGTTATAATCACTTGGTCGTCTGCAAACAGCAATATAAAGAGAGAGTTATCTGATTTATCAATGCCTATGTCTGCACATTTCCTGAGATTTCTAATGCTTCGTGGGCAAAGATCTTTAGTTAAGGTGGGGACAGGCAATATCCTTGCCTGAGGGCTTTAGTTATTGGAAAGGCATAAGGACATTTATTCACCTTTTTTGCTACACATTTTCTACGATTGTAAATATTATACAAAGTATTTCACCTCAAACGAGCCACCTTGAATGTCTTCGTTTTTTTCAAAACTATTGCAATAAGAAAAAACAGGTCGATTTTTGTTTCGAGGGAAAATTTTTTTAGGTGAATTAGGGCTTGCGCACATTCAACATAAACAGGCAAATTCAATGATCTTGAGATTTGAGATAGGGAAGATAGGTGTTGTCGTATATCATTTGAAAGCCCTTTTTACAGACTATACCGTCGTAATAAAATTTTTTATTGCAATTTCTGTTCGTGTAACAGAAAACCTAACGGAAATAGTTTCTTCTCTTTCAAATTCTTCTAACTTGAAAGTTGTTTAACTATAATACATGATCTTTAGAATTTTTTGTGCTACCTGTATATATAAAAGCAACAATTTTTTTTTCATATGTCAACTTAAATGTCATAAATCAAACTTTCATTTTGTAATTTACATTTTCAATACATATAAAGCCATTGACAAGGACAACAAAGTCAGAATCGACTTTGAAACGTTTGGTTTTTTCTTTCAATATAAAAGTTTTTATTTCGATTGTGGTGTTATTCCCAAGAAAACAAAACAATAATCAAGAATATACCACAAATAACATTTGGAAGGCAATTCTCAAACACAGTCTTTAATCCTTCTTAGGCTATTAGCATTATGTTATCTTCCGCGCAAACTGCAATGTCTTTGCTTTTGCCCGTTTTCTGTCAAAAGAAAAAAAGTTTCTTCGATTCCTCTGATATTATTATTGTTATAAGATTGTTGTCTTAAGTTTCTTTCGCGCTAGTTCCACCCATCAGCATCTTCAGTTTTTCACTCTTTCTGCTCCACTGCTACTTCTTGCTGCATGATTTCATCGTTTTGTATATATCGTTGGCATCTAATTCCTTTATACTATTAGCTCTATATACTTTTGTTGCTACTCGAAGTTTGTGAATGAATTTTCCTGAATAATTATGCTGAAATTAACAAGATTTCCTATTTGTCGTCTGAATTGTGCTGTCAAATACTGTCTTTTCAATAATTTACCGGTACTTTTGCCCCTAACGGGTGGTTGTTAGATCCAAATTCTGGCCCAGGGTACACCCTCATATCTATAGTTTGAAGCTTTGGGATTTGCTCTTTAACCCACTTCAAAAAGTATATACATTTTTTATGTGTAGTCAGCAATTACTCGAAACTGGCTCAAGGAACTTAGATCCTTTAAATTAGATTCTGTTAAGAGGGATCCGAGTATTATCTCGTATTATTTTTAAGAACATAGCTTATACTGTTTTTTAGTAAATCGGCAAAAACTTTTTATCCGACCTTCTTGTAGTAACGTTTCGTGGAGACGACAGTATTAAAAAAGGAAATGTTTTTGTTCGGAACCTAGGGTGTAATAAATTGAAAATAGATTGGAATTAAATGTCGGTTAATCAACTTCAAGATGGAGGTGCTCAATTGGTCTCTATGTACAGTGTCTAGTCATAAGATGGAATGACACGGAAAACTTTCTCATGAATAATATTTACAGAAAAAGCTGTTGTTCATAAAAATATTTGCATGATCTGAAATGCATACTGTAATCATTACATGTCACTTTTTTAAATGTCTACGAGGTTAATCAGCAAATATGAATTTTGTTTAAAAGTGAAGTACTTCTTTTTTTGATAATATCTAAAACTGTTATCAAACAGAAGTAATTATAATATCAATAAAATTGTATAATAAACATTCCTGTCACATTTTTAACTGTATGCTGGGATTGAAAAAAAATATTAGTTTTGCCTTTATTTTTTATATCTCTAATTGTTAATAAACTAAGTTTCTTACAATTGAAAACTGTATCCAATTATGCTAAATGTCTGATAATTAACAAACCTAAAGTTGAGGATTATCAAATCGTCTACAATACGATACGGTGGGTCCACCTAAGTTGGAATGAAATGCAAACATTTCTTGATTTATATAAATATTTAAAAAATAATTTGGTCAAGTGCGAGTTGGACTCGCATACTAAGGGTTCCGTACCACCTTCAAGATTCTAATATTCCAGTTTCAGACATGCAGGGAATGAGTGCATTTATCCTAATATCTTTTAAAGGGAGCGTTTTAAATTTATACAAAAAAAAAATACTCTTTCATTTTCCACACATAGACCTTTTATTTTATCTGTTTCAGAATTCGCTTGTTTTTTATAAATATACATATGAATTTAATTTTCAAATTTGACCCCCAAAAAATAACATTAGAGTTTTATTTTACCAATAAACTTTCAGAGAAGTCTTTGATAATCTACGGTCTGAATTTTGAGGCTTTGTAGTTTGGAAGATAAAGGACAAAATAGGTCAAGTTTTAAATTATAAATTATTAAATCTGTTATTATTTTTTATTTTAAAATTTATTATTTAAAAATACAAATAAAATATATTTTTCAAAATTTAAATAGTGTAGTTTCTAAAGTGGGAATTAAGTCGATGTTTAATATTTTTGTTAATATATTTTAAACAAATGATTTAAAATTATGATATATTCGTAATTCATATAATGAGTCTTTTATCTGATATATTACATGATACGTTTGAAAATTGAATTTTTATTTTCCATTTAATTGTATAATTTGCCCCTAAAATTACTATGGGGGTTTTCTAATAATTTTTCTTATAAATTTCAAGTGAGCCCCAGTACCTCTAATTATTTTCAAAATTTTAGGTAGTATGGTTTCGGAAATGAAGCGAGAAATGAGATTTTTTTATATCTTTATGTTAATATCTTGTAAACAATTAATTTTAAAAATATGTATTTGTATTCCTCATAGTGAGGCCCTTTCATTTGATGTATTGCATGATGCGTTAAAAAATATTTTTTTATTTTCCGTTTAATTCTATAATTTGGCCCCCAATACTAATATTAGTGATTTCTTCGTATTTTTCCTGTAAACAAAAACTGTAGGTCTTATAGTTTGGGGAATAAAGGGGGGAATGGGTAATTTTTTTAAAAAATTTTTTAAATATATTTTAAAATATTCATTTAAAAAAAATTTTTAAAAAAATTGTATTCGTTATAATGAGCCCTGTGATTTGATATATTACTTGATCCGTTAGAAACAATTATATTTTTTAATACATATTTAATTTTATAATTTGTGCCCCAAAATGAATATTAGGGGGTTCTCCTTATTTTTCCAGTAAAGTTCAGGTGAGGCTCTATGACTCCATTTTTTTTATATTTTTGTTAATATCTTTTAATTTATTTATTTTAAAAATATGAAAAAAATATATTTATTTTCGTCAAAATGAGCCCTTTCATTTGATATATAACATGATGCGTTAGAAACAATTTTATATTTTCCATTTAATTCTGTAATTTGCCCCCAAAATTAAAAGTAGAGGTTTCTCCTTATTTTTACAGTAAACTTCAGGTCGGACCCTAAAACTCAAATTTTTTGCAAAACTTTACGATTTATAGTTTCAGAGATAAGGGGGGGGGAATGGATAAATTTTGGTATATTTTCGTTAATATTTTTTTAATTAATTTTTTTTAAATATGAAAAAAATATATTTGTATTCCTCAGAATGGGACATTTCATTTGATGTATTACATGATTGGTTTGAAAAAATTTTCATTTAATTCTATAATATGCCCCCGAAAATTAATATTAATCATTTCTCCTTATTTTTCCTGTAAAGTTCGGGCAACGTTCTATATTTCCTATTTTCAAAATTTTTTTATTTTTTCACCCCAAAAGTACCCCTAAAATCAAAATTTCTTCTTTTAGGATATGTAGTCTGGTTTTGGTCACCAAACTATACATTGATGCCAAATTTCAACCTCTTCCGTCCAGTAGTTTTGGAGAAAATTGCGGTGATGTGACACAGGCAGAAATCCGGAGTGATATTATAAGGGTATCCGTATATTGTATATACGGAACCCTAACAAGTTACTCTGTTCTATTCAACAGTAAACGAGATTGGTCAAAATAATGAGTGTTGCATAAAAATAAAATAAATTGTTAAATACCTTTAAAAAACCGACTTAAAAAAAGTAACTTAACTAAAAACCAACAATTAAATACTTTTTCTGAAGTCGGTGCCAGGTTAAAGTGGAAATAATTTCGGTGTTGTGGTACTTTACTGTGCTGCTCAACTTGACACCTACTTCAGAAAAAATATTTAATTGGTGGAGACAATTTTTTTCTTTTTAGGTAAGATCCTATGTTTGATGTCGGTTTCAGTTATTTAAAAATGTATTTTCTATATGGTAGTCAGTAGTTGATAATTATAATTATATTAAAATTTAAACTTTATTCTTTAAGCAAGTCTTGAAACTTTTTTTTATTTATGCAAAATATATCTTGAAAGCTTATAAACTGCACTTCACTTCCTATATCCTGGATTTTTGTCATAGTGCATTCTGCAAGAGATTTATACTTGAAAATTCTATATACCTCCAAATGTCAAAATGGTCTTAAAATTGTCTCAAATGTTTAATATAAAAAATCAATGCCGTACAAAACTAATTAAATTAGGCAATTCTAACAAAATGTTCACTCCCGGACATTACATTTAGTCTGGGGCTATGATTCTAATTACGGTCGTAAATAGCTAATAAATATATCAATAATACCTTGAAATTGCAACTTTATCCGTTACATATCCTTTCAAATTGATAATAGTCAAGGCAAGACAAACAACTGTTGTGTGGTTCCTTTCGATTTTCAATTCAATTACGATCACTGGGTTTCACAAAATCTACGTAATTATAGATGAAATTCCATTTATAAGCAAAGCAACCGAACAATGAAGTCCAGATGGGATATCATCAAAATGTGGACAAAATTGTTTTTATCAAAACAAAACAAAACCAAATATGAGAATTTCGGAAATCTTCTTATATATAGTTAGGATTCACATATATTCAATGTGAGTAATTTGTAAATAAATTTAATTGTACTTAACCTACATAAACTGTCAACAATGAAACAACCTTATCAAGAACTACGTTTAATCAACAACATTATTATCGTTATTTAAGATGTTTATCAACGGTAGGCAAATAACATAATATGTTGGATATTTTCTAAATGTAGACAAGGAATAGTGTCGTATTTCAAAATTTATTAGGAAACAAGATCGGCAAAATAGAAAATGGAGAGCATTATATGGGAGATGAAAAATACTGCGGAGCACTCTTTTTTCAATGCTTAAAATACGAAAGAAATAGAAAACAATACAAAGAAGAAAGTGTTACAAATTAGGATAAACACAACGAAATAATTAACTGGATTATGAGAATAAAAAAGGCAAAAGAAGTTAACGATAAAGAATACTCGCATTAAACCATACACACAGTTGATTGAATTTATTTTATAAACTGTCGAAAATATGCATATGCAGGGTATTCCTAAATTGGAGGTACAAACGAAAAGGGGTGATTCCTTGAATAGTTTTAGGAAGAAAAAGTCCTATAAACATGGGTCCGGAAACGTTTCGTTTTCAAGATACAGAGTGTTAGTTTGAATTTTTTTCAAGTTTTTTTTCTCATATTATCTACACTTCACAAGATCTTCAAATGAAACTTGACACAGATATTACAATTAAGAGTATACACCTTGTGACATGCCAATTTCGATTGCAAATCTACGGGGTGATATTTTTTCGGGAACACTGTCCACTGTTGTCCTTCAGAACTTTTTTTTGGTGAGCCACTGGTACTTTCAAAAATTGTAAAGAAAAGCTTTGTTGTTATACCAAACTTTATGTTCTCTTGTAGTTTTGTCGTATCTACTACCGGTTTCGAGAAAAAAATTTTGAATTATTCTCTTGAAATCCTCAGAAAATTCCGAATTGTCATAGAAATCTAGTTACCTACCTAGTAGGCTGTGTTGAATGAATAAATTTATTGTTAGTTTTGACACATCAAATTAAACTCCTGTGTTTTGAAAATTAAAGATGGTTGCATTTTAATATCAAAAAATGCCGAATTTTACGAATTCCGAAATGGCTGACATGCATTTCATGTATGGTCTTGCGAATGGTAATTCAAGAGAAGCTAAGCGTCTTTACATGGAACGCTATCCCAATAGAGTGATGCTTGGTCATCGGATGTTCTCTAATATTCACATGCGTCTTTCAGAAACTGGATCTTTTTCTGCGAAAAATATTAATGCAGGTAGACCACGAAGTGTGAGAACATCACGACTCGAAGAGGCAGTGCTGAACGAAATAGAAGAACATCCAGGAACCAGTACAAGAAAAATTAGTGTTACCTTAAATACAAGTCATCAAGTTGTTTGGCGGATCTTGCGGGATTCTTTGCTCTATCCTTATCACATTCAGAGGGTGCAGGCGCTCTTGCCTCGAGATGGCCATCCAAGAATTATTTTTTGTCAGTGGTACCTCAACAGACTATTGAACAATCCTCATTTTGATTGCCAAATCCTATTCACTGATGAAGCCTGTTTCTCAAGGACTTCAATCATAAATTTTCATAATGAACACAGATGGGCTGAGGAGAATCCACATGAAATTGCAGAAGCTTATTTTCAAGATGAATTTTCATTAAATGTGTGGGGTGGTAATATTGGCGATTATTTGATTGGTCCTTTCTTCTTGCCAGGGCGACTTACAGGTCAATCATACAGACATTTTTTAGAGAACGATTTGCCCTTGTTATTGGATGATATACCTCTTATGATGCGACGTGAAATGTGGTTCATGCACGACGGTGCTCCTGCTCATTTTTCACTTTTGGCTAGGGAGTATTTGAACGAAAATTATGTAAACAGGTGGATTGGACGTGGTGGACATCAGCCATGGCCCGCCAGATCCCCAGATTTAAATAGTTTAGAGTTCTTTCTATGGGACCTTCTGAAATCTCTAGTGTACATAACGCCAGTGAATACCGTAGACGAACTGAGAAATCGTATAATAGGCGCGTTTGATACAATTAGGAATACTTCAGGAGTGTTTGAAAGAGTTCGATCGTCTATGAGAAGAAGAACATTTTCAACAATTGCTGTAGTTTAGTTCCTTTGTTGTTATTTAGTTTTTTTATCATGATTAATTTTTGAGTTGTACGTTTCTTGCAGTAATACTTTTTTTTTGATGATTATACCAGTTTATCGAATCTTTACGAATCACTGCTAGTTTAATAATTCATTTTTTTTTTCTCGAAATCGGTAGTAGATACGACAAAACTATAAGAGAACATAAAGTTTGCTATAACAACAAAGCTTTTCTTTACAATTTTTGAAAGTACCAGTGGCTCACAAAAAAAAAGTTCTGAAGGACAACAGTGGACAGTGTTCCGAAAAAATATCACCCTGTAGATTTGCAATCGAAATTGGCATGTCACTACACCTTGTGACATGCCAATTGTAATATCTATGCCAAATTACATTTGAATATCTTGTGAAATGCAGATACCTACTATGAGAAAAAAACTTGAAACAAATTGAAACTTTAACACTCTGTATCTTGAAAACGAAACGTTTGCGGACCCATGTTTATAGGACTTTTTCTTCCTAAAACTATTCAAGGACTCTCCCTTTTTCGTTTGTACCTCCAATTTAAGAACACCCTGTTCTATACAGGGTGTTCTTAAATATGTTCTATACATATATTATCCGTTAATATGAAAAAGTCTAGGAAATAATGGGTGAATAATGATTCAAATAGTACTTTACTATTCAGTGAAATTTCTTATAATTTCCTAAAGGACAAATTGTGAGTTAATAAGTGTATTGTTCAATTTCAAAATACGATATGCACCACGATTATTCCTCCACGTGAACCTAATTAATTTTGAGATGAATATTTATAATTACAGTTTTGGAATACATTTCCTGAGTGTTTCTCGTTTCCGATTTGCCACAAACATTTAAAAACTAATTGTTTATTGTTTATGTAGATTATTTAATGCATTAATAATAATTTACAAACGCCTGTATCCTTAAAAAACATTGAATACAATCAAATATATTACATATTTTAACTTAACTTAATATTTCATAACCTTGAACTATATTAATTAGTATTAAAAACATAACCAGATGTCTTCACAATTTTAATTTTAATTATTTGTATCTTTAGAAATTCTTGGAAATAATTTCAAAATTACGGGAAAGTTTGTATATTTCAAATATTCTGCAGGTATCACGGTCTAAATCAGACCCCGTTTTCAATGGAAATAAAAATTAACACAAAGGAATTAGAGAAATCAATAAATTAAAAAGTTGACAATGACAGCTAGGGTATGGATAATAATGGTCATTGTGGATGAAATAATCGCCACATGTTCTTAATCGCTAGTTGCATTAGTCGATACAACGTACGATGGATGCATGTCTTCAATGCGACGAACAATATGAATCATGCATAGCATTGCCAATCTGAAGGAATTATCTGGTTTGTTATATATAAACCAAATTATAAGGTATATTGTGGAAATTAATATGTACTTGTACTTATGTATTACAAATGTGCAATGTAATAGTATCGCAACTTGGTACTATATTTTTAACCGACTTCCAAAAAGGAAGAGGTTATCAATTCGTCGCATATTTTTTTTGTTTGTATGTTACCTGATTTTTTCTCCTGTGGTGAACCGTTTTGAATGAGTATGGTCTTCTTTAATAAAGTATATATCCGGATTGGTGAAACTTCAAATTTTGGAAAAGAATTCTATTGGCAAAGTGATGAAATTTGTGAATGAACACATGCGTGCATAGAAATCGACCAATATCCCTAATATTTTAGTCGATTTTTCGATAACTCCTTATAGATGTGTATAGTTTTTTAACGTTTAATCTATTAAGGAAGATCCCTAGGTCATCTCTTATACTTTTCTGCGAAGTGTAAGTTGCAGTTTTGCAGAAAATCGCCGAAAATTCCAAAATTCTTATCAAAAATTTCATCGAAATGACATAACAGACATTTCCTCATAAATATTTTAATTCCAACGTAATAGTGCGGTAATTTTAGGCACTGGAAGATTTAATTGCGAATTTGAAAATTTTCTATCTACATCTCAAGCATTTAGGTAGTAAAGCATAGTATTTTCGGCCCCTTAAATCAATAAGAACCAGGCTCATTTTGTTTGTATACCAGGCAAATACGTATTTAAATGAAAATTTTTCAATTTTGTGAAGACAGTCCTTTTGGTGTCACATTCTCCCGGCCTAATGGAAAATTCAGTGTCAACAAATGTTAAGCTCTAAACTGCTATTTGGTGCGATTATACACAGGGAAACGAAATCACGAGAGAAAATGATAGAACGAGTTGCATATATATATATATATATATATATATATATATATATATATATATATATATATATATATATATATATATATATATATGATGTTTGAAATATAGGACAGAGTAGAATGATAGTTACAGAAGGCAGTTAAAAACATTATGGTGGTCTATAGGCAGCCTATATACGGCAAAGTTTGATGAAGTAGTAGATAAGTACGCAATGAAGGATTTTAGATTTGCTTGGCACCGACTTCAAAAATATACTAGATTGGTAGGTAATTAATTTGTACAGAATGAGCACCTTTTAATGTTTACATTTTTTACTTCCTGGGTAGGTACCTAACAACATTGAATGTGTTATTTATTTGTTAGAGTTGTATTTTGTTATAATTATTTTTAACGTTTTAATTATAGGTGGAAGTCGGTTATATATTTTTTAATGTTTTTTGTGTACTGTGGTAAATTCTCACACGTTCATCGTGAATTATAAACTGTGACATGTTTGAAGAAAAGATTTCCATTTCATTCTAATTTCCACTTACTCAATTTTTACAAGCCATTTTTGAACAGATCTTATTTAGGTGTCCACTAAAGTTAAAAAATATTACATGAATATTTTGTTATGTATATTTTTAAAGATAATTGACATTTTGTGTGTTGAAAATTAATACATGTTTAATAGTAGAAGTATTTTAATTATGTTGAGGTACATTACCATTCAGTTATGATTTTCTGTTACACATGGAGGATTCCTGAGTTGCAACCAATTCATTTAAAATGCAAGTGTTGTTTTTTTGGAAAAACGCTCGGACAAGTCGGTTTTTTTTTCTGGACTGCGGTTTTTATGATGATAAACTCATTTATACAGGGTGGGTCAGAAATAAATTGCGACCATCAACTTTATTTTTTCAAATGGAAACGTTTGTTTTTTATTTTATTTTTGAATTCTTCATTGAATTCTAAGTATTTTTCATGTACAATGTCCTATACCGAAAATTAACAGTTATTAAAAAAATTACATTTCTTTCAAAATTGAAGAAAAAAAACATCAACATATCAAGTTAAATGTTCAAATTGTTGACCATTACCTTCCCGACAATACCTAAGACGGTTTTCAAATTCTCGTAATACTTCATTTAGCGTTTGTGTTTGTGGCAGGATTCGTTGTATTTCGGCCCTAATTCTATACCTTAATTCCTCGATATTTTCCGACTTATTGAAGTAGACATGTAACCCCAAAGATAAAAATCTAACGGGCTTAGATCTGGAGACCTAACTGGCCTTTCGATGTTACCTCTCCTTCCGATCCATCTATTTGGGAAAATATTGTCAAGATAACCTCGCACTGATCGCGAATAGTGCGAAGGCGCTCCATCCTGTTAAAACCATACAGAATCTGCCAGTACATTGGGGTTTTCACCATTCGAATAAAGTTCTGTTAAACAAGTTTTGCTATTTTGTAATAGGTTTAAATACTTTTCCGCGTTAAGTGTTCCCTCAATAAAAAAAAGACTCACAATTGAAATACCCACAATTCCGGCCCATACGTAAACTTTCTTGAAAAGTGCAGGTTGGCATTGCATCTATCCATCATTATTTCGCAAAATTCTACTCTCCGGTCCAAATCATCTTCAGTAAGTTCCTGAACTAAATGAACTTTGTATGGGTGCCATTTATTTCCATGCAAGCATTTTAGAACAGAAGATTTACTTATTGACTGTTCTGCTGTTCGAACCAAACATTTAATTGTGTATCTTCTGGAAAATTATTGGTTTTGTAATTGTCTCTTACGTGGCAAAATTCTAGAAAGTTTTTTTTCTATTTTACGAACTACCGATCGAGTAATAGGCCCCTCCGGGTACGAGTTCTGTCGCCATATCCTACCATCGTCAAAATTTCTATTCGCTGCTTTTCAGTTAAACTTTGTTACTTTGCAACTACACTTGACAACTACTTATTTGAAGTAAAATTATAATACAGTTTCTATAGAAATAAACAAGTGTTAAAAACTCCAGCATTAAAAAAAAGGGTTTCCATTCATGCGACTAGAATCCCGCCAACAGTCATTAAAACCAGACGTAAATAAATAGGTTCAAACCAACAAACACTTCATTTTCACCCTTGTTTTTTTAACTTTAGAAAGAAATTTCATTTTTTTAACTGTTAATTTTTGCTATAGGACATTGTACATGAAAAATATTTAGAATTCAATGCAAAATTCAAAAATAAAAAAACAAATGTTTCCATTTGAAAAAATGAAGTTGATGGTCGCAATTTATTTCTGGCCCACCCTGTATAAATGAGTTTATCATCACAAAAACCGCAGTCCAAAAAAATTTACGTTTCCGAGCGTTTTTCCAAAAAACAACACCTGAATTTTAAATGAATTTGTTCCAACGCAGGGGTCCTCACTGTATATGTAACGCACAGGTAATTAATTTTACATTATGTTGAGTACCTACAACCGGCCTAATTCTGCCTTTCGATTAACTGATTTTTTTTATAATTTAAAATGTATATATTGATTATTAGTTATATTTATGCTTAATAAGCCACCCTTAGAAGCATTTCAATTGAAAATAAGAATATTTAGATTTGCAACTGGTGGTCAACGTTGCCATTTTTTGTAACTTATTCTACAATTCAATATACAATTGAAATTACAATTTAAAAATTAGTGTTCATATTCATTCATATACAACTCAATTTTTAAATGTGTTGGCTTGAGAAAATGGTTTATCGGATAACTGCGTTTTAAGTTTCAACATGATTAACATTAACATAGAAATTACTAACCATTATTATCTTTATTGTATAAAAGCATATTAATTGGGATTTGTACTTTTTTTAGTTTTGGCTTAAACATTATAAGTAAGCTGACTTTTTTTGTGTTTGAATCTAAAACAAACAAAAAGTGGTAATAATTTCAAACAGAAATCAAACCATTTTTGGTGAAAGAATTTCACACAGTAGAAATTTTGAAATGTTAGCAAGAAACTATTACATTGGCTAAAATTTGAAGCTGTCAATTTTGTGTGATTTCAAATGTTCTGTGTGAAGTATATGTTGTGGTTAATGACGAATTGTTCGCGCAATGTGGTCTGGAAGATAACCTTTTTGTCTAAGAATTAGTTGAATATTATTAAATTGGTCTTGTCTATTGTCAATATCTGTTAATCGGATAGATCTTAAGAGCCACAGATTTCATTACAGAACTCCATTGGGCAGAGTGATGGTGTGATTGAGCATTTAGAAATCAATTGGTATGGATTGGTTTCCTATAGATGGTATGTGAGAATCTACCGTTATTAGTTTTTGTTATGACGACATAAAGAAACGGGAGACAAGAATTGGACTCGATTTCCATATTAAAAAATCTGGTTACGGCCTTGCTAAATATCATTTAGAAATTATTAGCATTAATTAAAGAAGTAAATTTATTTTTATTATTGTATTTATGGAAATTCACGACGTTACCATCAAATATAAATACAATAAGTTTTTACATCTATTTAATTATTATTCACCTAAACTAAGCTCATTTGAAGAAAAATTGCCGAAATAAATGTACTGTGCGAATGTTGTGTGTAATAATACCACATTTTTTTCAATTTTACCATTAAACAAATTGCTCCCGTTGTCGATATTGTGTCAGCGTAACAATGTGGGGAAAATCGATTAGAAATTATTACCATTACTTATACTTGAAAAAAAAAACAGTTTTGCACCCTAACACCAAACCCTTATTTTAAAAACTCAACGCCCTTTCAACAACTCTAAGTTGTCATCATCAAGGCTATCTCCAGGCAGTACAAGCTCTAAGTGAAAAGTTCGCCTACTTTTACGAAGTAACTGCAGAGGGCTTCAAGTGTCTCATACTCCGTATACAGGGTTATTCACCTTATTCGACAGGGAATATCACGACTAACCGAATAAATTTTTAAAGAAAATCTATCTTACGAATAAATAATAAAATGCAACATTGATCTTTCTTATATTTGGGCTTCCCTGAACATAGTAAAACTAATTTTTAATTATATTTACTTATTTTTATTTACTTAGAAGACCAAGCCAATATGGATTAGGCCAAATTGAATGGTAATAACATTTCAATAACTTATCGTAGATTCATTTAGCCATACTGTTCCGTTTCGGACAACGTGAATTACCCTATATATGAATTAGAGCCTTAAGAGTTTCATTAGTGTAATCTGTAAATATTTTTGGAGCACATGATTTTAAAACTTAATATGGTTTAGCATTGGACAGTAGTTAATTTTAACATTAAAAAAATAATAGATAAGTTCGTTAGTGTCTCAGAAGGACTAAAAGTAAAATGAAAAAATATTTACAAATAGTTTTCTAGGAATAGAATAGTACCATAATTTTAAATGGCATAAAGAGCTACATCTTAAATAAAAAAGAAGCTTTAAAGTCTTTCTTCATTAAACATTTGTTGCATCATACACTGAATGATATATACTGGTAACTGATTTAAAGGGAATTGTGTCAATTGTATGTGAAAAATTATGTGTTTAAAAAATTAAATTAACTTACCTTATCTTTGTCTTTACATTTAAATTATGAAATATATGACACATTTGGATTAATACCTATCCATTACTAAAAATGACACAAAGAAAAAAACAGAGACAGGGAGATAACGAGAGACAGGAAGTATATTTTGTAAGAAGCTTTCGCTTCCATCGTTCAATCTCAAATAACTTCTTTTTTCTACATAAGAATCTTTCTGAATATGTACAGGGTATTCCATCTCAAACGAGCCACCTTGAATATCTTGGTTATTTTCAAAACTATTGCAATAAGAAAAAACAGGTCGATTTTTGTTTCGAAGGGGAAATTTTTTGAGGTGAATTACCGCTTGCCAATTCAATGACCTTGAGATTTGAAATAGGGAAAATAGGTGTTGTCCTATATCATTTGAAAGCCCTTTTTACGGACTATACCGTCGTAATAAAATTTTTTATTGCAATTTCAGTACATGTAATATTAAAAGAGTATTAAAAAAACGAATTTATATTACAATACAATGCCTCTAAAGTAAATGTTCAAAGTGTCTTCCATTGACTTCCATACAACAGTACAACCTTGACTGAAAGCCGTCTCTGACATGGTTCAGCATAGTCGGTGTTATTTGACGACACTCGGATATAATTCGTTGGTGTAGTTCGTCCAAATTCTCAGGCTGAGTCATAAAAATTTTGGATTTAACACGTCCCCACAAAAAAATCCAAAAGGTTCAGATCGGATGATCGAGCAGGCCATTCTATAGGACCTCTTCTTCCAATCAAGCGACTAGGGTATTCCAAATCGAGGTATTGATATTGTGATAAATTTCACCATTTAAATTACCAGGAATAAACAGGGGTCCAATTAGATGATTTCCCAAAATTCCTGCGCAAACGTTTAGTTTTATCGGATGTTGACTATGAGCTTCTCTGAATAAATGAGGATTTGTATGGCTCCAAAATCTACAGTTATGTCGGTTAACCTCCCCATGAAGTGAAATAGTGCACTCATGCGAAAAGCAAACATTGTACAAGAAATTCGGGTTTTCGATCATACGCTGGGTCATAATTTCGCAAAACTCAATCCCAATCATCCTCATTCAATTTTACTTACTTATGCTAATACCGGAAGCTGCAGAGATTTGCTGGACAGACTGCGTGTTTGGTATAAGTTGGACATGGCCCAATATAGCCACAGCTACCCCTTCGTCATTTACAATTGCAATGGGACCTCTTTTTTATTCATTACTGAGCCCGTCTCAACAAATTTTAAAATGAACCCAATACGTATTTATGACGAATGTTACGTTCGGGATGGTTTTGGTTAAAAACCCTTGCAGCAGATCGAGCACAATTTAGATTTTGGTAATAAAGACTTACCAGCTCAACACGTTCTTGCAATGTGCATACCATAATTATCTTTTAAATTTTCAACAAATCAGTAAAGTAATAACTTGACAGATAAATGTACAATGCTTCAGATGATCGAATAAAGTTCAGAATAGATGAACAAACTTGCTGTAAATATCAGCAAAAAATACTGTAAAATAAATGAATGTTTACATTTAATGTTTTTCTTGTACTGTGAGTGTGTGTGCACCCTGTGCGGCAGTGAAACAGTATGGTTTAAGAGCGTACTATAAAAGAACTCCTTTTTAATACTTTTCCATGCAGTAAAAACTTTCAATTTAATAATCCGGTTTTACTACTAGGTCCGTTAGGTTTTCTGTTACATGAACAGGAATTGCAATAAAAATTTTTATTATGACGGTATAGTCCGTAAAAAGGGCTTTCAAATGATATACGACAACACCTATTTTCCCTATCTCAAAGTCATTGAATTGGCCTGTTTATGTTGAATGTGCGCAAGCGCTAATTCACCTCAAAAAATTTTCCCCTCGAAACAAAAATCGACCTGTTTTTTCTTATTGCAAAAGTTTTGAAAATAACCAAGATATTCAAGGTGGCTCGTTTGAGATGGAATACCCTGTATACGTGATTACAGTTTCTAAGCTTTTGCAGAAAACTAAACCCCAATTATGAATTGTTTATAAATGTTTAACTGTTGCACATTATTTGGATTCGAAGAAGCTTTCATTAACATGTTTGTTGCACTCCTATAAGATTCCAGTAAATATGGATAATATGAATCGCCAGCTTACGCTATACCTTAGTATACCTTAGTAAGACTGAGAATATTAGTTTCCAATAAAAAGTAGTAATAGTGAACATCTGATATTCAATAGCAAACAACAATTGAAGACCAAATACATGTTCAAAAATATTATTCTGTTACCCAGTGGATTCGTATTCTTGACATATTTACAACAGACAACAAAACTAGTGACGTTCTACTGTAAATTGTTGAAGAAACTATTATATGCAAAACGATGAGGACTTTGATCTGGCTAATGCGCTAAAAGATTCCACGTTACTATAGGTGTATGAAAGTAAATAACGCATAATTAATGCCTGTCCAGATTATCAAATAATGCATTATCATTTTAATGTCAATAAAGCCTAAATTAATTTAGACAACGAATAACATTTTTCCTGTTTTTATTATCACCTACGTTTGAAAAATAAAACAAACTAATTGTTGATTTGTTATAAAAAGATCGCTATCTAAAAACTGTTTCAAATATGTACATAAGAGTTATTATGAATAAATATCTAATACATATGGTACTCTATTACATGTTTGTCATCAAGATTACCCGACAAAACATATTTTACTGGTAATATCAGATGCCCATAATCATCATAAGAAGGAATTATTGTGAAGTAAGTTTTTAAATAAATATTTCGATAACATGTTTGCCCCGAAAACTCGATTTTTGTTATTATTTATTATATAGTATTGTTTACATACACCTAAACATATGTGAATATATGGTGCGTGTTTTCTGGTTCAGTTACTTAGTGACTCATTGAGGCCCCGAGTTCGATCTAGACTCTCAGAGTATTTTTCACTTTTGGTCTCTTGATAATGGCTCCAAAGCAGGAGTCGAAACGTCGAGTTTTTAATATAGTCAGACCCTAAATATTACTTAAATTTCAAATAACTCACCACCAGAGAATGAACGGCACCTATCCTGGCACATGCCAGCATAGCAATGACAGCTTCCATGATCATGGGCATATAGATCGCCACTCTATCGCCCTTTCGAACAGATTTGCTTTTAAGAACATTTGCAAATCTGCAAACTTCTTCCAACAGTTTTTTGTAGGTTAAGCGACTGTAGTCATCTGGATGATTTCCTTCCCTGAAAAATGTCAGATTTAATATTATATCAATTGGTGCTCATGGTTCAACTAAGATACAGTGAGGACGCATGGGTTGGAACAAATTCATTTTAAATTCAGCTGTTGTTTTTTTGGAAAAACGCTCGGACACGTCGGTTTTTTTTTCATGTACAATGTCCTATACCGAAAATTAACAGTTATTAAAAAAATACATTTCATTCTAAAGTTAAGAAAACTACGGTAAAAATAAAGTGTTTGTTGGCTTGAACCTATTTATTTACATCTGGTTTTTATGATTGTTCGCGGTATTTTAGTCTCATGAATGGAAACTCTTTTTCAAATGCTGGAGTTTTTAACACTTGTTTATTTCTATAGAAACTGTATTATAATTTTACTTCAAATAAGTAGTTGTCAAGTGTAGTTGCAAAGTAACAAAGTTTAACTGAAAAGCAGCGAATAGAAATTTTGACGATGGTAGGATATGACGACAGACCTCGATCACAAGCTGAAGTTTGCAAATTATTTAATATGAAGTACCCGAAGCTGCCTATTACACGTTCGGTAGTTAGTAAAATAGGCAAAAAGTTTGTAGAATTTGGTCAGGTAAGAGACAATTACAAAACCAATCTTTCAGAAGATACACAATGAAATGTTTTGCTCGATTTACAAGAAAATCCTCACAAATCCACTAGACAAATAGTCGCAGAACAGTCAATAAGAATATCTTCTGTTCTAAAAGGCTTACATAAAAATAAATGGCACCCATACAAAGTTCATTTACTCCAGGAACTTACTGAAGATGATTAGGATCGGAGAGTAGAATTTTGCGAAATAATGATGGATAGATGCAATGCCAACCCGCACTTTTCAAGTAAGATAGTTTTTTCCGACGAGGCAACATTTTGTTTAAATCGTTCAGTAAACAGGCAAAATTTTCGATATTGGGCATCAGAAAACCCATACTGGATTATGGAAAGTTATACACAGTTTTCCAAGAAAGTTAACGTATGGGCCGGAATTGTGGGTACTTCAATTGTGGGTCCTTTTTTGAGGGAACACTCGGAGGGAACTCGGAAATTATTTAGACCTATTACAAAATGACATAATATCCTGTTTAACAGAACTTTACCCCCAATATACTGACAGATTCGGTATGGTTTCAACAGGATGGAGCGCCCCCGAACTATTCGCGAACAGTGCGAGATTATCTTGACAATATTTTCCCAGATAGTTGGATCGGAAGGAGAGGTAATATCGAATGACCAGATTTAGATGTTAGATTTTTATGTTTGGGGTTACGTGAAATCAAAAGTCTACTTCAATAAGGCGGAAAATATCGAGGAATTAAAGAATAGAATTAGTGCCGAAATAAAAAAGAATCCTGCCACAAACGCTAAATGAAGTGTTACGAGAATTTGAAAACCGTCTTAGATATTGTCAAGAAGTGAATGGTCAACAATTTGAACATTTAATTTAATATGAGGATGTATTTTTTTTCCTAAATTTTGAAATAAATGTATTTTTTAATAACTGTTAATTTTCGGTATAAGACATTGAATATGAAAATAACAAAAACCAATAAAATAAAAAACAAATGTTTCCAATTGAAAAAATGAAGTTGATGGTCGCAATTTATTTCTAGCCCACCCTGTATAAATGAGTTTATCATCACAAAAAGCGCAGTCCGAAAAAAAACCGAGGTGTCCGAGCGTTTTTCCAAAAAACCAACACCTGAATTTTAAATGAAGGGGGTCCAACCCATACGTCCTCACTGTATACGTTTCAAAGCAGAATCTGTCCTCACATGTATTCCATTGTAATATATAAACTATACTTTTGTGGTGAATTCCTCTAAGCTGAGGAATTAATCCTCCAAAACACCTTGTTGGAATACAACAATAAACATTTCTTAAAAAAATGCATAAATAAAACAACTTTAGTAGAGGTATCTTCTGCCACGATATAACTTATTTTATTAAACAGTTTCGAAAATGCTACAAGATATTGCAATATAGTCCGTGGGTTCAATTTAAAATTATAAAACTAATATTCACTTTCAATTTTCTAGAACTTTATTTACATCAAATTATACAGAACACCTGTTTCACAATAACAATACGATATACGCTCCTCGTCCTCTCTAACTGACTGCTGCGAGGATGGATCCTCCTTTTAAAATCAGCGTCGAATTCTCTAGTATAATCCAGTGTCAATTTTACAGTTATGATTGAGATAATTTTTCTCCCCTCCGAACCTTCTAGCTTTTTTTTATATCCCAGCGATCGTTGTCGTACTAAAATGAAACAGGATCGGCTTTGGTAAATTTCGTAACACTGACTCCCCTTTAATTTTGATCTTCCCGATCAGAAACATCCTCTCCATGGTAGGGAGCAAGTGGATCTAAATGGACCACCTTCAACTTAGCCTTGGGGTTTCGACGGATCCGGTAGACGACGTCATTAAGCCTCTTGACCATCTCGTATGGACCATCCCAGGCGGGTGTAAATTTTGGGGATTTACCCTTGTTCCGTTGGGGGTTGTACAGCCAGACTTAGTCCCTCTCCTGGAACCCGATTGAATTGGCCTTGAGGTCGTATCGCGTCTTCATCCGGTCACTGGTGGCCAACATCTGCGTTCGGACTAATTCATGTATTGCCAGCATGTTATGTCGGAGCTGGTCGGCATAATCGTCGATGTCTTGGGAAGGTTCTTCGGGGGAGCCAAATGCCAAATCGCAGGTTAATCGCAGCTCCTTTCCGAATACGACCCTGGTTGGGGTCAGGCCTGTAATATTATGTACGGCAGAGCGATATGCCAACAAGAATAGGGGAATATGCTCATCCCAATCACGCTGGTTATTGCTGACGACCTTGATAAGGTGTTGTTCCAAGGTCCTGTTGAATCTTTCCACCATTCCATCTGACTGTGGGTGTAATGGTGTTGTTCTCGTTTTCCTAATCCCCAACATCGTGCAGACCTTCTGGAATACATTCGATTCGAAGTTACGCCCCTGGTCTGAATGTAATTCCATCGGAACGCCAAACCTGCTGAATAGTTGTTCTACTAGCACCGTCGCTACCGTGGTTGCCTCTTGGTTGGGTATCTCATTTGCTGAAGTAATCCATTGCGACCAGAATGTATTTGTTCCCCCTCTCAGACTCGGGAAACGGACCGGCGACATCGATGGCAATTCTCTCAAATGGGACCCCCACATTGTACTGCTGCATTCTGCCCTTAGTCCGGGTCTTCGGACCCTTTCTGGCTGCACAGGTGGCACATTTGCGGCACCAAGCTATGACGTCTTCGAAGTAATTCACCCAGTAGTACCGCTGGCGAACTTTGTCTAGGGTTTTATTCATGCCCAGGTGGCCTCCGGTAATTCCATCATGTACTTCGGTCAGGATGGCTGGTACCTTTTTTTTCGGAACTACCAGTTGGGACTTGGTTTCTCGTCCATCAGCGCTTTCCCAAACTCACTTGAGCATTCCATTGTCTACTCTTAGAGAGTCCCATTGAGCCCATAACGATTTCAGCACGCCGGAGTATCTAGCTACCTCGTCCCATCGTGGCCTGGGTGCCCCTCTCGTTTTGAGTGACAAGATTGGTTTACTAAAGGAACCTTTGGTACTCACGGTGTGCTGATATTTACCTCGCTGTATGTCCTGTTGCATTTTATTGATTTCTGTTTCTACCTTGTTTTTGATGGCACTGATTTTATCTTCTACTTCACTTACTTCACTTTGTACCGTGTTTTTAATGGAACTGATTTCAAATTTCACCTGGCTCTGGATGGAATCGATGTCATCTACTTTTATTTCAAGAGTCTCCACATTACTTTTTAGGATCTTAATGTCGTCGTTTATTTCTTTTATGTCTGCTTCAACTATTTGCATTCTTTCATTAACTGTTTCATTAGCTTGCGATACTATTTGCATTAATTGTTCAAATTGCAGTTGTTTTTTTTTTCTTATTTATTTTAGATTCGTTTTTTCTCGTCAATTCAGTTTGATCTTGTTTATCTACAAATTTCGAGAATAATCCTTCCATAAAATTTGTTGTTTTTCTTCCATGGCAGTGACAAGATTTTCTAATTCTATTTTACGTTTTTCATCCAAAGATTTTACTAAATGAATTTCTTCCCGATGTTGTTTTTCCTTCTTGTCACGTTTTTCTAGAATCTGTGCTATTTTTTCGTCCAGTCCCTTCGTAACCTGCTGGACTAATTTTTTGGTAGTTTCGTCCATCTTTTCCATGCTACGGGTTTCCATAAATCGAATTACGATTTTAACTGCACTTAATCCTTCACTTCTGACACCAAATTGCAATATAGTCCGTGGGTTCAATTTAAAATTATAATACTAATATTCACTTTCACTTTTCTAGAACTTTATTTACATCAAATTATACAGAACAGCTGATTCACAATAACAATACGATATACGCTCGTCGTCCTTTCTAACTAACTGCTGCGAGGATGGGTCCTCCTTTTAAAATCAGCGTCGAATTCTCTAGTATAATCCAGTGTCAATTTTACAGTTGTCGAGTTATGATCGACCGTCCGAACCTTCTAGCTTTTTTTTTATATCCCAGCGATCGTAACAATAACGTTTTGAATTTTTCGATTATCATTTTTGCAGAAATAGTACGATTCACAAATGCAATTTTCGAAGTATGAATTATTCTTTCACGTACGACTGTACAATCATATTATACGTATAACCTTCACATTAATATACCTTATGCTTGAACCTTGAGAGTTGACCAGGAAGCTTCACCTTCTCGGAAACATAATCCATTCGTGTACCATGTGTACTTTAATCCTGTATACATACATCCCATGCCGTACTGCATATACCTCACCTACATGCCCCTTGTATACTTGCACTCTGTTTATTATAACCCTTATACTTACATCCTGTAAACTTAGACACTGTTTACACAAACCCCTTATGCACTGCTACATATACTTCATCTTGTCATATGTTCGAAATACATAAATAGTAATTTTTGAAACTATAATTCGAGAGGGAAGCGCAAGTGCTGAAGGTTCCCCACTGGAAACAATATATTATCTAGCCTTTACTGGATAGTAAAATCTCGAAAACAGGGTATTATACTTACAATCAGTTTAATAACATCCTGTATATTGGAAAACCAACCAACCAACCAAGGTAACAAATGCTTTTAATTTAATAAGGAGTACTATCATAACAGTCTGAATTCTTTCCATGTACACATTATATGTGACCGTTTAAAAAACATAATTTGGTCAAGTGCGAGTTGGACTCGCATGCCAAGGGTTCCGTACTGCTTTTCAGATGTGATACAATATAGGTAATATTTTTTTAATATTCCAGTTTCAGACAAGCAGAGAATGACTGGAATTTCTTATATTTACCTACCTTAATAACTTTAAAACTATGCGTTTTAAATTTACGAGAGATTACATTTTTTTTCTCATACAACCTTTATATTTTATCTGTTACATGAGTTTTATACAAATAATTATTTAATTTTCTAATTTGGCCCCCAAAATTAAGATTAGGATTTTCGCTTTATTTTGACAAAAAACGTTTAGTGAAGCTCTATATAGTATTTTGCCTTAATTTAAGGCTTAGTACTTTGGAAGATAAAGGGAAGAATGGGTCAACTTTTCAATAATAAATTATGAAATAGTTTAAACAAATTATTTTAAAAATACAAATAAAATATATTTGTATTTTTATGATGATTCATTTCATTTCATATATTTCATCATGGGGGCATTTCAAAAAACAAAATTTTATGTTTCACTTAAGTTTATAAATTAGAATTTGTGTTTTGCTCTTCTTAATGGGTCGTTTTTATATTTTTTTAATAACTTTTTAACAAATTATTTCAAAAATATGAAAAAAATTACTTGTAATCCTCATTCTTCCACATTGTTGTAAAATTCATTTTACGCCGCAAAAAAAAAAGAAAACCTACTAAATTAATCTTTCCGACAAAAACAAAAAAACGGCGGAAATACAAATGAGAGAAACGCGACGGGTATCCTGAAAATTCTGGATATACTGTGACAAATCAGAATTAATCACAGAAATCTAGTATCTTCGATCTCACTTATAAAATGGCAAGTTTCGTTCAAGTTGGACAGTTTACAATTTTCGGCTGAATTGAATCGAAAAGAGAATAAAGTTATCAGCTGTCGTTTTAGTATTAGTCATTGTGTTTTGTAAACAAAATGAATTCCTTGGTAAATAGAGACGTTTAAAAGTAAATGTAAAAGTGAAATGGACCCACGGAATCTTTTAATTTTTTTTATGTTTTATTTAATTCTGTAATTGGCCCCCAAACTTAATATCAGGTTGCAAAGTTCAAGTGTTCAAAATTTTAGGTCGTTTGGTTTCTAAGGTAAAAGTTCCCCCCTTTTACCTTAGCCGATTTTTATTTTTATTTTTTTTGTTAATATCATTTAAACAATGTGTTTTAAACATAGGAGAAAAATATATTTGAATTCCTCTTAATGAGCCCTTTCATTTGGTATATTGCATGATGCGTTTTTTTATTTTCCTTTCAATTCTTTAATTTGATATTGACAAAAATTAAACTACATTTGTATTTTTGACGAACCTCATTTACTGTTGAATTTAATAAGTTTCTTTCTAAATATTTATAGGTATTTAGAAAGTTTTGCACATGTTTTCAATTTAAGTGAGTCCAATATCGACGAATTGTGAATCTCCATTTATATTGTTAATAATCATTCATTTTTATTTAATTCTAATTGCATTTACTTAAAACTGTCCTTCTAGAAGTTTTATAATAAAATCTGTTTTTCCAATTAAAAAAATATTTATTTTACAGTTTTTAGTAATTTAACTATCTGGATTTATTTTTCTTAATTTTGTTTGATAATAATTTTTGATATTATCATAAATAAAGGTATTTCACTTATAAGCAAAACTCACATACCTCGTATACAGTTAAAAATGTGGTTTAGGTTTCAGACTAGTACCCAATTTTTTTTTTTCAAATAAATACTCCTCCAGGTGCCAAATAGCGGCACTTGTTTTCTTCAATATTGTCGCCTTCTCCAAAAGTTTTTGCCGATTTTCCACTAACCGGTATACCTAAGCCATGTAATTGAAAAAAATATGGACCACTTCAGGACCTGATTCAAATTAGTTAAGACAGTTTCGAGTAATGGCAGAATGCACATAAAGAAAACATATATACTATACAGACAAATTGAGAAACTTCTCGATTTTTGAAAATCGTTAAAATGAGGTACAATTCCACAATACATTGTTTTGTTATACCTATCTCAAAGTGCTTACTACAGCGTTTTCGATTAATGTTCCCAGTCGGTTTAATTACGAGTATTCCGGCATCTTCAACAATCATCATCATTATTTCAACAATTTTATACCAATCATTAACGAATTGTTCACGTAAAGCTTACTATTACACGACAAGACAGACAGACAGACGCACCGAGGACTTGGTTCTACAAATATCGATAACATAACTGTTGTATTTTCCGACTGCGATTCAGTATTATGATTTTAACTACCTACCCGCCCCAGGTATACACAATATGGACAACTTGGTGTTTTATTTTGGTGCAAATGTTAATAAAAATCTAAAAAAAATAGAATCCGATCGGAATGCCACCTATCCCATCCAAATGTAAATCTAAAGCATTACAGGGAGCCACTCAAACACTACCTTTAGGTGATAGGCGCGAAGGTTAAAAAGTGGTTAAATTTTCTGAAATTTTTCATTTTTCTGACCAAATATCTTAATTTTTCTACAAAGTACCTATTAGAACACTTAACAAAAAAGATGAATGAAATCGGTAAAGTCGTTCTCAAGTTATGGAGTGACCAAGGGAAATAAGAATTCATTTTTATATATTAAGATTGATTATAAGATTAAATTTAATTTCGTTAAATAATCAATTGGAAACATAACTTCCGGATATCAGTTGAATAAATCAAACCTTTTGAGAATATATTTTGTACGACAAAAACAAATTTATTTTTGTTACATTCCAACACTGACATTTACATGTACCTTAACGTTGGCTTTTACATTTAGCATATTTTTGTTAAAATTATCATTTTTCAATCTCAAGCATTTACATTACAATGGAAACGTCCCTTACGTATTCTCTCTTTCGATATCTTAATCAATGGGTTAGAATTAATAAGAGCTATTTGTATTGCAGATGGTTAGAAAACTGTACTCTGTCGTTGAACTATTGTCATAATTTTGATCGGTCTCATTTCGGATACTGGACAAACATGATGTGTAAATTTCGCGCATTTAGACAAACACACAACTTTAAATGTTAGATAAATAATAGTTCATACAAAACCGTACTATCTACAATGTAATTTACCTGATATTTTTCTAAATTGTGGAAAACTATTTGCATGTATATACAATTTAAACATAATTTAATATTTATCTCGCGATATATATATATATATATATATATATATATATATATATATATTTTATATTATTTAAAACACAAGTCACTTTTTAAAAAAATTGATTTAATTAATACACAAAACAATAGTTGAAAAATACAAAATATAAAAATTACTTGAATGAAATGAACTATCTTAATGAACGCCGTGGGATGGCAAGTCTCGCATTTATAACATTTACTTTGCTGAATTGCATTCCCACGGTTTCAACGAATTCAACGGATCCGAAGGAAGCTGTCAGCGAAATACGATACTTGATAACGTACACGTGCATAATATTCTCATCTAACAGCTCCCCTTTACAAAGAAAAGTTGAAGGTGTAACTTCAACTTTTGGTTTAAACCGGACAATTATTTTCGGTTCCGTCGGCATGGTCTTCTATTACTGGTCGGAGTTTGGGAATCCATCTGGATAGAGTTTTCTGGAGATTCTGGGGGTTTCCTGGGCTGGAATCTGCTCCCTTAGATTTCTTTATTCTTTTCGCTACTTTGCAGAAAAGGTAAATGCAGCTGCCGCTGCTACGATGGTGGTTACGGTTGCATACGTAAACCAGGATATATTTTTGGTGACGAAGGGTTGGTTGATGAGGTCGTCTAGATCTCTAGAATATTGATTCAGCTTGTTGTTGGCTACGCTGAGTTCTTCTAAGTTGAGATTATCTAATTGAAGGGGTTTAAGTTATGGTATTGCTGGTTTTTGGGGGTGAGCATTGCAGCAGTTGTACGGAACTAAAACTGCTTGTGAATTGTCTGTAACTTTACTTATTTTCATGGGTTCGGCTTGAATTTTAGTAATTCCCACAAAGGCACTACAGTCTGTTTGTAGCCGAATGACTGAATTGGTTTTTAGCACAATAGTTTTTGAATCGATTCCCGCACAACTAAAAGTTACATGTATAGGTTCGGAAACGATCACTAACCACGAGTTCGATTCTAGTCTTTGGACGTTGTACCCTTCGGAAAACACTACGGCACTCTGGCAATTTTCCGGGACACTATGGATGTTCTTAAGGAGTTGAGCCTCACAGGGTGCATTTGATTCTATTGGGTAGGCATATAGTTCACAGCACAGCTTTTGATTCGGAGTTAATCGCTTGCATGAGCTTAAGTCTTTGATCGGTATGTACATTAGAGAGTCGTCGTTCCGCGCAATATATTTTTGTGTAAATGATAGAATATGGTGAAAACCAGTTCTATCGTCTAAAATTGGGATTGGGTATAGGTGGTAAGCGGTATATAGTTGCTGCTCAACGAGAGGGATTTTTAATATGAATACTAAATCAGAGTGAGTTTGAAAAGCCTCTAATTCTATTATTTCCAGATATTGGGCGGCGCTTGAAAGGCGAACTGGCAACGGCAGATTATTCTTAACAAGATTCTGTGAAATTTCCTGTAAGGATGTTATTAAATGGTAGGGTGAAATGATTGATGCATGAATTATTTTTAGTCTAGCAAAAGTTATTGAGTTTAAAATGTCGTTAAGGTTATCTTCAAGAAATATATAACTTGCCATTAGGTTTTCGCAGATCTCGAGAAATGATTGTTTGGCTTCGATAACAGAGATGCTATCGTTAAGGATGTGAATGACTAAATCGATAGTATTTATATCTTCGTTAAATGTTTTCTCGTCAAGTTGTAATTTCTGAATGGTCTCATTGAAATTTTTGATGATTGAAGTTGTTACGCTCATTTGGTTCTTTAGAAGATTTTCTATCTGTAGTTGTCCCTGGTTAAGTCTATTAATGCTGTTGGTGAAGAATTCACCGTCGGCTGCATCTAAGTTTCCGGTAATTGCCTTAAATATTGTTCCTGCACCATCAATTATTCCTCGTTTAGTCCTCTTAGTGTCTATAAGTACTTCGGAAAACTTAGTTTTGATAGAGTCGGAGATTTGGGTTAGAAGACTGATGTGGGTTTGTACATCAATGCGAAAAGCACCGGTATCGTGAAATTTATAACCCGGAATAGGGTCAACAGTTTGTTCCAATGTCCTAAGGATTCGATTATTGTTCTCAAATGCTTGTTCAAGGGCTGTTAAGTTACGGTGAACTAATAACGTCCATTTGTAATTGGAGATTACAATTCGAGTTTCGTCGTGGTAGTAGATGCCAATAGTGTTGTTAATTTGTTTGATGTCTATCTGACATACCACTGATCCGAACAGCAGTAAGAGCCTGAAAAGGAAGTTAATTTTCAGAATATGGTTTTATCCTGTCAAAGTTAACTTTCGTTTGCTGGTTGGTTTTAAGGTTCTTAAGGGTGGCGGAATTAGTGTGGATTTCAGTTATTTGAAATGGGCCATTAAATTTATTTTGTAGCTTGTCCTTTAGCTGTGATTCTTTTACATAAACTTTATCGCCGATTTTGTATTCCGGACGGTTTTCGGAAACATGTTGATCATATCGCTCTTTTGCCTTCTGTTTCTGTAAATTTGTCTTTTCACGGGCGATCTTATAATAACGAGAAATACGGTTATTGAGATCTCTAACGTACTTCGTTATTAGAGCTTGTTGATCATACAGGGTTTCAGGAGGCCTACTTGAAGTATGTCCATATATGAGTTCGTATGGGGTAAACCCATGGGTCTTGTTAACTGAGTTGTTGTATGCGATAACCGCATAGGGTAAGATGTTGAAGGGGTGTTCGTTAGGGTTCTCCAGTTTATGTATTCTAATCATGTCTAGTAAAGTCGAGTGAAATCGTTCTAATGATCCGTTCGACTGTGGGTGTCCCACGCTAGAGTAGGAAATTTTTATGTTAAAAAGTTTGCATAAGTCTCTCATCAATGTATTGTCGAATTCCCTGCCGTAGTCGCAGTGAATGCGAAGGGGAGTTCCGTAATGTTGGAAATACAAGAGTAAGATGTTAGCGACGGTTTTCGCGGATTTATCGCTTATCGGATAAGCTTGAGAGAATTTCGTAAGTTCGTCCCTAATGGTTAGTGCATAGTTTTTGGTAGGAACTTCCAGGATGTCTATGTTTATACGTTCGAAGGGTGTCCGTGGAGTTTCGGTAATAACTAGAGGGCTATCGAGGTTTTTGCGACAGATTTTTGCTTTTTGACAAATTTGGCAATTTTTTATGAAATTATAGACATCTTTGGTTAATCCTTGCCAATTGTACTTTTCCTTGATTCTACGGATGGTTTCGTTTATGCCTCTATGTATATTACTTTTTCCGTTATGGAACTGATCAAGGATTATAGGTATCCGCTCCTTATCAATCGTTTGCACGATGTTCTGGCAAACTTTCCATTTGATATCCATTTCCGAAAAGATAAACGATAGTACCTCTAATATAGGTAGCTCTAAGTTGTTTTCAACGCAATAGATTTCATTTTCAGTGAACACATCTTTACTATTATATATAGATGCAAAAAGAATTTCATTAACTATATCGGGGTCGGAAGGAAGTGGGACGATATAATAGCGTCTTTTTTGACACTTTTACTCGCAAAGACATTGACTTTTGGGGTGTGAAAGTCGGCGTTTTCCTCGAAAATGTCTTCGAGTATGTTGTGATGGAAATCTTTCATGAGGGAACCTTGGGGGAATACCAGGATGTTTTTGTTTTCCTTGTCAAGTAATTGGCAGTTGGACATTTGGATTTTGTCGTAATCTATAAGTGATATAGTCTGGTACCGTTCGACAAATGTTTTGAATTCCTCACAGATTTGTTGGATATTAGGGCTTTGTGGCTCGGGTTCTGAAGAGTCATCGTCGGTTTCGTTAGTGGGGAGTACTTGGAAGGGTGTTAGGTGGTTACTCGATTGAAAAGATACATAATTGTTGAAGTGGTTTGCTTTGATGCGGGAAAGAGCTTCTGCATTCTTATTTATTTTGCCAGGTTTGTATACGATTTCGTAATCGTACTCCTCGAGCTTGAGGCGCCAACGAGCTAATCGACTTCCGGGGTCTTTTATCGAAAACAGCCATGTTAATGGGCGGTGGTCTGTAACTAAAAGGAATTTTCTACCATAGATGATAGGTCTCCAATGTTTGACGGCCCAAACAATGGCTAGGAGTTCTCGCTCGATGGTTGAGTACCGCGTTTCAGCTTTGCAAAGAGTCCTAGAGGAGTATCCTATTGGTGGATCCTTACCAATGGGTCCTTGTGACAGCACAGAGCCTATCGCAAAAGCGCTAGCGTCTGTGGTTATGACGAAAGGTTCATCGAAGTTGGGATAGATCAATATCGGTGTGGAAGTTAGTGCCTCTTTTAGTTCACTGAACGATTTGATGCATTCAGCGTTGAAATTGTACGGTACGTCTTTCTGGAGGAGTTTAGTCAATGGTTTTGATATTTTGGCGAAGTTCGGGATAAATCTCCTATAATAACCAGCAAGACCCAAAAATGATTTAATATCCTTGGGATTTTGCGGTTGCGGAAAGTTCACGATACATTCGACCTTTGACGGGTTTGGTTTAACGCCGTCTTTAGTTATTACGTGCCCTAAGTAAGCGACCTCCTTGCGGAGAAATTCGCATTTATCCGGTTGGATTTTGAGATTTGCCTTCCTAAGTCTTTTAAAGATTTCCGTTAAGCGTGTAACATGTTCGTGTATAGTCGGAGAGTAGACGATTATATCGTCCATGTAGGCAAGACAACGCTCGTTCTGAATACCTAGCAGAATGTTATCCATAACCCTTTGGAGTGTAGAGGGCGCATTCTTTAACCCAAATGGCATACGAACGAATTCGTAATGGCCATTCTCGACTGAAAATCCAGTCTTAGGGATGTCCTCCTCTCGAATTTCTAGCTGGTGGAAACCAGATGCGAGCTCTAGGGTAGAAAAATATTGGCATTTTCCTAGCTGGTCAAGTAAGTCAGAGATGTTCGTTTAATTTGCGGTAGTCGATAACGACGCGCCACTTTTGTTTACCTGATGCATCGACCTTTTTGGGGACGACCCATACTGGCGAAGACCAAGGGGACGAAGAGTGCCTGATGATACCTTGGGCCAGCATTTTACCTATTTGGGATTTCACCTCGTTCTTGTGGATTTGGGGGTACCTATACGATTTTGTAAAAACGGGTTTTGCGTTGTTCGTATCGATAGCGTGTTTGACTTCGTTAGTGAATGTCAGAGCGTCTCCTTCAAGATAGAAGATATCTTGAAATTCTAGGCAGAGGTTAACAATCATCTCTCTTTCTTCGTCGTTAAGGTGTTCTGTCCTAATTTGCGATTGAACGATTTCGTTCCTGTCTAAATGGTCAGAGTCGGGGTAGTCTTGTGAGTTTAAGTTCAAAAGAAGATGCATTTGGTTCATTGGTTCTAACTAGATGTTCGAGAAATCTATAGTTTTGGGTATTGCATTAGCATTTATGATGGAGGTAAGGAATTCACCTTGCGAATTGACGTGTACAATAGCGTTGGGAATTCGTACTTTCTCGTTTTCTTGGGATTGTAAAATAGCATCGGTATTTGAAAGAATGCATTTAAGTTTAAAAATTTTCTCTGTACGTGCTTCGATAGTAATTAAGTTGAGGGGAGTTTGCGTGGGGGTTCGTGGTTCACAGCTGGGTGTTTTTAAAAATCCGTTATTGGAGTGGTCATTGTCTTCTACTTTGTGAAGGAGAATAGTTTTAAAATTTGTAATTTGTTTAGATTTTAGGTCGACTACACACTCATAGTGTTCCGAAAAGTCTAGACCTAATATTCCGTCGAATTCGATATCCAAGTCGAAAATGAAGACTTTGTGTGGATTTCGTGGGGCAAACGGGATCAAAGTAGATTCTGAAATTTGGATCTTCTCGTGAGTGATACCTTGTATGGTAACTCTCTCGGGAAATCGTTGAGGGAAGTTTTTGACCGTATTTTTTTTTAAAAATGGAAATGCCGGCTCCTGTATCGATCAGAAGTTTAAATTTTCCTGTAGCATCATTAATATAGTATAAATTTTTTGAGTTTACAGTTAGGAGGGGCCTTATAGAAATGTTTGTTATTCGAGATTCAAGTTGGGATTGAAGTCGTCGAGGTTCATGTTCTGGATCTGAGTTTGTATGTTCGATATCTCGTTGTCTGGCGGTTTGTCTATGTCTATAGCTATTTGAAAATTTTGACCAGATATTTCTGCGTCAGAAGAGGGTTCAGAATATTTATATTCATAGTTTTCATAATTTTGATTTTGGGGGTGGCCCATGTAGTTATTTAGGGCTTGGGTGTCAGGATCAGAATAATCGTCTTGGTAATAATTAGATTCGTCAGGGTTGTCAAATTGGTCGTTTGTATAGTCATATGAATAGTTATATGTATCAGTTTGGTTGAGGTGGTGAGTTTTGGGTTGTTGATTTTTGTAGAAATTTGGATTTGGGGAAAAAGCGTTGCGAGGACCAGGATTTTGTCCACTTGTTGAGGGACGATTTTGCTGGGCGAAGTTTGGTCTAGTTTGGTTAGCATTTTGTTGAGGCGAGTTAGGGCGAAACTGTTGGTAATTGTTATTGTTAAAGTTTCTGTTTGGTTGTTGTTGTTGCTGTTGTCTCAGACGCGTTAGGCACTCGTTAAAAGTATGACCTAAACGTTTACAAAATGAACATTGTTTGGACAAAGTTGCGGGGTTGGGTCTTTTTTGTTGTTGTTGTATTTGTTGATTACGGGTGTTGAGAAATTTCTGATTTTCTAGATGGCTTAGCTGAAGTTCCCTTTTTATTCGGGAAACTGCGGTTATGATATTTATCGGATCGCTTGCTCGTACAATCTGTCCTATTTTCGGTTCTAGGCCGGTTAGGAGGCTATTAAGAGCCATGGATTCTATAAGAGATATCTGTGCTTGTTTTTCTTTACCTGTTAAATTTTGTTTATTAATTGCCGCATACATTTTGGCTTCGTGAGTTTGGAGTCTGGCAGCAAAGGTAAGAGGTGATTCATTCGGTATCTGCCTCATTCGTTGCAGATCCTGGATTAATGAGGAAATATCTCTGGCATCACCAAAGTGGTTTTCTAGGAGCGATTTGATATCGTCCCAGGTAGGCGGGTTGCGTGAGTTAACAAGTTCGGCGGCACGGCCTCTTAACTTGTTTTTAATATGTAAGGTTAGTAACGTGGATTGGTTGTCAACAGCCATACTATATGCTGTCGTACATGAGCTGATAAACGTATTCAGGAAAATCGGGTTACCATCATATTCGGGGATAATAGAGAAAATCTCAGATATCTTGTATGGTTCTACCGTTCCCTGGCGTGTTTCGGGCATGGTTACTTATAGTTATTTAGATATAAAATGAAATCGAGTCAACAGTTTTCACGTAAAATGTAAATGGAAAAAATTGTAGATTAAGGCGAGTAGTGAATATAATTTTAAATTACCTTCCGGAAGATACGAAATATGCAAGCATATATAAAGTGCAAATAAAATATCTGAATATGTATAGCAATGAAATCAGCAATGATAAAATTTAAATTTCAAATATCCCTTAAATAAATATCAAGTGTATTGGTAAATTCAAAAGGCAACAATAATTGGTGATAGGTTCCGAAGTGGTTCGAAATTTGCTTTAAAGGTAAGGAAAATGTCTTATTAACTTTAAACGATTGAACTGATATTGCGATTTAAAAGTAAAAATTAAATAGCAACGTGGTCATTAAGTTTAAAACAATTATTGTACATACGTAAATGCTCTTGGCATGGACTGTTCTGCTCAGCGATGACTGGTTAGCTCAGTGCGTGTTCCTGGTCAGCTATCTTACAGTTATGTCCTGGTCGGGAAGTCCTCGTTCACAAGAATTTAGGAATTGCCACGTTTAGTTAGTCTTCTTTCTTGATCCTTGTTCTAAACGTGTTGAACGAATCCTACTGACTGCGCCATTTTTATATTATTTAAAACACAAGTCACTTTTTAAAAAAATTGATTTAATTAATACACAAAACAATAGTTGAAAAATACAAAATATAAAAGTTACTTGAATGAAATGAACTACCTTAATGAACGCCGTGGGATGGCAAGTCTCGCATTTATAACATTTACTTTGCTGAATTGCATTCCCACGGTTTCAACGAATTCAACGGATCCGAAGGAAGCTGTCAGCGAAATACGATACTTGATAACGTACACGTGCATAATATTCTCATCTAACATATATATATATATATATATATATATATATATATATATATCGCGTCGAACTACTGGTTGATCTCTGGTCATATGTTTCCTGAGGCAGAAGGCTTTGTATTGGCAATCCAAGATCTAGTAATTCCAACTCAGAACTATCTAAAGTACATCGTTAAAGACCCTTCAATTAACAACATTATTATCTATCCAGCATATCACAGGAGGTTGTCAAGCGTTCGCTGCAACTGAATACAAAGAACGACACGATGCTGTGGCAAAAATACTGCACCAGGAACTAGCGCTGAAACTTGAACTAACACACCCGGTAAGATTACAATACTATAAATACAAACCAGAATCTGTTTTAGAAAATAACAAGTACAAGCTGTACTGGGACCGCACGAAACTGACTGATCGGACTGTTGCTCACAACAGACCAGATATAGTTTTGGTAGATAAAGTCGATCGGAAAACAACTTTAATTGACATAGCAATTCCTAACAATAATAATATAAATATCAAGCAGGCTGAGAAAATAACCAAATATAGTGATTTGGAATTTTAAATAAAGACTCAGTGGGAAATGCAGAACTCACGAACTGTATCAATTGGCAGGAGTAGCCCCAAAACATCTATTAAACAATTTAAAATACCTCAGTCTGGACAAACATCTTTACCAACAAATGCAAAAAGGCATCCTGTTAGGAACAGCCCGAACGGTCAGGAAGTTTATGGGAAACTGCTGCCACGACTCTAACCACGGGCCTGAAAACCTGGCAAGGGCTCCCACAGAGCGCTAAACCCTTTTGATATCTAGGATATCTGGGGTTTAGTGAATTTCCCCCTAAAGGCACGCTATGCGTGTCATAGAGGAAGTGTGCTGCCATACATTGTATGGTCAAGTCGGGATAAACAATATATGGAACAGGACGTACGAAAAAAATACCGACAGCGCCCTCTACATTATTCTGCAAAACTTTCATCAACAACATCAATTGTTAGAATACTAACTTGTCGAGATTTTTCAATCCATTGAACGCAAGACAATATATTGTTTCTAGTTATAAACCATCATCAGTTGTGCTCCCCTCAACTGATTGAATTCTCGAATAACTATTTATGTATACTATATATATAGTACATATTATGGAATTTAATATTTTATCGCGAGATGAATTTCGACATTCAGGAGTTTCACTTTTAGGAAAATCTAACTCACAGAAAAGTTAGTATCGTCTAGTATCGTCATTTCTTTGACTGGTTTTAGTAAACCTACGAATTTTTACATGTGATTTTTAGCCTAGGAACCACAGGGAAACGGCGTTACACATAGTACGACTCCCCATTTGGAGTCTCTGTGAGCTACATTTTCCTGAAACTCCTGGATGTCGAAAATAATTTCGCGATAAAATATCAATTGTTAGCTTTATCGCCATTTTGGTTACTGAATAATATTTACTGTTACAAATTGAATTAACGTCAGAAAGCTGTATTTGAGCTGGGTATCATTACTTTCCGGATAGCCTCTATGTAAATATTTGTAATTATGAAATGTTTTGTTTGAGACATTAATTATATCTACAAAAATCTTACCTCCGAAACTGCTTAGACAAATTATTAAAAAAAATACAGAATAATAGACCTCTCTAAATTTTCCAGCTAAAAGAAACGACAATTCTAATGTTAATCTGGAGGGGGCTACTTAGAAAATAAAATGAAAATTAATCAATTATTTTTTAACACATTACGGAATAATGTATAATATGAATGGGCTTCTCATGGTCACTACAATTTTTTTTTTAAACGTCAATTGATTGATTGATAAGACATTATGGAAAATATACAGTGTGGAACAGCCAAATGGAATAAATTCGATAAATAAAGCGGGGCTTGTAGGGAAAATCGCTTGGATACGTCGATTTGTATTTTTAAATGCGCATTTTTTCAAATAAAAATATATAGGGTGTGTCATGTGACAGTGGCCAATACCAACTTTCTTATTTTAAGTACAAGTCCTTGTATATTATTTACTTTTTGAATTCTCCAGAAAATTCTAGACAAAATTCACATACCATGTCCTACACCTATCTTCAATTGTTTCCGAAATATTAAGTATTTTTAGATTTATTACAAAAATTAACATTGAAAAAAGAAAATTATTTTATTTCAGAAATTCCCTACATTACACTCAATACTTAATTCCCATTTAGCTTATGAACCATTATTGCGTTCCTTTGCACCTTGTTGTCTGCCTGCATGACAGTGGTGATGAGTGTCAGTGCTATTGTCGTTTGAATTTCGTTAACTGTACGTAATAATATCACAAAAATGGTTCATTTAACAGAAATGCACAAAATAACCATTCTACAAATGATTGGTTATGGAGATAACACACGGACACAAATGGAAGTTTCTGGTTTATTTCACGAAAATTTTCCAAATTTGCCGCCTGTATCCTAAGGAACAATTAGCAAAATAGAAAAGCAGTTTCGCGAGCTTGGTCATGTAAGACAGATAAAAAACGTAGCTGCTAATGTTCTAAGTGATAATAGGAAACTGGATATTATGCTTGAGTTTCAAGAAGACCCACATAATTCTGGTCGAAAAGCAGCCCAACTGTTCAACGTTAGCCACAGATCAATTTTTCGAGTATTAAAGGAAAGTAAAATGCATCTCTTTAAAATGATGCCGACTCAGGAGCTCATGGAAGACAATTTCGATAAGAGAACGTATTTCTGGAACAAATGATGGTAAGGTTACATAACAATGTGATCCAATTAGAACATGTTTTGTTTTCTGATGAGAGTACATTTATACTTCACGGTCATGTTAATCATCAAAATTGCCGCTATTGGTCTAATGAGAATCCTCACTGGATGACAAAGAAACAAACACAATATCCTGAAAAAGTTAATGTTTGGACAGGAAATGTCGGAAATCATATCGTAGATCCCTTTTTCATTAATGCAACTTGAATGGAAATAAATATTTAGAACTGCTCCAAAATAATGTGCCAACTTTTACAAACTTATACCCTGATCCACTAAACCCATAATAAAATATGGTCTCAGCAAGATGGAGCACCGCCCCATTACGAAATCGATGTCCGGCAATACCTGAACCAAATTTTTCCAAATCGGTGGATTGGGATGCGCAGATCGATAGAATGGCCAGCACGATCTCCTGATTTGACGCCATTGAAATACTTTTTGTGGGGATATGTCAAAAGTACTGTATACAAAAATAAACTCGTCAACTTAGATGACCTGAAAAGACGAATTACGCTTGCGATTAGATCAGACACGCTCCAGATGTTCAGTAACACTAGAACACATTTTGTAAACCAAATTAGCATATTGCCAAGACGTTCGCCGCGAGCATTTTGAACATTTGCTACATTGACATAATTAGTTTTTTTTTTTTTTTTTTTTATATTATTAAGAAATAATCAGTATTAAAATACTTATTAGGTATAAGTGTAATGTAGGAAAGTTGTGAAATAAAATAATTGTCTGTTTTTAATGTTAATTTTTGTTGAAGATACGTGTAGGACATTGCACATGAATTATGTCTCGAATTTTCTGGAGAATCCAACAAATAAATAATATACATGGGATTGCATTTAAAATAAGAAAGTTGGTATTGGCCACTGTCACATGACACACCCTATAGAATTTTTTTGTTCGTGACGTGACCAAACATTTGTCCCAACATGCCCTCCTTTATTCGTTATCGAATTTATTCCATTTGATTGTTCCACATTGTATGAAGATCAACCGATTGCTCCTCTTACTCCTTATATCTGAAATTCTGGGCACTAAATTTTGAAAAACGACAATAGGACCTCAACCAACGCGAAAATCACAATATCAATTTTGGGGGGTAAATGAAAAAATTTAAAAATATTGAAGGGCATTTTCTCTGTAACATATCATCGGAAAAAGCTTATCACGAGAAATAGAATTGTTTATTTTTTAGTATTTCAAAATTATTAGTTAAAAAGATATAAAAGAAAATATGCGAAAAATAACCCTTAGCTCTATATCTCCTAAACGGAGCCTAAAATTCTGAAAAAAATAGAGAATACGTGGGCTCCCTCCCCCTGGACCTGAAAAATCTGCAATGAGCCATTAAAGCTTCCGATATAATTGCTAACTTGCCCTCACTGGACCAAAAAATTTCTGATTTGTCCCTATCTTTAAGACAATTTTTTTACGATTTGCATCCCTGTTAGACAATTTTTATTCTAATTTTGCCCCCCTCTAAGGCAAAAGCTGGGTAGACGCCCTTGCGTGGGCTTTACTATAACTTTACAGAAAACCTAAACAAAAATCCAAATGTTAATTTTGGGAGACAATTAAAAAATTAGTTAATTAATTACTTCATTAAAAAATGAGTATTTTTATAATTTTCCAAAGCATAGTTTCGAAATTATTAAGCAAAATATAAGTTAATCAGCCCTTTTCCCCCTTAGCTTCACTTAGCCTACATTTTTTTCAAATGATTAAAACGAATTTTGAACCGGAACTATTTATATTTATTAATTTTTATAAATATATATCGTTAATTATCTGCAAATTTGACTTGAAAAAATTATTTATATTTTTGTTAAAAATTGTAATTTTCTTACCAATAAAAAGCCACTTTATCACCATGACCATTTCTAATATTTCTGTCTAACAAATTGTACGTAATGTTCGTGGTAGCACCATTCATCCACTTAGTAAAAATAGGTCCTTTCGTAATGTCAAAATTAAATCTAAAAAAGTGCCCCTCATCGATCGGAGATTCCCAATGAAATTGTTTCGCTATTTCTCCCCAGAATTTGTCAGGATCATCCAACGATTCCTGATACATTTGTTTGTATTGCACGAACGACGATATGTAAGCGTTTTTAACTATCGCCGGATTCGGCTGGTACACGGATTTCTGTGACGGCATTATGGAAATAATTACGATATACTTCCCTACACGTTTCTATACGAACAGTTTAAATGACACTGGAGCGCGTTTATCGACTTTACTCTCGAATATATTCACGGCAGAGAGCCTTCAGTTAGCGTGCGATTGCGCGCCAAATTTCATATAATGATTCCTCCTCGTTCGCTGGGAATTTAAATGCATTTGTAGTCGACAACACGTGAATTAAGTGGTGTTATCACTATCGGACTTATCTCAAAACTTTAATTAGTTCTAGCAAAGTCATTCGAAAGTCCCACACATTAATACAATATTAGTATTGGAACATGTCTGGCCAGTCATCAGTACAATGTACGATGTAAAATCTAGACAACACGTGAAATTGTCAGTAGCGTGATCGTGGGATAAATCGCGTGACTAATAGGTCTGGCCAATAAGAATCTCTGAAACGAATTTAATTACATAAGTTGAAATTTGTTCGGTACTCTGTTAATGTGATTTCCAATCGTTTGGTTTTTTGAAACTATAAATAAATGTCAAATAACCGTTAGACTAACTCTCAAGTGAATAGAGAATAAATTGTAGGTAATGATTTAAAACTGCCGACAAAAAAACAAATTATGAACAGTGTCATTGTTTTTTTGATATCCAGGTTAATATCTATATACAGTGAGGACGCGTCGGTTGGAACAAATTCATTTAAAATTCAGGTGTTGTTTTTTTGTGATGATAAACTCAAGTTCATTTTTTGAAATGGAAACATTTTTATTTTATTTTTGAATTCTGCATTGAATTCTAAATAATTTTCATGTACAATGTCCTATACCGAAAATTAAGTTATTAAAAAAATTACATTTATTTCTATAGTTAAGAAAACAACGGTAAAAAAGGTGTTTGTTGGTTTCAACCTATTTATTTACGTGTAATTTTTATGATTGTTGGTGGTATTTTAGTCGCATTAATGGAAACCTTTTTTTAATGCTAGAGTTTTTAACACTTGTTTATTTCCATAGAAAATGTACTATAATTTTACTTCAGATAAGTAGTTGTCAAGTGCAGTTGCAAAGTTTCAAAATATAGCGCGTTTAACTGAAAAGCAGCGAATAGAAATGACGATGGTAGGATATGGTGACAGTTCTCGAACCCAAGCTGAAGTTTGCGAATTGTTTAATATGAAATACCCGGAGCGGCCTATTTCAGAATCGGCAGTAAGTAAAATAAAAAAAAGTTTCTAGAATTTGGTCACGTAAGAGAAAATTACAAAACCAAACATCTTCCAGAACATACACAATTAAATATTTTGCTCGATATTCAAGAAAATACTCACAAATCCACTAGACAAATAGCCGCAGAACAGTCAATAGGTAAATATTCTGTTCTAAAATGCTTGCATATAAATAAATGGCACCCGTACAAAGTTCATTTAATTCAGGAACTTACTGAAGATGATTTGGACCGGAGAGTAGATTTTGCGAAATAATGATGGATAGATGATATGCCAACCCGCACTTTTCAAGTAAGATAGTTTTTTTCGACCAGGCAACATTTTGCTTAATTGGTCCAGTAAACAGTCAAAATTTGCGATATTGAGCATTAGAAAATCTACATTGTATTATGTAAAGTCATACACAGTTTTCCAAGAAAGTTAACGTATGGGCCGGAATTGTGGGTACTTCAATTGTGGGGCCTTTTTTAATGAGGGAACACTTAACTCGGAAAAGTATTTAGACCTATTACAAAAGGACATAAAATCTTGTTTAATAGAACTTTACCCGAATGGTGAAAACCCCAATAAACTGGCAGATTCGGGATGGTTTCAACAGGATGAAGCGCCCCCGCACTATGTGGGAACAGTGCGAGATTATCTTGACAATATTTTCCCAAATAGATGGATCGGAAGAAGAGGTGATATCGAATGGCCAGCTACGTCTCCAGAACTAAGCCCGTTAGATTTTTATCTTTGGGGTTACGTGAAATCGAAAGTGTACTAGGTAATTACTAGGTAATTACAAAACGTCAACTTCTTTGACAGCTAACCAAAGGCAGACTGAATAATCTTCATTAATTAAATGTAATGACCGTTCCCCCCCTGATCTCCGAAACTACTGAGCCTAAAATTTTGAAAAAAATAGGAAATATAGAACGTTGCCCGAACTTTACAGGAAAAATAATAATAAAAAAAATGGTTAAAAAGATATTAACGAAAATATATCAAAGTTTACCCATTCCCCCCCTTATCTCCGAAACAATAAAACGTAAAGTTTTGAAAAAAAATAGAGGTATAGGGTCTGACCTGATGTTTACTGGAAAACTAAGGAGAAACCTCTACTTTTAATTTTGGGGGGCAAATTACAGAATTAAATGGAAAATATAAAATTAAAATGGTTTCTAGCCCATCATGTTATATATCAAATGAAAGGGCTCGTTATGATATTAATATTAATTGGATTAAGAAATTGGATTCAGAAATATTCTGAATATCACTTCTACAAACAACACCTTTGTGTTTAACGAAGGGACCTCATGTGATACCTATTTTTAAAGGTCTCTTCTTTGTCAATCTTTTGGCACATCATTTTTTTAAATCAGATTATCTTTTACAGAGTAATGACCTAGAAACCTTAAAAAATTAATAATTCTGAATTGTAATCGAAAAAAAGAATGAGTATAAATCCGAGATAAACAAGTGAGAAAAAATCCTTAACTGTTTTTGCCAAAGATATTTGCGACTGTCAATGTAAACAATTTATTAGTAGTAGTGGTTTCGTTGAATATTGACCATCAAATTTCGACAATGGTTTATTCTTTACAAGAAAGAGTTTAAATATTATTTATTTATGGGGAAGAAAAACACTGTGCACGCAGAGCTGTTCATGTTTTTCATCAGAGACATCCCGATAAAAGTATTAGGCATCAGTATGTGTTGGATTTAGTTGATAAACTTCAAGAAACTGGAAGTATGTGGAATAAAATTGTTAAGAATCGTAGAGTTTTAACTGAAGCTGCACAGGTTGAGATTTTAGATCATTTTGCCATGGATGAATACCAAAAGTCTCCAGGTTAACAAATATTTCCGTGGGCTTTGTGCCTAAAACCTCACGACTAAATAAATTCTTTACCTACAAAATATAGCTTTTACAACAGCTCGGTGAGGATGATTATGACACAAACAATTCTGCGAATTAATGACTCAAAGGGCAAATGCTGACCCTAATTGTATTTAAAATATTTGGTTTTCTATCGAAGCAGAATTTTTTTAAAGTGGATTTGTCAATAAACATAATTGTAGATACTGGGACAATAGCAATCCACAAGTTTTTCGGGAAGAGCACAACCAAAATCCTCATAAAATCAACGTATGGGCCGGAATTTTCGGAAATAAAATTATTGGCTCTTTATTCGTGGAAGAAAATTTAACTGGGAATTGTATTTAGACTTATTAGAAAATGTGATAAATCTCCTTATAATTGAATTTTTAGAAAAGCAAATAGATCAAGATTGAAGTTTGTTGCTAGAGGAAAAAAATCCATTTTGTAAAAACAAGTCGGAGCACCTCCTCATTATGCCTTGCCTGTACGAAATTGGCTTAATAATACATTTCCAGATAAACAGAACCAGAACACCCAACTTAACGCTCCTTTACTTTTTTTCATGGGGTAATGTAAAAACTGTGGCGTACAAAACTGAACCTGGCGATATTCCTGAACGTAGACTTAGAATAGTGGAGGAGTGTGAGCGGATTACATCGCTTCAAAAAGTACGGGAGGAATTAGGGCTGCGACTTATCATTGTCTTACCAACAATAGCGGTCAGTTTGAAGGTCATTCTGAGGGTAATACAATATTAATTATGTAAGCTAAACCCTTTTGATATCTAGGATATCTGGGGTTTATTGAATTTTCCCCTAAAAGCACTCATAGCATGCCTTAGAGGGAGTGTGATACCATACATTATATGGTCAAGTCGTGATAATAATGTAAATAATAATTACTTGAAAGTTTACAATGGCACTACTCTGTAAAAAATAATGAAATTTGAAAATATGATGGGTCAAAAGATTGGCAAAAAAAGAGACATGATACCCCTTTCTATTTAAAATTGTAGAAGTGATATTCACCCCCGCTTAGGTGTTGAGACTACAAGTGTTTTTTTAACTTTTTCTTTTAAAGATATTTTAAAAGTTATTTTGGGTCGCTAGTTTTGAAATGAAAGCCCTGTATTGTTAAATGTTGCGGAAAAACCACATAAAACTACACGAGAAGTAGCTAGCGATAGTGATGTAAGTAAAACATCCGTATTTAGAATTTTGAAATAGAAAGATACAAAACCAAACTGGTTAAGAAAGATTAGAATTTTGCAAAATAGTTACGAATAGATGCCAAAGAAATATTATTTTCTCCAATGACGCAACGTTTAGCCTACATGGAACGGTCAACACGCAAAATTATTAGTTTTGGATTACGCAAAATCCCCACTGGATAAGAGATAGTCACACTCAGTATTGTATTAAAGTGAACGTTAGGGCTGCAATAAATTACAGAAGAATTGGACGATATTTTATTGGGGGCATATAAAATAGTTTAATACCTGCTTTAAGACAATCTTTCTAGATACTGTTATCACCGCAGACATTAAAACAACATATGGTATCAACAAGATGGAGCTTCATCACATTATGCAGTAGCAGTAGAATCTTATCTTAATCAAGTCTTTCTACATCGATGAATATGTAGACGTGACAACTTGAATGGCTGATCTGACTCCACTGGATTATTTTTTGTGCGGCTATTTAAAATCAGAAATCTAGAAGAGCCATCAAATCAAATTAATGATTTAAAACACCAAATAAGCCAAGAAGTTACTCAAATCAGAAATGTTGCAAAATGTCGAAGAATTTCAAGACAGTCTATTTTGAGTACTAAAATCCTAGATGTCGATCTTACATCTCGCGTCTTCAAATTTAACAGTCTATTTTGTTGCCAAGAAATGAACGGTGCCCAGTTTGAGCATACGACTTAGTCTACAATTATTGTAAATATTGTTAATTACTTCAAACTTTATTTCTTTCTATGGCATCATTAACTATTTTTCAAATTGAACAAATGAAAATTGATTTTCTTATTACCAATTTCCAAAAAATCAATAAAGTCCCTTATTGCTGAGAGAACTGAAAACCTTTTCAAAACGCGATGGTATCACACGCTACCTTTTTTCATGTAATTTTTAGGTACTTTGTTTTTCTAGGCAGTCGAAGGGGCAGGTGAATAATTTTATTCAAAATAAAATGTACCTAATCTCATACATAAAAATTGACCTGTTACAGTCATAATTAGATAGAAAATGAATTTCTGCGTTAATTTGGAACCTCAATGTATATGAGTGATATATATTCTAATACTCTTGAAGATGTATAATAAACAATTAAAAAAACAATACTTATAAACTGCATAATTTCTAACTACTAAATCCTGTTATTGCGCTTTTTCACATTATAAACAATTTATTACTGGAAAACGAACAAAAAACAACAACAAAAACCAATTTTACCACAGGTTTTTTTGTAAACAAATCGTGATCAAGTTGCACATGACTAACGTCTTGATTTTTATTCTGGGACATCCCAGGGTGGTGGAACAATGGAGACGTATTTACTTTGTCTGTTAGGCTTTTTCGCCTTCCCAAACTAACGGCAGTTGTTTATAGTCGCGTTCTGGTAGTGATACAGAGATAATTATTTTTTGGAGTGGTAGTGAGGCACATGATGTTTATGACAATTAAGACGTAGGGTATTTTCATACCATACATATTCTATTTATCACAAATGTTGTTTATGTTATTGTCCAACTAAAAAATATAACAAAAATATGACTAAGTATTCTTTTCCTCAATTATATATCAATAATTAGGTTTAAATAAGAAACCTTTGTCAAAACATACCTGATTATAGTAAAACTCCTTCTGTACCACTTACAGACCTTCATTTCATTAACAAATATTTTATTTTAATGCAAATATTGTAAAAAGTAACTCCCAAAACCCGATCGCAGAGTCACCTACCCGGTAGAATTGGCATTCTAAACTATTCCAACGACCCACTCAAACTCACCCAAAGTTTCATCAGAATCGGTCTATACGTTAAATTCTAAATAAAATCTTAGAACCCGATAGTAGCGCCATCTACCCAGTCCAATTGTAAAACTAAACTATTCCAGGGATATAAACTCACACGTTTTAAAAACTTCCGACAAACCTATTGCAACGCCCCGACAGGTTAAATTGGAAATCCAACTCATTCAAACACAGCAAACATTTCGTCAGAATCGGTCCAAACGTTGAGAAAATTTCCTACAATCCGATCTCAGCACCACCTACAGGGTTCAATTGTAAATCTAAATCATTCTAAGGACCCACTCACACAGTTTTATCAAAATCGGTCCAACCTTTAAGAATCAAACAAAAATAAGCGCGACGGATAAATATTCATTAGGTTTTCTTTGCAATTTTCTTAACCTTTCTTACCACAAGAACCTTTTAAAAAGTAAAGCCGTTTTCGAGTTATGGCGTAACCAAAGAAAATAGAGCAAAATTTTCTTAATTTATTATTAATTTACAATCAATTATATTTGAAATTGAATATTTCAAATCAAAAATGTAATATTCTAAAAATGAATTGTTCCTTTGCCGTTGAAATAAAATAAATAATGAAATATTACAGAAATAATTATCATATATTTCGTAACATGTGAGGACGTTGATAACAAAAATGTTTGGCAGTTCAGACAATTGAACATTTAGTATTTTTACACATAATCGAAAGGATAATAACAGCATACCACATGTTTATGTTGTTCTCTCGATATATTCATGACATACCTAAAAGTTGCTGTTTATAGCGGGCAGCGTGGTAGGTTTGGAACACATCAAAGAACTAACTTTAAAAACAATAGTAATTAAAATAAGTAGAATAATGGTCGAAATGAAAACATTTAACTTTTATTTTTCTACTTTAACAATTAAATACATAATTCTAATGCGCTTCTTGTGTTTTCAAGAATTCTTTATATTGATCTTCTGTCATAAGTTTTTGAATTTCTGTTTTCTGTGTTAGTTCCACTTTAAACAGCCAACCTACAACAAACAAATTATTTTAATAAATAACATTAACAAATATATTTTTAGAATATAAATTGGGTACGAGAAGATCTACCCTCTCAGTTAATGAGAATGTTTAATTATAAAATAAAAAAATATATAAATGGTTAAATTTTTTTTGTAATTTCGAGTAAAGGTTCAATTATCTAAGGAACCAATTAACGAACTTGGGCGCATAGAAGCTCATTTTGTAGGTTTTTCATTTCTCTACAACACTGCCTATAGTGTAAAAGTTAAGAAACTAAATTGGTACCGATTTTTTGAGGTTTTTTTGTTAAAAAACAAAAACGAAACAATAAAAAATGTTGAAGTTTCTCTTAATTAGTCATGTTTTTTCATTAGAACTCGTTGATGTTAGTTTCGTTCTACTATTCATATTGTCACCAAAAGGTCTTTTTCTCTGTAAATGACTTGAGCTATGTGCCATATAGCATAGATCCATATCTGTTCACCTGTAGCTCCGGCAAAGTCTGTTACTTTTATTATGTTTCTTATCACAGGAGTGCATTTTGTGATCTTCATCTGTTGTGTTCGACATTTGGCATTCTACCGCTTTTCAAGTGTTTGATCAGGCTCTAGGCAATAAGCAAACATATGAACATATTATTTTTGTACATTAAATCGGCTAATTCTTCTTATGTAATCACAAATTATTTTTAACTCTCTAAATTCAGCGGTCAGGTTTGATTGCAAATATCCCAAGAAAAATTCGTGGTGGTGAATCAATAATTTCTCGTGTGTCAATTAAACTCTCAAGAAAACAGATGTCTAAATACTCACGAATATGAAGTTCACCAACGTTTTAAAACCTTATGTTATCACTTAATACTTGAGCATATCTACATTTGAAAAAGCTCTATAAGGATAATTCAAATATCGTTGCTGTGTCAACAATTCGGTGAAGGGAACGGGCACATCATTCTGTCATTAACCGTCTCTAGCTACACGATTGAGGGTGTTGCATACGTATCTCAATCATACTGTAGTACGTGCACCTTTGGTCATTCACTGTGCCATGTAGGCGAAATCTGACTTCATCCAAGAAATACTGTGGCCCATATTTATATCTTACCTACACTAGTTGGGCTTTGCAAATTTAGTTTTCTTTAGGCCTTTGGCATTTGTAGTAAATTTATCATGCCCAGTTTGTCCAAATTACTATTTGACTAACTATAGATTGGTTAATATTTATATATCGATACTCTACATAAACAAATGGCTGTTTTGAAATCAAAAGTATATCTATTAAACAAATTATTCGTAGAAAAAACATTACCCGGTGGAAAAAAATATCTGAAGGTATGTGCATGGGCCGACCCAAGGAGGGGGGGCGATGGGAGGCAATCGCCTCCTCCGAGAGCCTCAAAGTTAGTAAATTTAATATTAAAACGAGGTAATCTTAACTCCTAGAGCCTAGAAGAAGGTCCCCTTTATGAGTTTAAACAACTTTAAACCCAGAACGACTATTTTTAATGTAATAGGCTAAGAAATCTGACGTTAAACTTATATTTAGATAAATTTAGTACAGGATCGCCCCTGAAGCACGAAATCTCCTCTAGGAAGCTCGTCTCTGGATCCGCCCCTGGGTATGTGGAAGCAATGAAAAACGACGAACACCTAGAACACACCATGAGCTTTGCAGTAGTAGTAGCAGCACAAAATGAGTAAGATCTGGAATATATGTTTAGGAAGTTGGAGCAGAAATATGACGAATATGATCTAGAAATTGGTTTGGAAGACATTGCAAGAAAGAATGCCCAACCTAGAACTGGATGATAACCGTTAAATAAAGATCCCCAAAGGCGACTATAAAACAAGTAAATTTAGTCTTGTGAGACAAACAAATTAATAAAACTAATAAAATTAACTTGTGACATACGGAGCATCAATGTGCAACATAAACAAATGGAAGATTACAGCAACGGAGATGGAAGTTTGGACTCAGCAGAAGAGACCGAATAAGAAATGGTGAAATCAAAAGAAGGGTGCAGGTTAAAAAAAGATGTTTTAACTTTTATTGAAAAAAACTTGGCCACGCAAGAAGAAGATGTCATAAAAGCCCATGGATATCTAGCCGACTAGGTAGAAGGAAACTTGTTCGATCAAAACAACATTCTGGACACACGAATCATTGTGAACAAGAGGTTTGGAAGATGGAACACAAGGACAGATGAAATGGAACTGCTTCAGTCATATGGCAAGAGATATGGAAAAAATAACGAACGGTACAATGGTGAAAGCGAGTCCCTATTAGGGCAGGAGACCCAGGGGAGCACCCAATGCGATGGATGGATAATACAAGGAGAATTATTAAAACATATCGCAAATCACTATGTAATTGTACTTTGATTTGTTCCATGACAATATATTTTAAATGTCCGGAAACGTCTAAGACCAACATTCGAATATGGGAATATTGATGACTGAAATTTAAACGCCCATGTCAATTAGTATAAGAAAAGCTCAAATGCAGGTATAAGTATTTTTTTATTAATGTAACAATGACATTTTTGGGACCACCTAATCATAACAAAATTATTTTTTAGATAATCACTAAATCCACATTCATTAGTTTTGTTGTCATTTATTTTGACATGAAAAATGTATTTTTTCGAAAATATATAATATTATAAAGCTTTTAGTTGAAAATTACAATACAAATACTGTAAACTCTTATATTTACTTTGGAAACGGGGTTTAATGTTATCTACTGTAAAGACGGTTTCTCCGATGGGTTATTTTTAATAGACTATGTACAATTATAATTATTATCTATAGTAACTAATTACCTTTTTCGTAGCATGATGTGTTGATAAGTGATGGAGAATCTTCAACTGATGCATTTTTTTCGATAACTACCCCAGACACTGGACTGTAAATTTCACTAGCTGCCTTAACACTTTCTAGTGCTCCACATTCGTCTGAAATTGCACAAAAATTTTGTTAAGAAAACACCAGAAGCAGCAATTTATTATGAAAAGTATCATATGCAAAACGTTACCTTTCTGTTTTAGTACAGTATCAACATCTGGAAGTTGAGCGTAAACTATGTCACCCAACGCTTCCTGCAATAAAAATAAATAAATTGCTGTATACATTGGGATGTTAAATTGCAAGAAATTCTTGCCTAAAAGATTCATTTAATAAAATTTAGTTTTTGCTATAGACAACTAAACAAAGTAACATCTAGCCTCGACAAATAAATACCCTAGATCAGCGATTCTTAACCCTTTTAGCTGGCGATCCACAGTATAAATATATTTCATGCCCGCGACTCTAATGTTTTATTTACTTTCAGTGATAAGACAATATTAAGATTAGTAAAAAAACCGGGGTTTGATAAAATTGATCACTATATTAAAAAAAAAACAAGTTAAATAAGAATACATCGACAGTATCGGCATTCATAGTAGTAAAACGTTTTTCATTTTTTCATCAAAAAAATGAAACATAAAAGAAAATGTAACCCGAGGTTACCGAGGGTTACTAATTTTAGTTAGTTGGAAATCGCAGTAGAGCCTTTTCAGGTTCATTGTAAAGAATAGGCTTCTGAGATAATTTTGCAAATCTTTAGGTTTGTTTCTACCTTTTCGTACCGCCATGAAACTGTCACGAAATCGCCTGCATCGTATGTGGGCGCAGACTTTCGGCCAAAATGGCGAGATGACCGAACGTTTGTGCGCGTCGTAGTATAGAACATTTAGTTTAGTGAAAAATGTACACATTATAATTAGATCTTCTTTGACATTGTTGGAATTTTCGATGCCCCTAAAGACGCTTATAAAGTGAAAGATGCTCTGGAAGTGATTTAAGTGTTCTGAATAGTTAAAAGCCGTGAGTACAAGGTCGCCTCGCCCTGTAATTAGGGTGTCGTCTAATATCTAAATAATCATAAATGTTGATAAGTATTGGAGCAGAATTACGTGTTAATTTCATTACAAGGAACATTTTATGTTCCATATTTCAGTCGAATTTAGTGCACAAGTACATTAGTCAATCAATGCAGTAAATGGTTTTATCCAAAGAAAATTAAAAAAAAAACAAGTGATTAATGTATAAAGAAACAAACATATACATAGTTCAAGAAAACTTTCTTAGTTAATCGAAACTTGAGGCTGGTCAATAAGAACTCACTGTTCAAGACCATAATGATGCCTTAAGGCTAATTCAGACTACGCTAGTCGTTTAGTCGAGTGGCGAGTTATTCCAATGATTACTGCCCCAAAAACGTTCGTACTGCGGTCGAGCGCAGTACACAAGTTTAGTGTATTTCGCAAGTTGAACAACCTGCAACTTAATATTCCATACGCACTCATATTCTAGATATTTGGAAAAAAAATTAAAGTTGTTTCTTCATTCCCAAGAAACGACATTTTTGTAAAACCTAACCAATAAACGGTAGCTAATAACTCCACAGCTCAAACAGTAGTTGAACTCGACTTAATGAAACGTTTGGGCTTGTTTAGCCGATGAATCAGTGAGCAGTGACGCGTGGTGGGGAACGCTACTCGACCGAAAAATAAAACAAAATGGATTGGCTCCACTAAATTGCTTGCTAAACTGCTTGACTAAATTTTACTTACTAAATTACTCGCCACTTGACTAAATTACTAACACAGTCAGAACTAGGCTTTAGGGATCGCTTGTTGAAGAAGAAGAAGAATGTGGGCGCAATTGCGAGTTTAGCACCGTTCAACGTACTCCCATTGTACAGCCACAAAAAATATTAGTTGGAACGGTTTTCTGACCACTTCGTGATCTAAACTCTGCGACCTGGATTCCGTAACCTTAATGTATTGATAGTTTCTACTGCGCATGATTAATAAGTATCATCAAACGATTCTTGCTCTTCACCAAGAATTGAAATCACAAATGCAAGAAACGGTACATCATTTGGTTGGAACATCGTGATGCATCGTTTACTGAACCGTCATAACTTGGTTGGAACAGGTTTTCTTGAATGCGCACGACGGTGATCGTCACACGTACTGTTTCGCATCGAGTAGGAACAAACCTTTTGTATACTCCATAACCCTGCAATTCAAGCAATTCTTTTGCAATCTGCCTTAAATAGGTTTCTTACCCAACTGTAGTTCTCAATATGAACATTTGGTAAAACTAAAGAAAACATGTCAACCACACTTAGAGTTGCAGAGAGCTTCTCACAAAAAAGGAATTTTTCATTTTTGAGGAGTTCTGCATTTTATATATACTAACAACTGTGAAAAGTCTTTGATTTCTACTACTTCGTGGATTTTAAATAAGATTTCATTGTTGTTTTAACATCAGTCAATCACTGTTCTAAAATACCTAATTACTTATACAGGGTGTTCCTAAATTGGAGGTACAAACGAAAAGGTTAGATTCCTTGAACAGTTTTAGGAAGAAAAAGTCCCATAAACATGGGTCCGCAAACGTTTCGTTTTCAAGATACAGAGTGTTAAAGTTTCAATTTTTTTCAAGTTTTTTCTGATAGTATCTGCACTTCACAAGATATTCAAATGAAATTTGGCATAGATATTACAATTAAGAGTTTACACCTTGTGACATTCCAATTTCGATTGCAAATCTACAGGATGATATTTTTTCGGGAACACTATCCACTGTTGTCCTTCAGAACTTTTTTTGGTGAGCCACTGGTACTTTCAAAAATCGTAAAGAAAAGCTTTGTTGTTATAGCAAACTTTATGTTCTCTTGTAGTTTTGTCGTATCTACTACCGATTTCGAGAAACAAATTTTGAATTATTAAACTAGCAATGATTCTTAAAGATTCGATAAACTGGTATAATCATCAAAAAAAATGTATTCCTGCAAGAAACGTACAACTCAAAAATTAATCATAATAAAAAAACTAAATAACAACAAAGGAACTAAACTACAGCAATTGTTGAAAATGTCCTCCCCCAACCCTTATACAAGCTTCTGTTCTTCTTCTCATAGACGATCGAACTCTTTCAAACACTCCTGGAGTATTCCTAATTGTATCAAACGCGCCTATTACGATTTCTCAGTTCGTCTACGGTATTCACTGGCGTTATGTACACTAGAGATTTCAGATGGCCCCATAGAAAGAAATCTAATTTAAATCTGGGGATCTGGCGGGCCATGGCTGATGTCCACCTCGTCCAATCCACCTGTTTACATAATTTTCCCTTCAAATACTCCCTAGCCAAAAGTGAAAAATGAGCAGGAGCACCGTCGTGCATGAACCACATTTGACGTCGCATCATAAGGGGTATATCATCCAATAACAAGGGCAAATCGTTCTCTAAAAAAATGTCTCTATGATTGACCAGTAAGTCGCCCTGGCAAGAAGAAAGGACCAATCAAATAATCGCCAATATTACCACCCCACACATTTAATGAAAATTCATCTTGAAAATAAGATTGTTCTCTTGTAGTTTTGTCGTATCTACTACCGGTTTCGAGAAAAAAAATTTGGATGATTCTCTTGAAATCCTCAGAAAATTCCGAATTGTCATAGAAATCTAGTTACCTACCTAGTAGGCTGTGGTGAATGAATAAATTTATTGTTAGTTTTGACACATCAAATTAAACTCCTGTGTTTTGAAAATTAAAGATGGTTGCATTTTAATATCAAAACATGCCGAATTTTACGAATTCCGAAATGGCTGACATGCATTTCATGTATGGTCTTGCAAATGGTAATTCAAGAGAAGCTAAGCGTCTTTACATGGAACGCTATCCCAATAGAGTGATGCCTGGTCATCGGATGTTCTCTAATATTCACAGGCGTCTTTCAGAAACTGGATCTTTTTCTGCGAAAAATATTAATGCAGGTAGACCATGAAGTGTGAGAACACCACGACTCGAAGAGGCAGTGCTGAACGAAATAGAAGAACATCCAGAAACCAATACAAGAAAAAAATTAGTGTTACCTTTGAAACAAGTCATCAAGTTGTTTTGCGGATCTTGCGGGGTTCTTTGCTCTATACTTATCACATACATAGGGTGCAGGCGCTCTTGCCTCGAGATTGTCATCCAAAAATTATTTTTTGTCAGTGGTACCTCAACAGACTATTGAACAATCCTCATTTTGATTGCCAAATCCTATTCACTGATGAAGCCTGTTTCTCAAGGACTTCAATCATACATTTTCATAATGAACACATATGGGCTGAGGAGAATCCACATGAAATTGCAGAATCTTATTTTCAAGATGAATTTTCATTAAATGTGTGGGGTGGTAATATTGGCGATTATTTGATTGGTGCTTTCTTCTTGCCAGGGCGACTTACTGGTCAATCATAGAGACATTTTTTAGAGAACGATTTGCCCTTGTTATTGGATGATATACCCCTTATGATGCGACGTCAAATGTGGTTCATACACGACGGTGCTCCTGCTCATTTTTCACTTTTGGCTAGGGAGTATTTGAACGAAAATTATGTAAACAGGTGGATTGGACGAGGTGGCCCGCCAGATCCCCAGATTTAAATTAGATTTCTTTCTATGGGGCCATCTAAAATCTCTAGTGTACATAACGCCAGTGAATACCGTAGACGAACTGAGAAATCGTAATAGGCGCGTTTGATACAATTAGGAATACTCCAGGAGTGTTTGAAAGAGTTCGATCGTCTATGAGAAGAAGAACAGAAGCTTGTATAAGGGTTGGGGGAGGAAATTTTCAACAATTGCTGTAGTTTAGTTCCTTTGTTATTATTTAGTTTTTTATTTGTGATTAATTTTTGAGTTGTACGTTTCTTGCAGTAATACATTTTTTTTTTGATGATTATACCAGTTTATCGAATCTTTAAGAATCATTGCTAGTTTAATAATTCAAAATTTGTTTCTCGAAATCGGTAGTAGATACGACAAAACTACAAGAGAACATAAAGTTTGCTATAACAACAAAGCTTTTCTTTACGATTTTTGAAAGTACCAGTGGCTCACCAAAAAAAGTTCTGAATGACAACAGTGGACAGTGTTCCCGAAAAAATATCACCCTGTAGATTTGCAATCGAAATTGGCATGTCACAAGGTGTAAACTCTTAATTGTAATATCTATGCCAAATTTCATTTGAATATATTGTGAAGTGCAAATACTATGAGAAAAAAAAATTGAAACTTTAACACTTTCTTCCTAAAACTATTCAAGGAATCTCCCCTTTTCGTTTGTACCTCCAATTTAGGAACACCCTGTATAGTGAGAAACCTTACTCCTTGTAATGTATACCTAGCATATACATTACAAGGTAATACACTTAATACAGGGGCGTGCGTTGAGGGCTGACGATCAGATTAGTAATAAAATCGATCCTCAGAAAAACTAAGCTAAGTGCATGGTGAAAATTGTATATTTCAATAATCTGACGATGATAAGGAAATGGTCGAATCAGAAAGTTGTAAAAAACGTGTTTGATTTTTTTATTTTGAAGGAAATCATTTAAGAATAATGGAAAAAACAATCTGACGTTTTTAATGGGGCGATGTTGCTAAAAGCATCAACAAAGTGTGGAGAGTATAGCTGCTCGCTGCTATGTTTTTCTCACTCCGCACCTCTCTGTCCTTCTCACTCTTTCTTGATCCCTCCATCTCTCGCACCGCCTCTCGCTATAATGTTATCCCAGCTGATCCAAAAGACATAATGGTGGATGAGGCTGCAGTGATGCATATCTGCTCCTTTTTGGAGTAGTGGTTTCACATTGGGCATAGCTGTGACAATATGCAATGCTTTCCCTTAGGGTATAGTCAAATAACTAGAAGATTAATTTAATTGTGTTTTATATGCTAAAATGAAAACAAGATTTCGTCGAACTACAGTTACTTTTTTAGAACAATTTTGTTGAACCGCGTGAAATATAACATTATTATTCGCCAAAGATTTTCATATTTGAATCAAATATTATAGTCTTACATTTTAAAATATGTCATTCCCTATTTGCATTATTAACATTTTAATACGTTTTTATTTTGATTAATATTTTGTTGATATATTTTAGTAAAATTGATTTTATTTTTCTGTATTTTCATATCAATACATGATAGAATTACAAATATATTTACATTATTATTTTTATTACATCCAGTAATTAAAAAAAACTCAAACTGTCAGATTAGCAATATTCCTCCATATAATTGTCAGAATATCATTGAGGATGACTAGGACATCAAATTGAACCATCAGTATAAAAATCTGACGCGCTCGAGTATTTCAAAGTAATATATTTTTTTACTTTTTCAAAAATCGGTTATGACTTTTAGTCGCGTCCAAATCATGAGTCATTTGAATAGGAAACTTTTTTGAGTCCACTTAATGTTTCCTCTGAATATCTGACACGCTCGAATAATTTTTTTTCTACCTCATTTCACCCCCATTATATAATTGTCAGACTAATATCTCTGGGTTATCAGAAAGATAATGGGCTTATACACTATAAATGTCTGAAGCGAGTATTTCCATGTGAATGTTTATTTTTTTTTTAAATGTGTACACCCTCTCTCCTTTTTAGGGTTTCGTATATACAATATACGGATACCCTTATAATATCACTCAGGATTTCTGCCTCTGTCACATCACAGTAATTTTCTCCTAAACTACTGGACAGAAGAGGTTGAAATTTGGTATGAAGGTATAGTTTGGTGACCTGATCAGGAGCACATATCGCAAAAGAAGAAATTTTGATTTTAGGGGTACTTCTGGGGGAAAACTAAAAAAACCGACCGTCCCCCCCCTGATCTCCGAAACTACTGAACCTAAAATTTTGAAAAAAATAGAAAATATAGAACGTTGCCCGAACTTTACAGGAAAATAAGGAGAACCCATTAATATTAATTTTGGGGGCAAATTATAGAATTAAATAAAAATTTAAAAATAAAAAACAAATATTTTTTTTATATTTAAAAAAATAATCAAAAAGATATTAACGAAAATACACCAAAATTTACCCATTCCCCACCCCCTTATCTCCGAAACTATAAAACGTAAAGTTTTGAAAAAAAAATAGTTGTATAGGTTCTGACCTGAAATTTACTGGAAAAATAAGGAGAAACCTCTACTTTTCATTTTGGGGGCCAAATTACAGAATTAGATGGAAAATATAAAATTAAAATTGTTTCTAACCCATCATGTTATATATCAGATGAAAGGGCTCATTACGACGAAAACAAACATATTTTTTTCATATTTTTAAAATAAATAAAAGATATTAACAAAAATATAAAAAAATTTACCCATTCCTCCCCCTTATCTCCGAAAACATAAGCTGGAAAATTTTGAAAAAAAATAGAGGTATAGCGCCTCACCTGAACTTTATTGGAAAAATAAGGAGAACCCCCTAATATTCATTTTGGGGGGCAAATTATAGAATTAATAGAATTAAATGAAAGGGTTCATTATGACGAAAACAAATATATTTTTTTCATATTTTTAAAATAAATTAATTAAAAGATATTAACAAAAATACAAAAAAATTTACCCATCCCCCCCTATCTCCGAAACCATAAGCTGGAAATTTTGAAAAAACAATGGAGGTATCGCCCCTCACCTGAACTTTACTGGAAAAATAAGGAAAAACCCCTAATATTTTTTTTGGGGCAAATTATAGAATTAAATGGAAAATATAAAATTAAAATTGTTTCTAACCCAGCATGTTATATATCAAATAAAAGGGCTCATGATGAAGAAAACAAATATATTTTTTCCATATTGATAAAATAAATAAATTAAAAGATATTAACAAAAATATTAAATTTTACCCATTCCCCCCTTATCTCCGAAACCATAAGCTGAAAAATTTTGAAAAACTGGAAGTATAGCCCCTCACCTGAACCTTACTGGAAAAATAAGAAGAAACTCCTAATATTCATTTTGGGGGGCAAATTATAGAATTAAATGGAAAATAAAAAATTATAATGTTTCTAACGGGTCATATAATATATCAAATCCCAGGGCTCATTATGACGAATACAAATATATTTTTTAATTTTTTAAAATGAATATTTTAAAATATATTAAAAAATATTTAAAAAATTCCCCAAACTCTAAGACCTCATTTTTTTTTGTTTATAGGAAAAACTAATTCTATTATTTGGCCTCCAAATAATAGAATTTAACGGAAAATAAATTTTTAGAAAATCCCCATAGTAATTTTAGGGAAAAATTATACAATTAAATGGAAAATAAAGATTCAATCTTCAAACGCATCATGTAATATATCAGATAAAAGGCTCATTATGTTAATTACAAATATATCATATTTTTAAATCATTTGTATAAAATATATTAACAAAAATATTAAACATCGACTTAATTCCCACTTTAGAAACTACACTATTTAAAATTTGAAAAATATATTTTATTTATATTTTTAAATAATTTGAATAAAAGATTTAATAATTTATAATTTAAACTTTGACCTATTTTGCCGGTTTTCTTCCAATTTACAGAGCCTCAAAACTCAGACAGTAGATTATAAAAGGCATCTCTGAAAGTTTATTAGCAAAATAAAACTCTAATATTACTTTTTGGGGGCCAAATTAGAAAATTAAATACATATGTATTGTGATAAAAATCAAGCGAATCCTAAAGCAGAAAAATAAAAAGTCTATGTGTGGAAAATCAAAGTGTATATTTTTTATAAATTTAAAACGCTTCCTTTAAATGATTTTAGGGTAAATATAAGAAAATGCACTCTTTCCCTGCTTTTCTGAAACTGGAATATGAGAATCTTGAAGGTGGTACGGAACCCTAAGTAGGCGAGTCCAACTCGCACTTGACCAAATTATTTTTTTTTCAATTAATACAAAAATTGTGACACAATTACGAGGGTTTTACGTAAATGACAAAAATCAGAGAAATAGAAATTTGCCCCTTACCAGCCCAGCCTGAAGCAGCGTGGTAAGGTTTGTCTGATATCCACTGCACAATTCTAAGAAAGTTCTTCGTCTTCTCAATCCTTCATCTGTTCTCTCAAGAACTTAAATGTCTCCGATTAGCTCTTCAGCTTTCGCTTCATTAATATATTCCGTTACGAGTCTAGTTATACAAAAGTCCAATTCTTCAACCAGCCTTGACCCCCTCCCCCCTAAATTGACAAATTTCTTAAAATTAAAAAATTACGAAAATAATTTTGAAAAATATACGACTCCCCCAAAATGCGCGACCACTCCTGGTTAGAAGTGAAACAAAAAATACTTCTTTTTTGTAATGAATAATACTAACACTCTGATGTGCATTTAATTAAACTGTGAATTATCAAATGGTCACAATTTTCTCGAAATATTAACGCTAACTTTATCCCACAGTTTCAGTTTCAAATTTATTATTTAATGCCAAAAACTAAACAATTGTGTACGTAAGAAGTCCAAAGACTTTACGTGTGTATTTTCAAATGGAAATCGTTTTTGCGTTGGCGACATAATTTTGTTAACAGACTGTCCCCCATGGACAGATGCGTATACTACCCGTAGAGTATGTGAATAACATGTTAGAACGGAATTATAATTTGTTATAGTCCAGGCCAATAATAGAATTAGGTGGTAAATTTTCTATACATAATGAGGCTGAAATTTGCATTTACATTGTTTTATGGTAATTCATCTTTTAAATAAATTTTACGATAAATATTGTGACAAGTCATAATCACAGTTTCCAATAATCACATGTTATGTTGTGACGGATAGATAAGTACAAAAGTCACTTTTAATTTAAGAAATTAAATATTTTATTCTGGATTGAGAACGTTAGGCAATTTTTAAACACCTGTCGTGAATTTTGGCTTGTCTAACGATACATACATAAGACTAAGAGTGCTACTTATAAAATATTTTGTACAATTTTGATTTACCTACATAACCTGAGAAAAAATGAATTATATCGCAATCGTAAATAAGAAATCGTAAACCTACCTGCGCATACTGTGAGATACCTATGATTCCAACATTGTTGTCTACTTCGACCCATTCGTGTTTATCTGTGTATAGTCGCTCTGAAATAATTCGAATATTTATGTACATGAAAAATGTAACCACGTTTGAACTTACCTCCGAATTTAGTTAATGACGTATGGAAATACCTCCATCTAATACTATTACACGTGGTTTGCCTTACATTTGTTTTTGCTCCTCTCAAGAAAGTATAACGAATCAGACGTGGAAAAGACATTGCTTGTGAGTTATTCTTACGTTCGAACTTATTTCTATTTTGTCATGTGTTCTCGCAGTGAATGAGAACTGACAAATACCTATCAGTCAAGAATGACGACTTATTTACAGTTTACCATAAGGTCAACAGTGATAATACATATTTCACTTAAGAATAACATTTATTATATCAATTTCAACACTACAAATTTCTATTTGTAACATTGGATATTGACAAAGTTGTTAAAATTATCATGCATGTAGAGGTTATGTTCAAACTCGCAGTAGTCGTAGTGTGTTACGCTAGCCAAAATTTTTAATTATAACAAATTGACACTGACAAAAAGTTATAGCTAGTTATTGACTTCATACTTAATACAACAATTATTCTATAATTAAAAAAATATATATTTTTTACCAGTATTGCCCTCTATCGGAAAGTAGACCAATCAATGTTAGTGAATAGCCTTAATCTCCTGCCAATAAGCCAATAAAGGGAAACATCCTACTTTTCTTAATTTAGAAGTCCTCAATTTTCACAAGAATGTTAATATTAATTTCATATTTGTAATAAATTTGTGTGAAGCTTTACTTAAGAAGTTGAATTTAACATTTTTTTCTCTAGTCTGTCGTCAATGGGCAACAATTATTATCCTTGAGTTTTAAAGGTTTATAATTGTACCAGTGTTCTCAGTTGTATGATATGTGTTCTCAGTAACCTCCACAGATCATACAAAGAGAACGTCATCTCTGAGTGCCAGATGGGTCAGGCAACTACCCTATCTAGCCGCTCATTGGCGCTTCCTTTTCTATAGCTATACTAATACAAATAAATAAAGTGGAAAAATTTGTTTGTGTTTGTAGGGGGTAATCTAGGGATGTCGAAAAAATATCGATATATCGATAGTTTTTGTTTTATATATCGATAATTTTACACGATATAATTTTATTCGATATATCGATATAAAAACCAAATATCGAAAACTTATCAAAAACGATATTTTTTCGTATGTTTGTTATGTGTTATATAAAATAAATACTAGCTGTTTTCCAATTACTAGAGCACAAAGTGTTTTTGTGTCGCTCTGTGTCGTAATTTTCGGGCGTTAATTGGAACATACTTCATGTTTTATGATAAAGTTTTATGTTTACTTAGTACTTACATAAAACATCCCAAAGGCACAGTTATTTCTTGTGCCCATTTGTGCGAGCTGGTGCTGTAATTGGAACACTTAGTGCTCAGCACTGTGCGGCACTTTGCGCAATTGTGCGGTAATTGGAAAACAGTTAATATAGTGTCAAACAAGTTGAGATACATGATCTTTGTACACAAAGATTAGCAGAATTGTTTCAAGTATAATTAATTTATTATATTTATCCTATATGTTGCCTAAGTGCTTGAAGTTAAAATAAATTTTAAATATGTTTCTGATACTGCATGAGGTAGAGAGGACGTATATATGAGAGTGAATAAATGATCATTAGAACGACATCTAAATTTTCGGAAAATATGAGAAGTAGTAGTATATTAGTATATAGTTTAACAATATATTACTACCTTAAGCTGTGAAAAAGTCTCAAAATAAAATATTTTTAAATTTTGTAATCCAGTTTACCTACCACCTATCTATAACTTGTTTGCATATAACTGTATCAGATCAACTAGTTAAACCAATTACTAAGTATATATATATATATATATATATATATATATATATATATATATATATATAGACTACTGTTCTAAAATAGTACCGATATATGGATATATCGATATTTTTTTCTCGATATATCAATATTGATATTGATACTTTTAAAAAATATCGATACAATATATATCGATACTTTTTGACAGTTCCGACATCCCTAGGGTAATCTATGCAAGTAATGGATCAATTTTAAACATTCTTCCACTAATAGAAAACGACACTACCCGCTAGCAGCAACGCATCCAGGGAGGGGCGATGGAGGGCGATTATCCCCCTCCGAGAGCTTCAAGATCATTGAATTTTAACAAATAGAGTAAAGAATTCTTGCCACCTAATGTTTAAAATAAAGCCATTTTTGTGAGTTTAACGCAAACAGCCACTATTGTTAATTCAACAACCCTGGAAATACAATGTTTTCGAACTTCTAAGGTATATTGCGTACGAAATCCCGCCAGTTACCTATTTGCCCCCGCCCCTGAAAGTCTGGATCTGCTCCCGCGAGTAACCTAGACTATAAAGTTCGGTTACCCGATGGGGAGCCAGTGGTCTACTGTTTTTACTTAAATTTAATATATTGGAAACAGAAAGTGATACAGGCGTGCAAATTGGTGTATATACTCATCTCCCCAAAATAAATAAAAAAAGGTTCAAACTTTTTGGAAATATTTAATTATCTCAGGTGGGAAAATGGTTTTTAAGAAATTTGCTATTTTCTTTAGGGGGGGGACTAAAAGTAATACTGCCATGATAATTAAAAGGTTGGTTTATTGTTTTAAGAGAAGTTATACGTAATTCGTTATTTGCGAAATTTAAATAAAGAATGTGAGAAATAGAAGTCACTATTGTTCGACAGAGAATTCAATATCTCTGAAATAGAAAATAATATAATGCTGGCATCAATTTTGATATATACTCTTATAAAATAAAAAGAAGTTGGTTTTATCATTTTGTGAAAATTCAATTAATAGATATGGGGCAAGCATTTTGTGAAAATTATATTATTGAATGGCATAGACGAGTTTTATCTAATTTATTTTAATCCATAAATAAAAAATTCGTCTACTTTTTAGATGGGCCACCAACCCCATATAAAAGCAAATATGAATTTTTTTGAAATTTAAAAATGTATGTTGCGTTTCAATTGGACACTCAATCTTATTTACATTTGAGTAATCATGTTGCAAATCTTCGGTGCCAAGAAAAAAATTACAACACAACTTTCTTGCAATCAGCTATGGCAAAAGTGTATGTGTGTATATAAAATAATTAACAATTTTGCTTAATTTTAACTAAATTATTATAATTTATTACATGAAAGTATACGGAACCAACGTTTTTTTTAATATATACTAATTATTAGAAAACAAAAATTTGGCAAATCGTTTACGTTTGGAAGGTCATATCTCAAAGTGTATTTATTAGATATTGAATATTTGTGTTAAATTTAAAATATGTAATAATAAATTGCAAATATAACTCCTGACTGTTGTAAATACCTGATGTGATATTTTCATAGAATTCAGTCATTCAAAACACATATGCTAATGAATCTTAAGTTTCGGTTTTATTTATAAACCACCATCAGATCCGTATAAGAATGCATATTGTTTGCTAATCAAACTCCAAAAAATGTTTTTATTTTTCTCTTTGGCTGTCCTGATGTAGGTTTTACGGTAATCTGTATACACGCTGGGTTAAAAACTTTTTTTTGATTTTGATTAGCAAAAAATATGCATTCTTATACGGATCTGATGATGGTTCATAAATAAAACGGAAACGTATTATTCATATCAAGTATTCACAACAGTCAGGATTTCTTTTTACAATTCTACTACGGGTTGGGGGTTACTGCCGTTAAATAAATTTATGAAGAAAATATGTATAGAAGACAATCCGATAGGAGAGGAAATCAGGAGTGATATTATGGGGGACCGTATATTGTATATACGGAACCCTAAAAAGGGAAAGAACCGGACTGAAATTCTAACAACTGAGCGCAAGTAAGTTTTCGTAATTGATAATAGCTATATGTAACATATTTGTTGATTCTTAGGCAAGAGAAACTATTACAATTGTTGATAATAGTAGTAATTACTCTAGTGCTGATGAAAATATTGTTAATGTTATAGTAGAGGAATACAATATTTTTGGCAAAGAATGAGCGCTAGTCGTGTTTATTGCATTAATTCTTCTCTGACAATACTTTTTGATCATTTCAAATTTAGTATTCCAGAATATTGTTTCGGTTGAAAGAGTTAAACGGTTCCATCAATAGCCAAAAAGCCCCTAAAAGAAAATGAAATAAAATTGTTTTATAATTTAGAATACAAGTTCTGAGAACGCTTCATTTTATTTTGTCGTTTGTACGTTTGTATTTCAATAAAATTTAATTTATCATTTAAGTTATATTTTTTCTAAACTGTGCATTGCATGTTTAAATCATTATGACACTATTTAATTAGTATTTTTAAATAATTTTATAAAATATGTCGTATAATAACGTTTTTTCTTTACTTATATACTTTGTATATATAATTAGTAGAACATATTAAAACATAAACTTGGCTTCAAAAAAAGATTTAAATATTACCGTTAATTTTTTGAAAAAACAACCTTTCATTGTTTATTTATACGGATACTTTTTATAGGATGAGCCAATAGTAACAGACGGAAGATGATGGCTACATTGATAAATAAATCTGCCGCCAGCGGAGGGTGAGGAGTAGTGAGAGATACAAACTAAAAATATTTTTACTGAAATTCCGAGACATATAAAGGGTGATTCATATTTAAGTTATATAATTTTAAATAAACCACCCTATATATATTATTACACATTTGGATTCCTCTGTCAGTTTTACTACTATGACGTAAATGTTACCTAAAATGAACCTTTTGGAGGTTACTCGATATTTTGTCAAAATGGTGACAGATGTATATTAGAGCTGGTATCACAGGAGGCTTTAATTGGGGGAAACTACTGACCACCCTTCATACTCCCAAGAGCCAGAATGACACTGATGGACTCTCTTTATTGTGCCAGATATCCTCATATTGAAAAGTTTATCCATACAAATCTCGATTTTTTTAAACGTTATCTGATAACTCATTTAATTTAGTTTCGTCATAAGGTTATGTGCAACTGTTTCTAAAATGTACTTAATACTATTAATTAGTTTCTAACAGTTTCTTCATAAACCAAGAAATCAAAATGATTCATGCTTTTTGTGTGATTTCTTATCATTCGTAAAATATTTTTGATCTTGGAAGAAGAAGAATTTCCATGCTATCTAAAGTGAAATTTCATTTCCTTTCCAACGTTATAATAGATTATCCATCTTTATTTCTAATACTCTTCTTTTAATCCTCAATTCCATATTAGTAAAGAGTAAAATTGGCCATGGAAAACAACCACTAAAGGTCTGTCTTTTATTGTATGATCTGTGGTTCTGTCACCTTAATTTCACTTTGACAATAGTTTTAATCAGGGGCGGATCCAGGATTGTCATTTAGAGGGGGGGGGGCGCTTGACGTCACTGGAGGTTGATTTTAGCACAATAAACACTAAAATAGCATACCACTCAGATGATTTTGGGGGCTTCAGAAATAATTGATATGGTTTTCATTCTTGAAGAATGCTTTACAGATTACGTTATTGGCAAGTCGAACATACACGCCAAGATATCATTATCGTGAGAGTCATCCAAAGGAAGAGTCTTAAAAATATTTTGTAGTGATTCAGTGCTTTCAGTGCTACTTAAAGGGTTTGATACTTTCCGAAACAAGACAGGACAAAAAAAAGATAACGAATTTTGTATTCTCGCTGCCTTAATAAAGAAACACCATACCAGGACCCTGAAACCTGACAGGGAATATCAAAGTCATGTCCTATTGTACCAAGAGCTTCATCAAGAGGCGGACTTTCAAAATATAATTAATTTTTGCATTTGGGTCGAGCAACTAATTAATGGGAATTTCAATTTTTTGAATGAAATCTTATTTACTGACGAGTGTATTTTTCATCGCAACGGATTCCTGAACAAACACAAATTCCATTATTACTCGGACCAAAACTCACACCGTCTCTATGTACATACTCGGGAGAGATGCACAGTTGGTGTTTGGGCAGGAAAATTCGACAAATGTCTTGTTGATTTTTTGTCTCTGACGGTATTTTGAATTCTAACATATACATAAATTTCTTTGAAAATCATTTAATTGAACTCTAGAAGATTTTCCGCTTGCCTAATAAAGAGTTGAAGTATATTCAGCAAGATGGAGTACCTCCTCACCGTGCCCTTTCTGCGACTGCATGTCTTATTAATGCATTCCATCAAAACTGGATGGGAAGGGATGTGCAAGGATTGGTCAGCGAGATCGTCGATTTTTTTCTGTGGGAATTGGTTAAATAAAAAGTATATACCTACTGAACAACCAATGACAGCTGAAGATAAGAGAATGAGAATGGGGAATGTTTTCGCAAGTATCATTCAATAAATATTCAGTTTACACAATTCTTTTCGCCGAAGAATTCATATTTGCGTTCAACTCTGAGGTCACCATTTTGAACATTTATTTTGAAGTCATGATGTTGTGTTTTATTTATTTACTGAACCTTTTTGCTACTAGCGAGGTTATTGTTAATTCTTGTGAATTTATTTGGCTGTCTTATAAAGATTTATTGGGAACCTTATATTTTCCATGGCCCACTTTCCTTTATATTAATATGGAATTGAAGATTGAAAGGATAGTAATAGAAATAGATATAAATAATTTATTATAACGTTGGAAAGGTAATGAAATTTCACATTAGATGATATTGAAATTAAACTCCACGGCCTTCTAAAACCAAAAATAATTTAAGAATAATAAGAAATCACACAAAAAACTGTTATATTGGACGAAAGGAAATTAAGTGAATTATCAGATAACTTGAAAAAATATAGGAGGTTCTATTTAAAAATCAAGTTACCTGTGGTTAAACGTCCAAGATTGGAGTGACGATATATGACATAATGAAAAGAGTGCATTATTGCTTCCATAAGCGCACTGTTGGCTCACCCCGTATACGTTGGTTCAGCGATTAATAGTCACTTACTGACTTTGTTCGCGAGGAGAACGTAGACTGGTTTACAGGAACATCTAGTTCTGATACTCCTGACGTTATATCTCTCTGTGGTTTTTCCTAACCACGTCAAACCTGTGCGTCAAACATCATTTCTCATTAACCTACAAAAAATAGGTTATGAGCGTTTATTTGTGTTATTATGTGAGTAATTTTTTTATACTTTTGCAGTGATAACTTGTTTGAAAATTTACAGAAAAACATCAATTAAAGAAATGAATAGGTGTTATTGTTTGTGGGAAATTTGTATACGTGAGTGTGTTGTGAAAAGTGGTTCATTATCAAATAATGCTACGTTGTTTACATACCAGGTGATAGTTGATATACCCTTAGAAATAACCTACTGATTTAAAGATTTTAACTTTATTTTAATGTTTTGTTCAAAATGGGTGGTCTAGCTGAAGGCCGATTTACATGAAGCCAATAGAGATATGTCAAATGAGCAATTGACTCAGTTTCAATTTTCAACAACTTCGACCAAGTAAGTGGGCACTGTTTGAGGTAAATTTAAATGTGTTCTTTAATAAAAGTATGGATTTTTTACATGTAAAAGACAATTAGAAGTAATATATAAATGTAACCACATAGAAATATTAGTTACAAAAGAAAAATTGTGCAAGATTGTGGATCCATATAAACACTCTTCCTGAACATAAAATTCCACAAACTTTCATGTTGTGTTAATACCGTTTGTTGTATGTGATAATGTTATTACAACAAATATTAATAGAACATAAATCAAACCAATTTCTATACTTTTGACTGCCTTATTAGCTAGCCTGGCAATTTGCAACATACTTGCACTGTCTGAATTCAGAGTCATGCACAACACAGTCCAATATGCAGTAATTTATTTGTTCACTCAACTGGCATCTCTAATTGCTTCAAGTAAATCTGCCTTGAAGAGTTGCTTTAAGCTTATAGGTGTCCATTTTGTTAAACATAAATCTAATGCAAGTTACAAATCTACACAAAAGTAGGTGCTATTATAAAAAGATTTTGAACATGGGGTAAGTTATATCAATATTTATGACATTGTATTTTTTATATGGAATTGTTTTTCAGATACCAGAGGCAAATTTAACTTACCAGTCTGAAGTGGCAATCTTTATTGATTGTAAAATAATGTTTTAATAGTTGTTTTATTATTCAAAAGCCTGAGGTAGAACCTATTTCTCATCATGTTACTAAACATTAAGTATATGAAATACTCCAAAATTGCTGCTTTTGAGATTGTTCATCATTTTTTGTAGATATGTCTGTTTTAACCCCATCTAACCAATTAGGAGTTTTGCATAAATCAGTTCCTCGATTTGAACAGTAAACTCCATATGTCAAGGTTTTTTCAGGTTTTATGGACTCAGTATTCACCATGTGTTGGTGTGACTTAGTTTTTTTAATTGGAAAATAAAGATTTAAGAACTCTCAAAACTTATATGTATGTGAATGTAATGTTGTGGCAAAATTTCAGAGCAGTTGGTGAACTTTTGGAGTTGTAAGATTTTGAAAACATCTATCGATATTGTGCATAATTCTTTCAGATTAAATACTGTAAAATTCTTTTTAATTATTCTGTAAATAGAGCTTTATTTCTTTTAATTGTCTTAATGTAACATCTATTTCTTGAATTTGAGAACATGTCAAATTTGTCATCTTAACAATTTTTAGTCCAAAATTCTTTTTTATTTTATCTGTTAAACAAATATATTATGTGGCTTCTCTGTAATGATAAATTAAAAAAATTTTATTAAAAAAAAGGTCTCAAATATGCTAATTTTATGAATTTGTACTCTGATTGGTTATTATATTCTAAATATATTCCTATTTCTTTTAATAAACAAAACTGTTTAATTAATTTTGTTTGTGATAACCAATGAACTTCACAGTAGATAGAAGTACTTACTCTCTGATCATGTTTCTTCACATTAATTTGTAAATAACTTTGTTCTCAGTTTTTTTTTAAATAAAATTGATATTTATGTATGCTTATATTTTTTCGATACTAGTGCTTGTCTATGAAGCATTCAGTGGGTACAAGTTAAATGTCTAGATTATTTTTTACTAATTCTTTCAAACCTAACATGAGTATGTTTGTATGCTCTCAAACCCCCATGATCTTATTAAAACAACAATGATATTCTTGCACACCTCCTTAAATCTGGAGTTCTTAATTAATTAATCCTCCACTGATCAATTTGAATATTTTGAATTGTTTTCTATTACAATAAGTTGAGACATGATTCTATATTTTTTTATATCTTATGGAAAAATAAATAAAAAAAAACAAGTAATGTCAAATAAATGTCACATATTTTCTACACAAATGTCTAAATTTAAATGTGCCGATATTTCAGTTAATACATAATTACTGATAGAAAGTGGTGTTTGGAACTGTTTTCATTTTTATTTGCCTTTCTAAACAATAAAATATTATTAAATAGTATAAAAAATGCCAAATTTGTAATAGGCTAGATCACAAGTTGAAAATGGTGAAAAATAAAGATATTGGTTCTAAAAATATGTGATATAGTTCATGGTATCCTGAATGACATATAATAAAATGTGTTTAAACCAACAGTAATTATTTTTTTGCTAATAACCCATAACCATTAATAATAACAAGATTAAAAATCAATTGTAAAGATGAGAAAACTTCCAATAAAAAGTGCCGACTCCTGGGATCCTATTTTCATTATTTATAATTTTAATTTAAGGCTGAAAATAGGACTCCAAGTAGTTGGTGAAGTGTGCACGCAAGTGCATCATAAATAATGATTTCTGTATATCATACATTCTGAACATTTGACTCCTGTTGGGAAAAAAACACTCAAAACTCACTATTTTTCATCTTAGTTTCTTAATATCTTTTGCAGTTGTATGTTAATTTTATGAGTTAACCCCATTTAGTTATATTTTTCATTGCTGAAGATTGCTATATTCTTATTATAAATAGTTGTAAAATTAAATCTGTTATATACTACTTTGACTTTTCCTGATAGACTCAATAAGTATGAGATTTTTATTATCATAGTAGGGATCTCATAGGTATCAATATTACTAATATACCAGTCTATTGCAAAAAATTATTCCCACATCAGAAACAGTTTATAGAGAATAACTGATAAGATTTTAACAACAAATTCGTAGAAGTAAACCACTTAAATAATAAAAACCCACAAAAAATATGAGTTTCATTTGTTTTTTTTTTTGTATATAATGAAACGTAATGAATAAATCATAATGGAAATCTTATACAGCATTAAAAATTAAAAAATATATCCTTCTTAATTACCATTTATACATCCTGATTGGATCATTATTCATCTAGAAAAACTGGTAAGAAGTGTTTTTTTTTCAAAAATTAATAATTTTGATAACTAACACTGGAATTATAATCATCGTCAAAATGACAGCTTGTGATGTTAAGTTTAGATGGGCTCACGATGGATGCTGTCACAGTGTTTGGAAAATTGTATTTTAAATATTTTAGAAACCCGACCATATTAACCAGGTTAGTCAAATTGGCATATACTAATGATATTTTGAGAATATTCCACTTTAATATGTCTATCTTGGTTTTTGGAAATAATAGTAGATATTGCATTAAAATACAAACATGAGACAAGGGACACGGGCGGATCTAGGATTTTCTCGAAGTGGGAACACAATATTAAATTATTGTTAATTGTGACCAGTGTACAGATGCGGTTTTATAAAGGTGCCATTTGTGAAAAATATACCCAAGATGTCCACATCATGATTTAAGCTAATGTTTATATCTTTCAGGTTTGTTACTGAAGGCATACGAGGAACTAGCATCGCTTCCAAACATGTTGGCTTTAACAAAACTTCAGATGCAACTAAAACATTCAGCTGTGCAACTTGCTTCTATGTGACAAAATATAAGCAAAATTTGAAGCGACATACCATAATGCATAAAGATTTAAACAACGTTGAAACATTCAGCTGTCCTGGCTGTTCTTTTGTAACGACACATAAAATACTTTTAAAACAACACTTTTTGTTACATATAGATTTGAGTGAATTTGAAACATTCAACTGTCGTTTATGTTCTTACGAAACTAAACATAAAGGACATTTGAGGCGACATATTCTCAGTCACGAACGTTCAAAGCATTGAGTCGTTCGGGTATAAAATCATTCAAATGTCATATTTGGTCTTGTGAAATAAAATTTAAAGCAAATTAACAAAACCTTTTTAAGTTTAACTGACATCAACTGTCATGTTTGTTCTTAAGTAATTTAATTCAACTTTTTTATTCAAAAAGTATTAAGGGAACTAATAATAAAACGGCACTACACATAACTACTATAAAGAGTGTCTTAATGAATGTTGTAAACAATTTGTTTACATAGCAAATGTCCGACTGTTGTATATATGTACCCACATCTTTTAAGAAACATTTAATTTACGAGTGAAGTTCTGTAACCCAGATATTAACATATTAATATTTAAGGAAATATAATCTTCAAGTCTTCGTAAAACGATCGGTGTAATCTAAACCCTAAAATAAAAAAAATCAATTATACACGAGGTTCGTTAAATATTTTGAACTTCTAATAGTAAAAAATTACCGACACTTCAATTCATAATAAAACTAAAAAGTAACAAATAATTCAATTGGATATTTTAATTGAAAAATATAATATGTTCTAGAAAACTGTGTATGAAGTTGGTGCCAAGTCTAAGAAGTATATTCAACATAGCATATAAATACCTTTATTAATTAATAATAAATATTGTTTAATTTATAAAGCTGTATAATTCCTATGTAAAATATATGCATTTATCAAGTTTGGCCCCAACTTCATACACAATTTTCTAGAACATTATATATATATATATATATATATATATATATATATATATATATATATATATATATATATATATATATATATATATAAATATATAATAATTAATTGTTAGTTTTTATTGTCATTATTGTTATTTTGCATTGAAGCCGTTAATTTTTTTAAAGCTATTTTTTTAAATATCATTGTTTTTAAAATGCTTAAAAAATTCGAATGACTGATATTATTATTTAACCGAGTTTGAAGACGCGAGATTTAAGACCGACATCTAGGATTTTCAAGAAAATCAGTACACAGAGGTTCCGAATCTAGAGCCGTTCCGTGTAATTGCTGTTCTCCCTTAACTCCTAGGACAGAATGTCACGATAAAATTTTTCAGGTTACTTCACCTGTCAGAGATATTGAATACTCTCTTCGAGGTGTCATTCCTTTGTACGCAAGACAATGTATATTATATATAAAAATATAATATATATTGTTTCTGGTCGGGATCCTTCATCAGTTGCGCTTCCCACAATTGAATGTCCTCTCGAACACTTCTTTATGCATTTGATGCATTTCGTTAAATTTGAAGATATTCAATTGTGGGAAGCGCAACTGATGAAGGTTCCCGACCAGAAACAATATATATTATATTTTTATATATAAGCGGTAAAGAGTACGGATGTGTAAAGATATTTTAAAAAATTCTCTCCAAAGATGTTAAAATTACAATAGTTCAAAGTTTAAATTAATTATATAATTTGATATCAGTCGGAAGCTGAGTTCAGTGGTATTCCAAATCTACAAAGTGCATTTAGTTTGACTGTTTAATAACTGTTTAATTTGGTGTTAAGTTATAATCCTTTATTAGTTTGCTTTTTGTGTCATTTAGGCAAAAAGCGTATAGTATATCCCAAGGCAACGGATAAAATTCAACAGACAGGACCGGCTTTTAAAAAATCTTAATTTCAAAATGAGGTGCCTCGAATGCAAGAAAGATGGTTCTGACGAAGAAATGCTTTACTGTGATAGCAGTGAAAGACCAGTTCACAAGGATCCTAATTGCTCTGGTCTTTGCTCATCGGAGATCAGAGTAATGGAATTAAAGAAAAACCGGGTTTTGCGTTTCTTATGTGAAGAATGTAAATCTGGCATGAAACTTGTTTCAAAACTATTTAAATTAGTTGAAAAGTTACAAAACGAAGTTAACAGTATGAAACTGCAAAATACTAATAACCAAGAAGAAGATATAATCAATGAACTGTATGAACGACAAAAGAGAACGAACAACTTAATTATTTATAATTTAGTGGAACCTGTGAATAAAAGGGATATAATTTCTGAGGATTTAGCCACTGTATCCTCAATATTTAAAGATATTGCTCAAGAAGACATTAAAGTTGTCAAAACTGTAAGATTTGGTAAACCCAATAAGAATGGAGCTCGTTCACTAAAAGTTGTATTGACTAACTCTTTTGATGTCATTAATATTTTGAAAACCAAGTTTAAAGTTGCTAAAGTTAAAAACATATTTATATCTTCCGATCTGACTCCCCGGCAACTAGACAAACTCAACAAAGTGAAAAGTGACCTTAGAAAACGCCAACAACAAGGTGAACAAGATTTATTTATAAAATATATAAAAGGTATACCAGAAATATCCATAAAAGGTAATTCGTCTCAAAAAAACTTACCACATGCCATTCCATAGGTTCATCATCTTTATCAATTTATTACCAAAATGTCGGTGGGTTAAGAACTAAACTAAAAGCTCTAGAAATAGCTGTAGCTCAATGTGATTATCAAGTAATAATTTTTACAGAAACTTGGTTAACTTGTGATTATAATGATGCTGAATTAGGATTGACTGGGTATGTTGTGTTTAGAAATGACCGCAATTCTGTTCTTACTGGAAAAACTAGAGGTGGGGGTGTCTTAATTGCCTGTAAAAGTGACTTAAATGTGCAAAAGGTAATAACTCCCGATTGTGAAGTTGACCAAATCTTTGTAATGTTAAAGATCAATAATAAGTGCATAGTTTTGGGTGGAGTTTATATACCTCCTGCTTCTAACGTAAGTACATATATGTCTCATTGCAGTTCAGTTGAATACATTATGGAAGAATTTGGAAACTTGATAGTATGTGGTGATTACAATATACCAGATGCTTCATGGGGCAATGATAACCTTGGTTTAGTTGTGGAATGCCCAGATGACTCTCCTGCAGTGTATTTATCTAATTCGTTCGGTTACTTCAATATGTATCAAATTAATAATACACCTAATAGTCGAAATGTTTTTCTAGATTTAGCTTTTACAAATTTAAATAATGTCGATGTAGCTATTCCACTTGATCCATTGTTTGATAATAGTATACATCATTCGGCCATTGTTTTAAAATTACCTGGTTGTAGCAAAAACGATCATCTAAATTATGAGGAATTTTATTTTGATTTTAGAAATGCAAATTATATAGGATTAAATGATTACTTTGCTAGCATCAACTGGGAGCTACTTTTGTCAAACCTACATGATGTTAATCACACTGTAGCGGTATTTTATGATATTATATATACTGGTTTTGACTTATTCATCCCAATTAAGAAATTTAAAACAACTTCATTTCCAGTTTGGTTTAATGGCAAATTAAAGCAGTTAACTTATCTAAAACAAAAAATGCATCGAAAATATAAATTGTCTGGACAAAGAGATGATTACTTAAGATTTTCTCATTTGAGACATGAATGCAAACAACTTTCCACTCTGTGTTATACAAACTACTTAAATAATATTGAAAATAAGATTTTATCGGATCCTAAACATTTTTGGAAATTTATAAATAATAAAAGAAAATTTCATAGTCTGCCTTCTAGTATGTTCTATGGTAATAGCTCAGGTGATAATAATCAGGATATAGTTAATTTATTTGGTACATTTTTCTCTACTACTTATACAAGTTCAAATTCTAAAATTAATCAGATTCCAATTTTTAATTACAAACAGAACATTGATGTGAATAGTTATCATATTGAGGTTTCAGACATAATTGAAAATGTATTAAATATGCCATGGAAATTATGCATTGGTCCAGATTGCCTGCCAGCATTTGTGCTTAAGCATTGTATATTTACCCTTGTGAAACCTATTCATTACTTATTTAATCTATCGTTAAGCTCTGGATTTTTCGAGATTTTTGGAAAACTAGTTATTTAGTGCCTATATTCAAGTCTGGCAATAAAAATAATATTGAAAATTATCGAGCTGTCTGTAACCAATCAGCCTTACCTAAATTATTTGACTGCCTTGTTAACAAATTTTTAATGTGGGATTGTAAAAATTTAGTAGATTATCAGCAGCATGGTTTTTGCAAAGGTAGATCTACAAGTACTAATTTGGTACTTTATAGCCATTTTATTGCCGATTCGATGGAACAGAAAAATCAGGTTGATGCCATCTACACAGACTTCTCCAAAGCCTTTGATAGAGTTAACCATGATCTGCTTATTGCCAAACTACAAGGTTATGGATTTGGGGGTAAAGTGCTTGACTGGATAAGTAGCTTTCTTATCGGTAGGTCCCAGTATGTGAAATATGGAAATTGTCTATCTCAGCGCGTAACTGTGACATCAGGAGTTCCTCAGGGGTCTCATATTGGACCTCTAATGTTTAACATGTTTGTAAATGACTTATCTTATAAATGATGCCACTCTGTTACAAAATGACCTCAAATGCTTAGCCAGTTGGTGTGATGTAAATATGCTTTCCTTAAATGTAAAAAAATGTTTTAAAATTACTTTCTGTAGGACTAGACAACTTGTAAATTACTGTTATAATATAAATAATATACTACTGCAAGAACAAGGCGAAATTAAAGATTTAGGAATTTACCTTGACTCAAAATTAACTTTTAAGCATCATATTAATGATATTACAACTAAGGCCTTAAAAATGTTAGGATTTGTTCTTAGACATAGCAATCAGTTTTCTGTACAAACCTTGAAGTTGTTATATTTTAGCTTAGTTCGATCTATTTTGGAATATGGTTCACTTATTTGGTCTCCTTCATATAATACTGATATAGACAACATTGAGAGAGTACAAAACAAATTTTTAAGAGTATGCGCATATAAATTAGGTATCTGTAGACAACAGTATACATATGATGAGATCCTCTCAATACTTAACATATCGTCATTACATCACAGAAGAATGGAAGCAGATTTGAGGTTCCTTTATAACATTTTGAACGGAAATATACAAATTCCAGAGTTACTAGACTTGATAAATTTTAATGTTAATACTAGAAGAACACGTAATACTGCGATTTTCAACATTCCATTTCATAGTACAAATTATGGTTGTAATGAACCTATTACTAGGATTTTAAGACTGGCCAATCTTCATGGTAGTAGTTTAGAGTTATTTGGAATATCTACAACAACATTTAATAGATTAATTAAACGTTTGAACATGTAAGTTTCTAATTTACATTTTATGTATACATATTTTTGATCACTGTTTACTCTTTATTAAAATTAATAATAATTTCTTGTAAAGTGGTACAACCGTAAATAAATAAATAAATATATAATATATATTGTCTTGCGTACAAAGGAATGGCACCTCGAAGAGAGTACGAAATATGAGTGACAATAAAATGTCTAATATGAGTGCTCAACGTTTGATTTATGAAATACAATCTACCGATTCGAACCAAATGTTATTAAATTATTTTAATATATTACACATTTTCCATTTTGTTACTATTTATTTTATATCTTCATGTATGGTTTTTATTAATTATAAGTTCTTATATTTACCTGAATGTTTCACCTGCCGGGCGTCCCGTGCCGGCTAACTTTTTTTGGCAGAGGTCAGTTTCAACAATTATCCTCGATCGATCGATCCTCGAAAGTTGGCTGTGCGTACACAAGTTTCGGTGATAATTTTTTAAACCGTTGAAATTTTTGTCAACTGTCCTAATAAACCTATAATTAATATTTTCAAAAAAAAACTTAACAAACATGAAAAAGCATATTCTCACTCACCAAACTTAACACTTTTCAAAAATACAAACAAAACTTGGAACAACATATTTTCAAGTGCCCCTTAAATCCATGCCCCGTAGTTCACGGGTGTCAGTATTATTTGAAGTACTTAAAAAAAAGCATCTGAAATGTTCACTATTCCTGATATTAAATAAACATGTTTTTTCAGATTTGTAGCTCAAACGATACGAGGCTCTCAAGAGACCAATAAAACTCCTGAAGAACATGTAGACTCTCAAGAAACTTTAAAGGAAGTCAGCACATTCAACTGTAAAACGCACTCCTATGTGTCCGAATATAATAGTCGAAATTTAGTATCACATGATTTAAACAACGTTGAAACATTTAAATGTGCAGATTGTTCTTTTGTAACGAAAAGTAAAATATTTCTCAAGCAACACATTCTGATACACAAAAGTTTGAGTAATCTTAAGACATCCAAATGTCGTTTATGCTGTTATGAATCCAGTTATAAAGGACATGTAAAACGACACATTCTAAGGCACGAAAGTGATATTAAAGAAGTCAAATACCCAGATTGTTCCTACAAAACGACCAAAAAAGCTAATTTAAAAATCCACAGTTTAATTCAGAAGAGTTTGTGTGACTTGAAAATATTCACATGTCATATATGTCCACTTGAAACAAACGTAAATGCACTTAAAACGACATATTTTGATTCACAAAAATTTGTGTGATGTGGAAACTTTTAAGTGTCAACTTTGTACAAAACAACAAAATTTAAAACAAGGTTAAAACAACATAATTTGATTCACAAAAGTATTGGTGAGGTGACAACTTTTAAGTGTCCTGTTTGCTCTTACGAAACAAAATTAAAAGGAAGTCTTAAACGACATATTTTGATTCACAAAATTTCCAGTAATGTGGAAAGTTTGAAATGCCACGTTTGTAGTTATGAAACATTATATAAACGTTCTTTGAGACAACATCTTTTGATTCACAAAGAATTGAGTGACGTGAAAACATTCAAACCCCCTGTTTGTTCTTATGAAACAAAAGTTAAAAACACTAAAACAACATATTTTTGTTCACAAAAGTGTTGGTGATGAAAAAACATTTAAATGTCATGATTGTTCATTTGAGACATGCACTCACTCACTCAGCAAGAGTTATTCAATCAGCAAGATGAACTTAACATTTAATAGCTATGTATGTATAAAACAAACTTACTTTGACACTAAAACTTTTCCATTAGTTGCTGAAAATTGCAACTTTCAACAAACCGTATAAAAAAATAAGGAATAGAAATTTTAACAACCGTTTTTAATGTGTTATGCTACATACATTCTCCAGACCAACTAATCAAACACCTGTAGAATTTTTTCACAATTGAAAATGCCCCGGAGCCTAATGATTCAGTTTTTTAGACACCGAGATACATAAATCAAACATTCATTTTCAATACATATAAAGCCATTGACAACGAAGTCACAATCGACTTTGAAAAGTTTGTTTTTTTCTTTCAATATACAGCTTTTTATTTCAATTGCGTTATTCCCAAGAAAACAAAAATAACCGAGAGACCTGCTGAATTGCTATTTATCGTAAGATATTTGGTTAGTTACCGTGTGCTTCTATGTCAAATGGGTGGTTTTTGGGCATTTATCTGTAAAAAATCATATCAAAAACTGATGTGGACTATTCTGGTGAATAATCTCAAAAATACGGACACGAAAGAACAGGAACGTTGTAAACAGGTAGTTTGTTATTGGTAAAGTAAATATTAGGTGCTTACTTATCTTGATAAATCGTAGTACGCTCTAAATTATTTTAGGGCGAATTGATATTTAAATTCCATCAGATAGTGACGACGACGAAGAAGTTGTTTTCCGAGGAGATGACAGCTAGTTCTTTTAAAATTCATACAATAGAGGAAAACGTAAAAGAGGTGCAAAGAAGAAGAACAGATAGTAAATTGGAGAGGATGTGACTTTTTGCAATTGTCCGATATCTAAACAACATGAAATTAGAGCAGATTTGGTAAACAGCCTGGGTGGAAAATCTCCACTGGATATGTTTTTTGAATTTTTTGATGCTGAGGTTGAAGAGATGATAGCAAACTATTATGATGATATTCGTCGGGACTAAAACAAGTTATTTATTTTCTAAACGACCTACAAGAAGTTGAAGATTTTGTCACAGTCCGACAATATATATGTGTAGCAGTTGTAATGTTCATATATACACCCCAATTGTTATGAACAATACTATTTTAGTTAGTGTTTCAGCCAACGTTGCGCTGAAGCAACAGTAGTTTTTTGTATGTTGCTGTATTGTTATAAAAAGTCTATTATTTACTTCTATTTGATGTACTAAAAAATTATTGTCAACAACAACTACTTTACCTATTTTTTCATTGCTGGGCTAATACTGGGTTAAAAAAACTGAAAACAGGATATCAGAAGCGTCGTCTAATACAAGCTCTGTGTATTTGGGATTTTTTCGAGAATAACACCACACTTGGAGAAATCTGAAAATTTCATAATATTGCCATTGGGAGTTTTAGCAAAATGTACCTGTTATTAGGAACCTCAAAGGCTTACAACATGAAGTTTTAAAAAAGTTAAGTACTGGTACCTAACTAAGGTAAAGAGGTCATGATACTTTGGTAAGTATTTTTAACGGAATGGTGATTCCTATTCCTGAACTTAAGAAAAAGGTTTTAAGGAACACATTTGGGCAACATTGAGACAGTGTAAAATAATTTTGGTAAGTGACAAAATACGTATCCATTGTCTAAAATTGTTTTCATTTGTACTCCAAATGTACTGATACTAAGTCGCTAAATCATTTTTGCTATGATTTTTTTTGTGGCGTACAGCCAACATCGTTATTTCTAGCGATAAAAAGCAATATTGGCAACACTGCATTTGTTTTCTTCCATTTTGTTGAACTTTTAGATTGTAGCACCTGTCTTGTATCAATTTGCCTACACTTGCGTTGACTTAATTTCGTCCAACATGCAGGTATTGCAGTCTTAAGAATTTTGCTGATAAATACTGAACTGTTGGATGTATCATTAGACAATATAGAACTACCTACCTAAGTTGTTTTTAAACATAGTTGTTGACTGGTATTGTCATGGTCAAGTTTCGAACCGCTTGGCAAGCGAAGAATCCCACATTTTTAGCCCTACCTACTCGTATTTTTATCTGCGATATCTACAATTCAGTTCAAAATCAAACCACCCGGTTTATTCACTAAATTTTTTATACCGTTTGGATTTTTTTCAGAAACATTCTAGATGACACTTTAACCACAATTTTCAATAAAAGCTTCTATTATTTGTCTAATATCGTTGAATTTTTATTCTTGTTTTAAAATTAAATCTGCTAATTTCTCTGTTCTATTTTTGTGCATGCTTGAAGTTTTGTAGTGGTATGCGTGTCATTGATATCAATATTATTGTATTAGTTTTACCAACGAATATAGACTCTTATAGAAGCGCACGTCTTATGGAGAGAATGTCCTCTGTTTACATGTTAGTATGTTACCCACGCGATGGGGGCGCTGGTATTCCAGTTAATGTGCCATGTATATACAATATTATTGAGATACCAAACAGTAGAAGCGGTAGCCGAGTGCTTAAAGCGCCGGACCACTAATCTGATGTTCCTGGGTTCAAGACCCAAGACCAGATATTTTTGTTTTGGTTTTTAAATATGTCTTCATTAATTAATTTGATGAATCAATTTTATGTACCACTTACATTATTTGCATTAACCTATTCCGTTAATATTGACAAAAAGATCATATGAAGTATTTAATAGCGCAAAAATCGCGCCAAACATTAGTTTTTTATTGGCAGGTAACAAAACTGCATATCATTACAGTTTATATATTGTAAATATATATTGTAAAAACTTAAAATAGAGATTTAATATTTATTTAATTCAAGTGTAGATAGATTTCTTCGACATTCTTCTAATATTTATTTAAATGAACAAACACTTATTCCATATCTATACTTGAATTAAATAAATATTAAATCTCTATTATAAGATTTTACAATATATGTTAATGCAAATAATGAAAATGGTACATAAAATTGATTCATCAAATTAATTAATAAGGACATATATTTAAAAACCAAAAAAATATATATCTGTTTTGGGTCTTCACCCGGGAACATCAGAATGGTGGCCGGCGCTTTAAGCCCTCGGCTATCGCTTCAATTGTGTGGTATATCAATATTGTATATACATGACACATTAACTGAAATACCAGCGCCCCTATCGCGTGGGTAACATACTAACATGTAAACAAGGGACATATTTTACTTAAGGCGTGTCCTTCTATAAGGTTCTATATTCGTTGGTTTTACCAAATTATTATGAGTAGAAAATAGCCCCTCCCCCTGCTCCATTTATGACTTAACTAATATTTGTTTTTTATTTTAGATCTGTGGCTGATGGGATACGAGTGCCATTAACGACAACACAAAAAGCCCTAACCTTCAAATGTACAATCTGTTCTTTTGTGACAAAATATAAAGGGTGTTTAAGTAGACATATGTTAACTCATAGAGGTACAAAACACTTTGAAACGTTTAGCTGTGCAAATTGTGGTTTTGTAACCAGAAGAAAAAACATATTAAAACAACACACTTGTCGGGAAAAATTCAAGTGTCGTTTATGTTGTTTTGAAACTCGACATATGGGATATGCAAGGCGACATATTGTCAGTCACAAAGGTAAATCACTCAGTTGTCCAGAATGTATGTATGAAGCGACAAATAAGTCTCGTTTACAACGTCATATGTTGACTCACAAAAGCTTGAGTGAAGTGAAAACGTATAAATGTAATGATTGTTCGTTTGAAACAAGATATAACGATTATCTAAAACGACATATTTTGATACACAAAAGTATTAGTGAGGTGACAACTTTTAAGTGTCATATTTGCTCTTATGAAACAAAATTAAAAGGAAGTCTTAAACGCCATATTGTGACTCACAAAAATTCCAGTAATCTGGCAACTTTGAAGTGTCAGATTTGTAATTATGAAACATTATATAAACGTTCTTTGACACAACATTTTTTGATTCACAAAGAATTGAGTGACGTGAAAACATTCAAACGCCCTGCTTGTTCTTATGAAACAAAATGTAAAAACATGCTAAAACAACATATTTTTGTTCACAAAAGTGTTGATGAAAAAACATTTAAATGTCATGATTGTTCATTTGTGACAAAATATAAATCGAATTTAAAAAGCCATGCTCTCACTCACAAAGGATTAAGTGAAGTAAAAACGTTCAAGTGCTTTGACTGCTCCTTTGAAACGAAGAGTAAGTATTATATTAAACAACATGTTATGATACACAAGAGTTAATAAAACAACTGTAGTTCACACTAATTTATTTTTTTTACCTACTGCTTTGTAAAAAAATAAATTAAGCGTTTCACTGAAATTATTCCTACTTCTCGAGGTTTCCTTGGACTATCAACGTCTTGAAGTGGTTGATCTCACAACGTTCCAATAGCTTTGAATCTGTTATCACCATCAGGTGGGTGATGATGGTGATGAATCATCACCTAATGACGATAGCTATTGAGGATCAACCAATTCAATATGATGGAAGTCCAAGGAAACTTTGAGGAACGAGTTAGCACAAAACGTCTACATCGCAGCAAGCAACTACCCTACACATGAACTTATTAAAAGAGCAAGAATGACAAAATATTTTTGATTTGATGAGGCCACATTATAGATGTTGATAATATAATTGTCTAATGCTAAAGAAATACATCAATGAAGACACTGTATTAGTATAGAGGATCCACCTACCTACATCATTTCATCATCAGTGATATGATTGATAGCTCACTATTTAACAACACACAAAATTACTTTAATTTTTTCGGTATATTTATTAACTTTTCATTCCGTCAAGTTTTCTTCTACAGTCTTTGTATGTCCACACAATGGTACTAACAATTTTCAGTTTAGGCAGTCAACCTTGTTTTTATTTTCTATATAACAGTAAACAAAATTAACGGTCTTCATACTCAAATAATAAAATTTTCGCTGTGCAATTGTATAATAAACTTCGGAGGCGTACATTTTCAGTTTCACTGACAATTGATATAAAAAATCTTTGATCAAACATAGGACGACTCGTGTAAATGTGAACAAAGATATATGTCAAAGATTAGGTATTACAGTATCAAATATTTTTGACAAAGAGGTTTTATCAAATATATTTGATCAAATATTTGACAATGTAATAGAGGCCTAATCGTGAAATACGTATCAAACAGTGTCCATTGTACCTAATAAGGAACATCGCAAGACTATTACCGATTAGGATACGTGTAAATATATCTGAAAATCTCAAATCGCAGCAATTGCATTATTATTTTATAAAAGTTTTAGCTCTTCATTCTCAAACACATTCGCAAAAAAATCGCATATATTACCAGGAATCCGATTATTAAAAAACATATGAGTATTTCGAGAATGCGAATATTCTTTACAACTGTAGGACAACTTTTTCTGATTTCTCACTCTCTAGGACAATTGATTAAACTATATATACAAGAACGTACCCAGCTTTTGATTTAGGAGTGGGGGCAAAACACAAACAAACTTGTTCTAAAGAGGAGCAAATTGGCAAAAAGAAGTGTCCTAGACAACGGGAAAACTTAGAAAATTTGTTAGCCCTGGGGGGGGGAGCAATTCAGAGAATTATGAGAAGCTCAGGACGGTTTTTCAGGACAAGAGGTGGAGCTGCGCATAGTATGAAACTGTTCCATGCTAACATTAATATTACCTCCAATTTTTCACATTTTGTTTCATCCCTTCATAGTATAACCTGGATTATTGTAAGTTATAACTCTCTTATAATAATGTACAATGTATAATTTAATTGATATTATGTAGTGACTGATGAAGAATAAAATTATATCCAAAAACTTGTCATTTAATAGCTATGTATGAACAAACTTACTTTTGACACTAAAACTTTTCATTCAGTTGCTGAAAAGTTACAAAAACAGCAACTGAAAACAAACCGTATAAATAAGTGAGTAATAAAAATTTGCTAACAACCGTTTTTAATGTGTTATGCTACATACATCCTTCAAGAAAAATTAATTAAACACCTGTAGAATTTTTTCACAAGTGTAAATACCAACTTCCCTGGAGTAGTTGGCCTAACAACTAAACTGTATGATTCCGTTTTTTAGATCTGTTGCATTGCTACGAGTATTTATTGTAAGATGTTCGGTTAGTTACCATGTGCTCCTAAGTAAAATGGGTTTTTTGGGCATTTATCTGTAAAATAATCATATCAAAAACTGCTGTGTACTATTCTCAAAAATACGGGCAAAGAACAAGAACGTGGTAAACAGGTTGTTTGTTACTGGTAAAGTACCTAAATATTAGGTGCTTACTTATCTTGATAAATCGTAGTACGATCTAAATTATTTTAGGGCGAATTGATGTTTAAATTCCATCCGATGGTGGCGACGACGAAGAAGTTGTTTTCCGAGGAGATGACAGGTAAAGAACTCCAAATGTGGATATAGTTAGTCCTTTTGAAATTCATACCATACAGGAAAACGTAAGAGAGGTGCAAAGAAGAACAGAGAGGAAATTGGGGAGGATATGACTTTTTGCAATTGTCCGATATCTAAACAACATGAAGTAAGGGCAGATTTGGTAAACAGCCTGGGTGGAATATCTCCACTGGATATGTTTTTTAACATGATGAGGTTGAAGAACTATTATGATGATATTCTACGGGACGAAATCAAGTAATTTAATTTTTAAATGACCTGTAAGAAGATGAAGATTTTGTCACCGTCACACAATATATATGTGTAGGAGTTCATATACACCCCCATTGTTATGAACAATACTATTTAAGTTACTGTTTCAACCAGCGTTGCGCTCAAGCAACCGTAGTTCCTGAATTATAAATAATTTGGTCAAGTGCGAGTTGGACTCGCATGCTAAGGCTTCCGTACCACCTGCAAGATTCTAATATTCCAGTTTCAGACAAGCAGGGGTTGAGTGCATTTTCTTATATTTACCATAATATCTTTTAAAGGAAGTGTTTTAAATTTACTAAAAATATGCACTTTCATTTTCCACACAGACTTTTATTTTATCTGCTTCAGGATTCGCTTGATTTTTATAAGAATAAATATGCATTTAATTTTTTAATTTGGCACGCAAAAATTAACATTAGTGTTTTATTTTACTAATATACTTTCAGGGAAGCCTTTTATAATCTACTGTCTGAATTTTGAGGCTCTGTAGATTGGAAGATAAAGGGCAAAATAGGTCAAGTTTTAAATTATAGATTATTAAATCTATTATTCAAATTATTTAAAAATACAAATAAAATATATTTTGCAAAATTTAAATAGTGTAGTTTCTAAACTGGGAATTAAGTCGATGTTTAATATTTTTGTTAATATCTTTTAAACAAATGATTTAAAAATATGGTATATTTGTAATACACATAATGAGCCTTTTATCTGATATATTACATGATGCGTTTGAAAATCGAATTTTTATTATTCATTTAATTGTATAATTTGTCCTTCAACTTACTAGGGGGGTTTTTTAATAATTTTTCTTATAAATTTCAAGTGAGCCCCAGTACCCCTAAGTTTTAGGTAGTTTAGGTACTATGGTTTCGGAAATAAAGCGACAAATGAGAATTTTTTATATCTTTATGTTTAGTATCTTATAAACAATTAATTTTAAAAATATGAAAAATATATATTTGTATTACTCATAATAAGCCCTTTCCTTTGAGGTATTGCATGATGCGTTAAAAAATATTTTTTTTTATTTTCCGTTTAATTCTATAATTTGGGCCCAATATTAATATTAGGGATTTCTTCGTATTTTACATGTAAACAAAAAAATGTAGGACTTTTAGTTTGGGGAATAAAGAGGGTAATGGGTATTTTTTTTAAATATTTTTTTAACATATTTTAAAATATTTATTAAAAAATAATAATAAAAATATATTTGTATTCGTCATAATGAGCCCTTTGATTTGATATATTACTTGATCCATTAGAAACAATTATAATTTTTTATTTTCTATTTAATTCCATAATCCCCCCCAAATGAATATCAGGGAGTTCTACTTATTTTTCCAGTCAAATTATATACTTCCACTTTTTCAAAATTTTTCAGCTTATGGTTTCGGAGATAAGGGGGGGAATGGGTAAAATTTTTTATATTTTTGTTAATATCTTTTAATTAATTTATTTTATAAATATGGAAAAAATATATCTGTTTTCTTCATCATGAGCCCTTTTATTTGATATATAACATGCTGGGTTAGAAACAATTTTAATTTTATATTTTCCATTTAATTCTATAATTTGCCCCCCCCCCCAAATATTAGGAATGTTTCCTTATTTTTCCAGTAAAGTTCAGGTGAGGGGCTATACCTCCCTTGTTTTTTCAAAATTTTCCAGCTTATGGTTTCGGAGATAGGGGGGGGGAATGGGTATTTTTTTATATTTTTGTTAATATCTTTTAATTAATTTAATTTAAAAATATGAAAAAAATATATTTGTTTTCGTCATAATGAGCCCTTTCATTTGATATATAACATGATGGGTTAGAAACAATTTTAATTTTCCATTTAATTCTGTTATTGGCCCCTAAAATTAAAAGTAGAGGTTTCTCCTTATTTTTCCACTAAACTTCAGGTCAGAGCCTATAAATCTATTTTTTTTCAAAACTTTACGTTTTATAGTTTCGGATATAAGGGGGGGAATGGGTAAATTTTGGTATATTTTTGTTAATATCTTTCTAAATATATATTTTTTTAAATATGAAAAAAATATATTTGTGTTCCTCAGAATGAGACTTTTCATTTGATATATTACATGATGCGTTTGATTTTTTTTATTTTTAAATTTTTATTTAATTATATAATTTGCCCCCCCCCCCAAATTAATATTAATGGTTTCTCCTTAATTTTCCTGTAAAGGTCGGGCAACGCTCCATATTTCCTATTTTTTTTCAAAATTTTAGGCTCAGTAGTTTCGGTGATCAGGGGGGGAACGGTCGCTTTTTTTTAGTTTTCCCCCCCAGAAGTACCCCTAAAATCAAATTTTTTTCTTTTACGATATGTATAAGGGTATCCGTATATTGTATATACGGAACCCTAAAAATGAAACAGCTTTCAACTGAAACCCTTCAGACATATGATGTTTCCAATAACATAATAAATTCTAAAAATGCTATAAAAACAGGATATTCCATTTTAGTAACAAGCTTCTCGAAAAACCCCTTATGCCAATTTTCAGGTACATAGTCCCAGTAGTTTCCCATATACATATCAAATCAGCTCATCGTGGTATACTATGTACACCTTTCTTGCATGCCCAGTACCTACTGTCCCCACGTAGATAAGGGAGACTATCGATTATCCACTCATCTAGCCTATCTATACCCCTATGTAAAATATTTGCGTGAATCAAACACATGAAAAATGGGTCACTAGCTCTTAGTCTACTACTTCATGGTTGAGGTTCGAACCGCTTGACGAGCGAAGAGTTACCCGTTTTTAGCCCTACTTTCATCTTTTAATTTAAAATTTCCAAATTTTTAATAATCGTTTTTTTTTATCTGCGAAATCAGCAACAAATTTCAAATTCAAACCAGCCTGTTTTTCACTAAATTGTTTATATCGTTTGGAATTTTTTCAGATACATTCTAGATGACACCTGAATCATAATTCTCCAAAAAAGCGAAATGTTAGTATATTATTTGTGTAATATCCTTGAATTCTTATTCTTGTTTTAAAATTAAATCGGCTAGTTCCTCTATTATAATTTTCTGCATGATTGAAGTTTTGTGGTGGTATGCGTGTCATTGATATTATTTGTATTAGGTAGTTTTACCAAATTATTATGAGTAGAAAATACCCCCTCTCCTTGCTCCATTCATGACTTAACTTTTTTATTTCAGATGTATAGCTGCTGGGATACGAGTAGCATTAACGACATCCCAAAAAGTCAAAACCTTCAAATGTACAATGTGTTCTTTTGTGACAAAATATAAAGCGGGTTTAGGTAGACATATGTTAACTCATAGAGGTAAAAAAAACTTTGAAACATTTAACTGTGCAAATTGTGGTTTTGTAACGAGAAGAAAAAAAATTATGAAACAACACACTTGTCTGGAAACATTCAAGTGTCGTTTATGTTCTTTTGAAACTCGACATATGGGATATGCAAGACGACATATTCTTAGTCACAAAGGAATAAATGAAGGTAAATCACTCAATTGCCAAGAATGTACTTATGAAGGGCGAACCAAGTCTGGTTTACAACGCCATATTTTGACTCACAAAAGTTTGAGTGACGTAAAAACATTTAACTGTCACAATTGTTCCTATGCAACAAAATATAAAAATTCCTTAAAGCGACATGTTTTAATCCACAAAAATATGAGTGAGGGGGAAACTTTCAAGTGTCATTTATGTGGTTTTGAAACGCGACGTATGGAATATGCAAGAAGCCATAAACTCAGTCACAAAGGAATAAATGAAGGTAAATCACTCAATTGTCCAGAATGTACGTATGAAACAACAAATAAGTCTCGTTTACAACGCCATATTTTGACTCACAAAAGCTTGACTGACCTGAAAACGTATAAATGTAATTATTGTTCGTTTGAAACAAGATATAAAGATTATCTAGAACGACGACATATTTTGATTCACAAAAGCTTGAGTGACGTGAAAATGTATAAATGTAAAGATTGTTCGTTTGAAACAAGATATAAAGATTATCTAAACCGACATATTTTGATTCACAAAGGTTTAATGGATGGGGAAACTTCCAAATGTCATTTATGTTCTTTTGAAACGAAATATAAAGATCACCTGAAAAAACACTTACTCATTCACGAAGAAATCAGTGAAGTTCAAACATTCAAGTGTTTAGATTGTTCCTATGAAACGAGATCTAAGGCTCGTTTAAGAGCACATGTTTTGACACACCGAAGTTTAAGTGAAGTGGAAACATTCAAGTGTACGTATTGTTCCTTTGAAACAAAATATAAAGAGTCTTTAAAAAAACATATACTCACTCACAAAGAATTAAGTGAGGTTAGAACATTCAGGTGTCCAGACTGTTCCTATGAAACGAATATTAAAAGCTACTTAACGCGACATATTGTGGTGCACAAGAATTTAAGTGATGTACCTTCATACAAATGTAATGATTGTGATTATAAAACAAAACATAGAAGCTGTATTGTTCAGCATATTCTCAATCACAAAAAATTAAGTGATGTTAAGATATTCAAGTGCCTAGATTGTCAATATGAAACGAGAATTAAACATTGTTTAAGAAGTCACATGTTGACTCACAAAAGTTTGAGTGAGGTAAAAACATTTATCTGTCACGATTGTTCTTATGAAACGAAATATAAAAATGCTTTAAAGGGACATGTTTTAAACCACAAAAATTTAAAGGATGTCAAAACTTTCAAATGCCATTTATGTTCTCACGTAACGAAAGATAAACGTCAACTGAAAAAACATATAGTCACTCACAAACAATTAAGTGAAACAAAAACATTCAAGTGCCCAGATTGTACCTGTGAATCAAAATATAAACAAAGTTTAAGACGACATATTCTCACTCACAAAAATAAGTGAAGCAAAAACATTGAAATATCCAGATTGTCCCTGAGACGACAAAACGATATAAGCTAAGACGCAAGTCACGATATTCAAATGTGCCTATGTTATCCTTCCAAATTAGCTATAAATTGATTTTTTGACATTATCACCCTTAATCTAAATACACTTCTCCCATTGATGCTGAAGTATTATAATACGGCTCATGTAGCAAAGTTTTGTCGACCTCTGTCAACCACTAATTAACGCCTATTATAAAAATTGTTCAGGAAATAAAAAACCAGGTAATCTTCACTCAGTTTATGGAACTCTATGTAGTGGCTGATTGACAGATCTGGAGATATACGGTGGGTGTTTCACCAACTGGAAGATTGCTTAAATTCTGGCGAATTTATAAGTCAGATTCACCACGGAACTCATCACTGACTTCGACCTGTTCAATTTTTCCCTCCCAATATGTACACTCTTGGTGAGACTGTGATAGCAATGAGTACGGCACGCCCTGGGAGTGCGGGGCGGGCCACTTTAAGAGCAAACCGTCTGAACTCTTTCAGTTCGCACAGGTCGAATCCTAACTATCATTACCCATAGGTTTAGTTATTACTGGGCATTTGCTAAACTTCTATTTGCTGACAGTACACCGTCACACAACTCTCAGTTGCGTTTTTTTGGGAATTAATTTTGAATAACAGTGGCTACCGTGCTCAGATATTTAAACAAAAATAATGTGATCGACGTATCTCAGACATGAAAATTCTATCATATAACTTGTCCATACTTGAATTCACGTAGTCTGAGTTCCACTGTATGGTAAGATGCATAAGTCAAATGAGATCAAATTTCGATGAATCGTAGTAAATTCTTTAAAGCGAATGCGTACTACTGGATCGTACAAAACAGAAACAGTGAAAATAAATGCAGGTGAAACAAATTGAAAAATCATATTCATAAATGGTGTTCCAATAGTGTCAGCTTTAAACTAGAAGCGCCTAAAAGGAACAAGAAGTCTCAGAAATGTGCTTACCACAATTTGCGTCTTCGAAAAGTAGTACTTAAGAAGTTAGTCTTTATGAAATGTATTACTTTTGTTTGATTAATCTGCACTTGTTTTCGAGATATTCGCCGAAATCGAAGATATCCCATATGGGGTTGATGTTTCATTGTTAATCCTCATTTACAGTATAATCTTGTTACTATTGTATTGAAACAGCAATAAATATTTTTACCCTAAAGCACAATGTTTCACAAATCATTTTTAATTTCAGCGGAAGTCATAACATAGAACATAATGTAATTAGAAATTATCTACATATGAAATGTGTTTCTGTTAAAACATCAATTATTAAGAGATTAGATCCCTTGATAACTATAGTGATATTAATTTTATTGTCGACATCAGTTTTCACCAAATTAGAGGAGGAATAATTACAATAGCATTGAACCGACAATAACTGTACCTACCGACACAGCATGAAATATTTCTAAAATATTTATGCAATATTTCTGGTTTGAGTTAAAACATTTTAAAATATTTCTTGAAAATATAAATATTGCCATGTCCGCAACAAAACCCCATTTGAAATAATTCACGTAATATTCCTGTAATATTTTATGAAATCTTTGTGTCATAATTCATCATATATTTCAAAAGATCTTTTGTTGTAGATATAAAAATAGTTCAAATATATTTTAGTGAACTATTTAAAAATATTTATATAATATTTCAGGTTTGTTTTGAAGTATCATAAAATATTTCAGAAATCTTTGTATTTTCCCTACAAAAACCTTTTGAAATATTTCATGAAATATATTGTAATATTTCATGATATATTTCAAAAGATTTGTTTGTCGTGAGCATACGAATATTTCAGAAATATTAAAGTAAAATATTTTAGAATAGTGCTAAAATATTTTATGTCTAAAGTATCTTTTGAAATTTTTCCCAAAATATTACTATATTCACGACTAAAATTCTCCTGAAATATTGATGTAATATTTCACGAAACGTTTCTCTAAGATTTCGTGAAATATTTCAGTAGATGTTTTGTCCTGGACATAGGAATATTGCAGAAATATTTCATTGCAATATTTCTTCAGATATTTCATGCTCTGTGGGTACTGCAGGTTGAAGTAAAAGCTAGATAAATGTACATACATAATAGCAATGTGTGATACATATAGATTATAAACTGCAGGCGGAAACAAACCAACTGAGCGACCTACACTATTACAAAATTTATACATAAATTGTTTCAAAAATGGCCAGAGAATTCAGTTTTCAACTAAAATGAATATATACGAGGGTGAATCAAATATGAACCGGACTTTTCTGTTTCTCGCCCTGAGGGGAGTTCGTCGGTTTGGCGAGGCGTAGTCGATGCGCTGTTAGTAGCATCATGTCAGAGCAAGAGGTGCATACGTCTGTTGCGCAACGTGTTGTTATCAAATTTTTGGCGCGGGAGGGCGTTAGACCGTCTGAAATTTTGCGTCGACTATCTGCACAGTTCGGCAATGAAACACTTTCAAGGACCCAAGTGTACGACTGGCACAAAAAGTTTTCAGATGGCCGAGAGACAGCACTGCAGAGAATATTCTTGCAACAGTTTTTTGGGATTCGAAAGGCGTACTGCTGATCGATTTTCTGCACGAACGCCGTACAATTAATGCTGAGTATTACTGCGAACTACTCCAACAAGTGAAACTTGCCTATCGGCAAAAGAGGCGGGATATGTCTAACCGAAGTGTGATTCTGTTGCATGACAACGCTCGGCCACATACAGCTGCATTGACTCAAGGAAAATTGAACAAAATGCATTGGAAAACACTTGAACACCCGCCTTACAGTCCTGATTTGTCGCCATGTGACTACCACATGTTTGGGCCACTTAAAGAAGAACTGGGAGGCCACCACTTTGAGGACAACGAAGGTGTAGAAACGTTTGTGCGCAATTGGTTATCGACACGACCAGTTTCATTCTTTGAGAAAGGTATTAAAAAACTTCCGATTCGGTGGGAAAAATGTATACATAAGAGAGGAGACTATGTAGAAAAATAATATGTATTAAAATTTGTATTGATAGTACCAATAATATTTTTAAAACAAAAGTCCGGTTCATATTTGATTCACCCTCGTATTTATTTAAAATACTCGTAAGCGGTTTTGAAACGAATTGCGGAGGCCAAAATGTTATTGTGAATATCACTAAAAACCTTTGGTTTTTAAAAATCAATGACAGGTATTAAAATACCTTTACAGGGAATACTTGAAGCATAACATCACAATTTTATGTCCTTGAACCAAGGTCACTTGTCAAGTTCATTTAAAGGTCAAATTCAAGAAACAAAATACTTAGTTTTATACTGTGAATTTTAATCGGAATGGCATTCGCTAGGTAATTTTGATCGTTCAACAATAATATGATTCGTAAAATTCACCGACTTTGACCCCAAGGTCAAATTAAAAAAAAAACAACGAATACTGGTAATTGTATGCTATGGATTTTTCAGAGTCACACTCGCTTACTAATTGTGATTTGTTAACAACAATGTGATTCGTAAATGTCTCTGGCCTTGATACCAAGGTCACGTGACGAGGTCATTTGTAAGTCAAATTCAAATAAACGACCAATACTTGTAAATTTATGCTGTGAAATTTATTAGAATGGCATTTACTTGCTAGTTTTGATCTGTTAACAATAACGTTGTTCGTAAGGTCACCCGTCGAGAACATATGAAAGTCAAATTCAAGAAACAGCTTTCTATGTTTATACTATGGATTTTATTAGAATAATATTCACGTGTATGTTATGACAACGGTATTTTTCATTAAGTTTCATTTCGAAGCTGAATGTCATGTAAATTATCTCATTTTGAAATTTTAAATTTGATAATGTTCAATAAACAGTTGAAAAGTCTCATTATAATACTCAGAATGGTATTATAAATCAATAACTCACCGTGTATTATTAATCTAATTATAAATCGACAGAAGTTTTTAAAAATTGAAATTTTTGTTATGATTTTTGTACAAAACTACTAATTTAATTATTCTACAGTATATGCAATGGAATGCCCTATGATATAGACCTATTATATTCCTTCATAAACTGTTTTATTTTACTATTTTCACCATCAACATTAATGTTATAATTGCATCCTTAGGGTAGATTTATTTAAATAAATGTTATATAATTCAAACCTCAAAGCCTTATGTAAAGTATTCTTCTTCCAAGGTTGGCCTTACGGCAGGCATTGGTCTTGATCTTTCGATCTTATTGACCATTAACAAGTGTTTTTATGATGTAGATAAAAATTATTGGATACTCTTCGAACTTATGTACAAGCATTTAACGGACAATATTGTAAATAAAGTATTCCTTATACTTCAAATAACACTTAATTCTGACCCTATCCTAGCTCCCGTATATGATTATTAAGATATTAACGAAACTTTATTTACAAGGCGTGGCAACCTAGACTCCCGGCTTTTCAATACTCTAAACACTTATCACTTCCAGAGCGTCTTTCACTTTACCAGCGTCTTTAAAGGGAGGGCATATGACGGCATTAAAGATGTAAAAACTAATAAACAACAAGTTAAATAAATTTAAATTATTTCAATTTACTTATTCTAGGACACTCACACACGACCGGTCACCACGCCATTTTAGCCGGAAGTCTTATGTAAAGTATAAAACCAAATATTGAAGATATATTTATTTCTATAAAAAATGTAAGAGTTCTGCTCGTTAAAATTGTTACTACAATTGATATATTATAATTTAGAATAATAATTTTTTATTATACAGACAGGCACAGACACAGACAGGTACAGACACAGACAAAGAAAGAAACAAACAAGCAGACACATACACAGACTATTCGCTATTTTTTAAATTTGACTTTCAAATGACCTTTGACCTTGAAGTCAAGGTCATGGACAATTACGAATCTGTTATTTTTAACAGATTAAAATTAGCAAGCAAATGTCATTCTAATTAAAATTCACAGTTTAAAACTATACGTATTTCTTATTGTGAAATGCTTCTGATTAACAAGAATTCTTGTTTTCTGACGCTTATTTGTGGCGTCTTATAGTTTCTTTTTATTTTTTGATTGGGAAATAACACCACACTGGAGACATTTTTTTCTACGTTTCAATTTCAAATTTATGTTTTATTCAGATTTGTCAATTTAGGACTTTAAAATGTCTTCAGTTGTTGTTTATTGAATTTGACCTTCAAATTATCTTGACATGTGACCTTGAGTCAAGGACATATAATTTTTAATTGTTATGCTTCAAGTTTTTCCTGTAAAGGTATTTTAACACCTGTCCTTCAATTTTAAGTCATATATTGTTCAAACTGAACAGAAACAAAGGATTTATGTGATTTTCAGATAATTTTCAGAGTTAACTATAATTATTAAAAATGGATGCAATTTTTAAAAATTTTGGCTTGGGCATTTTTTTTCAAAATCGATACGAATATTTTTGAAAACGAATTATTGATTTTGGTTGAAATTTGACTTCTCTAGCCATTTTTGAAACAATTTATGTCTAATTTTTTTAGTATGCGACGCCACAACACAAAATCGCTAAAATCCTACGAATTTATTTTTCACTAAGAACCCATAAATTCTTTTTATGTGTCTCATAGTTTCAAAAATCAAATGGTTTGAAGAGATTAAAGAGATACTAAATCGTAGATTATGTAGGTAATTTAAATAGTACGAAACTAGAATAAAATAGTCAGATAATTAAGGGGTTGCTTGCACCATTCAGACTGGTTTTACAATGATAATGGCATATATATTCGTGAGTATGTAAATCCTGGAATATGTTGATAATTTCCCAAATTCGAAAATAACTAAATTTGAAAAATATATATATATATATATATATATATATATATATATATATATATATAATTGCAGGTTGTTTGCACTTAATAGGCTGTTTTGAAAATTTTGTGTCGTTGTAGAGTCCATAAATCGTAAAACTTGAAAATCGTAAAATAGAAAAAAACTGTATAATTCGGAGTTGTTTGTACTCCTTAAGATTGTTTGAATGTTGCCGTGAATATACCACTGGAAATTTCAAAAATCGGAAATTATGTTAGCAATTTTCAAAAATTGAAAATCACAAAATTTTAAAAAACTTCATAATTTGAAAAAATTGTAAAATTTTTGAAAATCAATAAATTTGAAAAACTGCATAATTTTGTTTCTTTTGCATTCATTAGGATGTTTCTCAAGTAATCGTGTTATATACAGTTAGAAGCCCCTTAAATCGCAGGTCATGTTCAAAATGTATAAATCAAAAAATTCGAAAAAACGGCACAATTTGGGATGTGATGGATGAGATCAGACATATTAGTTGTTTACTCTCTTCGAGGTGTCATTCCTTTGTACGGAAGACAATATATATTATATATAATATACATTGTTTCTGGTCACAATTGAATGTCCTCTCGAACACTTCTTTATGTATTTGAAACATTTCGTTAAATTTGAAGACGCGAGATGTAAGACCGACATCTAGGATTTTCGAGAGTTAAGGGAGAACAGCAATTACACGGAACGGTTCCAGATTGGAAACCTCTGTGTGCTGATTCTCTCGAAAATCCTAGATGTCGGTCTTACATCTCGCCTCTTCAATTTAACGAAATGTTTCAAATACATAAAGAAATGTTCGAGTGGACATTCAATTGTGGGAAGCGCAACTGATGAAGGTTCCCTGACCAGAAACAATGTATATTATATATAATATATATTGTCTTGCGTACAAAGGAATGACACCTCGAAGAGAGTATTCAATATCTCTGACAGGTGAAGTAACCTGAAAAATTTTATCGTGACATTTTGTCCTAGGAGTTAAGGGAGAACAGCAATTACACGGAACGGCTCCAGATTCGGAACCTCTGTGTGCTGATTCTCTCGAAAATGCTAGATGTCGGTCTTACATCTCGCGTCTTCAAATATTAGTTGTTCATGTGTCCTAACTACACCATTAAAGAATTTTAAAATTTTCATAGAATTGCAATTGAGATCAATACCAGAATATACTTGTGGAAAAACGTAAGTAATTGCACCTCATTAACCTAAAGTGGTCATGAGACTTTGGTAAGTATTTCTAAAGGGAATGTAGATTCATATTCCAGAACTTGAGAAAAAAATTTCAATTGCCATGTTTAGGCAATATTGGAAGACTGCATAATAATTTTGGTAAGTGACAAAATACGTATTCATTGTCTAAAATTGTTTTCATTTGTATTCTAAATGCAGCTATAAAGTTGCTAAATCATTTTTATCGTATATAATTTATTCTTGTTGCATAGACACAAAATCGTCATCTAGTTTGTTTGTAAACGCTTATAATTATTTCACTTTACTTCATGGTCAAGGTTCAATTCGCTTGGTTAGTGATGAATTAACCTCTAATTTAAAACTGTCAAGTTTCCTGCTCTTAATAATTGTTTTTAACTCAGACAGTTACAATAGTTTTCAAAATCGAACTATCATGTTTTTACTAAATTGTTTCTACCATTTTTTTATGACCATAATTTTCAGTAAAGGCGAAATGTTTACTATATTATTCACGATTTAAAATTAAATCTGATATTTTCTCTATTCTCTCATTCTACATGCCTGAGGTTTTGTGGTGGTATACGTTGTCATTGATATCAATACTATTTGTATTAATTTTACTAAAGTATTAAAAATATAAAATGTCTCCCCTGCTCGATTCATGACAACTAATTGTTTTTTTTATTTCAGATCCGTAGCTGATGGGATACTAGTAGCATTAACATCACAAAAAGCCAAAACCTTCCAATGTACAATGTGCTGTTTTGTCACAAAATATAAACATGGTTTAAGTAGACATATGTTAAACTCATAAAGGTAAAAAAAACGTTGAAATGTTTAAATGTACCATGTCTGGAAACATTCAAGTGTCATTTATGTTTTTTTGAAACGCGGCATATGGGTTTTGCAAAACGACATATTCTCAGACACAAAGCAGTAAATGAAGGTAAATCATTCAATTGTCCAGAATGTATGTATGAAGCAACAGATAAATATCGTTTACAACGTCATATTTGAACTCACAAAAGTGATGTTAAAACGTATAAATGTAATGATTGTTCGTTTGTTACAAAATATAAAAATTATCTAAAACGGCATATTATGAGTCACAGAAGTTTAAAGGATGTGGAAACTTTCAAATGTCATTTATGTCCGAAATATAAAGATCAACTGAAAATTCACCTACTCATTCACAAAGACGTTAAAACATTTAAGTGTTTAGATTGTTCCTATGAAACGAGAATTAAGAGTAGTTTACGAAAGCATGTTTTGATACACAGAAGTTTAAGTGAGGTGGAAACATTCAAGTGTCACGATTGTTCCTTTGAAACAAAATATAAACATTCTTTAAAACACCATGTACTCGCTCACAAAGCATTAAGTGAAGTATTTAGGTGTCCAGATTGTTCTTATGAAATGTATTATAAACATTCCTTAAAAAGTCATAGATTGCTGCACAAGAATTCAAGTGATGTAACACCATACAAATGTAATGATTGTGATTATAAAACAATACATAAAAACTGCATGGATAGACATATTCTCACTCACAAAGAATTTAGTAATGTTAAGATTTTCAAATGTCTAGAATGTCAATATGAAACGAGAGTTAAATGTTATTTAAAAAGACATATGTTGTCTCACAAAAGTTTGAGTGACGTAAAAACATTTATTTGTCACAATTGTTCTTATGAAACCAAATATAAATCTTGTTTAATGCGACATGTTTTAGTCCACAAAAATTTAAGTGAAGTGGAAACTTTCAAGTGCCATTTATGTTCTTATATAACGAAACATAAACGTCTACTGAATAAACATATCAACACTCACAAACAATTAAGTGAAGCAAAAACATTCAAGTGCCCAGATTGTACCTTTGTGTCAAATTATAAACCAGTTTTAAGGCGACATATTCACACTCACAAAAATTAAGTGAAGTGGAATCATTCAAATGTCCAGATTGTCCGTATGAGACGAAAGATAAATATTATTGTTATAAAAAACATGTTTTGGTACACAAAAGTTAGTTGTTTTTACAAAACGCGATATAAGATAAATCACAATATTCAAGTGTGTTTCTTTGAAAGGATACATCAGAGGAGTAATGCCTATGGTTCGTTTCTAACCTAAGTTGATTTCCTGATATATTCGCGCTTAATCTAAATACACTTGTCCCACTGATGCTCAAGCATATATAGCCGTGCTATGTAACAAATTTTTGTTGACTTCTGCCAACCACTCATTTACGGTTAGTATAATTTTATTTTTCACGAAAAAACTTTCCAGATAAATCTTCATTCGGTTTACTAAACTATATGTAGTCGCTTATGGAAATGTCTGGAGAATATTGTGAGTGTTATACCAGTGGCAAGCTCGCTGACCAAGTGTGATATCAGTGACCCAAAGGGTATTACTGAATAATAGAGCAAATATAAAGGGTGTTTTTTTAGAGGTATAGAACTTTGAAATGGAATAAAACTAGGTAATATTTTTTAAATTGACATGAAATTTACTCTATCCGAAAGGTAATCTTCTGACATTCTAATCTGAATATGACTTCTGTCATATGACCGCCACGGCTGGCTCGGACGTAGTCTAATCTGGAGGTCCAATTTTCGATGACTTTCCAACATTTGTGGCCGTATATCCGCAATAACGCGACGAATGTTGTCCTCCAAGAGCTGTGTTGCCCCGTCTTGTTGAAACCACAGCTCGTGTGCATCATAATTGTTCAATTGATGAACGTAAAAGTTAGTAATCATGGCTCTATAGCGATCACCATTGACTGTAACGTTCTGGTCATTATCGTTTTTAAAGAAGTACGGACCAATTATTCCACCAGCCCATAAAGCACACCAAACAGTCAGTCATATAACGGTGTCTCAACATAAACTTGAGGATTATCATCACTCCAAATACAGCAGTTTTGTTTGTTGACGTATCCATTCAACCAAAAGTGAGCTTTATCGCTAAACAAAAACGCTTATGAAAATCGGGATCAACGGCAATCTTGTTTTGGGCCCATTCACCGACTGTACGCCTTGCTAAGTGATCGTCTGGCTTCAATTCTTGCACGAGTTTAATTTTGTAAGCACGCAAACCAAGATCTTTCTGCAAACTCTTCCATAAAGTGGATGGACACATATCCCATTCATGTGCACGATGGCGGATAGACTGATTCGGGTTTTCCTCTACGCCACGCTCTATAGCAACAATGGAATCTTCTGTAAACACTGTACGACATTTCTGTGGATGCGTATTATCATTTAGAGTAAACGTGGTGCGAAAACGTTGCATAGCTAATCGAATTAATTGCTCTGATGGACGATTATGTTGACCGTAAAATGGACGTAGTGCGCGGTACGTATTTCCAACAGAACCATGATTTTCAAAATAAATTTGCACAATTTTGAAGCGTTGTTCAGGCGTCAGTCTATTCATGATGAAATGCCAAACCAAACTAAACATAATTCACTTTACAGCTGACAAGATGGCCGCCGGTTAAAAGAGTGTTGCCAACTTAAAGTTCTATACCTCTAAAAAAACACCCGTTATATTTTTCTGAAGTTGGCCTAGTATGATTTTGTGATTAAAATGCTTGAGCAGCTAGATGCTGTTAGTAAGTCACAACCAGGTTTGTTAACAGAAATGCCGGTGATTTTTGTGGAACGTAAACATGCACCTGAATTAGAATAATATTTGTTTTATCATCAATTTGTAAATTTACATAATGTTAATCATTTTCACCCAAACAGTACCACAATCACTGGGAAATGCCAAATAAGTAAAATATCCTTTATTATCACTCATTTGAAGTTTGTGAATTGTTTAAGGTTGTTTCGGCCTCAATGCATATAATCATTCTCTCTGCTGCTCCAAGCCGCTACTAGATGGTTCGAGTAGTTTTTTCCTAGCCCAATTTTCATGATCGATTTGTATGTCAGATTCACTACGGACCTCCATCAGGATTGCCACTGACTTAACTAGATATAGTCCACCATTTTTCCTGCAAAACATGTAAACTCATGGTGCGACTCTAGTTCTAGCTCCTTTGTTTTTGATTTTATAAAAAAAGTTTAAATATCAAAATTGAAGGGAATTGTATCCCGAATATGATTGCCATGTCCTCGTTTGCGTGACAGCTCTCGTTATCGAGATATGACACAAACTTATCTTTTTTTGAATGGAAACCATAGTTGGCTATGACCTCAAAAAATCTGATATTTTTAGAGCTTTTCAACGATATAATACTCGATATAGTTATTCATAAAAATAACGGAGTTATGGATGCTTTTCTCTCTTATTTTCACTTTTAACGTAGGTAGCCATGAAAAAGATTGTTTTCATTTTGACGTGTCCTCATTTGAGAGTAATTCCATTAGTAGTGCTGAACTGATATTCGATATTAACAAGTTTTCGTGATAAAATGGAATATTCTAACGAAGAAAAACTGAATATGGTGGAATATTATATCATATGCCATAAAAATTCAGTTCGTGCAGCTGAGGAATACTTTCATAGATATTTTAATCATCGTCAACCTGCTCTATGTATATTTAAAAGGCTTTACGATAGTTTACGCAGATATGGATCTTTTACTAAACCACCAAAGAAACGAAATCAAATTAACGAAACAGCGCAAATAAACTCGTGAGATTGCGGCAGAAGCTGGCACATCTCAACGAACTGTAGTTAGGTACTGAAAGCGCACAAGTTCCATCCGTACAAAGTTTCAGTTTCTCAAACTTTGCATGCTGGTGACGAACATCGACGTATTTTGTTTTGTACATGGTTTAGAGACATGCGCCTTGAGAATCCACAGTTTCCATTAAAGATGTTATGGTCAAATGAAACTAGATTTACTAACTGCGGTATGTTCAATAGACACAATGAGCATATCTGGGCTAAAGAAAACCCTTTCCATGTAGAACAAAGATGACCCCAGATAAAATTTGGTTTTAATGTTTGGTGTGGTATCATAGGGTCTACTATTCTGACGCCTTTTATCTATGACGAATCACTTACTGGGGAGCGCTACTTGCATTTCTTGCAATACAACTTTCAAGACATGTTGCATAATTTGAATTTGAGAACTCGTTTAGAATTTGAGAACTTGTTTAGAAATTGAATGGTTTCAACATGATGGAGCACCTGCTCATAACTCGTTATTACTAAGACAATACTTAGATAATATATATCCAAACTCTTGGATAGGAAGAAATGGCCCACGCGAAGGGCCACCCCGGTCTCCCGATTTGGCAGTTATAGACTTCTATTTATGAAGTGTGCTAAAAACAAAGTATACAAAAGAAAGCATGAGACAGTTGGTGACCTAAGGGAGGCGTTATTACAAGCAATTAAAGAAATTGATAGGCGGTCTGTGAGGAAAGCCGTAATGTCAATCCTAAAAAGATGCAATTTTTGTCTAAATAACAATGGTGGACTTTTCGAACATAAATTGTAACCATTATTATGTACTTTAATTTCTTAAGTTTTTAGTAAGTACCTACTTATTTAGTTTTTTCGTTATATCTGATATACCTAATAAAAAAATCGTTTAATGTTTTTTGGAATAGTTATTAATAAATCAATCTATTTCATGGCTAACTACGTTAAAAGTGAAAATAAGAGAGCAAAGCATCCATAACTTCGTTATGTTTAGGAATAACTATATCGAGTATTATATCATTGAAAAGTTCTAAAAATGTCCGATTTTTTGAGGTCATAGCCAACTATGGTTTCCATTCAAAAAAAGATAAGTTTGTTTCATATCTCGAAAACGAGAGCTGTCACGCAAACGACGACATGACAATCATATTCGGGATACAATTCCCTACAATTTTCATATTTACACTTTTTTTATAAAAGCAGAAACAAAAGAGCTAGAGGGATTTGACTAAATCGACAGAATTTCGTTTTTTCAAAATATCTAGTAAGCCATTTTTACAAAAATCCGAAAGAGTCATTAAATTGGGCCAGTAAAACTGCAAATCTTTCCCAATTTAACCATTGCTCTATCTCCGCTAGTTTCCGAGATCCCCATACTGATCATCAAAAAAAACTCACCCTGTATTACATGATGCCTTAGAAATATTTTCAATTTTATATTTTCCATTTAGTGCTGTAATTTACCCCCTAAAATTAATAGTAGGGGTTTCTCCTTATTTTTCTGGTAAAGTTCAGGTGCGGTCCTATATCCCTATTTTTTTCAAATTTTTACTGCTTATAGTTTCGGGGATAAGGTTGGGGATTGGGTAATTTTTTATATATTCGTTAATATCTTTTAAATAATTTATTTTAAAAACATGAAAAAAAAATAGATTTGTTTTCGTCATAATGAGCCCTTTCATTTGCTATATTACATGATTCGTTAGAAACAATTTATATTTCTGTTTTCTATTTAATTCTGTAATTTACCTGCCAAAATTAGTAGTAGAGGGTTCTCCTTAATTTTCCGGTAAAATTCAGGTGAGACTATATCTCTATTTTTTTTCAAAATTTTACGTCTTATAGTTTTGGAGATAAGGGAAGGGGAACGGTCGATTTTTTCAGTTTTTCCCCACAGAAGTACCCCTACAATCAAAATTTCTTCATTTACCATATGTACTCCTGATCGCGTCACCAAACTATACACTAATACCAAATTTCAACCTTTTCCGTCCGGTAGTTTAGGAGAAAATTGCTGTGATGTGAAAGAGGGAGAAATCCAGAGTGATATTATAAGGGTATCCCTATATAGTATATATGGAACCCTAAAAATTGACAGGAAGGAAGGTTTACTACTGAACTAATAAAATAATTGCAGACGGAAGTTGGCCATCTCCATCAACCAAGTATGACTTATTATGAGTGTATTCGTTGTTCCTGTCCGTTACTTGTGTTTAATGTTATTTAATTACTGCCTATTTTTTCATTAACTGGTTAATAATGGGTTAAATAAACTGAAAACAGGATACCTGAACGTCCTCCAAAACAAGCTCTGTATTTGGGTGTTGTTCGGGAATAACACCACATTTGAAGAATTTAAAAATTTTCATAGAATTGCAATTGAGAGCTTTACCAGAATGTACCTGTTATTTAGTTACCCCAAAGATTTACAACATTAAGTTAAAAAAAAGTAAGTACTTGTACCTCACTAACATGAATACTTGGGTAAGTATTTCTAACAAAATGAAGTTAAAAATTTTTTTTCGAGGGCCATGTTTAGGCAACATTGAAAGACAGTGTATGATAATTTTGGTAAGTGACAAAATACGTATTCATTGTCTAAATTTGTCTTCATTTCTACTCCTAATGTAGTCATACAAGTCGCAAAATCATTTTTGTTGTTCTTAATTTTTTCTCGTTGCATAAACAGAACATCGCAATTTCTAGCGATAAAATAGCGATATCGGTAACACTGCATTTGCTTTCTTCCAAAATGCTGGCTTAAGAATTTTACTGATAACAAAATATTTAGTTACTCTACATTTGGATTAACACATAACTACCTAATTTGTTTGTAAACATAGAAGTGGACTGTATTTGTCTGATGCTTATAATTAGTCTACTTTACTTCATGGACAAGGCTCAAACCGTTTGGTGAGTGATGAATCACTCGTATTTAGCTCTAATTTAGCCTCTACTTTAAAATTGTCAAGTTTTCTGCTCTTAATAATCGTTTTTATCTCAGATAGTTTTCAAAATCAAACTACCCTGTTTTTTACTGAATTGTTTATAGCGTTTGCAATTTTTGCGGCTTGTGAATTTTTTTCAGAACATATTTTATGACACCTTGACCATAATTTTCAGTAAAAGCGAAATATTTACTATACTATTTGTGTGACATCACTGAATTCTTATTCATGATTTGAAATTAAATCTGTTAGTTGCTCTATTCTTTTCTTCTGCATGTCTGAGGTTTTGTGGTGGTATGCGTTTTCATTGAAATCAGTACTATTTGTATTAATTTTACCAAAGTATTAAAAGTATAAAATGCCTTCCATGCTCGATTGATTCAAGACTTAACTAATATTTGTTTTTTTTATTTCAGATCTGTTGCTGATGGGATACTAGTAACATTAACATCACAAAAAGCCAAAACCTTCAAATGTACAATGTGCTGTTTTGTCACAAAATATAAATATGGTTTAGGTAGACATATGTTAACTCATAAAGGTAAAAAAAACGTTGAAATGTTTAAATGTACCGATTGCGATTTGGTAACGAGACACAAAAAAATATTAAAACAACACGATTGTCTGGAAACATTCAAGTGTCATTTATGTTCTTTTGAAACGCGGCATATGGGTTTTGCAAAACGACATTTTCTCAGACACAAAGAAGTAAATAAAGGTAAATCAGGTAAATCACTATATTGTCCAGAATGCACGTATGAAACGACAAATAAGTTTCGTTTACAACGTCATATTTTGACTCACAAAAGTGATGTTGAAACGTATAAATGTAATTATTGTTCGTTTGCAACAAAATATAAACATTATCTAAACCGACATATTTTGAGACACAAAAGTTTAAAGGATGTGGAAACTTTCAAATGTCATTTATGTTCTTTTGAAACGAAATATAAAGATCAACTGAAAATTCACTTACTCATTCACGAAGACGGTAAAACACTCAAGTGTTTAGATTGTTCCTATGAAACGAGAATTAAAGCTCGTTTACAACAACATGTTTTGAGACACAGAAGTTTAAGTGAGGTGGAAACATTCAAGTGTCCAGATTGTTCCTTTGTAACAAAATATAAATGGTATATAAAACAACATGTACTCACTCACAAGGAATTAAGTGAAGTTATAACATTCAGGTGTCCAGAATGTTCCCATGTAACCGATAATAAACATTCCTTAAAGAGACATATGGTAGTGCACGAGAAATCGAGTGCTGTAACACCATACAAATGTAATTATTGTGATTATAAAACAATACATAAAAACTGTATAGATAGACATATTCTCACTCACAAAGAATTAAGTGATGTTGAGATCTTCAAATGTCCAGATTGTCAATATGAAACGAGAGTTAAATATAATTTGAGAAGTCATATGTTGTCTCACAAAAGTTTGAGTGACGTAAAAACATTCATCTGTCACGATTGTTCTTATGAAACAAAATATAAACATTCCATAAAGCGACATGTGTTAATTCACAAAAAAATTTAGTGATGCTTAAACTTTCAAGTGCCGTTTATGTAACGAGATATATGTCAACTGAAAAAATATATCGTCACTCACAAACAATTTAATAAACACATTCAGGTGCCCAGATTGTATCCGTGAATCAAAATATAAACCACGTTTAAGACGGCAGATTTCAATAGAAATTAGGTGGTGTAAACATTCAAATGTATAGATTGTCTCTATGAGAAGAAATATGAATATTATTGTTATAAAAGACATGTTTTGATGCACAAAATTTAGTTATATTTTTACAAAACGAGATATAATCCAAAACTGAAGTCGCAATATTCAAGTGTGCAGGCTGTTCCTTTGAAACGATACATGAAAGGCGTAATGCCTATGTTACGCTTCTAACCTAATCCAAATACACGTCTCCCAGTGATGCTCAAGCATCATAGCAGTGCTATGTAACAAATTTTTGTTGACTTCTGCCAACCACTCATTTACGGTTAGTATAATTTCATTTTTCACGAAAAAAATAAATCTTCATTCGGTTTACTAAACTATATGTAGTCGCTCATGGAAATGTTTGGAGAATATTGTGAGTGTTCTACCAGTGGCAAGCTCGCTGACCAAGTGTGATATCAGTGACCCAAAGGGTATTACTGAATAATAGAACAGATATAAAGGGTGTTTTTTTAGAGGTATAGAACTTTGAAATGGAATGAAACAAGGTAATATTTTTTAAATTGACATGAAATTTACTATATCCGAAAGGTAATCTTCTGGCATTATAATCTGAATATGACTTCTGTCATATGACCGCCACGGCTGGCTCGGACGTAGTCTAATCTGGAGGTCCAATTTTCGATGACTTTCCAACATTTGTGGCCGTATATCCGCAATAACGCGACGAATGTTGTCCTCCAAGAGCTGTGTGACATGTTGCCCCCTCTTGTTGAAACCACAGCTCGTGTGCATCATAATTGTTCAATTGATGAACGTAAAAGTTAGTAATCATGGCTCTATAGCGATCACCATTGACTGTAACGTTCTGGCCAGCATCGTTTTTAAGGAAGTGCGGACCAATTATTCCACCAGCCCATAAAGCACACCAAACAGTCAGGCGTCAGTCTATTCATGATGAAATGCCAAACCAAACTAAACATAATTCACTTGACAGCTGACAAGATGGTCGCCGGTTAAAAGAGTGTTGCCAACTGAAAGTTGTATACCTCTAAAAAAGCACCCGTTATATTTTTCGAAAGTTGGCCTAGTATGATTTTGCCATTAAAATGCTTGAGCAGCTGGATGCTGTTAGTAAGTCACAACCAGGTTTGTTAACAGATATGCCGGTGATTTTTGAGGAACGTAAATATGCAGCTGAATTAGAAAAATATTTGTTTTATCATCAATTTGTAAATTTACATTATGTTAATGATTTTCACCAAAACAGTACCACATTCACTGGGAAATGCCAAATAAGTAATATCCTTTATTATCACTCATTTGAAGTTTGTGAATTGTTTAAAGTTGTTTCGACCTCAATGCATATAATCATTCTCTCCAACTGCTGAAACTCGTATGAAACGAGGGAACTTTGGAGAGAACCCGCTACTAGACGGTTCGATTAGTTTTTTCCTAGCACAATTTTCATGATCGATTTGTATGCCAGATTCACTACGGACTTCCATCAGGGTTGCCACTGACTTAACTAGATATAGTCCAGTATTTTTCCTGCACAGCATGTAAACAAATGGTAATGAGAACGAGAAGCACTGGGAGGGCGGGGCGGCCACTGCCTGTTCTCATTCAATTCGCACAGATCGAATCGTAGTTTAGTTTTTCTGCGCACTTGATAAACTACTTGATTCGTGAACTTTGAGCATTCTGTCAACGGAACAGCACACTATCACCCAACGTTCCATTGCGTTTTTATTTAGGAATTGATTTTGACTAACAGTGGCTACCATGCCCAGATAATGGACTAGAAAAATAACACAGCCCCACAAAAAAAAAGTCTTGTGCATCGGACCGGATCTATGTAGAGTTATGTTTTTGGGGTCACTGAATCCGAATCCGGGGTCGGTTTGACCTCATCAGGTCAGGTTCAACGTCAAATCTCCAAAATCTAATCAAACAATCTGGAAAAATTCATACATACGTTTTTTGGGTCGCTAAATCCGAATCTGGAATCAGCTAAAGTGTTACTCCAAAGTTATACTGAGATATTTCTAATGTCAATGACATCCAGTTGTTTTTTCTAGTCTATTGGTTCAACAACAACGCAAGATCGAATTAACTTGAAATAAATTAATGAAATTGAGGTAAATTAATTATTCTTATTTTAAGTCAGTGTCGAGACCATTAGTTCAAATTTAATAGCTATCCCGTGGGACTAGTAAAGCATTTAACAACATGATAACTCATAACGATAGAACTTATTCGTATGTTTTTCATATTTTTTTAGAGCCATATTAATCTCGGAGACCTTATTTAGTCAACAAAATATCTTTGAAAATTTTGATGCTTCATAGGCTGAATGTTACTAGACTTTATTGCAAAGGAAACCTTCAATAAAGTTATCAAAGCATATGAATTAGATAAATTAGAATACTATAAGCAAATGGAAAAATTTCCATTTACTGCTTGAAATTCACGATTAATTTGAAATTAACATTCCTTTGTTTTAGTAAGGTTGTTCAATTAACATACATCAAACTTAATAGTTACCACATATCTCAAAATAAGTACATTATTCTGAAATACCGATTTCAATTCGCACAAAATCCTGCGTCCGTAAACTGACAACTGCTTCGGGCGATGGCACGCTGCCTTGCAGGTGGGCTTTAAGGTGTGAGGATGAAGCCGTAGTGTGTCTGACGACCAGTTGACATTGTCCTCATCAAAGTCAGAAAGTTCTCATACTTAGACCTGGGGAGGTATGAGAGTTATCACCCCCAGGACGGTGGACTCACCTGTGATCGGATCGGATGGAGACTAGAACAAAAAAAACTCGATATCATTGAGATTAGAAATATCTCAGTATGAATTTGGAATAACACTTCAGCTGATTCCAGATTCGGATTTACCGACCCGAAACACAAGTATGAATTTTTTCAGATTTTGTGATTCGATTTTGGTAATTTGACCTTGGCTTGATCTTGAACCTGACCTGATGAGGACCAACCCCCGGATTCAGCGACTCTAAAAACACTTATATGAATTATTTCAGATTTTTTGATTAGATTATGGCAATTTGACCTTGGAATGATCTTGACCCTGACCTGATGAGGTCAAACATAAGCCTACATAGATCCGGTCCGATGCACAAGACTTTTTTTTATGAGGCTGTGTAATGTGATCCACGGATCTCAGACATGAAAATTCTACCATAGAACTTGTCCATACTTGAATTTACGTAGTCTGAGTTGCACTGTATGATAAGATGCATAAGTCTCTCCAAATGAGATAAAATCTTGATGAATCGCAGTAAGGCCTTTTGTGATTTCTCCTTTGATGATAACAAACTAATTAAACAGCAGAAAATAGCAAATAGAGGCCGCAAAAAGATCACTCAAAAAGAGTACATTTCATTCATAAAAATTTAAGGTGCATTCTCTGGATGAAATGGCAAAAATGTGCATTTCCGGTAAAAGTTACATTAGAGAATGAAAAACATATTCGTAATATTGTCAAAAAGGCGAAGTTCATACGTTATATAAAAGTGTAACAGTATCACTAGATCGTATAAATAGTCAAATACAATAATATAAAAAAGTTAAACAAAAAATAAATGCAAGTGAAACAAATTGCAAAATTAAATTCATAAATTGTGTTCCAAGAGTGTCGGCTCAAACTAGAAGTGCCTTACAAAATCAAGGAGTCCCTGAAATGTGATTACCGAAATTCTGGCTTCATAACGACGTTAACAATTGTGAACTATTCCCAGAAGAATATATAGTTTTCAAAAAATGACCGCAAATCTAATGTTACGGTTTAATCTTTTTTAAATTCGACTTTGACTTAAATTATCTAATCAGCAACTTAACGAAGCACAGTACTTGTTGTGGCTGATACTTGATTTAAATCCGTGATGAGAACTACAAAAACGAAAATACACGTCGAGATATACAAATACACTTCAAGTATAATGTGAAACTTGATAAAGGCATTGCATGCCGAAACATGTGCGGTTGTGTCAAAATAAAGTGTATTCTCGATTTTTTGTTACTGATGTATAAACTGTTGAATAAGTAAAATAAAAAATAATAAATATGGACGTGGGAAAATATTTGTTAAAATGTCATGTTTTATTAATATAGGCATCAAGAAATAAAGAAGACTACAGAAGAAAAAATATTTATTAAGAATAAATGATATATTTAGCAGAATATATATTGTATAGATTATATTAAAATACAATATATTCAATAAGTGAAAACATGCTTCATCAGAATAAAAAGTTAAATCCAAATCTTCATCTCTAATTGAATGGTTAAACAATAAGGCAATAATTTTATCGATGTTCACAATCTTACTCTTGTAATTGTTGAAGTAATGACATTTTGTAAGAATAAATTTGTAATTTCTTTTTCCATGTTGTTTGTGCACTCCCATAAAAAGACCTACCATAGCAAAACTTAATGTAATTTTTTTGATTTAATAAAAATTTTATTCCTGTTTGAACTGCTAATTTTCCTATAGGCTTATTCAAACTGTTTTCCATTATATCCTGTACAGCATCTAAAGCCGCATTCAGATCTATAAAAATTTGCCTGAATGGCAAATACAACGTACATTTTTGTGTGTGCCGAAGAATTTGTGTCAATGTGGAGTTCTTAACGCACGCAAGAATTTATTCCACATTCAACGCACGCGATCCTTAGAACATAATAATAATTTGGTTGGGTTGGACTCACATACTAAAGGTTCCGTACTACCTTCAAGATTTGATACAATGTAGGTGAATCACTATATCTTTATATTCCAATTCCAGCAGGAAATGAGTGCATTTTCTTATATTTGCCCTAATATCTTTTAAAGGAAGCATTTTAAATTTATAAAAATATACACTTTAATTTTTCACACAGACTTTTTATTTTATCTGCTACATGATTCGCTTGCTTTTTATAAAAGTGTGTATTTAATTTTTTATTTGGCCCACAAAATTAACATTAGAGTTTTATTTTACTAATAAACCTTCAGGGAAGCCTTATATAATCTACTGTCTGAATTTTAGGCTCTGCATACTGGAAAATAAAGGGGGAAATAGGTCAAGTTTTAAATAATATATTATTAAATATTTTCTACTAATTATTTAAAAATAGAAATAAAATATATTTTTCATAATTTTAGATGGTGTAGTTTCTAAAGGGGGAATAAATCAATGATTAATAAATACTTTTGTTAACATCTTTTAAAGAAATAATTTTAAAATATGAAAAAAAAAAATTTGTAATTGTCATAATGATCCATTTATTTGATATATTACATGATGCGTTTGAAACTATATTTCCATTTAATTCTATAATTTGTTCCCAAATTTAATATTGGGGTTTTCTATTAATTTTTCTTACGAATTTCCAGTGAGCCCCAGTACCCCTAATTATTTTCAAAATTTTAGGTAGTAGGTTTCTGAAATAAAGTCGGAAATGAGCATTTTTATATATTTTTGTTAATATCTTGTAAATAATTAATTTAAAAAATATGAAAAATATATATATTTATGAACCCTTTTGGATTTTATATATAGCATGCTGTGTTGAAAAGGGTTTTTTTATTTTCCGTTTAATATCATAATTTTCCTCCTAAATTTAATATTAGGGGTACCTCCTTACTTTTCCTGTAAAGTTCAAGTAAGGTCGTATAAGCCTATTTTTTTCTAATAGATCAGAAATAAAACGGGAGAATGAGTAATAATCTTACAGTTTTGTTAATATCCGTTAAACAATTTATTTTAAAAATATTAAAAAATAAATTTGTATTCCTCATAATAACTTCTTTCATTTTATATACATCTCCCATGATGCGTTAAAAAATATTTTCTTATTTTCCGTTTAATTCTGTAATTTGGCCCTCAAAGTTAATATTAGGGATTTCTTCGTATTTTTCCTGTAAACAAAAAAGGTCTTATAGTTTGGAGAACAAAAGGGGGAATGGGTAATTTTTTAAATATTTTTGTTAATATATTATATAATATTTATTTTAAATATATGAAAAAAATATATTTGTATTCGTCATATTGAGCCCTTTGATCTGATATATTACATGATGCCTTAGAAATATTTTTAATTTTATATTTTCCATTTAGTGCTATAATTTGCCCCCTAAAATTAATATTAGGGGTTTCTCCTTATTTTTCTGGTAAAGTTCAGGTGCGGTCCTATATCCCTATTTTTTTTCAAATTTTTACTGCTTATAGTTTCGGAGATACGATTGGGGAATGGGTAATTTTTTTATATATTCGTTAATATCTTTTAAATAATTTATTTTAAAAACATGAAAAAAAATAAATTTATTTTCGTCATAATGAGCCCTTTCACTTCGTATATTACATGATTCGTTAGAAACAATTTTAATTTTCTGTTTTCTATTTAATTCTGTAATTTGCCTGCCAAAATTTATAGTAGAGGTTTCTCCTTAATTTTCCGGTAAAATTCAGGTAAGACTATATCTCTATTTTTTTTCAAAATTGTACGTCTTATAGTTTTGGAGATAAGGGAAGGGGAACGGTCGATTTTTTCAGTTTTTCCCCCAGAAGTACCCCTAAAATCAAAATTTCTTCATTTACCATATGTACTCCTGATCACGTCACCAAACTTTACACTGATACCAAATTTCAACCGTCCGGTAGTTTAGGAGTAAATTGCTTTGATGTGAAAGAGGGAGAAATCCAGAGTGATATTATAAGGGTATCCCTATATAGTATATATGGAATCCTAAAAATTGACAGGAAGGAAGGTTTACTACTGAACTAATAAAATAATTGCAGACGGAAGTTGGCCATCTCCATCAACCAAGTATGACTTATGAGTGTATTCGTTGTTCCTGTCCGTTACTTGTGTTTAACTCTGCCTCATTTTGTATCGTTTTGAGATTTACTGGCACAATTTCTATTAGATAGTACAATGTGCAGATTACTACATTAAGTTAATTCGCTGAGAGATTATGATAAAAAAGTGTATTATTAACTTTTATTTGATGTACTAGTAAATTATTTTAAACAAATATTTAATTAGTACCTATTTTTTCATTAACTGGTAATGGGTTAAATAAACTGAAAACAGGAAACCTGAACGTCGTCCAAAACAAGCTCTGTATTTGGAAGTTGTTCGGGAATAACACCACATTTGAAGAATTTTAAAATTTTCATAGAATTGCAATTGTACCTGTTATTTAGTTACCCCAAAGATTTACAACATTAAGTTAAAAAAAGTAAGGACTTGTACCTCACTAAAATGAATACTTGGGTAAGTATTTCTAACGAAATGAAGTTAAACATTTAGGCAACATTGAAAGACAGTGTATGATAATTTTGGTAAGTGACAAAATACGTATTCATTGTCTAAATTTGTCTTCATTTCTACTCCAAATGTAGTCATACAAGTCGCAAAATCATTTTTGTTGTTCTTAATTTTTTCTCGTTGCATAGACAGAACATCCCCATTTCTAGCGATAAAATAGCGATATCGGTAACACTGCATTTGCTTTCTTCCAAAATGCTGGCTTAAGAATTTTACTGAAACAAAATATTTAGTTACTCTACATTTGGATTAACACATAACTACCTAGTTTGTTTGTAAACATAGAACTACCTAATTTGTTTGTAAACATAGAAGTGGACTGTATTTGTCTGATGCTTATAATTAGTCTACTTTACTTCATGGACAAGGCTCAAACCGTTTGATGAGTGATGAATCCTCGTCTTTAGCTCTAATTTAGCCCTACTTTACTTTAAATTGTCAATTTTCTGCTCTTAATAATCGGTGCTTTTTGCTCAATATCTGCAATAGTTTTCAAAATCAAACAACCCTGTTTTTTTTTACTAAATTTTTTATAGCGTTTGCAATTTTTGCGGCGTGTGAATTTTTTTGAGAAACATATTTTATGACACCTTGACCATAATTTTCAGTAAAAGCCAAAAATTAACTATATATACTATATTTGTGTGATATCACTGATTCTTATTCATGATTTAAAATTAAATCTGCTAGTTGCTCTTTCTCTGCTTCTGCATGTCTGAGTTTTGTCTTTGTGTGTTTCTGCTGCGTTTTCGTTGATATCAATACTATTTGTAATAATTTTACCAAAGTATTAAAAGTATAAAATGCCTTCCATACTCGATTGATTCAAGACTTAACTATAATTATTTGTTTTTTTTATTTCAGCTCTGTTGCTGATGGAATACTAGTAACATTAACATCGCAAAAAGCCAAAACCTTCAAATGTACAATGTGCTGTTTTGTCACAAAATATAAATATGGTTTAGGTAGACATATGTTAACTCATAAAGGTAAAAAAAACGTTGAAATGTTTAAATGTACCGATTGCGATTTGGTAACGAGAAGCAAAAAATATTAAAACAACACGATTGTCTGGAAACATTCAAGTGTCATTTATGTTCTTTTGAAACGCGGCATATGGATTTTGCAAAACGACATTTTCTCAGACACAAAGAAGTAAATAAAGGTAAATCAGGTAAATCACTATATTGTCCAGAATGCACGTATGAAACGACAAATAAGTTTCGTTTACAACGTCATATTTTGACTCACAAAAGTGATGTTGAAACGTATAAATGTAATTATTGTTCGTTTGCAACAAAATATAAACATTATCTAAACCGACATATTTTGAGACACAAAAGTTTAAAGGATGTGGAAACTTTCAAATGTCATTTATGTTCTTTTGAAACGAAATATAAAGATCAACTGAAAATTCACTTACTCATTCACGAAGACGGTAAAACACTCAAGTGTTTAGATTGTTCCTATGAAACGAGAATTAAAGCTCGTTTACAACAACATGTTTTGAGACACAGAAGTTTAAGTGAGGTGGAAACATTCAAGTGTCCAGATTGTTCCTTTGTAACAAAATATAAATGGTATATAAAACAACATGTACTCACTCACAAGGAATTAAGTGAAGTTATAACATTCAGGTGTCCAGAATGTTCCCATGTAACCGATAATAAACATTCCTTAAAGAGACATATGGTAGTGCACGAGAAATCGAGTGCTGTAACACCATACAAATGTAATTATTGTGATTATAAAACAATACATAAAACTGTATGGATAGACATATTCTCACTCACAAAGAATTAAGTGATGTTGAGATCTTCAAATGTCCAGATTGTCAATATGAAACGAGAGTTAAATATAATTTGAGAAGTCATATGTTGTCTCACAAAAGTTTGAGTGACGTAAAAACATTCATCTGTCACGATTGTTCTTATGAAACAAAATATAAACATTCCATAAAGCGACATGTGTTAATTCACAAAAAATTTAGTGATGCTTAAACTTTCAAGTGCCGTTTATGTAACGAGATATATGTCAACTGAAAAAATATATCGTCACTCACAAACAATTTAATAAACACATTCAGGTGCCCAGATTGTATCCGTGAATCAAAATATAAACCACGTTTAAGACGGCAGATTTCAATAGAAATTAGGTGGTGTAAACATTCAAATGTATAGATTGTCTCTATGAGAAGAAATATGAATATGATTGTTATAAAAGACATGTTTTGATGCACAAAATTTAGTTATATTTTTACAAAACGAGATATAATCCAAAACTGAAGTCGCAATATTCAAGTGTGCAGGCTGTTCCTTTGAAACGATACATGAAAGGCGTAATGCCTATGTTACGCTTCTAACCTAATCCAAATACACGTCTCCCAGTGATGCTCAAGCATCATAGCAGTGCTATGTAACAAATTTTTGTTGACTTCTGCCAACCACTCATTTACGGTTAGTATAATTTCATTTTTCACGAAAAAACTTTCCAAATAAATCTTCATTCGGTTTACTAAACTATATGTAGTCGCTCATGGAAATGTTTGGAGAATATTGTGAGTGTTCTACCAGTGGCAAGCTCGCTGACCAAGTGTGATATCAGTGACCCAAAGGGTATTACTGAATAATAGAACAGATATAAAGGGTGTTTTTTTAGAGGTATAGAACTTTGAAATGGAATAAAACAAGGTAATATTTTTTAAATTGACATGAAATTTACTATATCCGAAAGGTAATCTTCTGGCATTATAATCTGAATATGACTTCTGTCATATGACCGCCACGGCTGGCTCGGACGTAGTCTAATCTGGAGGTCCAATTTTCGATGACTTTCCAACATTTGTGGCCGTATATCCGCAATAACGCGACGAATGTTGTCCTCCAAGAGCTGTGTGACATGTTGCCCCCTCTTGTTGAAACCACAGCTCGTGTGCATCATAATTGTTCAATTGATGAACGTAAAAGTTAGTAATCATGGCTCTATAGCGATCACCATTGACTGTAACGTTCTGGCCAGCATCGTTTTTAAGGAAGTGCGGACCAATTATTCCACCAGCCCATAAAGCACACCAAACAGTCAGGCGTCAGTCTATTCATGATGAAATGCCAAACCAAACTAAACATAATTCACTTGACAGCTGACAAGATGGCCGCCGGTTAAAAGAGTGTTGCCAACTGAAAGTTGTATACCTCTAAAAAAGCACCCGTTATATTTTTCGAAAGTTGGCCTAGTATGATTTTGCCATTAAAATGCTTGAGCAGCTGGATGCTGTTAGTAAGTCACAACCAGGTTTGTTAACAGATATGCCGGTGATTTTTGACGAACGTAAATATGCAGCTGAATTAGAAAAATATTTGTTTTATCATCAATTTGTAAATTTACATTATGTTAATGATTTTCACCAAAACAGTACCACATTCACTGGGAAATGCCAAATAAGTAATATCCTTTATTATCACTCATTTGAAGTTTGTGAATTGTTTAAAGTTGTTTCGACCTCAATGCATATAATCATTCTCTCCAACTGCTGAAACTCGTATGAAACGAGGGAACTTTGGAGAGAACCCGCTACTAGACGGTTCGTTTAGTTTTTTCCTAGCACAATTTTCATGATCGATTTGTATGCCAGATTCACTACGGACTTCCATCAGGGTTGCCACTGACTTAACTAGATATAGTCCAGCATTTTTCCTGCACAGCATGTAAACAAATGGTAATGAGAACGAGAAGCACTGGGAGGGCGGGGCGGCCACTGCCTGTTCTCATTCAATTCGCACAGATCGAATCGTAGTTTAGTTTTTCTGCGCACTTGATAAACTACTTGATTCGTGAACTTTGAGCATTCTGTCAACGGAACAGCACACTATCACCCAACGTTCCATTGCGTTTTTATTTAGGAATTGATTTTGACTAACAGTGGCTACCATGCCCAGATAATGGACTAGAAAAATAACACAGCCCCACAAAAAAAAAGTCTTGTGCATCGGACCGGATCTATGTAGAGTTATGTTTTTGGGGTCACTGAATCCGAATCCGGGGTCGGTTTGACCTCATCAGGTCAGGTTCAACGTCAAATCTCCAAAATCTAATCAAACAATCTGGAAAAATTCATACATACGTTTTTTGGGTCGCTAAATCCGAATCTGGAATCAGCTAAAGTGTTACTCCAAAGTTATACTGAGATATTTCTAATGTCAATGACATCCAGTTGTTTTTTCTAGTCTATTGGTTCAACAACAACGCAAGATCGAATTAACTTGAAAGAAATTAATGAAATTGAGGTAAATTAATTATTCTTATTTTAAGTCAGTGTCGAGACCATTAGTTCAAATTTAATAGCTATCCCGTGGGACTAGTAAAGCATTTAACAACATGATAACTCATAACGATAGTACTTATTCGTATGTTTTTCATATTTTTTTAGAGCCATATTAATCTCGGAGACCTTATTTAGTCAACAAAATATCTTTGAAAATTTTGATGCTTCATAGGCTGAATGTTACTAGACTTTATTGCAAAGGAAACCTTCAATAAAGTTATCAAAGCATATGAATTAGATAAATTAGAATACTATAAGCAAATGGAAAAATTTCCATTTACTGCTTGAAATTCACGATTAATTTGAAATTAACATTCCTTTGTTTTAGTAAGGTTGTTCAATTAACATACATCAAACTTAATAGTTACCACATATCTCAAAATAAGTACATTATTCTGAAATACCGATTTCAATTCGCACAAAATCCTGCGTCCGTAAACTGACAACTGCTTCGGAAGAAGATGTGTAGAATGATTCGTTTTCTAGCGGGTTTTTAGCGCGATGGCACGCTGCCTTGCAGGTGGGCTTTAAGGTGTGAGGATGAAGCCGTAGTATGTCTGACGACCAGTTGACATTGTCCTCATCAAAGTCAGAAAGTTCTCATACTTAGACCTGGGGAGGTATGAGAGTTATCACCCCCAGGACGGTGGACTCACCTGTGATCGGATCGGATGGAGACTAGAACAAAAAAAACTCGATATCATTGAGATTAGAAATATCTCAGTGTGAATTTGGAATAACACTTCAGCTGATTCCAGATTCGGATTTACCGACCCAAAACACATGTATGAATTTTTTCAGATTTTGTGATTCGATTTTGGTAATTTGACCTTGGCTTGATCTTGAACCTGACCTGATGAGGACCAACCCCGGATTCAGCGACTCTAAAAACACTTATATGAATTATTTCAGATTTTTTGATTAGATTATGGCAATTTGACCTTGGAATGACCTTGACCCTGACCTGATGAGGTCAAACATAAGCCTACATAGATCCGGTCCGATGCACAAGACTTTTTTTATGAGGCTGTGTAATGTGATCCACGGATCTCAGACATGAAAATTCTACCATAGAACTTGTCCATACTTGAATTTACGTAGTCTGAGTTTCACTGTATGATAAGATGCATAAGTCTCTCCAAATGAGATAAAATCTTGATGAATCGCAGTAAGGCCTTTTGTGATTTCTCCTTTGATGATAACAAACTCATTAAACAGCAGAAAATAGCAAATAGAGGCCGCAAAAAGATCACTCAAAAAGAGTACATTTCATTCATAAAAATTTAAGGTGCATTCTCTGGATGAAATGGCAAAAATGTGCATTTCCGGTAAAAGTTACATTAGAGAATGAAAAACATATTCGTAATATTGTCAAAAAGGCGAAGTTCATACGTTATATAAAAGTGTAACAGTATCACTAGATCGTATAAATAGTCAAATACAATAATATAAAAAAGTTAAAGAGGAGCTTACACAAAAAATAAATGCAAGTGAAACAAATTGCAAAATTAAATTCATAAATTGTGTTCCAAGAGTGTCAGCTCAAACTAGAAGTGCCATGCATTGCATGCCGAAACATGTGCGGTTGTGTCAAAATAAAGTGTATTCTCGATTTTTTGTTACTGATGTATAAACTGTTGAATAAGTAAAATAAAAAACAATAAATATGAACGTGGGAAAATATTTGTTAAAATGTCATGTTTTATTAATATAGGCATCAAGAAATAAAGAAGACTACAGCAGAAAAAGTCTTTATTAAGAATAAATGATATATTTAGCAGAATATGTATTGTATAGATTATATTAAGATACAATATATTCAATAAGTGAAAGCATGCTTCATCAGAATAAAAAGTTAAATCCAAATCTTCATCTCTAATTGAATGGTTAAACAATAAGGCAATAATTTTATCGATGTTCACAATCTTACTCTTGTAATTGTTGAAGTAATGACATTTTGTAAGAATAAATTTGTAATTTCTTTTTCCATGTTGTTTGTGCACTCCCATAAAAAGACCTACCATAGCAAAACTGTTTTCCATTATATCCTTTACAGCATCTAAAGCCGCATTCAGATCTATAAAAATTTGCCCCGAATGGCAAATACAACGTACATTTTTGTGTGTGCCGAAGAATTTGTGTCAATGTGGAGTTCTTAACGCACGCAAGAATTTATTCCACATTCAACGCACGCGATCCTTAGAACATAATAATAATTTGGTTGGGTTGGACTCACATACTAAAGGTTCCGTACCACCTTCAAGATTTGATACAATGTAGGTGAATCACTATATCTTTATATTCCAATTCCAGCAGGAAATGAGTGCATTTTCTTATATTTGCCCTAATATCTTTTAAAGGAAGCGTTTTAAATTTATAAAAATATACACTTTAATTTTTCACACAGACTTTTTATTTTATCTGCTACATGATTCGCTTGCTTTTTATAAAAAAAAATTAACATTAGAGTTTTATTTTACTAATAAACCTTCAGGGAAGCCTTATATAATCTACTGTCTGAATTTTAGGCTGTGCAGACTGGAAAATAAAGGGGGAAATAGGTCAAGTTTTAAATAATAAATTATTAAATATTTTCGACTAATTATTTAAAAATAGAAATAAAATATATTTTTCATAATTTTAGATGGTGTAGTTTCTAAAGGGGGAATAAATCAATGATTAATAAATACTTTTGTTAACATCTTTTAAAGAAATAATTTAAAAATATGAAAAAAAATTTTTTGTAATTGTCATAATGATCCATTTATTTGATATATTACATGATGCGTTTGAAACTATATTTCCATTTAATTCTATAATTTGTTCCCAAATTTAATATTGGGGTTTTCTATTAATTTTTCTTACGAATTTCCAGTGAGCCCCAGTACCCCTAATTATTTTCAAAATTTTAGGTAGTAGGTTTCTGAAATAAAGTCGAAAATGAGCATTTTTATATATTTTTGTTAATATCTTGTAAATAATTAATTTAAAAAATATGAAAATATATATATATTTATGAACCCTTTTGGATTTTATATATTGCATGCTGTGTTGAAAAGGGTTTTTTTATTTTCCGTTTAATATCATAATTTTCCTCCTAAATTTAATATTAGGGGTACCTCCTTACTTTTCCTGTAAAGTTCAAGTAAGGCCATATAAGCCTATTTTTTTCTAATAGATCGGAAATAAAACGGGAAAATGAGTAATAATCTTACAGTTTTGTTAATATCCTTTAAACAATTTATTTTAAAAATATTAAAAAATAAATTTGTATTCCTCATAATAACTTCTTTCATTTGATATACATCTCCCATGATGCGTTAAAAAATATTTTCTTATTTTCCGTTTAATTCTGTAATTTGGCCCTCAAAATTAATATTAGGGATTTCTTCGTATTTTTCCTGTAAACAAAAAAGGTCTTATAGTTTGGAGAACAAAACGGGGAATGGGTAATTTTTTAAATATTTTTGTTAATATATTATATAATGTTTATTTTAAATATATGAAAAAAATATATTTGTATTCGTTATATTGAGCCCTTTGATCTGATATACAGGGTGAGTTTTTTTGATGATCAGTATGGGGATCTCGGAAACTAGCGGAGATAGAGCAATGATTAAATTGGGAAAGATTTGCAGTTTTACTGGCCCAATTTAATGACACTTTCGGGTTTTTGTAAAAAGTCATTGCTAACTAGATATTTTGAAAAAACGAAATTCTGTCGATTTAGTCAAATCCTTCTAGCTCCTTTGTTTTTGATTTTATAAAAAAAGTTTAAATATCAAAATTGAAGGGAATTGTATCCCGAATATGATTGGCATGTCCTCGTTTGCGTGACACCTCTCGAGATATGACACAAACTTATCTTTTTTTGAATGGAAACCATAGTTGGCTATGACCTCAAAAAATCGGATATTTTTAGAGCTTTTCAACGATATAATATTTCATAGCTAACTACGTTAAAATTGAAAATAAGAGAGCAAAGCATCCATAACTCTGTTATTTTTAGGAATAACTATATCGAGTATTATATCATTGAAAAGTTCTGTGACTATATCTCTATTATTTTTTTTCAAAATTTTACGTCTTATAGTTTTGGAGATAATGGAAGGGGAACGGTCGATTTTTTCAGTTTTTCACAGAAGTAACCCAAATACAATCAAAATTTCTTCATTTACCATATGTACTCCTGATCGCGTCACCAAATTATACACTGATACCAAATTTCAACCTTTTCCGTCCGGTAGTTTAGGACAAAATTGCTTTGATGTGAAAGAGGGAGAAATCCAGAGTGATATTATAAGGGTATCCCTATATAGTATATATGCAACCCTAAAAATTGACAGGAAGGAAGGTTTACTACTGAACTAATAAAATAATTGCAGACGGAAGTTGGCCATCTCCATCAACCAAGTATGACTTATTATGAGTGTATTCGTTGTTCCTGTCCGTTACTTGTGTTTAATTATGCCTCATTTTGTATCGTTTTGAGATTTACTGGCACAATTTCTATTAGATAGTACAATGTGCAGATTACTACATTAAGTTAATTCGCTGTGAGATTATGATAAAAAAGTGTATTATTAACTTTTATTTGATGTACTAGTAAATTATTTTAAACAAATATTTAATTAGTACCTATTTTTTCATTAACTGGTTAATAATGGGTTAAATAAACTGAAAACAGGAAACCTGAACGTCGTCCAAAACAAGCTCTGTATTTGGGAGTTGTTCGGGAATAACACCACATTTGAAGAATTTTAAAATTTTCATAGAATTGCAATTGTACCTGTTATTTAGTTACCCCAAAGATTTACAACATTAAGTTAAAAAAAAAGTAAGGACTTGTACCTCACTAACATGAATACTTGGGTAAGTATTTCTAACGAAATGAAGTTAAACATTTTTTTTTTCGAGAGCCATGTTTAGGCAACATTGAAAAACAGTGTATGATAATTTTGGTAAGTGACAAAATTCGTATTCATTGTCTAAATTTGTCTTCATTTCTACTCCAAATGTAGTAACACAAGTCGCAAAATTATATTTGTTGTTCTTAATTTTTTCTTGTTGCATAGACATAACATCCCCATTTCTAGCGATAAAATAGCGATATTGGTAACACTCCATTTGCTTTCTTCCAAAATGCTGTCTTAAGTTAAGAATTTTACTGATAAAATATTTAGTTACTCTCCATTTGGATCAACACATAACTACGTAGTTTGTTTGTAAACATGAAACTACCTAATTTGTTTGTAAACATAGAAGTGGACTGTATTTGTCTGATGCTTATAATTAGTCTACTTTACTTCATGGACAAGGACATGGACAAGGCTCAAATCGTTTGGTGAGTGATGTCTTTAGCTCTAACTTAGCCTCTATTTTAAAATTGTTTTCTGCTCTTAATAATCGTTTTTAGCTCAGATATCTACAATAGTTTTCAAAATCAAAACTATCCTGTTTTTTTTTTACTAAATTGTTTATAGCGTTTGCAATTTTTACGGCGTGTGAATTTTTTTCAGAAACATATTTTATGACACCTTGACCATAATTTTTAGTAAAAGCGAAATATTTACTATACTATTTGTGTGACATCACTGAATTCTTATTCACAATTTGAAATTAAATCTGCTAGTTGCTCTATTGTCTCATTCTACATGCCTGAGGTTTTGTAGTGGTATGCGTTGTCATTGATATCAATACTATTTGCATTAATTTTACCAAAGTATTAAAAGTATAAAATGCCTTCCATGCTCGATTCAAGACTTAACTAATATTTGTTTTTTATTTCAGATCTGTAGCTGATGGGATACTTGTAACATTAACATCACAAAAAGCCAAAACCTTCAAATGTACAATGTGCTGTTTTGTCACAAAATATAAAAAATATATAGGTAGACATATGTTAACTCATAAAGGTAAAAAAAACGTTGAAATGTTTAAATGTACCAATTGCGATTTTGTAACGAGAAGGAAAAAAAAATTAAAACAACACGATTGTCTGGAAACTTTCAAGTGTCGTTTATGTTCTTTTGAAACGCGACATATGGGATTTGCTAAACGACATTTACTCAGACACAAAGAAGTAAATAAAGGTAAATCAGGTAAATCACAAAATTGTCCAGAATGCACGTATGAAACGACAAATGAGTTTCGTTTACAACGTCATATTTTGACTCACAAAAGTGATGTTAAAACGTATAAATGTAATTATTGTTCGTTTGCAACAAAATATAAACGTTATCTAAACCGGCATATTTTGAGTCACAAAAGTTTAAAGGATGTGGAAACTTTCAAATGTCATTTATGTCCTTTTGTAACGAAATATAAAGATCAACTGAAAATTCACTTAGTCATTCACGAAGACGGTAAAACACTCAAGTGTTTAGATTGTTCCTACGAAACGAGAATTAAAGCTCGTTTACAACAACATGTTTTGAGACACAGAAGTTTAAGTGAGGTAGAAACATTCAAGTGTCCAGATTGTTCCTTTGTAACAAAATATAAATGGTATATAAAAAAACATGTACTCACTCACAAGAATTAAGTGAAGTTATAACATTCAGGTGTCCAGACTGTTCCTATGAAACGAATATTAAAAGTTACTTAACGCGACATATTGTGGTGCACAAGAATTTAAGTGATGTACCTTCATACAAATGTAATGATTGTGATTATATAACAAAACATAAAAGCTGTATTGTTCAGCATATTCTCATTCACAAAAAATTAAGCGATGTTAAGATATTCAAGTGCCCAGATTGTCAATATGAAACGAGAATTAAAAATTGTTTAAGAACTCATATGTTGACTCACAAAAGTTTGAGTGAGGTAAAAACATTTATCTGTCACGATTGTTCTTATGAAACAAAACTTAAATATCAATTAAAGCAACATGTTTTGGTCCACCAAAATTTGAGTGATGTGGAATCTTTCAAGTGCCATTTATGTTCTTACGTTACGAAATATAGATATCAACTGAAAAAACATAGCCTCACTCACAAACAATTAAGTGAAGTAAAAACGTTCAAGTGTCCAGATTGTTCCTTTGTAACAAAATATAAATGGTATATAAAAAAACATGCACTCACTCACAAGGAATTAAGTGAAGTTATAACATTCAGGTGTCCAGAATGTTCCCATGTAACCGATAATATACATTCCTTCAAGAGACATATGGTAGTGCACGAGAAATCGAGTGATGTAACATCATACAAATGTAATTATTGTGATTATAAAACAATACATAAAAACTGTATGGATAGACATATTCTCACTCACAAAGAAGTAAGTGATGTTGAGATCTTCAGATGTCCAGATTGTCAATATGAAACAAAAGTTAAATATATGTTGTCTCACAAAAGTTTGAGTGACGTAAAAACATTCATCTGTCACGATTGTTCTTATGAAACAAAATATAAACATTGCATAAAGCGACATGTTTTAATTCACAAAAAAATTTAGTGATGCTGAAACTTTCAAGTGCCGTTTATGTAACGAGATATAAGTCAAGTGAAAAAAACTATCGTCACTCACAAACAATTTAGTAAAAACATTCAGGTGCCCAGATTGTATCCGTAAATCAAAATATAAACCACGTTTAAGACGGCATATTCTCCCTCACAAGAAATTAGGTGGTGTAAACATTCAAATGTCTAGATTGTCTCTATTGTTATAAAGACATGTTTTGATGCACAAAATTTATTTAATTTTTACAAAACGAGATATAATCCAAAACTGAAGTCGCAATATTCAAGTGTGCAGGCTGTTCCTTTGAAACGATACATGAAAGGCGTAATGCCTATGTTACGCTTCTAACCTAATCCAAATACACGTCTCCCAGTGATGCTCAAGCATCATAGCAGTGCTATGTAAATAAATTGTTGTCGACCTCTGCCAACCACTCATTTACTGTTATTATAACATCATTTTTCACGAAAAACCTTTCTACATAAATTTCGTTCGGTTTACGGAACTCTATGTAGTCGCTGAATGACGTGTCTGTTGAATATGGTGAGTGTTCCACCAATGGGAAGATCACTGACCAAGTATGGTATCCAGTAAACGTTATTGTAGGGTCTGTAACTTTTTTTTCATCTCACAGCTCCAGTTCTCCCCGCCAAAAATGGCATCATTCGAAATTCGTAAATTGAAGCAAGTCTGAGAACTCACTCATTTGAAATTTGTGAATAGTTTGAGGTTGTTTCAACCTCTAAGCATGTAATCATTCTCTCCATCTGCTGAAATTCGTATGAAACGACACCAGCTATCCTGTGAAAACTTTGGAGAGAACCAACTACTAGATGGTTCGAGTATTTTTTTCTTAGCACAGTTTTCATGATCAATTTGTAACTTCACTACGGACCTCCATCAGGGTTGATACTGACTTCGACAACTAGATATAGTTCACTATTATTTCTGCCCAGGGTATACGCTCTTGGTGCGCCTCTTGATGTAATGTTGTTCTCTTTCAATTCTCACAGGTCGAATCTTATAACTATCATTACATTTTAGGTTTAGTTATGTCTGCACACTTGCTAAAGTTCCTGGTTCGTGGACTGTCCGCATTATCTCAGCGGAACAGCACACCATCACACAACTTTCCTTTGCTTTTTTATTTGGGAATTGTTTTTGACTAACAGTGACTACCATGTGCAGATAACCAAAAATAAAAAATTATTCTACAATGTAACTTGTCGAGTTTCACTGTTTGGTAAGATGCATTAGTCTCTCTAAATGAGATCAAATCTTGATGATTCGCAGTAAGGTCTTTTGACGAAGTGATTCCTCTTTTTATGATAATACATTAATTGAACAGCAGAAAATAGCAAATAGAGGTAGAAAGATGATTACTCAAAAGGGGTACATTTCATTGATAAAAATTTAAGATGCCTTCCCTGGATGAAATGGCAAAAAATGTGGAGTACCGGGAAAAGTTATATAGGTGAATGAAAAATATGTTGGTGATAGTGTCAAAAGGCGAAATATTTTAAAGCTCATACGTTATATGAAAGTGTAGCAGTCTCACTGGATCGTAGAAATAGTCAAATACAATAAAATAAAAATGTTAAAGATGAACTTAAAGAAAGAATAAATGCTAGTGAAACAAATTGCAAAATTAAATTCATATATTGTGTTCCAAGAGTGTCAGTTTCAAACTAGAAGCCCCTAACAATATTAAGGAGTTTTTGAAATGTGATTACCAATTGTGGCTTCATAACGACGTGAACAATAACAATTGTGAAGTATTCCCAGAATATATAGTTTTCTGAAGTAACCGCAAATTTAATATTACAGGTCAATCTTTTCTAATTTCAACTTTGACTTAAATTATCTAATAAGCAAGTTATCAAAGCAAAAAAACAATACCTTTGGTAACAAATAGGGTTTCACTTTTAGATTTTATGTAGACGGAAAAAAATAAATTGTCAACATTTTTGAGGTTATAGCACTAAAAAACAAAAACCCATGTATAAAAAATTATGAATATTTAGTTTCTTGAGGATTTGTTTGTATTTAAGTTAGTTTGTATTTTAGTTAGTAAATTGTTGACAGTTATTTTGAGCAAGATTTTATATAAGTACTGTATCTAGCCATCGTCCTGTACGGTAGTCTTGCTCGTGAAGAACAACTGTTTACATTTTTCCTTGTTATTTACCTATAAGTATATATTATAAGTGTATATAATAAAATCCAACCGTTCGTGAAAAGGGCACATGTATTATAAAAAAGTGTAGTTCTTGTCAAGTACTTCAAAACAGTCCACGACTTACAGAGCCATCAATAGAACAAATAAGACCTCTGGCATCCCTTTCTTTCTTCCTCTGGTTCCTCTCCAATCTGAATCGGCCTGATGTTGTAACTGGTCGTACATACATGTATACCTCGGCAAGTTTACATAGCACGTACATTTGGGTTTATTCACTTATTTATAAACTGCTCAATAAGTAAAATAGAAAATAATAAATACGGATGTGGGAAGATATTTGTTAAAATGTCATGTTTCATTACTATAGGCATCAAGAAATAAAGAAGACTACACAGCAAAAAAATATATTTATTAAGAAATAACGATATATTGAGCAGAACATATTTGTATAGATTATATTAAAATGCAATATAATGGTTAAACAATAAACAATAAGTTTATCGGTGTTCACAAACTTAGTCTTGTAAGTGTTGATGTAATGACATTTTGTAAGGATAAATTGTGAATTGTAATGAATTGTGTAATTTTTCAATGCTGTTTGTTCACTCCCATAAGAAAGACCTACAATTGTATTACTTAGGTATATGTAAAATGTTGTGATTTAATAAAAGTACTGTACCCGTTTGAACTGCTAATTTTCCTGTAGACTTATTCAAACTGTGTTCCATTCTATCCTGTACATCATCTAAGACACCTTTTATTAATTCGACCTGTTAAGGGATGGGTGGCATCACGTATCTGTTTGGGAAATACTCTTTGAAATGTCGAGTCTTAAACAAGATGGACTTATATTCGCCTATAACAATGCAATTTAATAGGAATACAACCATAATTCAATTTTGTATAGCTGTTATTTCAATCTGATGACATATAAATACTTATGAATTTGTTTATCTTAAATTAATTCCTAAACATGTCAAAATTTTGAAAAACCAAAACAAAATTTTGGTTGGGTGTCACACTCACAAAAGTAAAGACTAAAAAATATTAATATTTAGAATTTTTGTATTTTAATTATTACTAGTAGGTACATGCACGTCTTCAGAATTAAATTTTTAATTATTATTAATGTAAGTCCTAATATTATTAATAACTAACTCTGGATGTTATTTTTGAAGATACGTGTCACCAAAACGGATTAGCACTGTTAATGCAATTTCCTGACATTATAACGAACAATGATTTGTGCATATGAGCTTTCAAAATATTTTAACATATCAGTCTGGCCTAGTTAATACGGTTCGCGTTGCCAAATATCTCTTTAATTTATTTATATTACAATTGTTCAAAACTAATTATTAAATTTAACCTCATATACTATCATTTTGAGGAACATTTAAGTTTCCAGTTTTCCTTACCAGAAAGTAATGAATTTTTGACACAAATCCTTTTTTTACAAGCTTTTCTGACTTGTCTGGGTGAAAAATAATCCAATCAGGAATTATAAACGCTCATTAAAATGATTTGTAATTCTTTACAAGTTGTTCATTGACAGCATTACGATCCGTTGATAATATGGAATTAAGAATTTTTGATTAAAGATATGCTAATGGCAATCAAAAGACTTCCAAACAAACTGACATCTGGAAATGAGAGAATACCAAGTTTTTTAATTAAAGATTGTGCTCATGTCTTAGCATATCCACTTTTAGTTATCTTCAATAAAATACTTCAATCATCTACTTTTCCTAACTGTTGGAAAGTGTCTCGTGTATGTTCTATCCTTAAAAACGGAAATCCAGGGGACATAACTAACTATAGACCTATAACTATTCTGAGCAACTTTGCGAAGGTTTTTGAGATTTCTTTCTTTTGACAAAAATTGTCAGTGTCAAATTTTTTGACAAACAATAAATTCAAAATCAAAGCGAAAATTTTTTAGAAAAAAACCTCGAAAACAACACTAAACGATTGACAACGACTCCAGACTCGGAGTTGAAACGTCTCCATACACAGATAAGTATTACACAATATACAATACATTACTTATATACTGGAATACTGGTTGATCATTTTTATAGACATCTCTTTCTCTCAGAAAAACTGTGAGGAAGAATCTCTGTACAGACAACCAGTAATCCGGGCAATTTTACGAAATTGCCTTACTACACTTTGTTCTACATATACAATTTTTTAAATACTTATCTGTTACAGGAAAAAATTTGGAGGAGAGAAAACCCATGAATAGACAAAATAATTCAAGACCTCCTCAACAATCTTTTCGAAATTATTCAAGGTACACTGTACACACAATTTTTGAAACTTTGAGTAGCTTTTTCCGGTTTTGTTTTTATCAAATTTGATGTTAATTTAACTATTATTTGTTTTAAAAATCGTTTTTAGTTGTTATTTATCTCCAATACGTTTAATTTTTTTGGATAGACCGAAAACAGAGAATAACGTTTATAATCGTAGAGGTGTTGTTAAATTGGAATTACTTTATGTTGTTTGTGTAGTTTGTCGGTTTCTTTGTTTTTTCTCGATTTGGTAAATTATTTAATTTGTGAAATTTCTTGGGTATTCGTTTTTGTTCTAAAACTTCCTTTATCAAACGTAATTCTTTCTCAGAAATTTCCTCTGTTGATAAAGCTACTTTTGCTGGGTCGTATAATATTTTTTTACGTTCAAGGAGTGATGTGAATAGAAATTTAAATAGCTATTAATTTGTATTACTTTTATATAAATGCTTGTGGTAAAATTGTTTTTATTTTTATTTTTTTATTGAATACTTTGATTATCTGAGTTGATCTTTTTAAATACCGGTATTTTAATGGAATCGACATGTGTTATATCCTTATATTTTAGAAATGTCTGGAATTTGTCATCTTAGCCCGAAACGATTGATATCTTATACTTGTTGCTATACTACTTCTAGTTTCAGACTGAAAATAACCACTAGTACTTGCTACAGCAAGATCATCATCATCTTGGTTGCTGAAACAAAATGGTGTGTAAATTCGAGGTAACATTATATAAACATATAAATATTGAAAATGAATATTTTATGCTTACCATCATTTACATTGATATTCTTGTACTTGTAGCAGTACTACTTTTAGTTTCAGACTGAAAATAACCACTAGTAGTTGCTACACCAAGATCATCCTCATCATTGGTTACTGAAACAAAATGGTGTGTAAATTAGAAGTAACATTATTTATACATGTAAATATTGATAATATAATAATTAAATGTTTCTCCCTATAACAAGTGCTGTTTCGAAAGATAAATCTGTCCTACAATTCTCAATACAAAGGCTAGTAGACAATAAATAAAACTTTCATTATAGTAATTTTTCGTACTTTAAGCAAACAAATGCTCTCTAAATTTGTCATAATTTAAGCTAAAAATAATGTGTTGCAATAGTTCTGTTTATCACCTTTATACCAAAATGAACCTTAAACTAACATAAAGATCTGTAGTTCGTTTATGTTATTATATTATTCTTTTTCAGGTATGATACTTGGGTAAAGATTTGTAACGAAATGATTATTCTTATTCTTGAGGCTTTAATGGCCATGTTTAGGGAACATTAAAAAAATTGTTTAATTTTTTAAGTGACAAAATACATAAACATTGTCTAAAATTGTTTTCATTTATACTACAAATGTCGTCATATAAGTCAATTAAATAAATCATTTTTGTCGTATTTTTTTGTAGCGAGGACTTAAGCACAACATCGCAATTTCTAGCAATAGGATGGTTATATTGCCTAAGCTCGATCAATATGTATTGGGGCTGAGAGTCTAGACTACAAGAGCCACTTCTGTGAAATCCTCAGAGTTCACTGAAAATTATATTTTAATGTCATTCGATTCGTATTGACGTCTAGAAACGTTTTGAAAAAGTTGAAATGGCGCTGATAAAAGTTGCAATAGTTATAAACAAAACAGTGGAAAAAGTGCTTCCGTTTTTTCGAAAAATCTCAAAAGCAATAAAAGATTTTTGAAATTGGAAAAAAGATCTGAAAAGAGGAGGAGAAATAAAAACCGAACTCCCGAAACTGTATCTCCAATAATAATAATTTTAACAGATACCTAAAGTTATTGCTAAAACAGGGGTCTGGCGTTCACGTGTTTCTTGTCATAAAGACACGGCAAACAAAAAATTATTTAAATATAAATGTTAAGTAATAAACAAAAATTACGTACTTTTGGAACAATTTAATAAACAATTATCCGCGCACAAAAAACCTTTATTTGAATCGCAATAACGCGTTTGTATTTTTTTTAATCTTTATTTTTTCGTTTCTTTATCATTAAGCGCCACCTGAAAATATATTTTTTAATGTTTTACTTCTATTATTTAAAAATTTGTTATAAACAATTGCGTTATTTATGAGATAATGAATTTTTTCTCATGATTCGAAGGATCAAAAAATATTGTTTTTTGAAAAAAAACGTTTCTTAAAAAAATTATTGCTTAAAACATTAATTAACAATTTTTTTTGTTATTTATTATTACTATTAAGGAATTCTTTTTTTTGTATAAATCATTATTTCTATGGCCCTTTCATATTCCTAAGAAAATATATTTTTTATTAATATTTAATTTAATTATTTAATAAACCGTTTTTATAACAAACGAAAATTAACTTTTTGTTTTAGTTTTCTAAACGGTAAATAAAATTTTAAATATTGTACTGTAACTTACATAGTTCAATATTTTCTTTCATCTTCCGATCACTATTATTTAAATAACTTTTAAACTATTACAGGTATGAAAAAACACTTTTGTAATAGTTTAAAACTTATTTAAATAATAGTCATCGGAAGTTGAAAGAAAATATTGAACTTACAAACAGTAAAATATTAAAAAATATCTAAAAAACATTTTTTTATAAATCATGCGATACATAGTTGTTTTTATTTATATTTGCAGTTAAAAAATAAAAGATAAAAATGTATTGTTTATAACAAATTGTTTATTAAACAAATAAATTAAATGTGAATAACAAATTATTTTTTCTTAGAAATATGAAAGAACAATAGAAATAATAATTTTATAAAACGATTCTTTAATAACTATGATAAATGACAAAAAATAGTTAATTAACAAATGGATTTTATGCAATATATTTTTTTAAGAAACTGTTTTTTGAACATAATATTTTTTTATCCTTCCAAACATTAAACATTTTTTCATTATCCCATAAACAATGTGCGGTTTTTAAACAATAGAAGTAAAAAATTTAAAAAATATATTTTTAGGTGGCGCTAATGATAAAAAAAATAATTAAGATTTTAGGAAAAACAAATTTACAAACGCTTTATTGTTATTATTCATTTTTCAATGCAGTAGATTGTTTATAAATAGGTGGAAAATTAGATATTTTAAATTCCAACTATAATCTATTTTTTCACCTCTTTAGGGCAACTGTACGAAAAAAAAGAGCTTTTTTAGTTTAATAATTACTAAGGTTTTTAGGTTAACTTTCCATTTCAAAAATGTTAATTAACAAATGCATAAAACATGCAAAAATTCAAATATTTTTTTTGTGGGCGGATTATTGTTTATTAACCTATTCCAACGCTACGTATTTTTTTCCTCAATATTTATGTCTAATATGTTTAAATAATATTTTACCGTGGCTGAATGACGCGATGACACACATGAACTCCAGACTCCCGTTTTAGCAATAATTTTAGAGCTCTGTTAAAATTATTACTATTGGAGATACAGTTTCGGGAGTTCGGACTTTTTGTTATAAAATTTCCTCCTCTTTTCAGTTATTTTTTTTAATTTCAAAAATCTTTGATCGTTTTTGAGATATTAAAAAAACGGAAAGACTTTTTTCCACTATATTGTTTATAACTATTGCAATTTTTATTGGCGCCATTTCAACTTTTAAAAAGTTTCTAGATGTCAATCCAAATCGAATGACACCAACATCTCTATCAGGATTTCACTAAAATGGCTCTTGTAGACTGATAACGAAGTATAAAAGTAGTGTACATTTGAATATATTAATGACCAAAATAGTATTACCTAGTTTGTTTGTATTGGCTGGATTTGGCTGACTCTTATAATCGGTCTACTTTACTTCATCGTCAAGTTTCGAATCTCTTGACGAGCGATCAATCATCAGTTTTAGCTCTACTTTCACCTCTAATTTGAAATTTTAAATATCAGGTGCAAAGTTCCAAGTTTCCTGCTGTTTTATATTCATGGTTTTATTTAAATATCTGCAATAGTTTTCAAAAAATCCTCTGTTTTCTTGCTAAAATGGGTCATTGTTGACTATATGATTTGTATAATTATCATTAAATTACTATTCTTATTTAAAATTAAATCTGCTATTTTCTCTATCCTTTTTTCTGCATGCCTGAGGTTTTGTGGTGCTATGCTTGTCATAGATATGAATATTATTTATAGAAGTATTAACTAGGAAATACTCCCACAATGCTCAATTCAAAACTTTACTAATATTTGTTTTTTTTTTTATTTCAGATCTGTAGCTGTTGGGATCCGAGTAGCATTAACGAAATCACAAAAAGTCAAAACCTTCAAATGTACAATGTGTGCTTTTGTGACCAAATAAAATGGAGTTTAAGTAAACATATGTTATCTCATAATGGTGAAAAAAATGTTGAAAAGTTTAAGTGTACCAATTGCGATTTTGCAACGAGAAGAAAAAAAAATATAAAGCAACACGCTTGTCTGGAAATATTCAAGTGTCGTTTATGTTCTTTGAAACGCGACATTTGGGATATGCAAACCGACATAAACTCAATCACAAAAGAATAATTGAAGTTAAAACATTCAAGTGTTTCCACTGTTCCTATGAAACGAGAAGTAAGGGCAGATTAAAAAATCATCTTTTGTCACATAAAAGTTTGACTGATGTAGAATCTTTTAAGTGCCATTTATGTTCTTACGTTACGAAATATAGATATCAACTGAAAAAACATAGCCTCACTCACAAACAATTAAGTGAAGTAAAAACGTTCAAGTGTCCAGATTGTTCCTTTGAAACAAAACATAAAGTTTCTTTAACAAGACATGTGTTCACTCACAATGCATTAATTAACGTTACGAGATTCAAGTGTACAGAGTGTTCCTATGAAACGTATAATAACCGTTACTTAAAGAGACATATGGTGCTGCACAAGAATTCAAGTGATGTAACATCATACAAATGTAATGATTGTGATTATAAAACATTACATAAAAACTGTATTGAAAAACATATTCTCACTCACAAAGCAGATGTTAAGATGTTCAAATGTCCTGATTGTCCATATGAAACGAGAGTTAAATATAATTTAGGAAGTCATATGTTGATTCACAAAAGTTTGAGTGAGGTGAAAACATTTATCTGTCACGATTGTTCTTATGAAACAAAACATAAATATCGATTAAAGCAACATGTTTTGGTCCACCAAAATTTGAGTGATGTGGAGTCTTTCAAGTGCCATTTATGTTCTTATGTAACGAAATATAAAGGTCAACTGACAAAACATAGCATCATACACAAACCATTTAGTGAATTAAAAACATTCAAATGCCCAGATTGTACATTCGAATCAAAATATAAAGAAGGTTTAAGACGACATATTCTCACACATAAAAAAATAAGTAAAGTGAAAACATTCTAATGTCTAGATTGTACGTATGAGACGAAAGATAAATATTATTGTTATAAAAAACATATTTTGGTGTACAAAATATGGTTATTAGTCTGGAAAATTGGTACGTGTGGGTCCATATACATTATGGTACTAGGGAAATAAAGGTCCAAACCCACAATCTTTGAATAATTTATTATCGACGACTAGTTTCGGGGTCTATTAGTTACACCCCATTATCAAGTCCAAAGCTACAAATATAATTCAAATAAAACAAACGTACAGCAAACATAGTTTGAATACTTACATACAAGACAAATAAAGTAAATTATTGTCACAAATACATTAAAACAAAACGACAGAAGTTGTTAAAAAACTAATCGAATTTACAAAATTTAAATCTTTTAACTGTACCTTTGTGTCTCAATATTATATCAAAATAAATAAGATCGCTTGTGTACTTGCTTAAAATTTCAAACTATTTAAGGTTGTCCACTGATTATCACTGTGTTTAGAGGAGATAAAATATTAAGTGATCGTGGTTTTGTTAGCATTTCTTTCAAAAAAGATTAACATGGAGAATGGCTTTTCTGATGTAATAAGCGAAGAATACATTGCAAATTTAAGAAGCATACAAAAGAATGTGAATTTAAGGATTGGAGCAGGTAAAAAGTTATATTTCAGAGTGAAACCTAGATCGTACAAAAAAGTTAAAGATTAGCCTACGCAGAGAATAAACGTAGGTGAAACAAATTGTAAAATTAAATTCATAAATGGTGTTCCAATTGCGTCAGCTTTAAATTAGTAGCGCCTAACACTAACAAGTTTTTGAAATGTGCTTACTGAAATTTGGATCTTCGGGAGTAGCTCTTAGTCTTTGGAAAATGTCTTGCTTTTGTTTGATTAATCTGTAGTAGTTTGCGAATGTTCGCGGAACCGAACCCACATCTCATCAGGGGTTGATGCTTATTGGTTAATCCTCATTTACCATATAATATTATTACTGTTTTGTCACATACATCTCGTTACATAAGAAAAGCACATATGTTTCATAATTAATTTTTTTAATACACGCTTTGTTTTTTTTTTTAGTTTATTAATTAAGAATGCTTTTAGAGGAAGTCAGTTTTCTAGGAATGTAAATAAAACGGCTTCTTGCTTTAATTTGTTGCTTTAGCTGTTTGTAAATGTTCCAATGTACTTAACATAATGTAATTGATCTGAATATAAATTATCTACATTTGCAGTGTTTTTCTCTTTAAAATCAAATCGTCCATTAATAACAAGAGACTGTATCCCGTGTGTAACTCTGGACACGCACATATCATTGGATATATATCCTCAGCCTGATATATATCGCTCCTTCACTTGAAGAGTCTGTATATTTTTTATTTTTTTAGGATCGTAATTGTCGATAGTACTTATTCCGCCATTGTACGTTCGGAAGTTACCTCTTTTTGTCAACATGTTTGTTCGAAATGGTTTTTACTATCAGTTTATTTATTCGCAGAATTAGTTTTTAATTGAAAATGATTAGTTTCTAGAAGGGTTCCTATTTTGGCAGCGTAAAATAAAATGTTATAACAATATAATATCGGGATTATAATAATAATAACAATTTACTTTAAAATAAATTATTTAATGACTTATTTTTCTAGCTGCGGCAAACTTGAATTGACAATTTTTTTAACTACAATTCGTTTAGTAATTAGTAATAAAAATTACTTCTTATTACTATATGGCGATATGAACTTTTATCCCGAGGTGGATGCTAACCCTCCTAGGGGGTATAAAATGTCTCACTCCAAATAACGGTGGAGGGGCAAATTCTATTTTTTTTTACATATATCAATATTTCGAGATATAAGAAAACGAGACGCTTTGAATAATAACAATTATACTGAACCAAAATGAAACTTACAGGAAAGAAAGAAAGTCGGTTTTTATGAGGTATTAAAAGCAATACAAAGCTAGTTATCGCTTGTTGAAGAACATGTTTTGGCGAAGTACATGAGTCCAAATATTCAACTATCAATAACGGAAAATCGATTGATTTTTCTGGACAAACATTGGAATTTACTTTATTTGAGTATTCTCTACATGATCCAAATAGATTGATCGGATTGGAATTCCTATTTTTTGAAAAAATCACGATTCAAATGAAATATGTATTTTTCAATTTCTTAATAAAATTTTGTCTGTCACACTCTATTTTCCCCAAAATTACTAGACGGATAAGGTTGAATTTTGGTATCAGAAGACCCAATGAGGAGTATATAACATAAAAGCCATACATTCTAATTTTGTGCGCAACATCTTGCGGCAAATTGCCAGGCAAAACATGAGGCGGTAAAATGTTTGAATAAGTTTTAATTAAAGTTCCTATTAATGGAAACTTAGAGTTGTTGAACGGCGTGACTGTTTAAATAGACATTAATGTTCCTTTTAACAACAGAATCATCACCTAGATTTTTTTAGATGAAGTAATAGTATTCCTCTGGTTCTATTTAAGTGTAATAAAGTAATTTGTGAATCAATGACCAGCTAGACATGGCCGAGCGTTGAAGAGTGAAGGCCATTACCAATTTGTAGGCAACCATATTTGTCTTGCCTTGTCATCACTCGCTTGCCTAGGCAGCCGACCAAGTGCAAGGGCAATCTGTATATAAATAGGCAAAGACAAAACGGTTAGGTACCATTTTCTCCTCTTTCTCTCAACGGATTTACTTTATTTTTGTTATATTTAGTAGCAAATGACGACCTTTAGTGCAGAATGCACATTTATTTATAATACTGGTTCATTCATTTGATAAAATATAATAAAAAAACATTATTTACGTCCATACTGTCAATGCCAAACAGATAACAGTAACAGTGACGCCAGATTGCTAGGAAAGAAAATCGTAACATGGATTGACTTGCGCTTCCCACAATTGAATGTCCTCTCGAACACTTCTTTATGTTTTGTATGTATTGATTTTGTTATAATTATTATTGAACATATTTTTCATTCAAAAACGGTCAAACTATTAATTATTCAGGGTATTCCATCGCAAACGAGCCACCTTGAATATATTGTGTAATGTCTTCGATGGCACATTACATATAATATCCATAAAAATGTATGAATTAGGTGTTGCGGTTTTAGTTCAATGCTGGTTCAATGCAAAATGTAATTGACGAAGGACCTTTAGTGGAACAATCAATAAAACACGTACCGTCGCCTAAATGAAATCACCAAATAAAAGTTAATCACTGACCTTTTAAGTCGAAGCCCTGCAGGTGGTATTTTCTTTGTTCTTCTTTCTTCAGAGGCTAGCCCCGCAGAGGCAGGAACTGTTTTAGAGCTTCGTCTGGACAACACGTTATACAAAAAATAGCGACGTAAAGTTCATTGATTGAGCAAACAAAAAATGCGATTTTAACAAACAAATGATGCGCTTTAGTAAACACAAAAGAAACAAATGAAAGCGGTTTAGCGGTTGTTACGACCAGAACTATAACTCGCGAAATCGTAACCAATAACAACAAAAGCGTCTTAAGGCGGAATCAAAAAGCGTCCGAATAGCCGAACTCATAAACGAATAATGAATACTGTCTTCATTTTACACGCAAAAAACACTTAAAAGTAGCATTAACGCGACGGAAGGTTTGGAAAAGTTGCAGAAGTTTAGAACTCATTAAGTAATTCAATCAATTTAAACAATACACTAAACAAAATTGCGGGAACGCAACATATTGTTTATTGTCAAAACTATTGCAATAAGAAAAAACAGGTCGATTTTGTTTCGAGGGGAAATTTTTTGAGGTGAATTACCGCTGGCGCGCATTCAACATAAATAGGCCAATTTAATGACTTAAGATTTGAGATAGGAAAATAGGTGTTGTCGTATATAATTTGAAAAGCCCTTTTTACGGACTATACCGTCATAATAAAATTTTGTATTGCAATTCCTGTTCATGTAACAGAAAACCTAACGGACCTAGTAGTAATACCGGATTATAAATTAAAAGTTTTTCTGCAGGGAAAAGTATTAAAAAGGACTTCTTTTATACTACCCTCTTAAACCATCCTTTTTCACTGCCGCACCCTGTAATAACACACAATACAAAAAAACATTAAATGTAAACATTCATTTATTTTACATTATATTTTGCTGATATTTACAGCAAGTTTGTTTATCTGTTCTGACCTTTATTCAATCATGTGAAGTATTGTACATTATTACTAATTTACTAATTTGTTGAAAATTTAAAGATAATTATAGTATACACATTGCAAGAACGTGTTGAGCTGGTTTTTATTACCAAAATCAAAATTGTGCTCGAACTGCTGCAAGGGTTTTTAACCAAAATCATTTCGAACGTAACGTTCGTCATAAATACGTATTGGAGTTGAGAGCTCAGTAATGAATATAAAAAGAGGTCCCATAGGAATTGTAAATGATGACGGGGTAGCTGTGGCTACATTGGGCCATGTTCAACTTATACCAAACACGCAGTCTGTCCAGCAAATCTCTACAGCTTCCGGTATTAGAAAACTAACGTTTTTAGAATTTTGCATAAGTACAAATGCCATCCATACATTGTGGAGGGATTGCCCTGCCTCTACATCGACAGACCACTGAGAAAGAGACCTGCAGTTGGAATCAGGATTGCGAAACACCATTCAGACGACTGAAGGCGGCACTCTTTTCCAGTCCAATCCTAGCATTTCCTACGCAGTCCGGCAAGTTCATTTTAGACGCCGGTGCCAGCAACACAGGTTTGGGGGCTATCCTATCCCAGGTGCAAGATGGCCGAAACTTCTTGCAATAATAAGGGCGGTAGACCATTTCCACAAATACCTCTGTGGTCGTCATTTCCATTCGAACAGATCTTGCCGCCCTCAAATGGCTGCTGGACATAAAGACACTGGAAGGACAGTTGGCCAGGTGGATGGAGAAATTACAGCAATACGATTTCAATGTTGAACATCGTGCCGGTCGTTTGCATAATAATGCTGATGCCCTATCAAAAAATCCCTGTAGAGCAAATGCAGACCATTGTCTGAAGACGGAACAGCAAGAGGGTATCTCCATCAAACAGATCCAAGTGCAGGTCAATGAAGACTGGACCTGGACAACGGAACAGTGCATTCAGGACCAAGTGGCTGATCCAGACATCGAACCAATCCTGTCACTCAAAAAGAGAGGGGCACCCAAGTCACTATGGGACGAGGTAGATAGATACTCGGGCGTCCTGTAATCTTTATGGGCCCAATGGGACTCTCTAAGAGTAGAGAATGGAATGCTCAAGCGAGTTTGGGACAGCGCTGATGCCGGGAAACCAAGTCCCATTTGGTAGTTCCGAAGAAAAAGGTACCAGCCATCCTGACCGAAGTGCATGATGGGATTACCGAGGATTATCTGGGCATAAATAATATCCTAAACAAAGTTCGCCAGCTGTACTACTGGGTAAATTACTTCGAAGACGTCAGAACTTGGTGCCGGAAATGTGTCACCTGTGCAGACAGTAAGAGCCCGAAGATAAGACCAAGGCAGAATGCAGCAGTAAAATGTGGGTGTCCCATTTGAGAGAGTTGCTATCTATGTCGGCGGTCCGTTTCCGAGTCGGAGAGGGGGACCGGATGAAGACGCGATATGACCTCAAGGCCAATTCAATCGGGTTCCAAGAGAGGAACAAGGTCTGGCTGTACAACCCCAACGGAGCAAGGGTAAATCTCCAAATCTTACACCCGCCTGGGATGGTCTTATGAGTGGTCAAGAGGATTAATGAGGTCGTCTACCATATTTGCGTAATCCCAAGGGCTAATTTAAAGTGGTCCATTTAGATCGACTCGCTCCCTACCATGGAGAGGATGTTTTCTGATCGGACGATCAGAATTAAAGGGAGGGCATTGTTTTAAATGTATCCACTCCGTTCTTGGCGAAAAAAATAATTTCTAGAGTCTTCAAAATGAGCAAGAACTATCAATCTGTGCGAACAAAGGTAGAACTACCAGAAAATTAGACGTACGCTATAAAAGGCGATATTAATTTCAGTAGTTAGTTAAGAGCTTACCTATTGTTATGGTTTCGATGTTATTGTATTAGACTCAGCTGTTAAAATATTTGATGTTCACCTTGTGAATAAAAATTCTAGAGAATGAGTGTATATGAATATATTTTTTTAATTAAGTAATTGAACCCACGGATTTTATAACAATATTACCTGCTCTTAGTAACTAATATAACAATGACTATAAACGTATTGAATTATATCATTTAACAAAAAATCAGACTAAATCAAATGCAACAAATATTTATTAGTGGCGCGCTAGATGCTAAATGTCGACCATCATTTTCAATATAAGATTGCAGCCTCTGACGAATAATACAACGGAATTTCAGTTTTTTGCTGCTGAGAAAGTTAGAGTAACAAGTCTTATTTTCTCTATTAGGTCATCCTTGTTATGTTTGCAAAAACTAAATCCTTTATTCGCTCTCATAAATAGAAATGTAGGCAAGAAAAGTCTGAGGACCTGCTGGCCAATGAAATATACATCCACGTCCTATCCACCTATCAGTGTTTGATGTAAAAATTCCGGACGTCTGCAGAATAGTCTGCCGGACACTGATCATTTTAAAAGATTTTGCAACGATTTCTAGAGGTATATCTTCTTAGAGAATTGGCAATTCATTAATTAGGAAATCTAGATATCGCCTTCTAGTTAGAATCTCATTTAAAAAGAAAGACTCAATAATTTGTGTGTCAGTGACTGTTATAAAATCTCGAGCAGTCAAACTTTAGTTAAGAATCACGGATATGGGTGCATCCTGAAGAATTGTTGTTATCAAATATTTCTTAATAATTATGAAACAAAAAAATTCTCTAGATTATTATGCAGAATGAATCAAAATTTCCCGAAGATAAATCTTTGTTTTCTTGTATAAAACAGATATTTTAGTTATAATGAATCAAGTTACCTGTGTTCTGTTAGAATGTTACGATTTGTGGTTCGACATATTCCCAACTCCCTAGCTAATGTTCCTTTCTTATTAGTGGTTTAAAATTCATATTTACATTGTCTTCGATATATAGCAGGGTACACGTTTCCTGTGGCACGTAAAGAGATGGTCAGACGATATAAACTTTTTTTTAAATGATGACGTCTTTGTGGGTATACAGTTGAATTTTTCATATATTGGAACGAAATTTCCAACTTGTTAAATATTTCTTTATTTGCTATTTACTTTAATATTTCGCTTGAAAATGTATCGAAAAGCATTTTTCATTACATCTCAGGCTTAATGAAGTCTCATATTGAATAAGGATGAATAGAAACTTCTTTTTTATTATGAATTTTTTTATTTAAATTTTGTTATTGCCATCTAGCGCTTACTGTAAAAGTACAACTGGAAAAATTTAACTTGCTATCCATAGGCCATAAATAGTATTCCTAACTTTATTCAATTATATTGGGGGAAACCGGAGTAATATAAATAAAAATTCCCATCATCCACATATTTTGTTACATATTATAGACTGAAAATGATATCGATATACGATTTTCACAGGATTGTTGATTATTTATTCTTCTTTCTGATTCTGTTGTCCAAACTACATGTTTGTATTTAATATTTTTTTTAGAAAAAACATGATTTTCTAAAAAAATTGGATAACGCCCTTAGTGTTTCGGTAATTCATTGAAATTTGTTATAATATATAGTTTGATTGATTAATGAAGAATTGCCAATTTCAAAAGGCCTAAGTTTGTAAAATCGGTTTCGCCAAACAATAATGACCAGCGTTTGTTTTCAACAAGTTCCCCACTCACACCTACCGTTTACTTAACAAGATAGAACCAAATATTTCGAATAAAAAGTATGCGGATGTTTCAAAAATTGCGATTTTGTTGTTTTTGCAATATCTTAATTAGGTAAATTTTGTAGAAATGAGTGATTTTCAGTTTAGGTGTTCAGTTACGCCCTCTAGCGGTCGTTGTACAACACTAAATAATTTCCAGGTTTTCCCGTTGCCACTTTAATGTAGAATATTTTATCCCGAAAGCTGTACTACGAGCCATTCCTGAGATATGGATTGCGGCCATACTTATTTGCCCACTCTTTACACTGTAGCACCTGCTTATATTAATTTGCCCGCGTTGGCCTAGGCCCCTCTAACATGTCTTGGGGCTTAATAATTTTACGAATAACAAAATCTATAATTAACATACGTTTGGATGTATCAATACGCAATATAGTTAGTTTGTGAACATAGGCTTATAATCGAGACCGATTATAAGCATGACCATGAAGTAAAGTAGACACTTTACTTCATGGTCAAGGTTCAAATCGCTTGACGACCGATGAATTACCCATTTTTAGCACTACTTTCACCTCTAATTCAAAATTTCCAAGTTTCCTGCTCTTTAGTAATCGTTTTTTTGCAATATTTTTCAAAATTGCGGGATTTGGATATTTTTCCAGAAGCATTCTGGATGAAACCTTGATCATAATTTTCAGTGACTATAATCTAGTCAACATTTCGCTTTCTCTTTTTGATGATTTTAAATTAATAAAAACAAAAATTCTCCGAATCTATTAAACGACCAAACTGATAACAATTCATCTCCGTTACTTAATCTTTAAAATCCATTTCTAAATAATATTATATTATATTATTAACATCTATTGTCAACAATTTCATAAATGTATATTAACTGACCTACACCAGCTCTCTGAAAATCCCGAGAATTAAGACTTTTAATTATTTATTAACTTACCTGAAATTTTTTTGTAATAAATAAAAACTAAGCATGTCATTGTATTCCAATTTCTGATGAACTTGGCGAAAACATATGTCAAATTTAAAGAAATAAAAAAGTGGAAATTTAAACTAGTGTTTGTTGTTTTTATTGTAATCTTAGCTTATATTTGTAATATCGCTGAATCTCATCTAGGTTTAGAATTAAACCTTATTTTTTTCTCTTATCTATCTATCTTCATGCCTGAGGTTTTTGTATACGTGTCATTGACGTCAATATTATTTATAAAGAGTCTTCCAATTTGAGGTTAATTT